>OY728166.1:488501910-489193785 GCA_963277665.1 Viscum album
CCCGTGGACAGCCACCCCCACCCCATGGACACTACCCACCCTCTGGACACCCTACCCCCTTAGACAGCCCCCCAACCCAAGGACCACCCCACCCCCTGGACACCACCTCACCCCTTGGACACCACCACCCCTGGATACGCCAACCCCCTAGACACCCCCTTCCCCCTTCAAAATCCCCCCAACCCCTATACACCACCCCACCCCCTGGAAACCGCCCCACCCCATGGAAACCCCCGCCTCTAGACACCCCACCCCCTTGGACACCCCCACCTCCATAGACAACACCCCACCACCCTAGACAGGCCCCACCCCCCTGGACAGCCCCATCCCCATTCCCACAGACACCCCCTGGACCCCCCTACCCCCTTGGAAAGCCACCCCAACCACCTAAACTACCCCCAACCCCACGAATACTAAATTGAATTATTTATTTATTTAGATAAATTATTAATTAAGTGTTAATGGTGTATGGGTGTACATGTTGTATTGGTATACTTGTTGTATGTGTATACTTGATGTAATTACCTTATGAGTTATGTGTTAATTCTATATGTGTGTAGAGGGTAATTATATATAGAATTGGAGGTCTTAATAATTCTATATGAATTATGTGTTTTATGAATTCTGTATGAATTCATAAAAAAATATGTATGTATTCTATAGGTGTTGGGAATTGTGTATGAATTCTACATAGGGGGAAGCAAGCCTGTTGGTGGAAGCTTGTGGAAGTGATGCAGCTTCATATTGGGGGGGGGGGCTGGATTCCTGCTATAGGTATATAAAGGTTACGCCAACAGTTTAAAACCATTGGTATATCTGTAAAAACAGAACTCATACCAATGGTTTTATCTAAACCGTTGATTTAGGTATTTTTACTTGATATTTACCAATAGTTTGTGGAAAACCATTGGTAAAATTCTATACCAATGGTTTTTAAACCAATGGTATAGAGATGATTTTTGATATTACCAATAGTTTTAATCCGTTGGTAAACATTTTTACCAATGGTTTCAATGAACCGTTGGTATATAATAAATGTTTCATACATATCTCAACAGTTCTCATAGAACTGTTGGGATATGTCTATCCCCATAGATCAAGACCTAATGGTTTAGACCACCATTGGTATAGTTTATACAAACAGTTGTATAGTATTTAAAAATAGTTTTAAACCGTTGGTACAAATGATGTTTCTAGTAGTGAAAGATCCTTTTATGTGTTTTTATAAAAAATTGTTTTTAAAACATTTTTGAGATTCTTTTATAAGTTTTCAAGGAAAATAGTTTTCCAAAAACATTTAATATTCATTTATAAGTTTTCAAAAATATTTTCAAATAAATGGGTTTCAAAATCTTTCGAAGTTTTATTTATAAATTTTCAAATTATTTTCAAAGAAATGGTTTTCCAAATGTTTTCAATATTTATTTATATGCTTCAATGAATTTTCAAAGAAATTATTTTCAAAATGTTTTTTAATTTCAACGTCTTTTAAAATATTTTTTAAATGGTTTTGAATATTATTTTATATGTTTTCAAAGAAAAAGTTTTTCAAATTACTTGAAGTCTTCTTTATAATTTTACGTCTATTTTATAAGAAAATTATTTTCAAATGGTTTTATTTATTAAAAATACTTTTTCAAAGAAGAAAGGATATTTTATTACTGAAACTTTTTTAAAAGATATTTCAAAATTATTTTCCATATAAGATATAATCTATTTATGTTACTCAATCCCTTCTAGGAAATGATCTAAAGGTTCCATTAATATTCTATCTATGAATTAATTATGTTTAATGTCATTGTCTTTATGAACCTATTTCTATTCTATGGGTTATATATTTATGAAATACATTTATATTTCACTTATTATGATTTTGATGAAATGATTATAGAATTTTTTTCCACATGATATGATATTATTACATGTTCGTAATAACCATTTCATTTCATGGGTTATGATATGATTATTTATGATGTTTTGGAACATATATGTATAATTTAATTATGAGTTGTGTGGGACCTATATCTCCCTCCAATACATTAGGTAAAAATTTATATCTCATGGGATAGAATAAAATGATTTTTGGAATGAACCTTGACTACTAAGATAGCCATTGGAGTGAAAAATGGCTACCATGATAGCATGAGGAGTGAACTCATGCTACTATGATGACCATGGGAGTGAACCATGACTACCATGATAGCATGGGGAGTGAACCAATACTACTAAAATGGTCTTGGCAGTGATTACTTGGATACAATGGAAATCATATTATATGATTATTTTTCTACCATAATTCTATTTTATTTCAATGTTAGGATTTTATGTATTATGTTATTTATTTAATTAATATTCACGCCTTATGAACTGCCAATATTTATGCCATGAATCATGTTTTTTTATCTTTGATATACAGGGTATGATCTTCTATTTTCATGATCATGATCTCATACCCTTATCCTCATGATTATGATTACATATCTCCCTTATTTACCCTTACTGATAATTTGAGGTCACCCCTTATATTATGTTTCCTTTCCCCAAGTTAGGAAGAATGTTTTTAGGTAAAATTACTAAAGGTGGAGATGTTTATAGGAGATGTTGAATATATTTCACCAGGATAGAAGAATTTGTTTCAAAGATTCCAAAGACACTAGACTATTACATTCATTGGTCATGTATTTTTGTAATGTACAAAATATTCATCTAAAATGATGTAATATTAATTTATGTTAAGCCTTGGTCACTACACCTATCGCTGCCTATCCAAAGCATACCCCATATTGATAAATTAATTTAATTAATAAACAATATTCCTTATCAAATATCCATATTGAATAAATAATATGTATTTATCAATATTTCCCTAGATAATCAAATAAATTTCAATGTAAACAATATATGTAAAAAATAATATATGGTTTAGGTAATAAACATATCCATGATAAATGATATGGATAATTAGTAGAAATTAAATGTTTACCTATCATAGGAAATTGATTTTTTCAAGGGGAATAACAAAGGAATTAAGGATGTGAGTGTCAATACTATACTTGTCCAAATCAATAATAAACCATTCAGAGAAAGAATTAGGATGGTGTCAATATAAATAACCAAATTGGAGTAAAAAATAAATGGGGGGTTTTCATTGATGAATTAAAATATTATAAAAATATCTTCAAAAACAATTAATGAAAATATTCTTTTTATTTTGAAAAAAAATTAATAATAAATTTCATTCAAAATCACCTTAAGAAATATTTTTTTAAAAAAATTAATGTTCTAAACTTTCAAATGAATCTTGAAATAAATTATTATGGATAAATACATACCTGTTGTATAATGTGAAAAAGAACATTCCTTTTGTAAGGTAAAAATGTTAGGAAAATAATTTGTTTAGAAGACATAAATAATATTCATTTGAAAAAAAATATTTAAGAGAAAAATATAATTTTTTTTAATAAATCATTTGGGAAAGTTTAAAAAAATTTAATACACTTTTATAAGTCAGGGTTTTTAGAAGAAAATTGGTTCCTCATCTGAAGAGAGAAATGATGTTGGGTTTTATTTAAAACATTTTATAAAATAAGTTGAGTACCAATGAGTGAAAAAAAGGTAATATTACATGAAAAAGGTCATGAATAACTAGAAGATAATAAAATTAATTAATTTATTAAAAAATGATCAAATAACTTCATTCTAATTGAAATTTAAGTGTAAATAATCTCAAATAAAATTAGATTGTGAAGTAAAGTCTTGAATACACCATAACGTTGATGTGAGAATCAATCAATCAATAGGTTATGTTTGTAAAATTTTAATTCCAAAAATAGAATTGGAAAATAAAATAATATATAGTGAAAATTTATTACACACATGGTCATAGAATATTAATGACAATGAGGTGGTAATTTAACCCAATGAAAAGGAATCATGTTATGAAATTCTTTACCACTTGGAAAATTTTAATTAAAATAACCATAGAAGAAAAAAATTAAATTTTAAACACAAAATACCATCAAGATAAAATTAATCATGATATAATATATCAAAATGGATAGTATATACACCATAGAGAAGAATTAAGTGGTGCATGTGATGTTTATATCACAAATATAAAAAATTGAGATGAAAATCCCTTACCTTGTGTTTCCTTTCAAGTAAATGTCCATTAAACTAATGTATAATGGTTTTAAAAATATTATTAACTCATTAAATAACCATATAAGCATTTATAATATCATATATGATCTCTTTATAATATCTTATTACTCATATGTAAGTAATCATTCATTATTTTCACTATTTTGGGTGTTAATTACCTAGTTTTTCAAGTATTTTTTGAATTGTTACTTGCTGTTCCTATTATAGATTCATCATCTCCATAAATTAAAATATTATTAAAATATTAGATATAATAATTATATATTTATTTATAATAAATCATAAAATTTGGTGATAGGAAATGAAATTCATTGTTCATTAAGATGATATATCATACATATGTATAATCGCTAATTTCATTTCTTTTCTTTATTTAAAATAATGAAAATTAATGATATATAGTTTATATGTATATTATAATTATATTATAATATTTATGTAATATATGTCATATAGGTTTAATAAAACCATCCTTCATATTTTCCATTTATAGTATGAACGAATCCCATCACTTTGAGGATGTGATATTCCACACTACCACAAACACTGGTATTATATTCCAATAAATTGAAATCATGAAGGTATGTGTTATATAAAAATTAAATAATAAAAAAAAAATAATAAATATCATACATATAAAATTTTCTATCATAATTTCCAACCGTGAGAGTTTGTAAAGGAAAAAACAAATGACATCGTGTAGTGAGGCAATAGTTCACTGTACATACGAATGATAAGTTCGTTACCCCTTAGAAGGAAGTGTGGTTAACTATATTTATAACCTTTAGAATAAAAAAAATAATTATATTTTGGATGATTATTTTATTATATGACAATTATATAAAAAAATAATTTTTGAAAAGTAAATGAAAGAAAAGTTATCATTTTAAACCTTTACCTCTTAATTGGGTAACTCCTTTTGGTTTCAACAAAGGGATTCCTTGGATGGGTTTTTTACAAAATTTTGGATTCCAGGATGATTATATATATGTTTAGGATCTATTTTGGAAGATATTTGTGGAGTAAAAGTGACTATAAATGTGTGAATATGTGGGAGGGGTGAGTGCCTCTTTATAGTGGTGGAGTGATATTCTTATAAATTTTTTAAAATGGAATTCCACAAATGGTATTCCTATGAAAAGTGGATAAAATAATTCTCTAAATTATATAAAAGTGAATATATTGTCTAAATATGTCCATCCAATGGAAATTTTACAAGAATCTAGGTCATTTTGGCCCTTAATTTTAAGGTTTAGTCCCTTATTAAGATAATTTTTCTCTTAATTGCTGTAATTAATTTTAATAATTTTCACCAATTTTTTTTGTAAAAAAATAATTTAACATATAATAAATTATAGATTATTATGATTACAAATATGAAATTAATATTTCCATATTACAATCACATTATGGGTAGAAATTAATTTAAATTTAATTCCACAGACGGGATGACAAAGCGGGTTTTTAAAGTAAAATGTTCAAAAATTTGCTATGTTTTTATATTCAATTACAATGTGAAATTGATTAAAATAACCTAAAATGGATTAATATATATAAAATATATTTAATTATACATAAAAAATTAAAAATATAATTTAACCTTATAAATAAATTACAATAATGTTTTTTGAATTAAAATTCAGTATTTTTCAGAATTCATCAAAAAATGGATCTCATAGAAGAGAACTAAAAATTTACGCTTAGATAATTTTTAGGTTAAGATTTAAAAAGTTTATTTTATTTTGTAATATTATGTTTATAAAATGACCTTAAATTTTATTTAAAATAGTTTCTCTATTAAAAGGAGGTAAAATTACATTTTATTTAAAATACAATTTTAAGCGTAAAACATGATTTATTATAATGTTATACCTATAAAATATATTGGATTAATATAAAAATTATTTTATTGAATATATAACTTATATATTT
This sequence comes from Viscum album, assembly GCA_963277665.1. Lineage (NCBI taxonomy): Eukaryota > Viridiplantae > Streptophyta > Magnoliopsida > Santalales > Viscaceae > Viscum > Viscum album. The sequence goes on from OY728166.1 coordinate 488,508,007, forward strand.
CATTAATATCATTCAATAATTTCAATTAATATAATGTATTTGGATAAAACACCTCTATGAGTATAAAAATATTTCCATTATATTCAATTACAATTAATTGGTAACCTATGAATTCATTTTATATTTTTATAAACCATATATTTTAATAAGATAGTTAAAAATATTTATGACCACTTTTTAAAGGGAATGTTTATATCTTATTATATTCAATAATAATATTTTTAATAATATTTTTTTCTCAGTAAACTCTATCTTGTATATAACACAATGGTATGAAAGAAAGTCATTGTTGTTTATAATAGAAGTTAACTCAGTATTGAATTCATTTCAACCTACAAATTGAATTTTTTTAATATAGTAATTATTTTGTAAAATATTAGGATATTATATTTCATTATGAACTTGGTGTTTTTTTTCATAAAGGATATTGAATAAAATGTTTTTATTTTATAATTTTGGGGAATTACATTCTAACAACCTTAATTAAATTGCATCCTCACAATTTAAACTAGAACTTAGTAATAAATTGATTGATATTTACTATGTTTAAACCCTATATAATGATAAGGGTTTGTAAAACATCCTCTATAAAGGAGATAATGGTAATTACAAAGGTCACATGGACTAACATATATCGTTGTCTCCAAGTAGGAGAACATTAATGGAAATTAGAGATGTGCGCAGGGATGAAAAATAAAAATATTTATTATGAGTGATTGATTTCCTCACTCTAAAACAAGTTAATGATGAATGTATTGTTGAGGGAATCAAATCAATAAGTCCATAATGATTCAAAAGACCATAGGTTTAAAAAAAATTAGGTATTAGGACAAAATTTTATTTCTAGATCATTTTTCCAATGTTGGGTAATTCTTTTACTACCTAAGGATATATGGAAATACACTTAATTAAAATATTTCTTTAAAAAAATTAATAATTTTTATGGTTATATCAATTCATAATTCATCCAACACTTTAATAAATCAATATAAAAAAATTAACTTCGATTCCTAACAAACTAAAATAAACTTTTAACAGATTATAAGGCCCATAAAACAAGTCGTTACATTTGTTTCTAACTATTTTCGAAACCAATATTGTTATAATATTAATCTCTAGACCTAAAATGTAACATTTTTGGTTTATCATAAATATTTATTCATAAAATTTTTTGTCTAAAAATAATGAAATATTAACTAGGACGTTGTGTATGATAATGGTCGGCATTAAACCCTTATTATCCTTTAGTTAGTGGTTTAAGTCCCATGGCCTTGCCCGGTTTAATGGGTTGTCACTAAAAATATAGGTTTTAATTTTTCTAAAACCATACTTAATATAATGGGAATCATTTTAATAAGGTTAATAACTAAATTCACTTTTAGCTATAGTTTTCAATACAATCCCAGTACACAAATACTTCATCCATTTATTTCAATATAGGTCCTTCCTTGGTCTATGGTTTAACCTTTAAAAGAGGGAATTTATTAAAACCAAAAACCATAGTGTGAGCATAAATTATCATATTTTAAAAACCATATATTCATTTTTAGTATGTATAAATCTTGACACATTATTTTCAATTTAAGAAACATCAGTTTTAACCTAGGTCATTCATTGTCATTATCTATTCAAATCCTTAATAATGGTTTGTAAAGAAAATGTAATTTATCTTAAGTGTATCCCCTGGGACTATCAAACTTAGTCAATATTAATATTTATTGTCATATGCTAGGTTATGATTAAGTTAGTTCTGATGCACCTTTTTAGAGTTGTTACCCCTAGGTAAATATATATCAGAACAACATCCACTTGTAGTATCCAGACAGAGATGAATTTATAGGAATACCCACATAATAACTAACATAGAAAAAGTATATAATTTTCTTATATAATTATCCTAAAATTATACCTTAGGGTTATGTTATATAATCTATATTTTCCTAAATTTATTTTACCAGTTTTGTACTAAAATTAATCTAATAGAAACTGTAGAGACCCAACCCTAGAAGCCCAAAGCTGTTGTCTACCACCATTACATTGGAATGATTATAAGGAATAAAATCACAGAGGACTGAAGAGTTTTGTAGTCTTGGTAAACCAGATACATATATTAGTATTTTATAACAAATAAATAAACTAATTATAACATATTTTCCTTCTTTTAAGGATAACTTTATTCCATCTATGATATCCTTTCATATGTTTCTTAGTACACTTCATGGAATCCTGAGGAGAGAAATAAAAAAAAGGGTGATCTCAATTTCTCGGTAAGGGTTATGTATAGATGAATAAATAATGAATCAATGAGAATAGTATATATATAAGGGTAATTAATTGAACACACATTCCATATAATCAATAAAATAAATGGATAAAAAATATGGAAATGTAATAACTGAAAATACATGCCATTAAAATAACTACATAAGGTATAATCAATATCACAAGGAGAATAACCAAAACACATTCTATTTAATCATGAACCGAGAATGGAATACATCCATAGATATGTTGATGAAAAACATCATGGACAAATAATAACTAAATAAAAATGAAGGAAATGTTTAATTATTGTACGCCATTTTTAAGTTATAGGAAAACTTATACCATTATGACCTTTCACAAGATGGTTTAAAAAAAGCATTTTGAAACTCATTTAATTTACACATATTAATTATCTAATAATAACATGTTGATGAATTGGGGGGGCTATATAATGTTCGAACCCCACCCTTCACTGCCCATCTAAAGAATTCCTAATATAAATTAATAAATTTAATTAATAAATAATATGTGTTATCAAATATCTATATTGAAAAAATAATATGGATATATCAATATTTCCCCAGATACCCAAATAATTGTAAGTATAAACACCGTATGTAAAAAAGATAAATAGTTTATCAAATATACATTTCCATGATAAATGATATTGATAATTAGGGGAAAGTCAATGTCTAATGATAATAGGAAATTGAATATTTCAACGAGACTAACAAAGAAATCAAGGAAGTGAATATAAATACTATTCTTGGCCAAATCAATCATAAACCATCTAAAGGAAGAATAAGGATGGTATCAATACAACATATCCCTGGTGGATTCAAAATAATGGGTTTTTTTCATTGATGATATTTTGAAAAAAATTTGATGAAAATATCCTTTTTATTTTGAAACATATTTTAAAAATAACTATTTTTGAAAATCACTTTTCAATTTTTTTTTGAAAAATTAACATTATAAACATGCAAATTAATATTCAAAGAAATGACAATGGGTAAATCTATTCATTCCATACATGTTAAAAAGAACATTACTTTTGAAAGGTAAAATAGTTACAAAAGTACCTTATCTAGAAAACAACAAAAGGAATCATTTGAAAACAATTGTAAAAGACAAAAAGGGAATAAATTTATTTAATAAATTATTTTTGAAAGCTTAGAAAATTTTTGAATTTTTTTAGAAAATATGGGTTTTAAAAGAAAACATGTTCTCCATATAAAGAGAGAAATTAAGATGGGTTTTCTTTAAAAAAATTATAAAACATTTTAAGTACCAAAGAGTGTAAAAATGATACAATTACTGAAAAAAGTCACAAATAACCATATTATAATAAAATCAAAGGATTTATTAAACAATGATAAAATAATTTCCTTTAATGGAAATTCAATTGTAAATAATCCTGAACAACATGAGATTGCGAATTAAGCCATTGAAAAGACCAAAACATCGATATGATAATCAATAAATGAATAGAAAATGTGTGTAAATTATAAATACACATAAAAATGTTTAAATACAAAATACATAATAAAAAGTTATTACAGACATAATCTTTGAATATTAAGGACAATGAGGAATTAATATAACCCAATGAAAAGGAATCATGTTGTAAAATTATTTACCACTTGAAAACCTTTAATTAAAATCCATTTCGATGAAATAATTAAAATTAAAACACAAAATATCATGAAGATAAAATAATTCATGATAAAATATATCCAAATGGTCATTATACACACCACACAAAAGAAGTGGTGAATATGAAATTTATCTCACAAATATAAAAAGTGTGATGAAAATCCCTTACCTTGTGTTTTCTTTCATTTGAATGTACTTTAAATCATTGTATAATGGTTTTAAAAATGTCAATAAAATTTTCTAGAATAATATTAATATTTATGATGTCATATATGATCTTCTAATAATATATTATCAAGTGGATGTTATAAATATTTCATTATTTTCACTATTTTGGTTGTTAATTGCCGAGTTTCTCAAGTATGTTTTGACTTGTTACTTGTTATTACTATAATAGCTTCATCATATCAAGAATTTAAACCCTAATTTAAATATAATACATATTCATTATATAATTACTTATAATAAATCATAAAATTATGAGATAGGAAATGAAATACACAGTTCATAGAGATGGTTGGCCGTACAAATGCATGAACACTACTTTTATTTCTTTGTCGTATTTAATAGAACAGAATGTAAATGAGATATATATATATATAATAACTCAAGTATAATATTAATTTCATATATTTAACATAGTTTTAATAAAACCGTCCTTTATAAATTTCATGTATAGTTTTTAGGAATCATATCGCTTTGAGGAGGCGGTAGTCCACACTTCCACAAATGATGTTATCGTATTCCCAAAAAATGGAAAGCATGAAGGTATGCATTATATAAAAAAAAAGAAGAAGAAATAAATAATAAATATCATATATATCATATATAAACAATGTTTCCATCATAATTCCCAACCATGATAGTTGGTAAAGAAAAAACGAACGACATCGTTTCGTGGGGCGGTAGTTCACCATACACATAAATGGTAAGTCTGTAACCCATTAGATGGAAGTGTGTATAAGTATAGATTGAAACCTTATAATAAAAATATGTTATATATTTAGGATACTAATATTATTATATAATAATTATATGCAAATAATTCAAGGGTTAGAGAAGTAAATGAAAGAAAAGTGATTGTTGGAAAATGTTACCTCTTAATCAGGTAATGCCTTTTGGTTTTCACCAAAGGGGTTACCTGGATGGATTTAATCCCAAAAGGAGGATCCTAGGATGATGTTAAAGATTTTTAGGTGATATTTGGGCATATATATTTTGAGTAAATGTGTCTTAAGTGGTGTGAATAAGTCTGTGGGGTGAGTGCGTTTTTAATATAGGAGGAGTGACATTCTTGTAAATTTTTGAAAAGGAAATTCCACCCACATTTTTTTGATGAAAAGTGGCTCCAATAATGGTCCAAATTCTAGAAAATGAAATATAGGTTTTAATTATCTCTATCTAACGGATTTTATACATTTTTATAATTTAGTTTGGCGCTCAAGTTTAATGTTTATTCCCTTGTTAGACTAATTTTTCTATTAATTGTTGTAATTAATTTTAATCACATTCCCTAATATTTTTTTTTGTAAAAAATATAGTTGAACTTGTTGGTCATTATAAATTATTCTTATTCCAAATATGGAATCCATTTTTTAAATTCCAATAAAAAAATATTATAAATTAATTTAAATATAATCCCATAGATTGGACGCTAAACCTAGTTTTTAAAGTAAAATGTTCTAAAGTGTGCTTTGTTTCCATATTGAATTTAAAAGTGAAAATAATTACAATGAAATAAATTGGATTAAAATATTTAAAATTAAACTAATTAAACATTAAAACCTATCAAAAATACAATTTAACCATATAAATAAATTATAAAAACAATTCAGTTTTAAATTAAAATTCAATATTTTTCACCATTCATAAAAAAATGAATCCTCGTAGAGAAATTCCAAAATTTCACCCTACGATAATTTTTATGTTTAAAATTAAAAAATGAAATTTATTTTTTCATATTAAATTTATAAAATTTTAAAAAATTGGATTTAAAATAGGTTCACAAATAAAAGACGATAAATTCAATTTTTTATAAGAAATCCAAATTTTAAGGGTAAAAAAAGATTTATTCTTATCTTATGCCCATTAAATCAAATTTATTAATATTAAAAGTATTTTATTGAATATATAACATATATTTGTAATTAATATCATTCACTAATTTTAATTAATTTGATTCTTTAGGATAAAAAACCATTGTGAGCATAAAAAAAATATTTTATATCCAATTGGTTTTTATTTTAATTTATAATTAATTGGTAGCCTATGAATTCTTTTTATGTTTTTATAAATCAAATATTTTAAAAAGTCAGTTAATACTATTCATAATTGTTAATTTAATGTCTAGGTAATATATTGTTAAATTAAATAATAATATTTTTAATAATATATTGTTTCTTAGTAAAACTCGATCTGGCATATAACATGAACTATCGAAGAAAGTATTTTTTATGTATAACATAATCTGACTCAGCATTACATGCATTTCAAGGTATAAATTCAATTTATTTAAAATTGGAATTATCTTGTAAAGTCTTCGGATATTATGTTCCCTCAAGCACTTGGTGTTGCGTGTCGTACTTTCTATCGAATACAATGTTCTTAATTGAGAATTTCAGGGCATTATTGGCCACTCTTATTTTTGACTAATATGAATAGTGGCCTCAGTAAATTTTTATACAATGGTAAAGGTTAAATTGGGTAGTTTAGGTTAAATATAAAATGATAACATCCATTAAAAGACTAAAACACTTGAAAAAATCTTATTGGATGATTCTATTTCATCCTTAATAATTTATGGTTTGGTTATATGATCATTTATGTCCATTTGGATGAGACTATGATATTTATAATATTTTATTTAATTAAAAGTCAAAGATGTCACATTAATGATTTTAATAAAAATAACATTCTTAATATGGTGTCAGACACAATAAATCTTTAACTATAAATAATATTTAGAAATATAAAATATTTATATTAATCATGGTCATTTGTTTTTTAATTTTCAGTGAAGAAATAATTTCCTTAAATTCTTACAAGATGCAGGTGAAATAATTATTTTATTATTGAAAATATCAAATAAATGTTATTAAAAATATTAAAATAAATATAATTTGAGATACTTTATATGATCAAATAATTTTATAAGTTACCTTAACATTCTAGGGATTTAATAAAATAGTTGTTTATAATGATAAGTGTTATCTTGATATTAATAAATTCATGGTAATGAGTAGTCCCTAAAATTGACATTATGAAAATTTTATAGTAAATAATATTTTATTATGATGATATAAAATTAAAAAAAATATAATATTAAATAAATCGTATAGGAAATATCTTCCATGATCCTTCTATTTGTTTTTTGGAATTTTATAGTAAAAATATTTACCCTCAAAAAGTAAAAAATATTGTTTTCATAATAAGAGTTAAATGGATAAATAAGTGTTAAAACTAAATGATAAGGATAATAAAGTTATATAAACCTTTATAAAAATTATTTTATGAGAGGATTTATAACCATATTCATATTATATTTTAAATAACTAACTTTTTATCCATTTTTAATTTAAAATTAATTTAATATTTTGAGAGTTTCGAAAAGTCCCCCTCACCTCAATTTTAAAAGGGAACCTCTGCCCTCACTTTTTTCACATAAATTTAAGACATACAACTCAAAAAAATCTAAAAATTTATTTTCTAAATATACTCATCCATGTTCTAGTGGTTTTTGTCATTCCAAAATACCTAACCTAGATCACTTAAAAAGATATCTAAGGGAAGTCTGCCAAAGAAGAAGAAATCATCTTTACCAACTCTTTTAAGTTTATTTATTTTATAATTCCTATTCATATTTTGTTTCAATAATAATTTAAAAAACTGTATCATATATATACTAATATTTTATTATTAGTTTTACAAAACCATATTACACTTTTTAACTATCACATGAAAAATGAAAGCATCGTGCGTGCGTACGTATGACTTACCGTCTCCACATAGCAGTGTAATTTGTTTTTCATAACCCCTTTACTTGGATGAGTATAATGATAATAATAATGGGTATTTATGATACTTATTAAATTATATTTATTCTATAAAACTAATATATCATCCATTTCCCTGTCCATTCACCATTTAAGGAATGAAACCATTACTCGGGTGTATATACGACTTACCATCTCAATGAAGTGATGTAACCCATTTTCGAAATCCAAAATTTAATATTGTTTATAAAAATGTATTTAATGATTAAGTATGATATTTATAACATTATTGTAATTATATATATGATGTATATATATTCTATTCAATATAACTAGGACATTATTGACAAAACATACCTAAGAAAGCAAGACGATTAATACCCAAAACAGTGAAAGGAATGAAATATTGTTAATGAATAGGTGGTAATATGTTATAAATGGATCATATATGATTTTATAAATATGAATATGGTTATTTTATAAATTAATAACCTGTTTAAAATAATTATACATGAGTTATGATCTTGTTTGGAAGATGTCGAATCTGGGGTAATGGATTTTCATCTCAATTTTACATTAGTGGGGCATATGTCATATATACTGCTTGTTTCATTTTTGTGGTGTATATGACACCCATTTTATATATTATATCAAAAATATTTTTTTATTTTTTTAAAGTTTCATTTGATGTTATTTCTGTCCTGGGGATACAGTTCAAAAGATACACACGTTATAAGAGTATATTTCATAATCTCTTGATTATTTATAATTGTTTATATTTAAGTCTCCACTAAGGAATATTTCTCTTCTGTGTCCATGTTTTGTAAAAGCGTTTTGAAATAAAATTTAAACTATTCTATAATGATTGTTTAAAGTCATTTTTATCATTTTTTTTCTTTTTACAAATTTTTTTAAAAGGAATCTTCAGGTCATTTTCCAAACAAGGTACTTTATGACTTTTCCAACAAAAGTTTGAAAGGATTGTTTTTTTACTTATATTAATCGAATGGATTTTCCCAAATTAATCTCTCCTTAATGAGTTAATTATTAATTTAAATGTTTAAATGGATATTTTCAAAGAAAATTATTTCTTTATTACATATAATGTTTTTATATTTCAAAAATTATTTTCAAAGTAAAATGGGTATTATCCTCAAGAAATATTCTACTAATCTCCTTAATTTATTATAATATATGTAATATTACTTTGTTGAATATTATTTTTAATATGTACTCTAATAGTACTATTAATCATATTTCTTTGTATTTTTTATGATTAGTTTTATTGGTGAAATAATTGATATCTTGTATGACTAGTTCTTTCAAGGGACATTTATTGATTTTGATAAAGACTGTTGATCCAAATGTATTATTTATTCATATGTGTAATGAATTGGAATTTGTAAGTAATATTAGGAGCCTTCTATATCCCCTAGATTAATCAACAAGTATAATGAGACAAACCAGTTGTTCAAATCAGATGGGGTTCTACCCACATATTTCAACATTCTAGAGGATAGATCTTGAAAGTAACTTTCTTGAGGACAATGCTTAACAATAAGAATTTCCAGGATAGATATTTATATTTTAGATGTCCATAATTATGAATTCAAACATTATAAATTCAGTTATTTATATTTCATGTGATTATTTGATAAATATAATATCTACGGTTACGTTTCATTGTAATGTGATTATTTATATGGTATTACGTGATCATAATTTATTCCTACCGTATGATGATAAAGTTTAATTAAATGTCATTCCATATATAGTATTATTATTTATTAATAACAATTTCTTCAATATTTAATACTTACTGATCATTTGATCTCAACCCTTTCTTATGTTTTATTTTTTATTAGGATACAATAAAGTGTTTTGTGATTGTTATGCATGGATACAGTAAAGGAAATAGTGGATTTATCAAAGAAATTATTTATGTATTTTTTTTAAAAAAGATTAATTTGAATTTAAAATATATTTCATGTTTACCAAGACTAATAAACAATTCTGTCTATTGGGATATGATTACCTACATCTTATTATAATTTAATAAAGTGTCCATCAACTATTAGATACTGGGGTCATGGCCTTTACATTTCATTTGATGGATTCCTTTTTAAACCTTTATAAATAAAGTACAATTTTATAAAATTTCCATTTTAACAAATTTAATTTCTAGCTATGAACTTTCATAAAACAATTTTTATGAGCGTGGACATGTAAGAAAAAGATCGTTGACTAAAAAAGGAAACAATGTTGAATTTTTATTTATAATACCTTTCTCGATCATTTTAAATAACAAATAGAGGAAAATGGTAATAATACATAAAAATTATATAAATATCTAAATAAGAAGATAATATATGGTGTTTAAAGTACAATATCTATATGATTCCCCTTAATGAAACTACAAGTATTAACAATCCTAATTAACATGATATTGAAACGCAAATCCCTTATCAATTTGGTAACTTTTGAATCATAACCCCCATAAAAGAAATTACATCATATAAAACATTAAATACCATAAATATAAATATATTATTTATTTATCATATCAAATTAAAATTATATATTCAAAATGAAAGAAACAAGTGGTGAATATAGCATATGTCTTGTATAAACAAAAGTGAGATAATTAACCCTTACCTCAAGCATCATCTTGTTTAGTACATGTTAGAACCAAATGTATTATAAATATATATTTATTATTAATATATTATATAATAATAATTTTTATCATAAAATATATTATTTTGTTATAACATCTTGTAACTTTTTCATTAATAATTATTTATCAAAATCACTCTTGTAGGTGATAAATGATTTGTTTTTCATGCATGTTTGGATTTGGAAGACATGGTCCATGTACTTTGATCAAGGTTCCACCATCTCTAGAATTTCAAGAATTTCATGAGTATAATATTTAATCATTATAAACACTTTTATATCTATTCATATAAAGCTGTGATGAGAAATTAATTTCATCACTTCATAGAGAAGGTAATCCGTACTAACGCACGAGTGATGTTTTCACATTTTAATAGATGGAATAAAAGAAAGGTAATTAATAATTGACATCTAAAGAATAATTATTATATCATAAATATCATATATATTTATTAAATATATCTATACTATCATCCATGTAAAGAGGAAGTGAAAAATTTATCACATCGCTTCATGGAGGTGGTTGTCAACACCTACACACGAGTGACATTATTGCTTTCTAATGGAAAGAAAGGTAAGAATGTAGATAAGTTATTATGATTATAGAAAAATAAATATTTGATAAATATAATACATAAAAACTAATTTTGTATAATTAATATACCATGAAATATGATGATAAAAATTGAATCATATCAATATGTGGAGATGATAGTCCACACCTATGCATGAGCGATTCTTTTATTTACCATTTGATGGAAAGGAGATGGGTAAAGGTTAAAAATAATCATAATAACAGAATATTATATGTGATATTATGATTTAATTATATTTTAATGATTATGATAGAATTTAATGAGTTAATATAAGAATAAAAATGAAAGAGATCAGTTAAAATGATTACCCCCTCTTTGAGAGATCTCATTTGGATCTCTTTTCATGGATTATATGGACGGTATTTTTGGATACCATCACCTTAATAAATTATATAAGGATGTTTATAACATTTTTAGGTTTTTTTATCTATGTGGATCATGTTTTTGTGAATAATATATGAGAGGTGGTGTCCTTCTATGGTGAAAGAAAGGATACACTTGGAATTATATAAAGGATTTCAATTTAATAAATTATTTTTCTTCTAAAATTGGAAAATTTGGAAAAAATATAAAATATATGATAGGATAAGTTTTAAATTCCTTTAATAAATAAAATTTGTACAAGTATAAGTGTGATTTTAATCCCTATCTTTTTGTCTAACACCTTTATTAACCGATTTTAACATTAATTGTGGTAAATTTTTTTTTCATTTTTAATGAGTTATAAATTTAATTCTAAGGGAAAAATTCAATAAAATGGTAAATGGGTGAATTTTTAGAGTATTTTCCTCCCCCTTTTCCTACTTTTATATCAATATGAATTTTAAATCATTTAATAATATATTGATTAACATAAAATACCATTAATGTTATTTTAATAACTATTCACACATTTTTGACTTTAAAGAAATAAAGAATGGTATGGAAATAGAATATAAACTCATCAACAATCATTTATTCTTTATTATTAACCATAAAATATTTGTGATGACATAATTCATAAAAAAATATTACTTTTGGTGTTTTTAAAATTGTTGACTGTCATTCTTCTACTTCTTGTAGAAGCACTGTCTCAGCATTGTGTAATCATTTAAGGTTATTTTGTTATCAAAAAAAATTAAAAATATATTATCATCATAAAAATAAATAGATTATGTTATAAATAAATATTTTTATCAATAAATTACATCTACTTATCCTTACTTGAACATATAAGAGAAATTAAAATAGAGTGACATTTTGGGATTTTCCATTACTTAAAATAATATAATGGTCTTTATCAAATAAAAATGACACAAAAATGAAATATATTCGGATATATGAAGTTTTTGGTAGAATAAAACTAATCAAATGAAATATAATATAGTTTTTATTGATTTATAGGCCTTATCTCATTGTTTTAACATTATTTTACAAATTTTACCCTATTGAGGTGACAAATATTTACCATTGTTATGATTCATAATGAAAAAAACATATAGGGGGAATATTTAACAAATTTGTACCTACTGATTAAAAATGTGGAATCCATTTTCCAAATTCAATTTCAGCAATTTGTAGACATAAATTTAAATATAAATGTGAAAAATGAAATAAAAAGATGTTTTTTGAGGAAAAAAATTTGAATCCTAAAAAGGAATTTATGAAAATATATATTATAATGATTAATCTTATATAATTAATTAGATTATAAATAATTAATAGATACTTATCTTTATTTAAGATAAATTCAAAAAATAATGGAGCTTAAAATTTAATAAATTTAATGAAAATAAATGATAGTTTTATAAAAATAAATATTTTTTTTCTATTGAAAGAATAGTAGATCTTTATAGAATTTTTTTAAAAAAGAACACTAAGATAATTGTAAATGATTATTTATAGAATGATATTAAATTCCTAAAATAAAATTTATTAATTTTTTATAAATTATATAAGCTATTGAAAAATTAAAATTTATTTAAAGAGAAATATATTCTAAAATATCTGAGAGTTAAATTATAAAAAACATAAATAAATAAATACCTAAAAATTTAAATTATCAATTACTAGAATTCATGTACCATGATAAAGTAATAAATTATGATATTGATACTGTCATGGTAACAAATTTCTATATCACTTCTTAGAAATATAGTACTTCATAATAAAACAATTCTAAATCCATTTAGGTATCACTATAAGATTTATGAGTTTTTAAAAGAATACTATTATAACTAAGAGATATATTACACATATGTCACAACCCTCATTCTTAAATAGAAGGTAAGGGATGGAAAAGTTCCATGACCTTCCTTATTCAAGATGAAAATAAGATAATGAACCTTGAGTCCCATCTCGAGTTGGCCCTAGTGTGGAGACCAACATTAAGGGTATATGAATATCAAAAAATGGGAGGCATTACCCTTTTTATAGTAACCATGATCGGGAGATAAGATGTATTAGCATAAAAAAACCCATGATATATATATATATATAAAACCAAAAATCCATCACACATGTCTGTTTAAAGTAAAACTGCTAGAAATATAATGAAAAACTCAAAAGTAAGTACAAAAAGAACAAAGCTAACCAGTGACACAATAACTATCATCACGCGTGATCTTTTAAGGTATGTTACAGTCCACATAATCTCCCTAGAAACATGAAAATAGTTTTATATACATAGGGTAAGCATACAAGTATACTCAGTAGGAAAACCAAATTCACTCGTGTATAAGTGGTAGAAGTATACTAATGACCCTATGAGAAAAACACCAAAAACACAAAAGAACCTAACAAGGTATACTATCCACCCCAACCTCATTAAGGAACTCTCACCAAATAACACAATTCAAGTAAAGTAAAGTAGTAAGCACATCAATATTTGGGAACACCACACAACTTCCCACCAGTTAACTGCTCTTCTCTAATGGTGAACATCCTGACGCTACCACGCTCTTCCAAAATCCCCACTGTCACAACCTTCTCGCACACACCTAGGTCACTAACCACACCACATTCCTATCTACAGACACTTAAGCCTCTTCCGAAAGACAAAAAGGAAGAACACATTCCCCACGCACACCTGGTCCACACAACTACACTACACCACAACCTACTCGAAGAGTCTTGGGATACCAATGCATAAAATAGGTAGCAGAGAAGATCCAATAATCGTCCATCCATTCTCCCACTATGATGTTGGTAAAGGAAACCCTCCCTCAAAATGATGAGGGTTTTTGACACATTGTTCTCAATATTGGTGTGGTGCATATAGAAAATACAAAGAACTAAATGTGTATATATATGTACTAAACACTCAGTCCAACCTATGGGTTTAAAAAAACGACCAGATCACACAAAACTACCCTTGATGCCAACCCTACATGCACGAATCACTAAGAATGATGGTCACTTCTGTAATGATAAAAAGGAAACCGCCTAACATTTAATCACTAGGTTCTATTAAGAATTTTCCACTTATTCCATCCATACTATGGAAACTACCAAACACACCTCACCATAAGTAACATCATAACCCACACCAACATCATAAAAGTCTAGAAACTCTAGGCAAAAGGATCACACAAGGTAACTAAATCTTTATTCAAAATTATCCCTCCTAAACCATCATCAGTAGCCCTACTACACTAAAAACACCATATCCAGCAAAACAACAAAACTCAACTAGATGGTAGTCCCACTACACACACCCCTTTCCTGAACATCTGTTCAACAAATGCCACAGTCATTATTCAATGCAATGTTGACATGTTCTTCATCTAAACGAGAAAATACCCAATACACCTCATCACAACCACTCTCGGTATCCTTGCTTCATAACAAAGACACAACTCCCAACATACCCAGCAAAAAAAAACTTACACAACCTGAATCTACATCCCCACTATCCAACCACTAAGCATATGATGTCCCATTGCATAATAAAATCATCCAGTCCACAATCAATCAATATATCAACTTGATATACCATCACAACACCCTTTCCACCCCATAATCACAACCAAACTACTAATCACAGCATCACATGACCAACAAAATATACATGGTTGAACAAATCAATACACAACACACAACCACACCAAATGGTAAGGTGTTTTTAGTTTTTAGAAACCCTCATTATCTAATTCAGCTTTTAATATTCATGGGTGATCACATAATGGATTTGATACTATGGAATCCATATATTGAACTAAATATAAGTGATTAATCAAATTTATATATTTTAGAAATTCAATAAGGAAAAAATTAAAAATATTCACAATTCATGAAGGTGAAAAAACAGAGGCAACCTATGACCATGATTTTTAGAAGGCATAAAACCCTTACAAAACATAACATGGATCAAGGATAACATATAAAACAAAGTGATCATCATCTTCCCATACCCTCATTTATTACTTCTTATTATCTTTGTTAAATTTTTTTCAACCATAACTAAAATAAGATATCATTACACCCACCCCATATGATACACAAATAAAATAGGGATGAAGGGATCTCGAATTATAAAAATAGATGATAAAAAATTCCTACTTGTGCCAAAATAGGGGGTCGCGTGAGTAGTAGTAAAGGCTCTGGGAAAAAAATGAACAAATTGCTGCAACATAGGTGCACAACTCTTTGGGGAAGAAAGGATCTTGTAACACCAAGAGAAAACAAAAGGGTTCAATGGAAGAAAGGATTTTGTCTTTAGAAAGGCCACCTCTAAAATAAAAAGAGTAAACTATTTCAAAGGCCATTGAATATGTATCGTGATCAATACCACATAGTTTAGAAGTCAAAAAAATATTTAGGTTTTTAGGAGATATTGAGACAACCCAAAAACTCATTAAACATGGAATTTAACTTATTTAACGTTGAAGGAAATATCAAGGGGTGAACCTAGAAAATCTTGGAAAACTGGAAATGACTCACCGATGGGTGTGTCACTGATGCCTTAATCACTGACAGTATTCACCGACGTGACTCAACAACATGAGTGTAACATTGATGCTGATCCATTGATGGATGCGCCACTTATGTTGATCCACCAACACAGCTCACCGATGCCTGAATCATCGACATTCAACCAACCGACACCTCAACCTATCGACACCCTTACTTACCAACACCCAAAATAACCAACACCCTAACCTAATGATTCCCTGACTCATAATTATGAGTCACTGACATGTCCTACCATTGAAAAAAATGGAATTTTGGAAAACTCTTGAAATGAGATACCAATGCATCCCAGAACACCACAAGCACTAGATTTTATCAATTTATTGAACTAGAGAGTTTCAGGTCATTAGATCATATACCTATCAAACTATTCTCACCATCAAGAATTCAAAACCAAACCGAGCAGAAAGTGGGGTCTAAAAAACCTCCCCATAAGATACCTCTCAAGGACAAACCTCATGTATTGTTTGAAATCTAGAGTGAAACTTCAACATCAAAGAACACATAATCCCACATATGATAAACCTAACATCCATTATATACCCCACACAAGCACTAACTATCTAGACAAATGAATCAAGGAATTTTTTCCTCCATTTCTATATACCATTAGCTCTGGGCGACAAAGACTCTCTTGCATGGGTTTAATCACATATCAATTAATGCATCTTGATTATGAATCTGATCTCCCCCTTTTTCACATGTTAAGAATTTATCAATTGTTATAGAAAAAGGAAAATACTCATCTCATAGAAAACAAGGTTCAAACACTACATCACAAAGGGAAACAAACAAGAATAACATGAAACAAATCTAGGTACTAGGTATGAATATGCATCAACCTTTCCTAAGTTCTCTCCTCCAAGACACCACGCCTCCACAATAGATGAACCATGGGAATGGTCCATCCACATAATAGATTTTCCCAATGATTTGGGATCTCCACCGATCGCTCCACAAACATTTAGTTATCCTCTATATCCAACTCTCCCCAGTTGATGACATGGGAGTCATTGTGATGATATTGATAAAGATGAGAAATGTGAAAGGCGTCGTGGACCTTATCCAACTGTGGTGGAAATTATAACTGGTATGCAACCTCTCCTACTGTCCCCAGCACCTCAAAATGTCTAATGAACATGGGGGAAAGTTTTTTCCCTCTACTGAGCCTTTGCTACCCATTTTGAGGAGAAAACTTCAAGAACACACAGTCTTTGACCTTAAACTACAAGGTCCTCCTCCTGCGATTGATATAAGACTTATTATGGTCACGTGCTTCCTTCATCCTCTCATGGAAAAGTTTCACCTTCTTGAACGTACTCTACACCGTGACCATACAAAGAACAACTGCATACCCAACTTCTTTCCATCACAATATCGAATGACATGGTCTCTCACATAGGGCTTCAAACGGAGACATGTCAATGAAATAGTGACAAATATTATTTAATCAAACTCTACCAATGGAAATTTTAACACCCAAGACCTAAAAATGTTAATAACACATTACCACAACATGTCCTTCAATGTCTAGATAGTCCTCTCTATCTGAACATCTGTATGAGGGTGGTAAGAAGTGATGAGGTGTAATTGAGTGCCAAAGACATGATGAAATACCCTCTAAAATCATGAGGTAATATGCATATCTTGATCTAAGCCATTGGATCTCAGAACCCCATGAATTTACACCACCTCATCCACATATCTATGCATTGAGTCATCCATTATGCTTGAATCCTTGATTGTTATGAAGTGTTCTAATTTTGTTAGTTGGTCCACTACTACCCAGATATCATGATAGCCTCCCTGAGCCATGGGTAATCAATTGATTACATCCATAGAGATGTCATCCCACTTCCAATCGGGGATATCTAAGGCCAGCAACAAAAAATTGGGAACAAAATGATCAACCTTCACCTGCTGTCACACAAGGCACATCTCCACAAATTCTGCCACAAACTGCTTTTTCCTGGGCCCCCAAAACTAGTTCCTCAATCCACAATACATCTTGGATAGTTCTAGGTGTACTTCTAGGTATTATTTATGAAACTCACATAGAACTCCCTCACGCATCATCACTGGTAAAAATAGCTTCTCATGGAATAACATTCGATTTTGACCATCCCTTCGGAGCATCACTCTGGTCAATGGAATCATACATATCCTCTGCCTCTGAGTCATCCAACTAAGACTCCTCCACCTCTTACCTTAGATATGACTACATCATCATCCGAAACAGACAAACTCTACCACCATCTATTCCTACATCTAAGTTCAAGGCAGCCACCTCCTCCACCACCTAACAAGAATCCATAGATTCCCAAACAACCCCTCAATATGAATTTTTACTCAAATCATCGGCCACAACATTCCACTTTCCCATGGTGTAAGAGATATCACAGTCATATTCCTAAATAAACTCCATCCACCTCCACTTCCACAAGTTCAGATTTCACTGGGTAAAGATATACATAAAGATATTGTGATCCATGGAAACCACATAGTGCTCCCCAATAGGGTAATTCCACAACAAATTTAGGACAAACACAATAATTTCTAGCTCCAGGTCATGGGTGGCATAGTTACATTCTTGGGGATATAACTACCTAGACTCGTAAGTGATCACTCCACATTGCTACATCAGCACACACCCTGAGCCCCTGTGAGAAGCATCACAAAACACCTCAAACATCACCCCTTACTCTAGCAACTTGAGAACTGGAGAACTGACTAACTTCCCCTTCAGATATCCAAACGCCGCATTGCACTACTTGATCCACACCAAATATTGGCCTTTTCTAGTATGAGACGTCTATAGAGATTATAATCAGAATAAATCAGGTATGAATATCTTGTAGTAGCCTACCAGACCAAGAAAACTATGAACCCATGCCACATTATTAGGTGCTTCCGAAAAAATGGCTGCCTTGACTATCAACAGTTACACTATCACACCCTTCTAAGACACCACACATCTAAGGAAGTGGACATCCCATGTCCGAAACTTTCACTTAGATAAATTTCCATTGAACTGGTGGCGTCGAAGGACTTCCTAGACAGTCTTCATATGCTCAGTATACTTCTCCTCTAACTTTGAGTAGATTAGAATTTCATCAATCAATATGATGAAATACTGATCTAGGAACTCATGAAAGAAGTATTTCATAAGTCCTATGAATAGGGTCAGTGCATTCATAACACCAAATAGAATAACCATTAACTTGAAGTTCCCATACCTACATCTAAAAGTAGTCTTTGGGATATCACCCTCTTTCATCCTCAACTAGTGATACCAAGATCGGAGATCAATCATAGAAAACCAAATTTCTCCCCTTAGTTGGTTGAAATTATTTTCTATCCTCGGGAGTGGGTAACAGTTCTTCACTGTTACCTAATTGAACCCTTGGTAGTCTATGAACAACATTTGACCACCATATTAATTTTTTAAATACAATACCAGAGCGCCCCATGAAAAAACAATAGGAAAAATAAATCCCTTCTTCATAGGATCATCAATATGTATCCTCAACTTCCTCATATCATAAGGTGCCATACGATAAGAAGCTATGAAAATCGGACTAGCATCGGGTTGTAAGTCTATCCCGAACTCAACATCACATCAAGGGGGAAGAGTCACAACCTCATAAATAAAAACAGCCAAGAACTGTTTGAAAACTATGTGAACGCCCACCATCCCAGAATCCACTAATTACACTAATAGTTCGTCCTACAAGGAAAGAAGAGGTTCCACATGTCAACTTCCCATCAGACAACTCCGCTCACTAATAAAATCCACATGTTGACCATCCATATCTAAAAAAACAATAATCTATGTAAATATTCGATAACATCATGAATATATTTCAACTATTTGATGTTGAGGATAACAAAATATGGCTGCATCTATAGAAAAAAGTGGTTCCCACTAGATTGATGCGACCCCAACATCAGTCTACATAAAAACAACAACAAACAAGATAGTCTGACCTATGATTGGTGCACTCAAAACTAGAGGTATGGAAAGATTCTCTATTCCCAATACTAGGGAATGGGATAGATTGGGTGTAACAAAGGAGTGGGAAAACATGAATCAAACAAGGCATAAACAAGAGTACTAAACAAGATTATCGTTCCTCGAATGATCTCCATCCCTACATGAACTTCTTCCTTTGTGGTGTGAAACTGACCAAACCTAGCTCCTATTACGATCTCTTGTCAACCACCTACCCAACCATGCTCGAGTTGAGGTACCTAAGGAACACCCTGAGGTCAGCCTCCACTTACTCCATCTCCCCTCGGTGGAGCAGGAGTTTTCTGTCCCTACAAATGAAACGACCTGGCTGGAAACTGTGGTTAAGGCAAGCACTAAACCTACCATCTCCACCATATTGAGATCGAATTGAGAAATAACTCATAAATTTCCCAAGATATCCACAAGAGAAAAGACTTGGTCCCAAGCCTATGGTAAAATGATAAGGACCATAAGGTCATAACTGAAACAGATAGGGTCAACTCCCCGATGGAAAAAAACCTCGAAGGTCTTGACACTAGATAACCACTACTGATATTATTTCCCTTTTAAGAACTAAAATTGATCCCCTCTCATGGAAAACCTCATCAGGAGTGCATCTTTTCAACTACCTCATCCTTCTTCTGAACTTTTACATATATTGGTAAGGTGAAGGGAGCAACTGTGTAATGAAGAGAAGGATATAGTGCCTCCTCTAAGAATCTTTCCCAAGACTCATAATCTGGAAAGTGGTCTAGATAAAAGCGAAGGAGATCACAAAACATGATCCCGAGTTCCATCACAAAAATACTTTATTGCTGGAGAGATAGTAGCTCTGGCATCTTCTCTGCCTTCATAATCGAAGAAAGTAATTCCACCTATAACTCCTTCTCAAATTTATCCCACAAAACATCGGTCTCTTTCCTCTAACTAAGGTAAAGTGTCCACCATTGACACACCTATCCTCTCATCTGTCTCCCCGACAGAGGAACCTAGTACTCTATCTGAGCCCAGATCAAGTGGAAAGTGATTAACAACTCCTCAAGCCATCTTTCTATCTCTGTTTCTGAAATTCTACCTTCGTACATTCCCAGAGATTGTTACTGGAAATCGTGAAGTAGAGTTTTCCATTGGTTTTCTTCCTCCTCTAGATCAACTCTCCGCCGATTCTCTGGATTGGTCTAATGATCCTCCACTTCTCTTACAACATGCGAAAATCGACCAGGTTCCATAGATGGAAAGTAAACAGGGAAATGCTAATCCTGAGTTGTATGTAATTTTATTTAGGATTCATTTTAACCCATTGTTTATTTTAATTTTCCAAAAAAGTCAAAAAAAACAAGAACACAAGTCATTATGATGCATGTACCTTACCTATGACCTCTATACCACAAATGATATAGACTCAATTAGTCATTCGGTATGCTTAGAGTCCTTGCATCGAATCAAGGGGGACCAAAAAATCTCATGTCGTATACCATATTCCTTGGACTATGTCATGCACCAAGACCACCTAACACTATTTCCCTACCATAAAATGCAATCGTCAAAGTGCTTACCTCCAAACTCCACCCTATATCTTAAACATTACCTCTGATACCATTCTGTCATGACCCTCCTTCTTAAATAAGAGGGAAGGGATGAAAAAGTGTTGTGAACTTCCTAATTCAAGATGAAAAAGTGATAATGACCCCCTGAGTCCCACCTCCAATAGGCACAAGGGTGGTAACCAGCACCAATGGTATAGAAATCTCATAAAATGGGTGGAATTAATCTTTTCATAGAAACCAATATCTTTAGATAAGATGTATCAAACACAAAGGAACTCCAAGATATATATATATATATATGTATATAAGAAAGAAAAAATACATCCCACATGTATGTTTAAAGTAAAACTAATAGAAATACATTGAAAACAAATCAATGCAAATACCAAAAGAACAAAAATAAGCAGCAACACAACAACTATCCCGATGCTCGAGCTAGTGATGTCTAACACAGTCTGTGTAATCTCCCTAAAAAATGAAAATAGTTTTATATAAGTAGGTGACCAAACAATTATACCCAGTAGGAAAACCAAAGTCAATCATGAACAAGTTGGAGAAGCATACTAATGACCCAATGAAAAAAATAGTAGAAACTCAAAATCACCTAACAAGGTATATTATCCACCCCAACCCCACCAAATCACACTCACCAAATAATGCAAGTAAAGTAAAGTAAAGTAGTAAGAACATCAATATTTTGGTACATCGCACTAATTCCCATTGGTTAACTGCTCATCCCTAATGGATAATTCCCTGATGATACCATGCACATCCATAAGACCCACTATCACAACCTACCTGTAGACACCTGGGCTACAAACCGCACCACATTCCTACCCACAGACACTTGGGATTCATTCGGAAGACACCTGGGAAGAACACCACGTCCGCACACACTTGGGCCTCCCAACCGCACCACAACCTACCTAAAGATTTTTAGGATACCAATTCCTTTAATATAGAGAAGATAAGATTTAATAACCATCCATCCATCCACCCATTGTGATGTTGGGAAAGGACACCCTCCCCCCTAACAATGGGGGTGTTTGGAACAAAGTGCTCAATATGGGTAGGGTGTGTATAGAAAACACAAGGAACAACATGTATATATATATGTACCAAACACTATGCATATCCAATGATTAAAAAAACAACCAGACCACACAAAATTTACCTTGTTTCCAACTGTACATGCATGCATCACCACAAATGATTTATACTTTTGTAATGATAAAAAGGAAACCTCCCAACATTTAATCACTTGTAAATTTTAAGCATTTAGAAATTATTCCATACCTAACCTTGAAAAAACTAGATACAACACACCATAAGTAACATCATAATACACAATCACTTCAAAAAAGTACAAAAAATCTGGGTGAAATGGCCACACAAGGTAACAACACAATTCTTCAAAATTATCCTTCCTAATCAATCCTCAGAAACCTCACTACATAAAAAGAACCACATCAAACAAAACCAAAAAACTCAACCAGTTTGCAGTCCTAGTGCACACTCCCATTTCCTGGACACTAGTTCAACCACTAACACCACCATTCTTGAAAGTAATGTCGCCCTGTCTATCCTCTCAACGAGAAACCCACAATACACCTCATCACAACCACACTCGACAACCCCACTGCATAACAACAATACAACACCCATCACACCCATTAATAAAAATATTATACAGACTTAATCTGAATCCCCACCACCCAAACACTACACATATGTTGTCCCACTACATAAAATTTCACGCATTATAGAATCAATCAATATCTCAACCTAAGATACCATCACACCACCCTTTCCACCCCATGCTCGTGGTCATAATCCCAACCAAAACACCACATGGAAAACACAGAACATAGAGTAAAATAGATCCATACACAACACACAACCACACTAAATATCAAGGTGTATAAAGCGTTAGAAACCCTCATTCTTTAATTCCATTTTCATTATTCATGGGTGATCACATAATAGGTTTTATCCTAGAGAATCCATATATTTAAACTAAAATATGAGATTAATAAAATTTCCAAATTTCATCCATTCAAAAAGGAAGAAACAAAAAATATTTTCATGTCAAGTAGGTAGAAAAATAGAGGCCAACCAATGACCATGATTTTAAGAAGGAATACAACCCTTACAAAACAAAACATGGATCAAGGATAACATATAAAAATAATAAATTATCATATTCCTAGACCCTTATTTATTACTACTTATTATCTTCGTTAAATTGGATTTATCCATAACAACATGATGATATCAGTACAACCACCCCGAATGATACAAAAATAAAAGAGAGATGAAGGGATCTTTTCCTGGAACAATAGATGATCAACAATTCCTCCTTATGGCAAAGTAGGGGGTCTCATGAGCAGTGGGAAAGTCTCTAGGGGAAAACTTAACAGACTGCTATAGTATAGGCAGAAGAATCCTCATGGAGGAAAGTTTCTTAGTATACCAAGAGAAAATTTAAGGGTTCAAAGGAAGAGAGGATTCCATCTTTAGAAAGGCAAAATCCTAAAACTATGGGGGAAACTATTTCAAAGGCCATTAAAGCTATATGATGATCAGGACCATATGGTAAATGAGTCAAAGGAATATTTAGGTTTTTAGGATATTGATAAAATTTAAAAGACATAAAAACTCATTATATATGTAATTTAAATAATTTAACATCCAAGGAAACATAAAGGAGAGAAACATTAAAAAACTAGGAAAAAATTGAAATGACTCACTGATTGGTGAGTCATCGATGTGAGTAACCAATGCCTGACTCACGGATGCAAGTCACCGACATGCCTCACTAACACGATTGATCCACTAAATCCGAGCCATCGATTAACGATCCATTAATTCTAACCCATAGATGGATGATCCACTGACACTGAGCCACTGATGGGACTCACTGACAGCGAGTCACTGACGCGACTCGCTGATGCCTGCCTCACTGATTCCTAACCTACTGATAGCTCAAACTTCTGACACCCTGACTCACTGAAGCCTTGACCTACTGATGACCTGACCAACCAATATCCTGACTCTCTTATGTTGAGTCATCAACATGTCCTACCATTGGAAAAACTGGAATTTTGGAAAACTCTTGAAATGAGCTAATGATGCCTCCCAGAACCCCAAACACTAGATTATGAAAATGTAATGGACTGGGGAGGTCCAAACTATTACAACATAAAGATTTATAGGTTTATATTATTTTTAATTTAGTTGAGGAAACCATTTAGCATCACGGTAGATAATACAAGATAATATAATTACTTGATTTACACTCATACCATAAGCATAATTTCATCCTTTGATTATGCTTTGAGCAGTTTTCAATCCCTAATAAATCTCATAATGATTATTTATCATGCCAAAATAACTAAAACTATCTTTTAATAGATCATAATACCCAAAAAATAATGAAAATTCATTCCTCATGTCTCTTGATGTTTACCAAAACAGAAATGGTTACCAAAAGTTATCCAATATGAATAAATATCCATAAAAAATATCTAAAATCATCATAATAACACTCAAAGTTTAAATTAAATAATTACATTAATAACATACCTTCAAATTATTCAATATAGACTAGACCATATTTGAAACCCAATGATTAGATTTATTAGATCAATTTTTTCCATTATCAACTTATTAATTATCTCTAAATAATTTCAGTCACTCATAAAGTCATATACCAAAAATTTATATACCTTAATCATATAGTCCACAAAATATTCAATTTTTTTCGTAAATATCATAAATAATAGTAAATTAATAATAAAAGAATACATGTTTCAAAAAATTAACTCTAAAAAATAATCCAATTTGTTTTTTCAATATCAACTATATCTTTGTCCCAAATAAAAATTATTATTTCAATAGTAGGCACATATTATTGGATATATATTCCTAGATCACGTGTTTTCTAATAATATATCCTAAAAAATAGATAAATTTTCTAGGTTACCAGTATCATTCAACATATAATTGAAAATCCTTAAGGAAAACTAAGGTCAAACAATCCTGGTATGTTTTATGATCTTTATAACCAAAAATCATTGATAAAAAACATCTAAAATATAATTATAAAATTATAGTAAACACTTTAATAATTCTATATCTATTATTGGTATAACATTAGACCTTACTTGGTCTAGGAGTTAGCCCTTGTATTAAGGAATTGACTTAGATAATTCCCATGTTCCCTACTCATAAGACATTGAATATAAATGGGGACTTAATATGAAGTTCAATTTTCTCCATTGAGTTGTTCATTTTTTCATGGAAATTACTCACACTATGACGAAATTTTACACATATATATCATCATGTAATTCCTTTAAGATATTTATTGGGTTCTTTCTTCCCATATACTTGACATGTCAAAAGTGAAATAATCATCCCTTAATAGCTTTCATCAAATAAACTACAATGAAACTCTATTTTTATCTTATTATGTTTGTTAGGAAACTCAAAAAAATGTTGTATTGTTAATAATAAAATAAGATAGATGATTAGGTATAATCATACGGTTCTCTATTCCAGGTCTCATTTTATTTCATATTTCATGAGGAAGATATTTCGATTCTATATCATATTTTTCATTAACACAATTCATCATAGTTTCATCTATTTACTAAAACCAAAAATAATAGTGTGATAAATGATAATCATAGTGAGAAATCATAAAATCATGAAAATTATTTTTATGATATCTAAATCATTACACCTTTTCTTCAATCTAGGATACCTTAGTTTTAACCTTGGTAATCTATAGTAATTATCAATTGAACTCCATTATAATGTTTTTTATATAAATTCTAGATTAACCTATGAATATCCCCTATGTGTGTCTACCTAGGTGTGTGGTCTTAGGACCACCCATAATGTAATAGTGGTGACTGAGTTAATACCCAATTTTACACTTTTAGAGTTGTTACACCTAGGTGAATGTATGCCACAACCACATCAACATTATAGTATCCAAATAAGGATTTAATTTTTAAGAAATGCAAATAATCACTACTTTACCAAATCATTAGGATGTTATTATATACTTAGACTTATCCTTACGGCTTAAAACAAAGTTATCTAATCCTAATATCCAAGGTTAACCAAACCACGCTTTAATACCACTATAGAAACACATACTTTTAATAAATAAATATAACATTTTATTATAAAAATATTAAATATATAACATTATGACCCACACTATTACTATAAAGGTTTATTGTCTTTGGAATCTTGAATATATAAAAAAGTGGTATATAAAATATTTACATCATCTCACTCTAAGATCTTTACAACTAGAACCATTATTAGACACATCATATTTCAAAAAATTATTCATATAATAAGGGAAAAGAAACATTATAAATGGTGATATAAATTTTTTGATAAGGGTAAACATAGAAAATATCAATCTATGATCATATACATGCTTAATCTAAGCATAAAGATATGAGAACATGATCATAACATACAATAATCAAACCCAATTAGTCAAATATACTTCATCATGGATCATTGAATAATATTTTTTTTCAATAAAAAGAAATAATTCATAATAGTGTAGGTTAATAACTAGATATTTTAAAGGATCATTGTGTTTGATAGTATATATGGAAAGCAACATTGATTTTTAAGAAAATCACGATATACTATTAAAATTTTCTTATTTAATATAACAATTATAACCAATATGTTAATTTTTATGGAATGAATTTTTAATAAAATTATAGAAATATTTATAAAGGTTTTATATAATTAATTTATAAGTAAATACATAATTCTCAATAAAATCATTTGATGCTTCAAAAATACATTATCCTCAAAATGGTTTTATTTTATATATTATGTTTGGGATTTAAATTTAATTTATACCATATTTAGAAATTTTATTTTATAAAAATAATATAATTTTTAAAATAAGAATATCAAAATTATCTTATGGTGTAAGTTTTGGATTTTTCTAAAAAGAGAGACTTTTCAATGAATAGTGAAGAATACAACTTTTTGTTAAATTATCCTTTCTTTTTAATAAATTAAGTAATTCAAAAGACCCATTATTATTTGAATTTTATTTCAAATTAAAATATAAATTATTTTTTATTAATTATAATTAATTACATTTTAATGATGTTTATACTCTATTTTGGTATATGTTTATTTTTTGGCTTAAAAATGTATTTTTATGAAAACTATTTTTAAATACATAATGTTCCTTCATTTTATTTAACTAAAATAACCAATAATAAGGAATGATTTAAATGTAATTTATAGATTATATATCTAACTATATGAATTTAAGTCCATATAATTATGATCAATATTCTTATTGTTAATGTAATAATATCTTATTTTTGAAAAATAAATTTCTTGAAAACCCATTTTTCAACATGATTTAAGAGTTTATTATGAAATTAATTTTTTTCACATCTATTAAATGAATATGATAAAATTGATTCCAAATTTGGAAACATTATATTTAATATTATTTAATAAGTTCAACTTATTTTTTTTTAATTAATGTTAAAAAAAGTAAAAATTAATTACCAAGGTTATGGTTAAAAAAGGTTTAATGGGGTTTAAACAAAAATATAAGGGTTTGTTTTCTAATTAAAATTGTAAAATACTATTTTGTGGCCATATTTCAGACTTATCATATCCAAAATTATAATATAAGTTTATTTGGATGCATTTTTCTTTTGAATGACTTTACCATTTTGTGTTCTTTTAGAAAATTTCCATATCGTTTATAATTAGGTCCCCTCCCCCACTTATAAAAGGGAAACTCATGCCCTCACTTATTCAGAAATCTTAAAGAATTTAGATAAAAAAGACCAAATATCTCCCCCAGATGATTATCTGCATTCTATAAGAAATTGGTTCCCAAAAGTACATTCCTAGGTTCCTTAATAAGAGATCCAAAAATGCCTCTCTAAGAGAAGATAATAATATTCATTGAGCTTTTACTTTTTTACTTCTTCTTTTATCACCATCAATTATGTCAGAAAAATTAAAATATAATAACAATAGTGTCTTCCATATACTGATATTTTATAATTTTTATGGAATAATATTTATCCATCATATTCTCCATCAAATGGGAAATAAATCCATCACTTGTTTATATGGTAGATTACTACCTCATGAACTGATGCAATTTGTTTTACATCACCAACTCAAATGGATAGTAATAAGGATAGAAATAATGAAATTATATGATACATATGAAATGATATTAATTATGTAAAATTAGTGTATCATACACTTCCTTACACTTTCACCGATTAAGTTAATGATATTGTCACTCGCGCCTACGTACGATATACCGTCTCTACGAAGTGATGTGATTCATTTACCACGTAAAACTTTCAAGAATGGATATAAAAATGTATATAATGAATATATGTGAGATTTATATAATTAACAGAATTAGTTATATTATGGATATATATCCTATAAACAATAAACCTAATATTTTCAAAAAAATGCATGATTAAATTAATTAGTTAACATCTGAAATATTGGTTATAATATAATATTATTAATGAGAGTGTTGTAAGATAAAATAATATAATTGTATATAATATTAAAAATATGAATATAGTTATTTTATAAATTAATAACATGCTTAAATCCATTATATATGATATTAAATAACATTTAGTTAAAGGGAATCATGAGGTAAGGAATTAAGTCTCAATTTACTTTCATTTAGGCATATTTTAATATTATGAAACAATTTACTTTATATGGCGTATATAATAAAACATTTAAATTTTATATCACTAATACTATATAATTCATGGTATTTTAATTTGATATTTTAAATATATCATCAATGGCAATTTGACTTGAAAGTTACCAAGTTGTAAGGAATTTCATAAATGAATATCTTTTCATTTTGTTATATTACATCCCTACTACATTTTATGTTATAAGATTTGTTTTATAATTTATTTTTATTATTTTATTTTGTATTTAAAATTATTTTATATTTATTAAAATTTGATACACATAATAAATTCATTGATTAATTCTCACATCAATGGTATTATATTTGTGAGAGATTTTATATCAATTTGCACACAATTTTGATATATTTGGTATAATGTACCTATTTATTTTTAGAATATTTATCTTATTTAACATTCAATTTTTTTTATCATGAATTTATTTATATCTATTATATTTAATGTTCCATTTTATTTTATTATATTAATGATGGGTATGATTAAAAAGATACCAAAGTGGTAATTGTTTTTACTTCATTTTTATTTTAATTGAGACTCTTTATGATTGAATTTCCATTGAAGGGAATTATTTAATCATTTTATAATAAAACCCTTTAATTTTATTTTCCATTGGTTATTTAGGCAATTTTTAGATAATATTACTCTTTTCATCCCTTTGGTATTTAAAAGTTTTTAGAAATTGATTATAAGAAAATCTAACTTAATTTATTTTTCCTATAAAAAATGATTTTATTATAGGTCTATATTTTCGTTAAAATGTTTTAAAAAATATTTAAAATATTCTACAATGATTTATTAAATACATTTATTCCAAGGAATGAAAATTTTAAATAGTTTTATATAGAATATTATTAATTTTTTACCCAAGAATGTCACTAATGATATTTTTATGGTAGTTATATTCATAAATTATAAAGATAATTTATTTTACAAATACTTAATTAGGGATATGTTGTAATGATACTATCTATATTGTTTTTATGGATGGTTTATGATAATTTTGTGTAAGGAAAGTATTAACATTCACATTCTTGATTAATTTTTTCATAATTAACTTTATATTGATAAATTAAATTTTTATAATCATTGGGCATTGTATATCCATATTTTTTATATCATTGATATGATTATTTCATAAACAAAATGCCATTTTTACAGATGGTGTTTTATTATGAATGTTTTTTTTGATAAATCTATATTCTTTACTCAATACATATATTTGTTGATAAGGAATATTATTCATGAAATAAATTGATCCTTTGATATATGTGGAATTAATTGGAAATGAAGTGAAATGTGGGGACCGTAATTATAAATCCCCTCGATTAGGAATGCATTGGAAAATAATTATATCATTGCATTGATATTTTACATGTATTAGCTTCAAGACTGTGTGATTATTATATTGAATTATTTGATCATCATTTATTATTGACATAATATTTCTCACGATAATGTTAATGATTAAATGGAATTGGTTTTTAGTTATTTAAATGTCAATATTTTTTATACCTTATTGATTCATGATAGCTTTCACTATGTAACCCTTACTAACAAATTGAGCTCACCCTTAATTTTTTCCCTTACTCTATATATGAAGATGTAATCTTTGAAAACGTTCAACGAGGAAACATAATAACTTTTACTTTGATTTAATTTATGTTTTAAAATGGAATTAAAGACTAAATTATGTATCTAGTTTATTATGACTGATAAAATATTTAGTCTTTTGGGATGTTATCTCTTGTATCTTTAACCAATATATTAAAGTAACCACATAATCTTGGCTACGAGGATCATGGATCTTACAATTGGTATCAGAGAATGTTTTTTATAAACCACAGGAATAAGATTTTGAGAGATATAGATTAGGGGATATAACCCTTTGACTAACTTTGAGGATACAAATAAATATTAGATAACATCCTAAATTTTTGTTAATGTATAGATTTTTTGGTTTTACTACTAATAAATACATATATTTATACTACATGTAGATATGGATCTAGGACAACTTTATCTTGGTCTAGTAACTCTGAAAAGGGTGCATTATCCTTTGACTTGATCATCACCTTGTGCAGAACAATGGGACTTGCTGCACACTTGGATTCACAATCCCGAGGGATATTCACTTGTTAATTAAAATTTTATTTATAACCCATCAAGAAGGATTTCATTAGATGATGAGAATGAATGAAATACATTAAACCCAAGGTGTCTTTGATTAAAATTAAGGTGTTAGGATTTATCCATCCTATAAATAATTATATATGGTTTCCACTATGATTGTTGTTTCTCACACTATATTTTTTGTTTTTGATCAATGGTAAGAACCCGAAGGAATCATGTTAATATTGAATATGATGGACAATGTTCTGATTATGTTAAACCAAATGGGATGATGAATTGATTGAAAGATATTTGGATTATTCCTAATAAGTTACCTTGATATATTATTAACAACATTTACCTTATCCAACTCTTAGACTCACCAAAGATGAGAATGATGGAGTCTGCTAATATCTTGAGTGTTGGAGGCCATAAAGAAAATAACACTCAATTTCCCTCATTAAACAAATGTGGAAAGATACACCGAGTATAATTTCCTAAATAAACAAGGAAATGTTTTCTTTGTCAAAAATAAGGGCATATAGAAATGAATTTCCATGGAAAAGTGATGATATTAATGGAGATAGAAGAATTTCATCATATAAATCCATTTATTTATTTTTTCTTGAATGTGGGGAACCTATGAATTATTCGATTTAATTCCCTATTTTAAATGTTTACTCCTAGACCAAGTAAGTACCTATTTTGATATAATAGGGTAAAATTATTTCTATTTTGGGATTTAATAATTATATTATAGAAGTATCTTTATCAAGATATTTTGATTAAAAATATCATGAAACATCTAAAGATCCTGTTAATTAAATTGGAATCATATATATTTTCATCTATTAATAACTCAATAATTATGGATAACATAATGGTTTTATTATTTTATGGTTGATTATATGTTTGAATTCTTATACACCCCTTTTGAGGTTTTAAGTGATGGTATTTTCATGTCATTAACGACATTTTGGGAGATATTTCTTTAGTTTGAGATATATTGAACCCTTAGGTTTGAAATAAAGTATTATTGGAGTATGGATTATTTCTCTATAAATTTAATGGCTTTGATAATTTTTAGGTTCATTATGATCATTAATGTTAAGTTAATAACAGTCAATTAAAATTATTTGATATTTGGAGAAAATAAATCTATAGAAAACCCTTGTTGTTAAAAAGTGAATTGATA
Organism: Viscum album; assembly: GCA_963277665.1. NCBI lineage: Eukaryota > Viridiplantae > Streptophyta > Magnoliopsida > Santalales > Viscaceae > Viscum > Viscum album. The sequence continues at coordinate 488,540,786 of OY728166.1, forward strand.
ACTAATGTTAATTTTGAGGATATTCATCATATTTTTGGAAATTTTAAACTTGTTATATAAATATAGATTTATAAAAATGATAACCCATATTTTAGGCGACAACTTGCCACATATCTAGAGGGCAGGGGGCTTGAACCCACAACTGAAGGGTGAAAAGGGTGAAACACCTACCACTAGGCTATGTGATGTAATATTTAATTTAAAATTATTTTTATTTAAAATATTTTATGTATAAATACTTATGGAATCGATTATGTTTATATTTTGGTGTTATAATTGAGGTTTTAGATATTAATGTATCATATTGGATAACTTGTTCTAGTAACTTTGGTTTTGGTAAATATTTAGAGATAGATGAAATGAATTTTCACTCGATTGTAGATATTATGATGCATTATAGGTTAATTTTAGTTCTTTAATCATAAAAACATCACCTTGGATACTCGTTTAATGGAGTAATATATGAAGTGTAAAATGATTTAACCAAAAACAAAAGATGAAATTGTGCTTATGAAATAAAAAGAGATCACGTAAATATATATCTGAGTGATCTCTATCATGGGAGTAAAAGAATCCATCAACTCGAGGAAAAGGATCTTGAAATAGAAATTTTATCCTATCAACTTCATATTCTACTATTTAATGTTCTTTTAACCCATCATAGATTTATGGTTTTTTGGTGGTTATCATTCCTCTAACAATGTTCTTTATCACTCTCTATTATTACTTGGATGTTATTTTTCTCATCTATGTACATATTTTAACTTCACACTTTTGTTTTCCTATTTAAAATCCAAAATTTTTTATGATATTCATATTTCTCTTTACCCATATTTTAAGATGATGTTTATTAACTCTATTACGATGTGGGTGTTCCATAAAAGAATTTTCAAATTTCAAACCCTTGTTTTTTTTCAAGCACAACATCAAATTGTGAGGAAACAATTTATTAAATGTGGGGAGAATGTAACACACATATATTTTAAAAGAATAATAATTTTTATAGAATATATAATGTAATATCCCAAAATTCTAAAAATAAATCTACGTTCAGCATATGCGACAAGCAACGTCGAGCTTAAACGAACCATAAAATATTACTATTTAAATATGATAGTTATAACATATCCATTAAATAAGTGGGTAATAATAGGGTTACATTATTTGTGAAATATATATTTCAAACCTAGTAAATACAAATGTATTGGTTAATGATTTAAAAACAATCAATCTATTTTTAAAAATGTCATTTCTTTCTTAAAAAAATGTTTTCTTCAAAAATGATTTTTATTGATTTTTGTGAGAAAATAATTATAATTAATTTATTAAAATTTTATAGATTTTATTAGATAAAAGGGATATAATTTTTTATATCTGCATATCAAAATTATATTTGGGTGATGTTTTTGTATTTTTCTGAAAATATTACTTTTTTCATTAAGAGTTAGAGATATCAATTTTTGAAAAACAAATATTTCGTTTTCTTTAAAATGTATCATTATTATTTGAATTTATCTAAAATTAAAATAAGTATTAGTTAATTTGATATAATATATTTAAATTAATTTTAATCATTATTATACTTTATTTTATTAAAAGTACATTTTTGGGATTAAAAAACATTTTTTGTAAAAAGCTATTTTTCGTTACATTTTACACATTTATATTAAATGTACTTTATTCAACATATAAAAATATAATATTTAAAAATATATTACATATAATTAATTAGTGGGTCCAAATTTGGTAAATATTTCCAATTTATTTTTAGACATTATCAATAGCAACTTTAGTAATTTTAGTTAACACGTAAAATAATAAATCGAGTAATTAAGGTTAATAATAAAATGATGAGGACTAAAGGATGATCCTAACACATGAATTAATTTTATTTTATTATTATATATTTTCAATAATCATCATAAATTCTAATTTATATCATTTTTTCATTTGGACCAGATTTTGACCCATTATATTATTTTATACAAGGAATTGTAAAAAATATTATTGATTTTGTTTTATTATATTCAGTTTTTAACATAAATATAAAGAAAATAATATTTTCAATTTAAAATATTAATTTTAAATATAAATATTTTTTATTTATGATGGTTTGTTTTTCATTTTTTAGTAAATATTTAATTTCATTAAATTCTTATACAACACATAAAAAATGATTTTGAAAACAATAAAAAATTTAATAAAATTATTTTGAAAATGATAAAAATAATATAATTTAAGTTATTTTTTGTGTTCCATGATTTTTTATATCACCAAGAAATATTAGATACGTTTGGACTAATTTATATATATATATATATTAACCCATTAAGTGTAAAAAAAATTTGTTTTCTAGTAATAGTCAAAAATGGTTAACGAGGGTTAAAACCAAAATATAAGGGTACAAACATCAACAGAACTTATGGAAAAAATTATATGAAATTATTTAAATCATAATTTTTATATATTATCAATGAATAAGTTTTTATCCCTTTTAACATTAATATTAATTTAATATTTTATGAAATTCCAAAAGTTCCCCTCCCTTATTTTATAAAAGATAACTTCATATCCTCATTTATTCTCATTTAAAATACATTTTATCAGAAAATATCTACCAATATATGATCATAAAATCCCTATATAAATTATTGTGGAATTTATTGTGCATAATTCTAAACTTAAAGGGATTAATGTGTAAAAGAAATGAGGTTATCTGAAGACTATGTATAGTTCATACTATAGCATCATCATTTTATCTATTCATCCTCATCCTTAAAATATTATTCAAACATATTGAATTAATAAAAAATTTATATTAAATATACTAAGATATTATTATGATAATTCTATAACATATACCATCTCCAACATCCATCATATGGTAAATGAATTCATCATCTGTATATATGGCATAAAACCACCTCATAGACTATTGTAATTCATTTTCTATCACCACCTATCATGACTGGTTATAATGATGGATTTAATGTATATATATGATATTGTTGACATATTTAGCATTCTTAAAATTTAATATATCATATACTTTCAAACACTTCAATCTATTGAAGAATGATAACATCATTCGTGCATATGTGCGGACTACCACCTCCACGAGGCGATGTGATTCATCTTTATCACCACATCACATCGATGATATATTTCCATGTATTCAAAGAAAACAATATTTTATTTATTATATAATTATAATTATTTGAGTATATAATAATACTTACCTTCTTTACATAATGATAATTGTAAATGGAAATGTTAGCTATGTGTACGTGTGATATACCGCCTCATTGATGGTAATATAGTTCATTTTTCATAACCATATTTCATGATTGGTTTAAAAAATTATAATTGATGTATAAAAATGATAATTATTTCATTATTATTATTTTGGGTATGATGGAACAATAACCCATCTGACCATGGTTGACATGCAGATGTCCTTTTGAAATTATAAATTGAACATCCTCATAACACACAATAGTGACTCAACTGATCAAATAGTTAAATACACCATGGAAATAAAAAAAGATTTAATTATAAATTTAAAAATCTATTAATATTTATTAATAATCAAATATTTTATTTAAATTTATTATATTAGAGTTTAAGTACATACTTATAAATTTTGGCCTCGACGTAAGATATTTCTTCTCAATTTCCATTAATTGCATCATATTTTGATGTTATGTGCCTATTATATTTCATATGGTGCACAAAATTCCCTTTTAAATATTATATAATGAATCATTCATAGTTTTTGATATTTTATTTTCAATTTTTATTATTTTATACAATTTTATTTGACATGAATGTTACCAAGTGTTAAAGGGTTTCTCAACTCATTTTCCTTTTGTTTGGTTATAAATCTTCTTCAATGACATTGCAATTCCATGATTATGTGGGAATCAATATTTTAGTTGTTTTATAATTTATTTTATCTTTTTTTATGGATTTATTTTTTTACAAATAATATCTCCATTTATTAATTCTCAATACAATGACATGATCTTTTTATAGGTAATTCGTCTCAAATTCACTTTAAATAGGACATATGTTTATGATATTCACCAATATCATAGTATAAGAAATATATACTACCCCTGTGACATGTTATATAAGGAATATTCTTATGTTAATGGTATTTAAAGTTTCATTAGAATTTATTCATTCATGGGGCCTGTGATTGAAAAGTTACCAAAGTGGAAAAGGATTTATGTTACAATTTTATTTATTTGTAGAACTATTTATGTTCATGGTCACTTTTCCAGAAATGATATACTCTTATTTTCTTGAACCAAATATCTTTTATTCTCAACTATTTATGAATGTTTTTTACATTTCTATTTTTCATTTACATGTTTATTGATTACGGAAACATCATGACATTTTTTTAAGTTATATTAATCATGCATCTTCTTTTAGATCGAGAATATTCCTCTTCTATATCCATGTTTTTTAAAATATTTAAAAAACGATCTTATATAAACATTAATATTTTAATACATATACTTTAAATGATAGTTTACCTTCTTTTAAAAGGTTTTAAAACGAAAATTTCTTAATTTTTTTTTCAAATGTGTCATATTAGACTCCATTTACCAAATGTTTAAAAAGAATGATTATTTTTAACATTTACAACATGGAATAATTTATCCACCTCCATGATAATTATATGATTTGAATATCACTTTAAAAATTTCCATTGTTATTTTCAAAGAAAATGTTATTCAAAATATTTAATGAATTTTTAGTTTTTATAAGTTATTTTTGAAGTGAAAAGTGTATTTTCCCCGAGAATGATTTTCAAGATAATTTAATTGTTCTTATATTAATCAGTTCTAACAACCCTCAATGTTATTTATTATACATTATGGATATTTTTTAATGACTCCACCCTTATTATTTCTCTATATTGATTATTATTATTTAAAATAGATTGTTATGGAACTCATTTATTTTCAATGGGATAATGAAGTTGTGAAAGGAATCCTCTATTTTAATATAAGGACCCTGACCCTAGAAACCTGGAGGCAATACATGCTACCATTACATTATTATAAAATACAAGGATACATTGACCCAAATGACCAAATAGTTTGTTAGTATTAGAAAACTAGATACATACATGATTCTTGTATTACAATTGAATACAAAAATTACAAAATAATGTTTTCCCAAGAAAACACTTTATTCACTCTATAATATTCTTTCATATCTACCATAGTAAACTTCATGGAATCCGGAGGAAAGGAAAAAAAGGGTGATCTCAAATGAACAATAGGGTTTAAGTACATCATAATAAATAATGAATCAATTAGAATAATTAATATGGAGAGGTAAATAACTAAACACACATGCCATGTAATCAATAAACTAATAAGGTAGTGACTAAACAATATATCAAGGTAAATAACTGAAAAAAATCCATTTAATCAATTATATGATTTTTTTGACACTCAAAATCCATTTTTTTGGTATTTTTCAAAAACACTTTTAAAGGCATAGTGTGAATCATACAATTTCCACACAAAAAACACTGTCCTGGTTCATGTTTCAAAATGAAACCCACTTCAAAACATCAACAAAAGTTAAAATCACCCCACATGCTTTGAATGACTCCAGCGCCAAACAAAAAACCAGAGCCATAATTTGAAATTAAAATAAAACGAAAACATCAAGGTGGCCCGAACCACGAGGCACCACGTCATCCATCACGTCATCTCTATCCTCCAGCATCATTGGATAAGTAATAATAAATATTGAAAGTTAAATAACTTATAACACATTCTATTTAATCAATAAACTGGTAATGAAATGAATCCATAGATTTTTTCATAGTAAAAATCTATTGGATAATAATAATTGAATATAAATGAAGGAAGTGCTTAAATATTAGATTCCTTGTTTCCCAGGTACATGGATCATTTTCTATAAAGGCACTTCACAAGACATTTTATCATATTACTATCAATACCATTCACAAGAAAGTTTATAACATTCACAGTTAAAAACTTTAAGGGATTATTTCCAAGTGATTTCATCACATGAGACAACTAATTCATCAAGGGGATTACTATAAACATTCCCCAATACATTTCATATAATTCCAAGGTGTTTCTCAATTTTCAAATAATCGATTTAATTCAAAAATAATGTGCCTTATCAAAATGAATTTTTATTGAGTGAAGGATGTGTATTTATCAATATTTACATAGATAATCAAATAACTTTCAAAGAGAACATCATATGTAAAACTGTTATACATTTTAGTCAATAATATCATCCATGATAAAAAAATGTGGATATTTTGGTGAAATTTAATTTCTAGTTATCACAGGAAAGTGAACATTTCAAAGGAAGGTTATTGACTACAAAAACAGATCAAGGAAGTTACTACCAATACTTTCCCTTTTCAAAATTATGATAAAAAAATTATATGAATAATAAGTATGCTATGAATATAAGATATATCAATTAGTGTAAAAATAAAGGGTTGTTGTCATTGATTAAATAAAAGTGATCTTTAAAAACATTCTTGAGGAAAATATCCTTTTCATTTTGAAAACCCATTTGAAAAATTTTTATTTGAAAATTAATTCTAAAAAAATCATATATTTGTTTTGAAAAATTGTAAGGGATGATTTATATAATTGAGGGATAATGATAGTGGTAAATACTATAATTTCCTTTTATGTTAAAAATATAGATTCTTTTCACATTTTTGTTAAAATGCAAACATACATTCTTTTTAAAATGACGTATGATTATCTTGAAAATATTTTTTAAAGAGTAAAGATGGGTAAAAAAGAATTACAATAATTTTTAAAACATTAAAAAAAATTGAAAACATTTTAAGAAACCATGTTTCTAAAAGAAAACTGATTTTTGACTGAAGAGAGAAATGTAGTCGGACTTTCTTAAAAACATTTTTTAAATCTTTTTAAGCACCAAAGAGTGGGAAAATGGTAATATAACTTGAAAATATTACGAATAACTAGAGTATAATAAATTTTAATTTTTTATTAAAAAATGATCATATAATTTCTTTTAATGTAATTTCAAGAATAAAAAATCTCGATTAGAATGAAATCGTAAAATAAACCCTTAAAATGTTTGTAATGTTAAAGTGATAATTAATCAATGAATCAGTTTTGTATATAAATAGAAAATACACAAAATTTTTTGGAAATACTTAAATATATATTAAAATTAATTCTATATATAATAACAGAATATTAACGATAATGAGGAAGTAATATAACTGAGTAAAAATGAATTAAGTTATGAAATTTCTTTACCCATTAGTAACATTAAGATCAAATAGAATTAGATGAAATAATTTAAATTAAAACTAAAATACCATTAATAATGAATTATTAATTTCATTAAATTTTAAATATTCATTTTATAAACAATATAAAATAAACTTGGTTCATAACCTTATAATATGCCTTAATGAAATGAAATTGGGATGACATCCCTTACCTTATGCTTCCTCTATTTTGAATTCTATTTAAACTACTATATAATGGTTTTAAGAATGTTATTATATTTTAATATATCCAAATTAATATTTATGATATCGTATATGACCTTTTATAATATATTATTACATGTTTGTTAATAATATTTCATTATTTTCATCGTTTTAGGTAATAATAGCTTGGTTTTTCAAGTATGTTTTGACGTGTTATTTTTTGTTCCTATTAAAAATATCATGATTTTATTATGTATAAAATTTAAAGCATGATTTAAAAATCATATATATTTATTAAATACATATCTAGATTAATCCATAAAATTTAGTGATAAGAAATGAAATACATCATTCATGGAGATTGTAGATCAAACGTATGCATGAACGTTGTTTCCATTTTCTTGCCATATTGAAATAAATAAAAATAATATATATATATATATATTATAGATTCAGTATAATTTTTATTAAATATATATTAAATATTTTTATTAAACCCTTTTTTAATACATTTTATATAAAGTGTGATCGCTTCACGAGGCGGTAGTCCTATGTACACATGAACAAGCTTATTGTATTCCCACAAAATGGAAAGCATGAAGTTATAAGATATATAATAATTATAGAAAAATAAATAAATTATTAATTTCATATATTTAATATATAAACCATAAATATATCATTATTTCAAACCATTAAAGGTGTTAATGTAAGATCGAATGACATCAGTTTGTGAGGTGGTAGTCCACTGTACACACGAACGATGGCTGCATATCTCATTTGAAAGAAGTGTATGTGGTTATAGGTCTTACCATTAACTTAAGACATATTATTATATTTAAGATATTGAGTTTATCATATAATAATTATATAATAGTAATTAAGGGAGGGGGATAAGTAAATAATATAGAAATTATTTTAGAAAAACATTACCTCTTCTTTGAGTATCCTCTATAGGTTTTCACTAAACCCATCAAATTTTTTCTTTATGGCCAAAATAAAGATTATTGTATGAGTAGAGGGAATTTTTGAAGTCATTTGGTCAGTTATTGTCTAAAACAATGTGAATTTAGTGGTCTTAAAAGGGGGGATATGTGGTGGCCTTTTACAAGTGGGTGGGAGTGCACACATGCTATTTTTGAAAGGAAGTTAGGTGTACCCATGTTTTTTCCAAAACATATTATTCCATAACACACATAATTTAATACTATAGGTGTAATGGTCAAATGTTTACTATAAAACTAGTGTTTTACAAGTGGAGGGTCATTTTGAAACCTTATACTCTAAGTTTAACCACTAAGTTATCTTGTTTTTACCTCAATCATTGTATTTAATTTAAACTGTATTCAATAATAAATATGGAAAAAACTAATTTAACCTTATTAGAAACTATATATTTTAATTATTAAAATTATTGAACACATTTCTCTAAATTCAAAACATATAAGTGGATGAAATTATTTCAAAATTAATCCTATAGACGAGTCGAGAAGGTGAGTTTTTAAAGTGAAAATGTTCAAAAGATTACTATGTTTTTATATCTAAATACTATATAAATATTATTCCAATTAAATAAATTGTATTAATAGATGTATAATTGATCTAATTTTACCATAAAACAAATTCAAAATATAATTTATCCTTATAAAATATTTTGATGAAAATATAGCATTCAATTAAAATGCAGTATTTTTCACTATTGAAAAAAAAGAAACTTCTCACAAAAATTCCCAAAACTCAAGATAAGTTAATTTTTAAAATATTCATTAAAAATTAACTTTATTTTATCGAATAAAATTTATAAAAGTTTCAATTTTTTTTAAAACAAGTGTTCCATTAATAGATGACAAATATGTCTTTAGAAAAATATAGATTTTTATACATAGAATTGGATTTCTTCTTATCTTATTTCTATCATATATATTGGAAGAATATAAAAATAATAATTTAATATATAATATACAAATTAATATAACCTATAATAATAATTAATATAATTTATTAGGATATAACACATTTTGGCTTAGAAAAATAGTTTTGTATAAAATCATTTATTTTGTATTAAATTGTATTTTATATTCATTTATAATTAATTGACAGCTAATGAATTAATTTTATATTGTTGTAAACCATAAATTTTCATAAATTAGTTAACTCTATTCATAAATCCCAATTTAACTACAAGGATAAAATTATTATTTTAAATAATAATATTAATAGTTTTTTTTGTAAAACACAGTCTCACATGTAATGCAAGCTATCAAAATTTGTTTTTGTTATATGTAACAAAAGATAAACTTATAATTTCATATATTTAAATATATATCATAGATTTAATTAATTTAAAATAATAAATATATTGTAAAATTTTGGGATTTTGTGTTCCCTTTTATGCTTATGGTTGTGTGTCATACACACTATTGAATAAAATGTATTTCTTTTATAATTTTCATGGTGTTATATTATCCCCACCTTAAATAAATCGTGTCCTCACAATTTACAATTTATTAGTAATCAAGCATTTGTAATTTGGAAATACCACTGTTATAAAAACCCCCATCATGAGAAGGGTTGGTAAAAACTCATATTAATAACAGTGACTAGGGAGTATTAAGGTCATATGAAATAATCCATAATTAGGATTATAAGTAGAAAAACAATGGTGGAAAGTGAAGATATAGAATTGGAGGAAAAGAGTAAATAATTATAAATAGTGATTGAGGTCCCAAAACATAATATATTCAGTGATCACGATAAATTTTAAGTCCAAAAAACCATAAATACATGATTATATAATGTACCATTTGATTTATCATATATGAATGTAATTGGATAACATTTTTTTATCAAGTATATTTTCCTAAGGTTGAGGAATTCATTTATTGTATAAGGAAATATTCTTACTTGATGTATTTATATTTCAAAAACTCGATATCATCCTTTGGTTTTTCTTTGGTTGATTTCAAATTTATCCCTTTACTCAAAAAAATGATTACCCAAGAATAAATTTTTTATTCTTAAAGCACTAAAATTTTATTTCAATAAATTGTAAGATCCATAAAATAGTGAAAAGTATTTCCACATATATATAAATATATTTAAAAACCAATATGGTTAATATATTAATCAATAAAGCTCAAAAGTAATAATACTGGTTCATTATTAATATTTATTTATCAAATTATTTACCTAAGAACAATGACACATTAACCATGACGTTGCGTAGGTTTGTGGTTGACATTAAACCTTTATCATTTATTGATTATGTGTTGACAAACTATGGCCTTGCTAGATACAATGGGTTGTTACTCGATGTACATGTTGCCCTTTTCTGAAAACTATATAATTCATATAATATTCCCAAAATATATTATGTACATCCTTCAAATTCACTCATTAAATAAAATTTTAGCTAATGCTTTCAATGCAACATATTTTCTTTCAATGTTAATAATCTTATTATAATTTTATTATAATGTCATTAATGATAATATTAACCCTAAATGTTATAAATACCATTAAACCTATGTTTATAAAATATAAATTCATTATTACATAAATAACGTTACCACTAAAATAATAACTTGAACTAATTTTCTCTTAAAAATTCATAAATCCTGGTAGACTCCCATCATATAAAACCTGAAGGAGGTGCTTGAAAATTTGAAGATATGATAAATATCAAACTCAAAACCCAAGATATTATCCATAAATCTTATGTTAATAAAAACACAATTTCTCCTAAAATTTTTACATAGTCCTTAGAGGTTTCATGATTCAAACAACTAAAATAAAATTAGTAAAAAAATGATTCTAATTTTTTTATTCAATCCTAATTCATAAAAATTTCATCCATTTTATTAACAAAGAGGACTTATCTTGGTCTAGTGTTTAACATAGGTCGTTAATTTTCATTATGTATTTAAATAGTTTATAATGATTTGTAAATAAAATCTAAATTATATTATATATATCCCACTAGAGCGTCAAACCAGGTGCATAGTAAGGTATGTTATCATGTACCAGGATACGCAGGAGTAAGTACAATGTTCCATTTTCATAGTTATTACCCATATGTATATCTCTTCCAGAACCACGTCCACTTGTAGTATCTATAATGGGATGAGTTTCAACGAATAACCACATAATCTCAATATTACCAAAAACATTATGACGTTCTTATATACTTATACTCAATGTCTATAATTGGGTTATTTTCTCTAATATATGTTTTCCTAAATCTAGCTCCCAAGGTTTCTACTAAACATGATATGATACAAACTATAAGGACCTCAACCCCAGAAACCCAGATCTAGTGCCTTTTACAATTACATTAGCATGTCATACAAGGAAATAAAGTCTCAAAGGATTGAAAAGTTTAGTATTCTTGGTATAGTAGATACATACATGAGTCTTATTGTAAAATTGAACACAAAAATTACAACATATTTTTTATTGGGAATAAATTTATTCCCTCTAGAATATATTTGTATATTATTGCATATATATCATTGTAAAAATCTTGAAATCTTGGGGAATGGAAAGAAAATAAGGGTGAGATAAAATTCTCAGTAATGGTTAGGTACATTGAAAGAAATAATGATTCAATGCTCCTAATCAATATGTAAAAGTAAATAACCAAACACACATGTCATGCAATCATAAACTGATAAGGGATTTCATAAACAATATAGAGAGGTAAATAACCGAAAACAGATTCCATTTAATAAATAACATGACTATTATAGATGGATAAGTAATAACCAATATATAAAGTTTAAGAATACATAACCTATTCCATTAAATCAATAAACCTAGAATTAAATACTTCCATATATTTTATCATAGTGAAAATTTCATCGATAATAATAACTAGATCTGAATGATGTAAATAATTAATTATTGGATTCCATTTTTCCAATTACATAGTACCTTTATTATCAAGACCTTTCATAATATAGTTTAACATACTACGATCAAGACCATTAACAAGATAGTTTAGAATGTTCTTGGTTACAATCTTGAAGGGTTTTTTCAAACTGATTTTTTCTCAAGAGACTATTCATACATTGAGGGTCTTATATTGAATAGTCCCCAACCCTTGTTGTACCAATCCAAATCATTACCTATATATTGAATAATATATTTAATTTATAACTAATGTTTCGTATCAAAGCGTATTTTTATTCAGTAAAATATATAAAATTATCCATATTTTACCACATAATTAAATAACATTAAAACAGTACACCATATGTAAAAATATTATATAGTTTTTCAATAATCATATCTAGATATATAGTGTGGATATTCAGGGAAAATTTAATTTCTATTGATCACATGAATGTGAAAATTTTAAAGGTTATTGACTACAAAAATTGATCAAAGAAGTGAATATCAATAATTTCCATAGTTAAAATTATCATAAACCACCTAAAGGTAAAATAGGGATGGTATTAATACAATATATAATAATTGGAGTAATAATAATGTTTATTTTATCATTAATGAAATAAAAAGTATCATAAAAAACATTCTTGAGGAAAATTTTCTTTTTAATTTGAAAAACATTTTACTTGAAAATAACTTTCAAAATAATTTTCCTTGAAAATCACTTTAAAAACATTTTACTTTAAAAAAACAATGAAAACATTTATGGGAAGCTTTAAATCATTGATCGATCATGATAGTGGGAATACTTTATATGTCGTTCATGTTAAAAACTTAGATTAATTTCATATTTTCATTAAAATACAAATTGAAAATGTTTAGAAAAAATCATATGATTATTTTGAATTTTTTAAAGAAAAAATATGTTTTAAATGACTTTAAATCAATATTTTTATGATAAAAACATTTTTATAGAACATGATTTTATAAGAAAATAATTTTCTGAATGAAGAGAGAAATAAAATCGGATTTTCTTAAAATCATTTTATGTACCAAAATGTAGAAAAATGGTACATTTATATAAAAAAGTTCATAAATAACAATATTTAAATAAAATTAAATAGTCTTTTAAAGTAATATCATATAATTTATTTTAATATAATTTAAGGAATAATTAATATCAATTAAAATGATATTATTAAATAAACTCTTAAAAAAGGTCATAGAATTGAAGACATAATTAATCAATTAATTGATTATGTGTATAAACCATAAATACATATAAAAAATTGAAATTAAATAAATAAATATAAATATTTATTTGACACATAATTATTTAAAATTAACAATAACCTAGAAGTAATATAACCCAATAAAAAGGAATTGAGGTATGCAATTTCATTACTACTTGGTAACATTAAATTAAAATCCCCTTAGATGAAATAATTAAAATTTAAACTCAAAATAACATGAACAATGCATTTTTAATGATATTAAATGTCACAGGGTTATTATATACACCATATTAAAGAAACTAATATCATAATATTAAAAAATTCCAAAATGATATGAAATCGAGATGAAATATCAGACCTTATGATTTCTTTTAGTTGAATGATCTTTTACCTCTTGTATAATGGTTTTAATAATTCTATTATCTTATAAAAAACAATATTATTATTTATGATATCATATATTATCCTTTTATAACATTTTGTTACCCATTCGTTTATAATATTTCATTATTTTTATTGTTTCTGTTAATAACATATTTGTTTTTTGGGTATGCATTACCATTTTATTTTTTGTTAGTCTTACTTATATCATGATTTTATCATCTAAAGATTTTAAATCATGATATAAATATCATATATATTTATCATATACATATTTTAAGCAATGCATAGAATGTTGTGTTAGGAAATGAAATACATCGTTCATAGAGTTCGTAGTTTATGCATACGCATGAATGTTGTTTCCATATTCTCGTTGTATTGAAATAAAGAAAAATAAATTATATATATATTATAATTTTAGTATTATTTTTTTTCATATATATCACATATATTTATTACTAATATCCTTAATATATTCAATGTAAAGTGTGAATGAAACACGTCGCTTCATGAGACAGTCGTCCATCGTACACATGAACAACATTATCATATTCCAAAAAAATTGAAATCATGATTGTATGTGTTATATAATAATTATAGAAACATAAATAAATTATAAATTATATATATATATATATATATTTGTATATATATGATACTATAATTAAATCATTATTATCGTCCATGAAAGGTGGTAATAGAAGAACAAATGACATCTGTTTACAAGGTTGTAGTCCGCCTTACACACGAATGATGATTGTGTATCCGATTTGATGGAAGTGTGTATGGTGGAAGGTATTAAAAAACTAAAAACAACATATAATTATATTTAATATACTATGGTTATTATATAAGAAAGATATAAAATGAATTGAGAGAGGTGGAGAAAGAAATTAAATAAAAACTCTTTTAGAAAAACATTACCTCTTCTTCGAGTATCCTTCTTGAGTTTTCAGTAAAACCTACAATGTTATTCTTTATAACCAAAGTAATTATTTTAGGATTAGGGGAGGGAATATGGTAAGTGATTTTGTTACGGCTTGTCCATACCCAATTGGTTTTGAGGTGTGAATAGGGGGAGAGTTGGTGGCCTTTTATAAGTTGGTGAGAGGATACACTTAGTTTTTTAAAATGAAGTTAGGTGTACCACCATTTTTACCCATAAAAAGGATTCCATAAAAAAAATATGAAATATGTTAAATGTTAAAAATATGGCCTTACAATGGGTTTTTTACAACATTAAGTTCATTACTACACCTAATACTTTAAGTTTAACCCTTAAGTAAACTTGTTTCTACCTTAATCAATATAAATAATTTTAATTTAATTCACTAATAATTATGGAAGAAATTAATTTTAAATTATTATAGATTAAAAATTATAATAATTATAAATAATTAAAAAAATCCTAATTCAAATCACATAGGTTTTAAAAATTAATTTAAAATTAATCACATAGATGTGTTGAGAAATAGTATTTTTAAAGTGAAAATGTTCAAACGTTTAATATGTTTTTATATATAAATTCAATATAAAATTGATTATAATTAACTAAATTGTATTAATATTTGTTTTATTTAACTAATTGAACATTAAAACCAATTGAAAATAAATTATTCCCATACAAATTATATATATGAAAAGTCACTTTTCAATTAAAATTCATTATTTTTCTCTATTAATCAAAAAATGGAACTTCTTAAAAAGAAACCAAAAACCAAATACTAGATAATTTTGACATTAAAATTTAAAAAATAAAGTTTATTTTTTCAAATAAAATTTATAAAAGTGTCAAAATTTAGTTTTAAAATAAGTACAGCATTAAAAGGCAGCAAAACTACCTTTAAAAAATATTGATTAATATGTATAAAATTGGATTTATTTTTATCTTATACCTATAATATCTATTGGGTGAATATGAAAACATTTTATTTAATATATAATATATAAACTAATATCATTTATTAATAATAAAAATTTTAATTTAATATGATAAAAACTTTTGGATGCATAAAAATAGTTTTTTAATATTTTTTTATATTCAATTATTTTTTATATTCATTTAAATTTAATTGATATATAATGAATTAATTTTATATTTTTTTAAGCCATATGTTTTATTATGTTATTTAATCCCATTCCTAACCATCAATTTAATTGATATGAGATAATTATTGTTTTACATAATAATATTTATAATATTCGGAAAAACTCAGTCTTTCGTATAATGAACGTTATTAAAGAGATTAATTATTGTGTGTAACACAATATATATATATAATTTCATGTAATAAAAGATATATTTTATATTATATTTATTGAAAATATCAAATATAATCTAAAATATCAGGATTTTATATTCCCTTCTATGATTTTTGTTGCATGTCATACACACTATTGGATAAAATATATTTCTTTTAGAATTTTCAGGGTGTTATATTTAATGTATATAACATCAAAAACTTTTATCATCATCATAATTATTTTTTTTATATTTATATTCACTTATAATATATCATGTTTTCCTTAAATAAAACCCATTATGCACTTATTCTGGGTGATTTATTTTTTAAAGTGGGTTTTTAATAGGAAAGGGTATTTTGATATCCATAAGTGTTTTTCATATGGGTTCAAATTATTTTGTCAAGGTTTAATGATGTTTTATTTGGGATATGGTAATTAATCATTATATATGATAAACGAGTGGCCCTGATACAAACTATATTATGGGCCTATCATGAAAAATTGGTGAGATCTATATATATTATTTGAAGGGGGATGCCTATTATAGCTCCTTAATGGATTAGGTTATGTTCCTTATCATCAAAGACAAGAAAGATGGATTTAACCAGTTTATTTTATTCTATGCATTTAACAATGATCTAGTTATTTCTGACATGATTTTAAATTGGGTAATGAATGTAATGCTATAGGGTTTCTAAAAGATTTTTTTTCTTACAATAGGGTTTTAACGATTCATTTGATCTAGATTGACATTACATGATACATGATTATTTATTATGATGAATATTTACATTATTAAATCTTCATTCCTTATTTCGTGATTGATGATATTGGTATTTATGAGTATAAGTCCTCATATGTTATATTCATTTATTATGCCATCATACCCTTTTTCTCATTTTACTATTGTTGATGATATTCAATTACTAATGCTTATGTTTACCCTTACTGAGAATTTGAGCTTAGACTTATTATATTTTAGTTTCCTCTATTTTAAAATAATTATGATAAATGATTTGAGTCTATAAAGGGTTCATATGTTAATACATTTGGGGGATTGAAATATAATATTGTTTTAGAGGGTATGGACTAAATTTTGGTTGAGAAGTTTATAAGGATGGGTATTCATAGAATTTTGCCTAATGTATTTTGGGTAGAGGTTGTGAACTATGTAGCCTACCTCATTAACCAGGGTTCTTCTTATCTAATTGGATAGTACCTTATAAAAAAGTATTAGTCTATAAAGAAGGTCTAATTAACTAATATCAAATTCATTGGTGTACTATCATATGTCTATTTTAAATCCAAGTAAATATATAAGCTATAAGTTAAGTATTGAGAATATTACTTTATTAGTTTTGGAGATGAAGGGTTTGGTTTTTGGATTTGGAATAATGACTATTGTAAAGTCATCAGAAGACTTAATGTGATCGTCAATAAAGAGATACTATGAAAGGATTGAAACCTTGTATAAATTAACAATGAGAGAAATGTATCATAAGAGGTAAGAGTTCATATAAGTAAGTTTCTAGAATTAATGGATTTTTTTATAAATCCAAGAAGTATGAAAATATCAAAAACACCAAACCATATAGAGGAATTTTTATTATTATTTCTTGTTCCAATGGTATTTCTAGGGCTAGATGTACTAAATCATGTTTTCATTGGATTTTATCTTATTATTTGTTGATAAAATCATGGGTTTATAGGTTTAAGGTTTATCATAACTTCAAATCCTTAGACACCCCTTTTAGGGTTTTAATTGATCGGATTTTGTGGTGGGTAATTGTATTTTGGGAGATATTTTATGGGGTTGAGGTATGTGTGACCCCTAGGTTTAACAATATGTATTATTTGTGAAAATTTTATTACATTTTATGGATTTATGTATAATTTTATGAGATAACATTTAGGGATTAATTTTTTCTTTAATGTTGAGATTATTAAAATTCTTTAGGATATAATATATGGAAATTATCTAAGTTAATTTTTTTGCGTTTTTGCTGATGATTTTGTGATTAATAATGTATTTATTCATATGATGGTTTATTCATTTTTTGGAATTATCTTAACTTGTTCTAAAACTTTTGGGATAATTTATAAATATAGTAGAAATAGATTCTTATCCTTTTGATGAATTATGTGATTCATTAGATGTTGATTCTAGTTCTTCAGGCATGATAAATTCATCTAGAATACTCAATGTTTAGAGAAAAATATGATATTATAGTTTAAATTATTAAAGGATGAAATTGTACTTGTAAAGTAAAAATATTTACATATGCTTTTCGTCTAGATGGTAAATTAATTATTTAAATATTGGGAAAAGGATATTGAAACAAAATTTTTATCCTATTACCTCCATTTATGGTTAATTGATGGTATTTTTCACACCTCATTGGTTTATGGTTTTGTGGTATTTGAATTTCTCATGATCATTCAATTTATTTTGATCAATGATCTCCTACAATATTCATCATTACATTGACATTATATTTTTCTCCCATGTCTATATTTTCACATCCCATTAATATTTTTCTATTTGGAAACATAGTTTTGTTTTTTTCTGATGAACTTGTACTTATTTTATCTCTTTGTAATTGTATGTTTTATTAACCCTATTTATGCTGTTGGATTTCAAAAAATGTAGTATAAAATGATAAAAATTTGGTTATTGAGTTAGAGTTCAATGTGTGAGGATGAAATTTAATAAATGGGAAGAATTTAATATCATGATATTTTTAAAAGAAAACTATATTTGATATCATATATGACATGAAACGTTGTGATTAAACAAACCATAATTTTTTTTTGTTTAAATATGATCATTATGACCTAGACATTAAATTAGTGGGTTTGAATACGGTTAAATAACTTATAATATATATACATATCCAAATAAATAAAATATTATTTATTAATGCTTCATAAATAAGTAATTAATTTTTAGAAAAGTTATTTAATGCTTCAAAAATACACATTCTTCAAAATTAGTTTTTATTTATTTTTATGTGTCAATAATTATAATTAATTACTTGAATTTTTATAAAATTTATTTAATAAAAATGAGAAATTTGTTAAAATAATAATATAAAAATTATTTTTTGGTAATAATTTTGTATTTTTCTGAAAATATTGATTTTTAGTGAATAATGAAAAATATCAATTTTAGTTAAATGTTCATTTTATTTTTATTAAAATATATCATTATGGTTGTAATTTGATATCAATGTAAGTTATGTATTTTTTTAATCATATATAATCTAACTAAATTCCATTGAATCATCGTTATTCCTTGTTTTGGTATAAGTACATTTTTTGGCTTAAAATGTATTTTTTTAAAAATAGATTTTTGTTGCTCCAACAGAACCTTTTTTTTTATTTTTTTAAAACCAAAGTTCAAACAAAAATAAAACAAATATAACTCTAAAATACCTTTCTTATGAAGGTATGAAGTAGTGTAGTCCTAATGCATTTTCTCGAATGAATTTGATCCCCTCAACTGGAAATGATCAAAAGCTATAGAAATATAATATCCTTTCATTTTGTGTAGCCTAGGATTCTAGAAAACAAACCACCATGTTTCCTTTCTACCACGTATGAGATACCTCTATATAATGTTCCATGATTTTATTACACCTTATAATTTTATACGCAATCTCCCATAGAATATTTCTATTACCTTCTAATGCACTGTAAATTATCATAGAGTCAGTCTCAATAGATCCAATTGAGATGTTACTTTTTTGGGACATCTTTAGGCCCATGGGCATTTCTAATGATTCTGCTTGGATTGAATCTCCTCATAAAGAGTGTGTTGATAATTCTGCTATGAATGAGCTGAACCTATCCCCAATTACCCCTCCACCATGCATATGGGTCATGTTATAAGGTACGTCTATGTTAATAATCATACCCTAGTAGTGAGGTCACCATTTTACCCATCATCCTAGCCCCGGTGTAGTGGATATATCATAAGATGTGCACAATGTTATCTGTGGTCTAATTGAGGGAGATACATCACCTATCATACAGAATCTAATCAGATACATAATTTTGTTTTTGGTTTTAAATAAAATACTAGTTTTGGTTGTTGATGAATTTTTATGTCTAGCATCATTCCTTGCATTATAGAGATTTCAGCATCCCACTATGAGTATTACCACTCTTTCTTTTATTTTTGTTCAATGATCTCCTAATCCCTAGAACTATCGGGCAATAAATATTTCATGTAACACATCTTAGGCAGACCAACCAAAGTACCCTCCGAACGATTTCCAGACCCTACTGGACCGATCAATTCCAAAGAATTGATGGCTAACCAATTCAGTGCCTCAATCTCTACAGAAGCAACACCTCGATGCTATATCGATTCTTATCTGCTAAATGTTTTTTACTATAAGAAAATATTTATTTCTAATGTTCCATAGTATGAAATTAAATTTTAAGGAAGCTCTTTGCACCATAATGTTTCCCCCAACTATATTGGTTGTTCAAATCTATCCTCATTATGAGAAAATATATAATTTAGAAGATTATTGTAGTTGATTCAATTAAAACACAAATATTCGGGTCATTGTTAAGAATAATTCCGTCCACCATCTCACATTGGTCCTCATTGAGTATTCCATGTAGAATTATAGGATGGATGAACTCCTCCCTATAGGTTATATCTGGTGATAGAAATCATGGGAACCATAATTTCCCCTCCCTAATCCTTTCAGTAGAAGATGGTGTGTCCCCATCCCAATATCCAGTGAAAATATTTCTGTAAAGTATCAATATAGGGCTGAATATTTTTCCAAATAATGGAGGGCTTAGATATCTGCAAAATAACATCCATCCCATATTTTTATTCATGTTTTTTAGTCAAAAGACCTCCCCTCCATTTCTCCCATGATAATTTGGAATGGAACCCCTGTATAGTCTTATTAACGTACTATAGATTTATACCTCCATTTGATACATGTCGAGCTAGTCTCTTCCATGATTCACATTGACGATTTCCCTTCATTTTCACCCATAAAATGGAAACCATAATTTTGTCCATTTTGGTCATCACATTCTTGGGTACGTTCATGGTGGATAATATTTACATCATAATGGAATATAATGCACTATTTATGGGAGTAATCTACCCTCCAAATGATAAAAACCGGTATTTCTAATTCTGAATAAGCTGATTGAGTTTAGAAATTAGCTTGTAAAAGTGTTGAATACATAGGGTATTTGGGATTAACAGATCACCCAAATACTCCTTCAGGAAGGAACCTTTTCTCATGTTAAATATTCCTTCAAAATTCGTTATCCTTCTCCATGTGAATTTATTGGCCACTTAAAAATTGATTTTTTCATGATTAATTTTTTACCCACTCCAAAAGAAATATTCCTCAATAAATTTGTTTTGAAACATAGGATCTATTCAATTATAAAAATAAAGTTTAAATAAAAATTATTTCATTCATTAAGGTAATTTATTTTTAATTTTTATTGAAGATATAATTATCTTAAATGCTTTCAATAGTAACACAATGTTTGTATAAGCAGTAAGAAATCAATTAAAATAGTTTGAATTATCTAAAAATAATATTACAAGAGTGAGATTTTTATTTTAACCAATTTATTATATCAAGATGAAATATCATATATGTTTTTATGCATTGGATTAAAATTCCACTGTTACTTGTAGTTTTAAAAGTCAAATTAAATGAATAGTTCAAAAAATTGATATTTATGTTATGTTATGATAAATAATGTTTTATTAAGTGACTTAAAATTAATAATAACATTATATTTGACCAATTTAATGGTATATGATTTATGAAATCATCCGTTTTCCATTTATGATTCTTTTATCCTATTATAGTAACTATTTTAACCCTTAGAGAGTAAATAAATTTGTACCATGGTTATTGTTCAAAAGGGTTGATGGGGTCAAAATGAAAAGATAAGGGTAAACAAATCACCTAAACTTGTCTAAATATTATTAGATGATATTATATTGACCCAAAAATATCATATATTTTAAATAATTTAGTTTTGATCCATTATTACATGAATATTCATTTATATTGATTTAATATCTTACTAAATTCAAATTGTACCCCTCCCCTCTCGTATAAAAAGAAACCTTCTATCCTCTTTTCATCACAATTTTTAATCCATTTTTTTCTAAAAATATCTTCCCAAATTGCTTCCTAAAATACATAACCACATTTTATAGGTAATATTTTGGGTAGATTACCAACCATAGAAGAAATAATGTATAAAGGAAAGTAGGTTGTCCAAAAAGAGTTATAGTTCTTAACCAAGAATTTTTTTATTTGTTTGTCCACGTTCAAATATTACTCAAAACATGATGAAATATGAAAACCACTCATATACATATATTGAGATATTATTATAGTAATTTCATAACCTATATCCATCTCTAACTTCCATCAAATGGGAATGAGATTCATTATCCACATGTACAATGGAATAATACCTCACAGACCGATGTAATTCGTTTTCCATAACCACCTCTCACATATAGTTATAATGAATTATTTAATATATATATAATATTAATTAAATATTTATTATTCAAAATTAATAATATATGATATGATTTATTACCTTTTAATCCATTTAAGAATCATAATGTCATTCATGTGTATGTGTCGACAATCACCACCATGTGGCGATGTTATTTGTTTTTCATCACCACATCACAATGGTGATATATATAAGTGTAATAAAATAAATAATATGGTATTTATAATATAATTATCATTATCTAAGGATTAAATAATACTTACCTTCTTTCCATAATGATCGTTGAAAAATGGAAATGTTACTTATGTGTATGTATGACCTATTGTCACCATTATAGTAATGATCTTCATCTATCATAGCTATATTATTGGTTTAAAAAGTTATAATTGATGTATATAAATTATAATTATGTATTTTTTATCAGTTTTTTAGATTAAAGAACAATGAATCCTATGAACATGGCTTACATATAGATGTTGTTTTGAAATTATAAAACAAAATATACTCAAATCACCTAATGTGGACTTAACTGGTTAAGTAATTAAATACAAAATAGTTATAAAAGGAAAATGTTTTAATGGTAATGTAATAAACCTAGAAACATTTCTTATAAAATTTAATATTTGATATAATTTTAATATATTGGAGTTAAAGGACTTACATGAAATTTATGGACTCAAGGTAAGATATTTTATCTCTATTTTCTTTCATTGAGGAATATTTTAATGTTATTCAAATAATTTATTTTATATGGTGCATATAAATAAATTTTATATATTATATCATGGAAAAATAATAATTTGTTATATTTTAATATGAAAATTTAATTATTTTGTCTAAGTGGATTTTACTTGAATGTTACTAAGTGGTAAAGGGGTTCTTAACTCAATTTCATTTTTTGGGTTATAACTATTCTTTATTGGAAATGTTATTCTATGATTATGAGTCAATATATGTATATATAATTATTTTTATTTATATAATTGTTTATTTATTTATATTTCTTACACATAATCTCCCCATTGGTTAATTTTCAATTCAATGATACAATCTTTGTAAGGGTAACTCTGTTACATTATCTTTCTTTGGCACATACATTTTTTCTATAAACCTATGTTCTTTTATGAGGTGTATATACTACCCCATTGAAATTTTATTTCATGAATATCCTTATTTTAATGATATTTAAAGATTAATTTGAAGGTATCCTTTAATTTGATTATGATTAAAAAGCTACCAAAGTAGAAAATGGTTCATGTTATAATAGCCTTTATTTTCAGGGTTGTTTATGTTTAATTTTCTTATAGGGGAAATCATATGATATTATTTTATTGAACCAAATATATTTTACTTTAAAATAGTTATGATTAGTTTTTAAATGTTTAATTTCCATTAACTCCATTATTAATTAAATAAACATCAATAATTTTGTTTGTAAGTGATATTGATCTTGTATCTTACTTTAAATGAGGAATATTTCTATTCTATTTCCATGTTTTCTAAAATACTTATAAAAATTTTACTTCTATAAACATGAATTTTTTCCTAAATCTATGTAACATGATGTTTTTAAATAATTTAAATGGTTTTAAAATGTAAATTTCTTAATGTGTTCCAAATGGGTCGCTTTAGAATCCCTTAACAAAATGTTTAAAAATAGTGCTTCTTTTTAACATTTACAACATGAACAAATTTTCCCTCCATCATAACCATTATTTTATTTTAATATTAATTTATAAGTTTCTAATCTTATTATCAATTAAAAGTGTTTTCAAAATATTTTATGAGTTTTTTAGTTTTTATAGGTTATTTTAAAACTGAAAATGGAATTTTCCATATGATTTTTTTCAAGATATTTTAATGGTATTTATATTCATCAATACTAACAACCCTTGATGTTACGTATACTAAATTGGGGATATTTTTAAATGAAACCTTTCCAATTCTTTCTCTTGATTGATTATTATTTTTTAAAAGATATTTTCATAGAATCGATTTCTTTTCCATGGGTTCTTCAAGTTGTGAAAGTAATTCTCTATTTTAACGTATACGAAAATAATGACTTTTCCCAATTCTATAAACATCATTTGATATTTTTATTAATTTATAATATTTCCGGATTTATTTAAATAAAAACCATCCTTCACTTGTTTTGGGTGATTTATGTTTTGAAAATAGGGTTTTACAAGGAAATGGTATTTTGATATCTTGAAGTGTTTTTCATATGAGTTTAAAATAGTTTCTCAAGATTTTAATGATGTTTAAATCATGATCCGGTATTTGGGAATTATATATGAGAAATGGTTGTGACTGATAAATCATATATAATGAGTTTATACCCATTATATCTAATGAAAAATAGGTGATCCTTGTATAACTTATATAGAGGTTTATCCCCATTATAGATCCACAATTCATTGATTTGATATCCTGGTCATCAAAGGTAAAGAAGGAATTAATTGGATTTATTTCTATAACAACCCCGGTAAAGATAGAATAAATAATTTTCCTATTTAATTGTATTCATGATATTGATATTTCTATTCATTATATATATAATTTTTAAATCAAAAAATAATTTTTTTTATTAATATCTTTTATTCTATATGATTATTTAAAATTTAATTATCAAATTATATATTTTTAATTTCAAAAAAATTAATTTAATTTCTTAATTCTTCATTCCAAAATTATATTATGATGAGTTTTTGAAAATTTTATAAATATATCAGTTTTTAGTTAACAGTGAAAATTACTGATTCTTAATGAAAAGTGTTTTATTTTAAAGTTCTTACAAATTAAAAAAATATGTGGGATTATTTTTAGAATTTAATTTTTTCTTTTATATTTAAAAGTATACAATTATGGGTTTTTAAATTAACGTTAAAGTATATTTTAGTTTGAAAACTTTATATATTTCAAAAGAATAGTTTTCTAAAAAAACAATTTTTCATTACGTTTTTTCAATTTTAATTTTAAATAAAATTATTACACTTATATATTATGAATTTTGAAAACATTATTCTATATTTCCAAAAATTGGGTCCAAATTTATTAAATGTATCACATTTATTTTTTGTTATTATGAACAGTAACTTTAGTAAATTTCTTTATCATGGTAAAGGGTAAATATTGTTATTAAGTTTAAAAATAAAATGATAAATACTATAAAATAACTATAAAACATAAATTAATTTTATTTTATGATCACATTTAGTCCATAATCATCCAAGATTCTGTTATATGTATTTTTTTCATTTTTTTATAGTTTTATTTATAATATTTTATTTAATGAAAAGTAAAAAATGACACGCTCTTGTTTTTAATAACTATAATATTTTGAACATATAGATAAAAATAGGCTATGTTCGGGTATAAATATTATTTTTAAATATAAATAATTTGAATTTATCATGATTATTTATTTAAAATTTTAAGTGAAAAAATAATTACATGAAATTGTTATACAATGATGATGAAATAATTATTAAATTAAGGTAAAAATAAAATAAATGATATTAAAAATGTTAAAATAAATGTAATTTGAAAAAATTAATGGGATACCTGAATTATTTAGCTAAATATATTATTTTATTAATGTGATAATTTATTATATTATAATTCCATTTTTTCTTGATGACATAATAAAATCGATTTAAATGAATAGTCCAAAAACTGGCACTATTGACATTCTATGAAAATAAAATTCTATTAAATGATATAAAATTACAAAAAATGTTACATTAATAAAAATAGATGGTATACTGTAGATTAAATTAATATGGATCCATTTAATGATTTTTTAGTTAATTGTTCAATTATTAACCCTTAATGTGTGTGAAATATTAATATTGTGGTAATTATCAAAAGGAATAACGATGGGTTAAAACCAAAAAACAAGAGGATAAAAATAATAAAACCTATATAAATTTCAATTTAATTAGATTATTTATATCTATAATAATTCCACATTTTGAATAAATTATTTTGGGTCTATTTTTATGTGAAAATTAATTTATATAAATTTACTATTTTGAGAAATTCTAAGAGTTCCCCTCTACTCACTTATAAAAGGGTATATATTCTTATCATTTATTAACACTTCAAAACCCTCTTATTTTGTCCAATACTTGATAAAATACCTTCATATAATCCCTAAACTAATTCAAGAAGTCTCTCTTAGGCAAAATACGGAATCTAGAGGTATGTAGGTGTTAATCAGTTGAGACTTTCTAAAGAAGCGACATAATTTTTAACTGCGTGTTTTAGATTTATTTCTTGTTCCATATCCTTAAAATACTAATTAATCATGACTAAATAATAATAAAAAGTATCTTATATATAAATAAGCATTTTATATTAATTTAAATAGGGGAAAATGATTCAATTAAATATTACGGAAAGAAACTTAGGTTTTATTTTGAGATAATTATTGAAAAAACACATTTGGGGAAAGCCTTATGAAGTACAGTAGTGCTTCTAATGTGATAATATTGGGCATATAGATCATAATTGAAATGAAAAAGATATTTTTAGTGGTGTTTCCAATTCAGGAAAATATATTATAAAATATTTAATTGAAATTATATGGGATATTGTACACATGAGTGTCCGAAGAAAAACCTAAATGATTGGAAGCAACTAGACAATTGGTAGAAAATTTTCCTCAAATTTGTTTGCAACCACTTTAGCTGAAGTTAGGCTATTAAACAAAGTGGTTTCATATACATTTATTTTTTATTCATATTATGATAATGTATTGTTTGACTTGGGGTCTCAACATTCTTTCATTTTTGAGAAATTTTCCACTAAATTATAAATTCCACTTCAATAAATGAATCCATAATATATTTTAAAAATACCCAAGGGATGTATTAAAGGAAATTGAAATTATAAGATTCATCGTGTTGTTATTTGTGGAACGACATTACCCAAAAACCTTGTGGTATTTACCCTAATATAATTTGATGTTATTCTAGTCATGGATGGGATTTTCATATACTATGCTAAGATATATTGCAGAGATAAAGAAGTTGTTTTTAGGAATTATTTTAGTTTTTATATATGAATGAAACCATATATTTTGTAACATGTAGAGAGGATAAGTAAATATTAAAATATGGAAAAAAAATTATCTTGTACCTATTGTCAATAATAAGGAAAAATTATTGATTAATGACGTACTAGTGGTAAAAGAATACCTGAATTTTTTCCTAGATGAGTTTCTCAATGTTATACCTAATCAAGAAGTTAAATATACTATTGACTTAGTTTCTAATGCTAATCCACTTTCAAAAACCACTATTGGATGAATCTGGTAGAACTTTTGGAATTAAAAAAATAGTTAAATAGGTTTCTTGATAAAGATTTAATTATTCCAAACATATTAACATGTGGATATCCTATTTTATTTATTAAAAATAAATATTGATCCAAGAATAATTGCATTGATTTTACAGATTTGAATAACAATGATATTAAGAATGATTATGTTTTTCCTTATATTGATGATTTTTTTGATCATATCTATGGTGCTCAGTATTTTTCAAAGGATGAACTAAGTTCTTAGGTACTATCAAATTATGGTGATGAGGTAGGCATTCTGAAAATTTATTTTTGGATTAGATATAGGCATTATGATTTTTCAGTTATTCCCTTTAGGTTAAAAAATTCACCAGCTATATTTATGGATAATATGAATAGATTCTATCATGAATATTTTTTTTATGTTTTTGGTTGTTTCAATTTATGATATCATAAGTTATTCAAAAAGTTACATTAATTGTGAAAAATATCTAAGGATTATTATACAAACCCTGAAAGAATAAAATTATATGGAAAATTTATCAATTTTTTTGGTTTAATAATATTTTGTTTATTGGAAAAATTATTAATAAATATTGCATAAAAGTTTATCCCACTTAAAATAAAGTGTTTAATTAATGGCCAAGATCTAGAAATTTTACTAAGATTCATAGTTTTCTTGAGTTAACATGCTATTATATATGTTTTTTTTAAAATGTGTCATGGTTATTTATCCCACTTACTATATTATCTTGAAATATAGTTAAATACATATAGATGAATGAATGTGATGACCCTTTTTAGGAACTAAAAACAATAATAGCGAACTCTCAAGATTTGGACTTTACCTATAAAAGTTGTGAATTTTCCATATAAATTAATACTATATTAAAAGAACTAGGTTTTTTACTGAATAAGAATGACCAGGAAATTGCTTATGCTTTATAGAAACAAAAACATCATGAGTTAAATTTTCCTACATATGATCTGAAATTAAATACTATGGTTTTGATTCAAAAATTTGGATAAATAATTTATATAAATCCAAAAGTGACATATATACTAATCATAATAGTTTGAAGTATATATTCACTTATAAATAATTTAACATGAGATAGAGGATATGGATAGAATTGAAAAAGGGTTATAACCACAACATTAATTACCATCCTAGAAAATAAATCAAAGTTTTTTATGCTTTAAAATAGAAAATAAATGTTTCATTAACCATTTTAAATTTTGAACATAAATCATTGGTTAAGGATTTCATGATTTTTACCATATAATTTGTCTATGTTAAAACTTCATCTGTTTTTTTAGGCGTGAGAACAATCTTCTCTGTCAGAAAGAATTAAAAAATCTCAAAAGTAAGACTATGAGTTATAGGAAAAGGTAAAATTGATTAAGAATGGTATGTTTCATAAATTGAACATTTATGAAGACTGTGTTTTGAGATTTGGTATAATATTAGGTGTGCCTTATGATTCCCAATTAAAGATTAAATTGTTTATTGAATCTTGTAGTTACTATTTTTTTCATCATGATAATATTAATATGTACAAATACCTCTAGTAGTATTATTGGTGGGATACACCAAAAAGATATCCTTATGAATATACCATGAAGTGTTTTACTTGTCAAAAGGTTACAAAAAATTTAAATTACAAACTTGTATTGTTTACCCTTTTCAGTTCCAAAGTGTAAATGAAAAAATATATCTATGGTTTTTTTCATGGGATTAAAAAAATATACTCGATGTAGTAATTTGATTTGAGTTATTATTGATCGATTAACTAAAAATACGAATTGAATTCCCATTTGAGATAATTTTTCATTAGATAAAATTTCTTGAATATATACTAAATAGGTAATATAGGGACCTAGACTTAATATTACATAATCTTGAATTAAATGAATAATTCACATTGAGGATCATTTCAGGTTTAAAGTTTTAGATAATTATGACATAACTATTACATATCAACTTGAATATTACATGTAGATACTACTAGTTAGTATCCATTTTTTATAAAATAAAAATTCTTAAAAAGAAACATGTCTAGTTCCATGTTTTAGACAACATTATTTTTCCTTGATACCATCCTTGACCCTTATTCATCTTTAAGTCAAGTGGAAAACATTTCAAAAACATAGGATGACCATAAAAAGTTATGTAAGGGTTATAAAATTAGGAAAGAAACATTATCCCATCAATAAATACAATTCAATGAAACAATACTTTTCAATCATAACATACCATAGGAAATCACATGATTGATGAATAACACACAGAAATCATAAATCATAAAGGTAACTTATGGCATCCATATTATACTTACATTGTAACTATCATAGCTACATAGGGAGTTACGTTAGAATACCCATCATAGTATATTCCTTAAATATCTTAAGAGAAATATGATCATTTACCTTCGTCATGTTACCAAATGCATTGGAGAGCTATCTCGGGATCACCTACCCTAGTTTATCACAGAACCATCCGTATAAGTAAAAAATTACCAATAACCATAACATATTCATAACACATAAAATAATCATAATGAAATGATAAAATTTCCACACTGAAATCACAATATATCATTTCAAGATATTGACATAATCCATTATTTATCAAATCATTTTCAGACCCATTTAAAACATTTAATAAAGATATTTTTGAATCAAAGTGTCCCATAACACTTTGAAGCATTTAAAATAATTATCATTTTAAAACATTAATGTCCATATAAATAAATACTTAAAACCATTTTTAAAACATGTACATTAATTAAAATGATTTAGAAGATTAAATCATTAAAACAATATTTTAGTTAAGGAGTTCATAACCAAATGAGAGATGCTTGAAAACAAATAATTGAGGAATAAAATTTATTAAAAACTTTAAATTTTCATAAGAATAAAGGTATTCATGATATAATATGCCAAAAGAATGTATATACACCATATAAATGTGAATTTGTGCATTACAAAAAAAAAGTCTCAATGGAATGTAAATTGAGATGAAATCCGTAAAAAAATTGTGTTCTTAGATTAAGGATAAATAAATTATATAATAATGTTTGAAAAATATAAATAAACTTAATATGATTGTATATTTAGTGTAAATAATTCAAAGGACATTCACACATGTTCTTTTTAAAATAAAAACAATGACTAGGATGTGTAACTCAATAAATGGAAATTGAGTTAAGATTACCCTTATTAAGTTCATATCACTGACATGAGAGTTTATCAGTGGAGTAATTATGTGTATCAAAAGTATATCCAAACAATGGGGAGTGTAAATTGTAATATAAATAAATAATCAGTGATTCCACACAAAATCATATCATTACATAATTATGAATTAGAAGATTGACCCAAGGAATGTAAATTTGGCTAAAAAGTCCCCTTACTGATTTGGTAACATATGAAATGTAAACCACATGAAATAAGGATCATAAAATTAAGATGTAAATATCCATAAATTAAAGAATATTACACAAAGAATACAATCATTTTTAGTATATAAACCACACAAAAGGAAATTGTTGTATATATAGCATGAATCTCACGGGAATAAAATTGAGATGAAAACCCTTTACCACATTGTAATTAACTGAGTTGTATGAAAAAAAGTTAATTACCACCAAATTAATCAAAAAATATAATTAATATAAACAGAATAATGATATTATATATCAAATAACAGTACACAATACACCACATGCAATAAATAAATGGGGGATAATGGAAATCTCATAGAATTAAAATTGTGATAAGAAACCCCTTACCTCATGTCCAACATGATGCATTTGTTCCTTGTTATTCATGAATAATAAATATAAGTTGATTTATACTTGCGGAAGAACATTTTTCAAGTTTATTATTACATTTAAATCATTTATTACCTTTCAATAACAATTAGTTATCTATTTGAGTTTATATTGGACATTTTGTTGATGTTCGAAACTTGAGTAAAAAAATGAAGTTGTTATAATTACAGTTTGTCCACGTTGTAAAAATTCTATTATTTCGAGAACAATATTCATGATTTATATATTATATATATCATACATATCATGTATATATGTATTTATAATAGTAAATAACATTTGGAGATAAGAAATAAAATACACCGTTCATGGAGACGGTAACCCGTACCTACGCATTAATGCTACTTTCATTTATATTTCATATTTTATGGAATGAAAACATAATTATAAATTGGTATATTATAATTAAAGTATAATATAATATATAATTTAGTTATCTCTATCCTTTATACATTCCACATATGGAATGAATGATTCATATCACTTTGAGGGCGCGGTAGTCCGTAGTTCCTCAAATAAAATTATCGCATTTACCCATTATGGAAAACACAAAGGCATGATAGAAATGGAAGATACAGAAGAATATAAAAAATAAAAATATAATATATATAACATATAAATTTATTTCCATCATAATGGCCACCATGAGAGGTGGTAGGAGATAATTGAATAATCATCATTTCGCGAGGTAGTAGTTCACCGTCCACTGAAACAGTATGTTATTCTAACCATTAGATGGAGGTGAGTGTAAGTGAAGTTAGAATTATTCTCATATCAAAAACCTAGTATATTTAGGATACAATTTTTTATAAAATAAAAGAATAAAAAGAGTTTGGGGGTTGGTTAAGTAAAATAAAATAAAAGAACTTAACTGAAGATGTTACCTTTAAATTAGGAAACTCCCTTCGGTTTGAACCAAAAGGTTTACTTGAAGTTCCTTATGACTAAGTTAATAATTCTAGTAGGAGGATAGGGATATAGAAAGATTAATTGGGAAGATTTTGGACGATCCAAGGGGTTTGATAAGTCTGAGGAATGGGATAGAAGTGATGGCTTTTTATAAGGGGGAGGAGGGGCTCTTTAGGAATGTTTAAAAATACTATTTTATTATATAATGATTTTCGATTTCAAAAGGTCCAAAACTTATTATATTCTAAGATAAGATGAATAATGTTCTAAATAAAATAATCCAATAATAATTGGAAAGTTTTTGGATATTTTTTTAATTTTTATAATCATATTTATTTAAATCATTCATTAATGAGGTAAACATTGCATCATTATTATGTCATAAATAATTTTATTCATTTGATTTATAAAAATTATAAAAAAATATTAGTATGTAGGGAATATTTTTATCTTTCAAATTAATATTTATAGTTGAAGAGATATCTTATATAATCCCATGTAAAAATTTATTTACTAAAATATATATGTTTATGTCACTTTTTTCTTTACTTTTAATTAATTAATATAAAGTGTCATTATCACTCTCATGTGGCTCCATGGGGTCCCCAAATCGACCCAAGGATGCCCATGGTAGGAAATATATCAACCAATATAATTAGGAAACCTGTTAGGGTAATTTAATATTATTATAATAATATTTTGTTACCCATATTTAACAGATTTACCCTTTAATCTGGGTAAATAAAATTTTTACTGATGTAAATATTCATAATGTCTAAAAATAAAAGTTACCTATTTACTCAATTTGGACCACCTGATTACAAAAATTGAATCCATTTTTATAAATTCAAAACATAGAAGTGACATAAATTAATTTAAAATTAATTCCCATTGTCAAAACAAAAAGCGTGTTTTTAAGAAATAATAATTATCAAACGATTGACACTTATTTATGTCCAATTTCAAAGTGAAATTACTTACACTATCCAAAATTGGATTAAATGGTAAAAATATAATCTAATTAAACTTTAAAACTAGTTAAAAAGATAATCTATCCATATAAATAAATAATATTTAAAGGCAGTTTGGAATTAAAATACAGTATTTTCCACTATTCATAAAAAATAAACTTTATCAGAAAAATACCAAAATTCTATCCAAAATAAATTCGGATGGCTAGATTCTAAATAAAAATATTATTATTTTCAAATATATCTTATAAAAGTGACCAAAACTATATTTAAAGAGGGTTCTCCATCAAAAGTCGGTAAATCAAACTTTTAATGTACATTAGAGTATTTATGATTAAAATCATATTATTTCTTATTTTAAGCCTCTAAAATTTATTGGATAAATTTAAAAACATTTAGAAACATGTATATTCATATTGTAGTTAGTTCTTTCCCCTCCCCCCAATACAATGGCTAGGCATTATCTACCATTTAAAATAATATTATATTATTATTTTTCAGTATGACTCAGCATTGTGTGCAACATAAGATTTCAAAGAAACCTATTGTTGTATATCGGCTATACCATCGAGCATAGAATCCAATTTAAAGTAAAATTAATATTTAATTTAAAAATATTAATAAATAAGAAAATTTCATATTCTTTATTCACCTGGGATGTTACAGGTAATTAGGTTTCATGGAGTTTCTCTCCCTATTATATCTGATGGGGATCTCTATTTCACTTCAATTTTTTATAAAGAACATCATAAGTGATTTGGTATTGAATTTAATATTAGTAAATATGTTAATACTAAATTTGATGGAAAATCCAATTGAACAATTAATACCTTAGAATATGTGATTTATTCTTGTTCAATGGATTACCAGGGATGTAGGGATCACCATATTTCTTTAGTCTTTTTTTCTTATAATAATTTTTTTTATTCAAAAATATAGATGACACTTTTTGAGGAATTATATGGAAATTGATGATATTATATATCTTCTTATTATGAAGTTGGTTAAAGGATACTGATGGGCCATAGATGGTAGAAGAAATGGTTGAGAAGGTGAAGGAAATTAATCAATATATGATGATAGAATAGAGTATGAAGGAATGTTATGTGGATAATCAGAGGAAAGATCATTCATTCAAGTTTGGTGATTAGGTTTTTCTTAAAGTATCTCCATGGAAAAATGTGATGTGTTTTGGTAAAAAGTGGAAGCTAAGTCCATAGTTCCTTGGAACATTTGAAATCCCGGAGAAACCTTGATCCATTTATTACTAATTAGAATTTCCTCTAAGATTATCTATGGTATACAATGTTTTCCATGTTTCGATGTTATGAATAAATTTTCAAGATTCAACTCATGTTTTGATCCCAAAAGTATTTTAATTGGAAAATTAATTTTCTTATGATGAACATTATATTCATATTCCAAACCATAGAGAGAAAGTATTTTAGAACAAGGCAATTCACTAGGTTAAGGATTTCTAGAAAAACCATATGGTTGAAGAAGAACCATGGGAGTATAAAATTGGTATGAGGGAAAGGTTTCCCCTATAACACTCTAACCTCAGTTACCCAAAGTCGGTGTATTATTTTAATACATTAGAATGATTACAAGGAATCAAGTCCCGAATGACCGATCAGTTTAACAGTCTTGGAAGATTGATTACATAAATAGATGTTACATTACACATTCAAACATAAAACAAAAAATCTTTTGGTAACACCATTATTTACCTAGCTTAACCCTATATATTAATCATAACACACTTCTAGTAATCATGGGAAAACAAAACATAAGAAAAGGGTGAGCTCATATTCTCATTAAGTGTAAATAATTTTGCAGAATATATAAACTTTGAAGGCAGGATATGTAACAAAAACAACAGCCTTTTAAACATAAAATTGTACATAATATGGAAAAAATAAATCAAACATTTCCATGTAAACATGCACAAGGATATTATACTAGTCGAATAATCACATTTAATAACTAATTTCATAGTGAGGGAATTCATAATGCCAAACAACATAACCACATTTTCAAGGTCTCGTACAAAGACTAAAAATTAAAATTTTGTCATGTCCTTGTTCCAAGACACTAATTTGTCTCATGAGACCTATCGATGAATCGAGGGGCTATAGAGGGCCCCCCGTCACTTACTAATTCCAATGCATTTCTCATATGAAAAGGGTGAAACATAATATAAGCATTCGTATTAAAACTAGCACATGAAATGTCAATAATTCAACCATAAACCATAAATGGTATAAAAACAACACATCCATAGTCAAACATATCATAGTTCATTCAATATAATACAAAACATTGTAATATAATAAATAAACTTAATTCATGAATAATATCCAGTAAAGGATGTTGACATAATTGAAAATGATCCGTAAATTTTTTTGATAGAAATATCCATTTTCATGAAATCATTAAAAATTCACAAAATTTATAAAGGAATACATTTCAAATAAATTTTTTAATTAAATTTTCCCATACCACTTTGAAACTTTTTAAAACAATTAACATTTTAAAGCATTCATGTCCATATAAATAATTCCTTAAAACCGTTTTGAAAACATGGACATTAATGGGAATGATTTAGAAGAATAAATATTTACACAATTTAAAATTATATTTTAATTAAATATTCCCTCAAAACCAATCCTCTTTAAAACTATTTTATGAAACATGGACATGGATAATAAATATGTCCCAGTTAAAACTGTCAAATAAACAGTCTCAGATAATAATGAGATTGAGGAATTAACCCTTAACTTGTAATTTTCTTTGGTCGAAGGTACAGTTGACCTCTTGTATAATTACCATAGTATGTTATTAAATTATAAAATAACCATATTAGTATTTATTATACCATTATTTATTAATTTATTGCTTTATACTACCAATTTAATATTAATTTCTATGTTAAAATAATATTTCGGGTAATATTTTCTTTCTCTATCGTACATGTTTTAACTTCTTATTTTTGATCATATCACGTATATCATGGTTAAAATACAAAAAAATTATAAAACATGATTTATGTATCATATTTATTCAGAATATAAATATTTATATTAGATGGATATATGAAATGGAAACACCGTTCATGGAGACGGTAGTCCGTACATACACACAGACGTTGTTTCTGTTTTCTTATCATATAGTATGGAATTAAGTAAACGCCATATATTTATATAAATAAATATATATTATTAACTAGAAATATTATTTTATATATCTCATACTTAATCAATATATATATTTTTATAAAAATTCTTGAATGGTGATAATTGAAGATGAATCTCATCGCATCATGCAGACGGTAAGCCGTACGTACGCACGAGTGACAATATCATTCTATTGATGGTAAAACGGTGTTTAATTTGATGGTATATTATATATAAAGAATCATTAACATGTTATATTCATTATTTAAATTAATAATACTTATTATTATACCCATCAAAATAATGTAGTGTTGAATGAAAAACTACACCACGATGTGGAGACGGTAAGCTATACGTACACATGTATGGTTACTTTTTCATTCATAGGATGGGTAGAAAAATGAATATGGTTTTACCATATTTATAATAACATCTCAGTATGTATAAGGTATTGGAATTTTTATTTTAGTATGGAAATAACACATTAATAGGAAGTGGAAGAAGAAGAAAAGAACTTTGAAAGAGGTGATGAAATAATTACCTCTTCCTTCTGGTGCTTCTTTTTGAATTGATCAAAAGGGATCTTTTGGTTAGATTTATGGTCAAAGTAATACCTATAAGATGATGAAATGGTATTTGGGAGGATATTTTATCTGGTTTTGGCTGAGCCAAATGTATTTGGAGGTGTGAATTTAAGAGAAGAGGAAGTGCCTTTTTATAAGAGAGGTGAGGGTTACTTTAGGAAAAGCTTGAAATATTAATCTATTATAAAATATTTTTCAGTTTATAATGTATATAAATAGATTTATTTCAAGGATAAGTTTTTTATTGGTCGAAATACTATCAACCATTAGGTTTTAGAAAATTTTAGGTCACCATATTAACCTTATCTTTT
The DNA here is from genome assembly GCA_963277665.1 of Viscum album. Taxonomy (NCBI): domain Eukaryota; kingdom Viridiplantae; phylum Streptophyta; class Magnoliopsida; order Santalales; family Viscaceae; genus Viscum; species Viscum album. Next base: position 488,578,659 of record OY728166.1, read on the forward strand.
ATATTTAACTCTTAGTTAAATAGTTTAACTTTTACAACGTCTTATTGTATTTTTATCTTATATGGTTAACAAACAAACTATAAAATTCCAATAGAACATAAAGTGGTTAATTAATGAAATATATATCATTAAATAAGTCCCTTGGACGAACCTTAAATTTTTAGTAATATTATATCATTTAATAATATATTATTTTTTTAAAACTAATTTATGTCCATTTTGACACTATTTAGTATTTGGTATTATTAAAAGTCATTAAAACTTGATCACTTAGATAAAAATAAATTAAATAAACCCTATATGGTCATATTATCTTAGAAATTTTTTGGAATGCATCAAAAGTCTCAATTTAAATTTATTCTGATATTTATAATATCAATTATTTTAATCTTTCATTAATAGGGTAATTACTGCATCATCATTGTCTCATAAATACATTTTATTATTTAATGTCTAAAAATTATAAATAAAAAACCATGAATTATTAAATATTCTTATATTTCTAATGAATATTTATAGTCGAATTTATATTATGTATAACCATATTCAGAAAATAGTTTAGTTATTAAACTTTGAATTTAACACTTTTAATTCTTCTTTAAATAAAATAATAACTAATGTCCTAATCTAATCTTAGTGGACCAAAAGGATCATATTTTATTATTAAGGTTAATGTTTTCCAAAATAAACTTATCCAATAGAATTAGGACATGTATTAGGGTAATTATAATATCATTTTTACCTTTAATTTCCTTATTTGATTTTAACCGTGGTAAATAAAATTCAAAAGTTACTATTCAAAAAAATTATTTTCATCATATTGAACCAAATTTTACTTTTTGATGTCAAAATTTTCTCTCATATTTTTAAAATTCAATTCATATAAGTGGTAAATTTACGTTTTATGCGAATTTGAAAATGTTCCTAGAAGGTGGGTAAAAGACGTCAAAAAATTCAATAAAATTTTATACATCTAATCTTATTATAAAATGACTCCAATGAGTTAAATTAAACTAATATAGGTATTATAAATATGTTTTTACTTTAAAATAAATTTAAATAAAAATAATAATTATTTAAATAAAAGTCGGTTTTAAACAATAACACATTGTTTTTCACTATTCATCAAAAATTGAAATTTTTCAAAAAAATACCCAAAAATCAACCTATGATAATTTTGATATTCTAAATTAAAAAATTATTTCTATATTAAAAAAATAAAAACAAATAAGTTTCATTAATTAATTTAAAATTAATTACCATTTTTAAAACCAGAAAGCGGGTTTTTGAGAAGTAAAAACTATCAAAAGATTAATATGTGTTTATGTATAATTATATGTGAAATTATATCCAATAACCTAAATTATATTAAATTATAAAAATTTAATCTAATTATACTTTAAAACCTCTCAAATTTATAATTTAACAGTAAAAAGTATTTCTATTAAAAAAAGTTGTTTTCAAATAAAATTTAGTATTTTTCAATATTCATCAAAATGTGAATGTTATCAGAAAAGTACCAAAAATTTATAAAAGCTAAATATTTATGTCATTATTATAAAGAATAATTTAATTTCATTAAATTTAATATATAAAACTATCAAATATTGGATTTAAAAATGTTTCTCCATTAAAATGAGGTAAAATTTCATTTTTTGAAAAATACTTCTTTTATTTGAAAAAATGAAATTGTTCTTATATTATATCTATTAAACACATAATATGGATTCTAAAATTATATGGAGTATATATAATTCAATATTTAGTTAATACTATTCATAACCACTTTTTTAATGGCTTGTTTGGTATGTTGTGGTGCGCTCGAACTTGGTGTTTCACGTAATGCAAGCTATTGGATTGATTTAAAGAGATAACATACTATGAAATATTGGGGTATTACATTTTACTATCCAAAAATAAATTACGTCATCATAATTTGAAATTGTTCTTCAAAAATAAAATATTTAAAATAGAAAATACCTTTGTGGAAAACCCACATCGAAAATCAGGTTAATAAAATTTAGTCTTAATAATAGGGAAAGAGAATTGAAAGAGTCACCAATAAATTAGAGTTTTGAATAAGAGAACATTGGTGGAAATTATAGACACATAATTGGAGGGAAAACTTAAATATTAATAGGGAGTTATTGAGGTCACCAATCATAAACATCTGAATAATAAATGGAAAATTAAGGTCTTTAAAGCCATAAATTTATGATAAGTTAAAATATCATCAGTTAAAAAAACATAAGGTATTAGGATAACACATTTTTGGTTTTGAGATCCTTTACCTACCATTCAAGAATTAATTTATTCATAGAATATTAAAAGAAATAATACTTGACAAGTAGAGTTCCATCCTTTAACTAAGTTCTACCACAAACTCATATTTCACACCAAAAGATAATAGAACACAAAAATAATCTATTTATCCTACTCATATAGGGTTCCCAAAAAATGAATTTTTAATTCATCTGTCAGACCTTTTAAAAAAACTACATTATACAATCATGTACATCACATAGTCATGTAGTAGGTGATGTACCCTTGTCGCCCTTTGGTTGTGGGTTCAAGTCTCACAGCCTTGCTAGACGCGACAGGTTGTCGCCCAACTTTCAGGTTGTCCTTTTTATAAAAAACCCAAAAATAATATTAAGAAATGTTTTAAAATTAAACCATAGTATCCAATTTCCAACTTAATCCATTATAAAATTTAAACTTATCAAAAGTACTTGTTCCCAAACTCATAGTCCAAAAATATATATGGAAGGTCAACATAACATAATGATGATCTCTTTTTTCTACATAATAACATGTGAGTACCTTTATAATGTATTCTATTAAAACATCGTAACACCCTGAATTACCATAAAACCTTATTTATTACATTCATGATCCTTTATTCCTTATAGAATACTAGATAAATTCCTTATATGTAATGTCTCCAATTTTCTGTGTATTATTTTTAAATATAATATGGAATTATTTTGAGACCGGGCATGAAGACGACACGTCATTCCGAGGTCCAGTGAGCCTAGAATGGTGGTTTGAACTTTTTTAAGTTAAGTGAGTCAGCACTTGTGTGCAGTTGTGAAAGTTTACAAATGAGTGCCTGAATTAAAAATATGAGGGCACCGTGGCGTCTGGGATGATAAATCTAATTTAGAATGAGCCTAACCTCGACCAGCGTGGGTCAAGGGAAAAAGCTAATTTTAGGACATTTTTAGTAAAATAAAAATAAAATAAAATGCTAAATTTTTATTTTATTTTATGGAAACATCCGCTGCAGCGCAGCGACATGACATCTGTTTCCTTATTTAATGACGTGTCATAATGACTCAAGAATGGAAAGACAGAGTCCTTAATACCACAACATATCTTAAATCCCAATCATTTTTCTCCTTTTAATGGGTTAAGCAATTGGTGGTCATTGAAGAACTTTTGGGATAAATCACTGGAGGATCCGCCGAGCGCTGGAGCGAACCCTCAACGGCGAATGATGATGGATCAGAGTTGACAATCGATGCGCAATGACGTTGAAGGATCTCGACAATAATGGTAGTGCAAAACCTTTTTCAGAGATCGATCCGAGCTAAGGTAGGGGTTTTTTATTTGTATTCTTTTCCCCGTTTTTGATTTAAAATGACGAACGCGGATCAACCACGAACAAGTTGATCCGCAGATTCATCCATTCTTGGAGGAGGGTTTTATCAGGATGATTCGAGGAATTGATCCATGTGGTTTTTTTATTGTTGATTCTTTCTCCATTTAAGACGACTAAAGGTAGCGGATCAATGTCGTGACGAACGACGGCGGGGGTTCGTTCCTCACCTTGTTTATTAGATTTCTCCCCCTTTATTTTCTTGCTTGTTCTTTGTGTTCTTCGTGGGGCGACGAACAATGGGTCGTTCCACATCCATTACATGATGCAACGATCCCAAATCAAAGGTTCGACACCGCAATAACCTTTTAGAGATGCAGTGACGATGGTGGACGAAAAATCGGACCAAATCGAAAAAGGGCGTTTTTCGAGTGTTCTTTGTGCAGGAGATCAAATCATGTTTTTGGAGCTGATCGGAGGTCCGAAAACATCGAGAGAAGCTTCGTAGTGTTGGGGCGACCAAAACCTAGAATTTTCTCGGTGATCAGATGGCCAGATCAATGAACAGATCATCACCAGAGGCGCGACGACGGAAGTCCATGTTTCTAGAAATTTCCAGAATACAGGGCATGTACTTACGAAGAACATGCCGTGTAGTACTAACGGCATGGGCTAGGGTTTCGGGTGTCGGAAAAGAACAACACGGCATGTGACCCTGGTCACACAACATGTTAGGCTTTCCCCAAATATTGGTGTGTATTTTGGGAAATACACGGAGACATGATGATCTACACGGCTTCAGGGGACACGACATGTACAACATGGAAGAGGTGGCTACACAGAACTTGGCGTTTATCCAGGAGGTACACGGACATGGGATGGAGTACACGACCGTGTACTCCATCACACAGCCAGGCGAGACCGGTAACGTGGGTCACCCTGTGTACTAATTACACCAGTTGGAGTACATAGGTTGATGAACGTGTACGAGCACATGGCCAGCACACACGGAGCCAACCCCAGTTACTCGGAAATTGCGTGTACATCTTACTAAACACCGTGTACCCAGATTTTTTTCAATATGACCATCCTTATGACAGAGGCCATTGTACAAGAGCAGTACCTGAGGTCATACAACACGGCGTGTAACCTTTCTACACACCGTGTACTTTTTGGAAAACGACATGGTCCTCTTTTTCACCATATCTTGGACATAATTAGTTTGGGTTAGTGCCCCTTCTTCTCATTCCCATGAAGGTCATACATCATTTCCTCAAATAGGAGTATGATCCCTTCTGTAGGAATTTCTATGATAGAGTAAGTCATCCATCCGAGAGTCCCGGATCGAGATCCTCTATCCATTCCTGACCCTAGGTAGAGTCAGGAATTGACGTGACTAACTCTACCGGGCATTGATCCTCTACCTAGCCGGTGTATCACCTAACTGGTGAATTAGGATGAGTCGCGATATCCACCATGGCCCTGGCAGTGATTGTCATCTTTGTATCATGATCTTTCCCACTCAAGAGTGTGTCTCCTGTAATGAGTGCTTCTATCTATCAGAAATCTTTCCACTCATGAGTGTGACTACCTCTCGTGACGGTTCCCAACGAATGGTACTTCTCGAACGGACATCATCAGAGCTGTAAGTCTCATGGAGTTTGTTCTCCCAGGACGAGTGCTTCGCAGAATCTTCAAACGGAATCAGTAACGAGGGTATGCAGTTGTGTGACTTGTCTTTAGACTATGGGCCTGGGTTTTTAGTATATCAAGTTTGTTCTATATTTTCTATAGACATATACTATGCATAGCTGACTGTACCTTTACTTTGTGTACTGCTTTTTGGTTTTTGGGGTCCTCTACTAAGTATTGTTATACTCACCCCTGCACGGGCTTTGCCCACACGTTTGGTGTCTTGTAGAGACGAGTAGTGTTTTGACAGAGTCCAGGGCAGACCAGGACAGGACTGAGCTTTCTAAGTTCCCTACAGGCTGAGGCGTTCCTATAACTACGAGCAGTATTCCCAGTATCTTTTGTGTGCAGAGGTTGGAGTTTTCAGTTTTCAGACTCTTGTTTTTGGTGGGCTTGTATTCTATCCCAGTTTACCTTTTTGTACTCTACCTTTCTTCGTACTCTGTTTGTTGGGTTTAGTTGTATGCATGCATTTTTTTTGTTCCTTAGTGGTTTTTATATTTCAGAATTGTGGGCTTGTAGATGTGTGCATGTGTACATGTACATAGTAAATGCCTCCCATGTTTGTAATATGCCTACTCGGTGCTAGTCACCAGACCCTGGCCTATTAGAGGCGAGGCTGGGGAGTCACGGCACGGGCCCCATTGGGACGGGTCATGACAAAGTGGTATCAGAGGTGGTCGGTTCTACCATAGGACTAAGAGTTTATGATTTTGGTTTGGGGAGACAGTGTTGAGTGTTTCGGGTTCGTATTTCAGCCCAAAGACTCCAGTGTTGGTGCGGCGACCGATGTATCCATACACCAGGACTCTGATAAACTGCTTTCCTACTTGGTACACGAAAACACGGGTTGCTGTAGAATAAAAGGTACATGCATCATATAAAAATGGTTTGTGGTTTCCATGTCCTTGGTGTTAGCTATCCAGATATATTATTGACCATGGTATATCTTATTTCCCTACAATATGCCTTCGCGACGCATCCCGCTAGGATTCTGCAGCACGATCATGAGGATGACCCCCTCAGTGACGAGGCTTCGATATAGGGACCAGTTCCCCCGGAGTTTCCACCAGGTGGTGCACCAGTTATGCCACCACCAGTGGAGTATCCAATGGTACCTGCAGTACCGACCAGTGAGGAGTGCATTCTTAGCGCGCTCCATTAGTTCCAAAGATAGAGACCCCTCAGGTTCTGAGGTGATCCCTACCCTTAGGTGGTTTAGGACTGGCTTGAGGCAGTGACTAGAGTTTTTCGTCGAGTGAGGGCACCAGCAGACTAGATGGTGATCCTAGGAGCGAGCCTTCTTTAGGGTTTGGTGGGACGATGGTGGAGTCTGACCACATAGACTCATGACAAGGAGACTCTTTCATGGAAGAAGTTTGAGCGACTCTTCAGGGAGGAGTTCTCTCTGGTTACACTTAGAGCTGTATGCATCTAGGACCTTCTTCAGCTCCAGTAGGGCAGTATGGCAGTAGCTGACTATTCATTGAGGTTCACCATCCTTGCCAGGTACTCTATGGATATGGTCAGTGATCAGTACTTCAGAGCTCGGACCATCAAGAGAGCTCTACGAGGAGACATCTGAGCTAGTTTCATACATCTATGCATATCGACTTATGATGGAGTGCTCAAGCGGGCCTTGGTGATCAAGAGCTTCTTGGCAAAGCAGAGATAGCCGCTGGTAGTCAGCAGCAGGCAGACAGGTGCAGAGACCCCAGCAGCAGGGAGCCGATGTCACGAATAGGGTCTTGGATGTGGGAAACGTCATAGGAGGACCGAGGATAGGGGATCGACAGTCCATGGATCTCATGATGGATCCAGTAAGCCTAGGGAGAAGTGATGCTACGCATGTGACGGTAGGGGACATCTTGCTAGAGATTGCCCGACCTGTCAAACTGCTGACAGGGAAGTGGTGGACGGACCACCGAGGTAGAGGCAGAAAATGGAACAGGTAGACCCTCTAGGCGGCGGATGTGGAAGAGGAGTAGGGAGAGCTACAGGTGGTGGTGGATGCTTCTACTTACATCCACCACCACCCCCAGGAGGTCCGCACCAGGCTCAGGGATCTGGGGGACTGGGGCGGGGATAGCTGCATGCGGTCGAGGCATATGACGCAGGGACTCCAGGGATGATTTGAGGTACGATATTTGTATTCTCTACCTTAGCTATCGTTCTTATTGGAATAGTTACCAATCATTCCTTCATAGCCACATGTCTTTCACAAAACCTCGATATTTCGGTAGAATCATTGACTCGATCCTTACGTTTAGAGACACCTATGGGAGGAGACTCGACAATCACAGACCTTTGCAGACAGTGTGATCTTACCCTTGGAGGTGAGAGTTTCGGTTGGATCCTCTTGGTGGTAGCGTCGAGGCCTTACGACGTCATTCTCGGTATGGATTGGTTATCTTCAGTCCATGCCCAGATTGACTGTTTTAGGTGAAGAGTGCGGTGTGTCCACCGTGATGGAACAAGGTTTTCCTTCATCAGAGAAAAGGAAACCCAAGAAGCACAGAATAGAATTATGCACAGGAGGGTGTAGACAATCTCTCATGAGTTGGCTAGCCTTTCCCTTGGAGCAGTAGATGTTGTGAGCTCCCAGTTCTCAGTAGTAGTGGTGGAGTACAACGACGTCTTTCCGGAAGATGTTCCAGGATTACCTCCATGCCGGGAGATAGACTTCTACATCGACTTACACCCCAGGATGACACCAATTTCATCATCATCATATCGAATGGCTCCCGTAGTGCTTTGTGAGCTGAGGGTGAAGTTGGAGGATTTGCAGAGCAAGGGTTTCATGAGACCCAACATCTCACCCTGGGCGGCCGCAGTCTTGTTTTACAAGAAGGTAGACATGATTCTGAGATTGTGCATGGATTACTGGCACCTAAACAAGGGGACAGTAAAGAAAAAGTATCCACTGTTGAGTATCGATGACCTCTTTGATCATCTAAGAGTGGAACAGTGGTTCTCGAAGGTTGACCTTCGATCAGGCTATCACTAGCTACGAGTGCGGGACGAGGATATAATGAATATGGATTTCAGATGCCGCTACAGTCACTATGAGCACTTGGTGATGCCTTTTTGTGTGACGAATGCCCCCGCAGTGTTCATGGGATTGATGAACTAGATCTTCCAGCCATACTTGGACTGGTTCGTAGTAGTCTTCATCGATGACATCCTTGTGTACTTGGCATCAGAGGAGGAGCACGTGAGACACTTGTGGATGGTTCTGGACGTACTCCGAGAGCACCATCTTTATGGGAAGCTCTCGAAGTGCCAGTTCTGGATTCAAGAGGTCCACTTTCTGGGACATGTCATCTCAGCAGATGGAGTAGCTATGGACCCAGCCAAGGTGGAGGTGGTGATAGCATGGGAGCCACCTCGGAGCGTGACAGAGGTGCGGAGCTTCATTGGGTTGGCAGGATATTACCGAGGAATCATTCCATATTTCTCTTAGATATCAGCACCAATGATGGCCTTGACCAGGAAGGGGAAACCCTTCATATGTATAGAGAAGTTATAGCACGATTTTGAATAGCTGAGATAAAGTTTGATGAGCGCCCCAGTCTTGAGATTGCTGGCGGAGGGTGTTGAGTACGTAGTTTTCTGCGACACATCAGGGACTAGGATCGACTGTGTCCTGATGCAATAGCATGTAGTGATTGCATATGGTTTGCGCCAGCTTAGGCCACATGAGAAGAACTATGTGACCCATGATCTTGAGTTGGCAGCGACGGTCTTCGTATTGAAGATGCGGCGACAATACCTGATCGGCGAGTGGTATATCATCTAGTCTGACCACAAGAGCCTCAGGTACATCTTTTCGCAAAAAGATATGAATCTTTGGTGGAGAAGATGGCTAGAGTTCCTCCAAGACTATGATTTAAATATCATCTGTACTCTTGGAAAGGGGAATAAGGTGGAGGATGCTCTTAGTAGATGGTCAAGCTCACAGTTGTCGAGTGAGGCGACACAATAGTTAGGCGCGTTGCAGATATCCTTTGTGGATGGAGAAGATACAACTTACCTGTAGTCGATGGCTATCAACCCTCCACTCTTACAGTGAGTTATGGAGGCACAAGTTGGGGATGTCGACTGTGTGGATTTACGTGCTCAATTATCCACATGACATGCTCCTGATGGATATTCACAAGGTGGGGAGCACATAATTATTTTCAGAGGATGCACTGTTGTACCAGTGGCGTTGCAGGAGGAGGTCCTGAGGGAGTTCCATATATCCCCTTTGGCAGTACATCCTAGGGTGGAAAAGATGTACCAGTATCTCTGATTACAGTTCTGGTGGTCAGGCATAAAGAAAGAATTAGCGGAGTTCATTTCTCGATGCCTCACATGCCAGTAGGTGAAGGCTAAGCACCAGGTTCCAGCGGGATGATCTCACCCCTAGAAGTTCCAGAGTGGAAGTGGGATGGAATATCAATGGACTTTGTGACATTCTTACCATGGATGCCCAAGGGGCATGATTCCATCTGGGTGATCGTTGACCGACTCACAGACTCGGCCCACTTCCAATCTATCAGGGAGCAGAGTTCTGTTGGGATCTTGGGACGCCTCTACGTGTAGGAGATAGTTCGGCTTCATGGTGTCCCCTCAACTATAGTATCATATTGAGACACCCGATTCACATCCCGGTTGTGGAAGGGATTGTAGGAGGCTTTTGGGACTCAGCTACGCTTGAGCACAGCGTTTCGTACCCTCACTGATGGTAAGACGGAGAGGACCATTCAGGATATGGAGGACATGTTGCGAGCATTTATCTTGGACTTTGGTCATAGTTGGGAGGACCACTTACCACTAGTGGAGTTTGCGTACAAAAATAGCTACCAATCAACCATTGGTATGGCACCATTTGAGGCCTTGTACGGGAGACCCTGTCGATCACCGATTTGTTGGACCGACCCCAGAGAATTAGCACTCATGGGTCCAGAGTTGGTGCGAGCTACCACAGAGAAGGTGCAGATCATATGAGATCAGATGAAGACTGCACAAATCTGGCAGAAGTCCTATGCTGACAGACAATGGAGTCCTATGGAGTTCGAAGAGGGAGACCACGTCTTCCTTCAGGTCTCACCTCAATGAGCGTTACAGAGATTTGGCCGAGGTGGCAAGCTACCTCCGAGGTTCATTGGACCCTTCTAGATACTGTGCAGAGTTGGAGAGGTGTCATACCGCCTAGCTCTACCGCCACAGTTGCATCGAGTACATAATGTCTTCCACGTGTCGTAGTTGAGGAGGTATGTGCATGACCCGTCATATGTCATCGACTGAGGTGAGATGGACATCGAGGAAGGAGTGAACTTTGCTGAGTACCAGGTGGAGATCGAGGATCAACAGGAGAGGATCCTTCATGGGTGATAAATTTCCTTGGTGCACATCTCATGGAAGCACGAGAATCTTCAGAAGAGCACGTGGGAGCGGGAGGCTCAGATTCATGCCCAATAACCACATTTTTTTGGGTTGCCTTTGTTTTGGATTTTCGGGGATGTAAAGCCCCAAGGTGGGAAGAATGTAATGTCTCTAATTTTCTATGTATTATTTTTAAATATTATATAGAATTATTTCAAGACCGGGTGCGAAGACGAAAAATCATTCTGAGGTCCAGTGAGCCCAGAATGTTGGTTTGAACTTTTTTTTAAGTTAAGTGAGTCGGAACTTGTGCATGGTTGTGGCAGTTTACAAATCGGTGCTCGTATTAAAAATCTGAGGGCACTGCGGCATCCGAGATGATGACTTTACTTAATAATGAGCCTAACCTCGACTGGCGCGAGTCGAGGGAAAAAGAAAATTTTCAGACGTTTTTAGTAAAATAAAAATAAAATAAATTGCTAAATCTTTATTTTATTTTATGGAATCATCCGCTGCAGTGTAGTGAAGGGACATCTGTTTCCTTTTTTAATGATGCGTCATAATTACTCAAGAATGGAAAGACAGACTCATTAATACCACATCGTATCTTAAATTCCAATCATGTTTCCCCTTTTAACGGGTTAAGTGATTGGTGGTTGTTGATGAACTTTTGGGAGAAATCGCTGGAGGATCCGCGGGGCGCTGGAGTGAACCCTCAAAGGACAGCAATGACGGATCAGAGTTGAGAATCATTACCCCGACGATGTTGAAGGATCTCAATGACGGCAGCAGCGCAAAACCTTCGTCAGCGATCGATCCCCACTGAGGTAGGGGTTTGTTATTTTAATTCTTTTCCCCGTTTTTGATTTTAAACGACGAACACGGATCAATCACGAACGAGTTGATCCCCATATTTTTCTGTTCTTGTGGGACGGTTTTATCAGTATGATTCGGGGAATTGACCTATGTTGTTTTGTTATTGTTGATTCTTTCTCCATTTAAGCCAGCTAATGAGAGCGGATCAATGCCGTGACGAACGACGGCGGGGGTTTGTTCCTCATCTTGTTTATTGGATTTATCCCCCTTTCTTTCCTCGTGTGTTCTTCATGTTTTTCATGGGGTGATGAACAACAGATGATTTCACATCTATTCCGCAACGCAATGATCCCAAGTCAAAGGTTTGGCACCACAATGACCTTACAGAGGTGCAACGACGATGGAAGATGGCGAATCAGACCGAATCGGAAAAGGGCGTTCTTCGAGCGTTCTTCACACGGGAAGATTAAATAATGTTTTTGGAGCTGATCAGAGGTCCGAAAACATCGGGAGCAGCTTCGTAGTGTTGGGGAAACCAAGACCTAGAAGTTTCACGGTAATCGGACGACCAGATCGACGAACATATCATCACCGGAGGCGCGACCGCGGAAGTCCGTGTTTCTGGAAATTTCCAGAATACACAACGTGTACTTCCAAAGGATACGCCGTGTATTAATGGTGGTGGCGTCTTGGGATTTGAGGGTCAGAAAGGAACCACACGGCGTGTGACCCTTATCACAAAACATGTTAGGCTTTCTGTGAAGATTGGCATGTATTTTGGAAATACATGGACACATGATGATCTACATGGCTTTAGGAGACATAGCGTGTACAACATGGAAGAGGTGGCTACACGGAACTCGGCATGTATCCAGGTGGTACACGGACACGGGATGGAGTACATGACCGTGTACTCCATCATACAGCCAAGCGAGGCCGGTAATGCGGGTCACCCCATGTACTGATTACATGGGTTGGAGTACACGGGTTGATGACCGTGTATAGGCACATGGCCAGCGTACCCGGAGCCAACCCCAGTTACTTGGACACGGTATGTACATCGTAATACACATTGTGTACCCACTTTTTTCTACATGACTAGCCTTACGACACAGGCCGTTGTACACGGGCAGTACCTAGGGTCAGACAACATGGTGTGTAACCTTTCTAAACACCATGTACTTTTTGGAAAACAGAATGGTCCTCTTGTTCACCGTATCTTGTACATATTTAGTCTGGGTTAGTTCCCCTTATTCTCATTCCCCTGAAGGTCAGACATCATTTCCTCACATAGAAGTATGAACTCTTCAGCGGGAATTTCTGTGATAGAGTCAGGCATCCATCCGAGAGGCCCGGTTCGAGAACCTATACCCATTCCAGACCCTAGGTTGAGTCCGACATCAATGTGACCGAATCTACCGGGCGTTGATTTTCTACCTAGATGGTGTATCACTTAACTGGTGAATCCAGATGAGTCTCGGTATCCGCCATGGACCTGGAAGTGATCATCATCTGTGTATCGTGATCTTTCCCACTCATGAGTGTGTCTCCCATAATGAGTGCTTCTATCTATAAAAAATCTTCCCACTCAAGAGTGTGTCTACCGTAATGAGTGTGAATACCTCTCATGATGGTTCCTAAAGAACGGTACTTCTCGGACGGACATCATCAGAGCTGTAAGACTCGTGGAGTGTGTTCTCCTGGGATGAGTGCTTCACGGAATCTTCGAAATGAATCCCTAACGAGGGTATGCGGTTATGCGACTTGTCTCTAGACTACGAGTCCAGGTTTTTAGTATATCTGGTTTTTTCTATATGTTCTGTAGACATATACTGTGCATAGATGACTGTTCCTTTACTTTGTGTACTACTTTGTGGTTTTCGAGGTCCTCTACTGAGTATTGTTATACTCAACCCTACACGGGCTTTGCCCGCACGTCTGGTATCTTGTGCAGACGAGCAACCTTTTCACATATTCCAGGGCAGACTAGGACAAGACCGAGCTTTATGAGTTCCCTATAGGCCAAGGCGTTCTTACGGATATGAGTAGCAGTCCCAGTATCTTTTTTGTTTACAGGTTGGACTTTGCAGTTTTTAGACTCTTGTTTTTGGTGGTCTTGTATTCTCACCTAGTTTACCTTTTTTTATTCTGTCTTTCTTCATACTCTGTTGGTTGGGTTTAGTTGTATACATGAATTGTTTTTGTTCCGTAGGGTTTTTAAATTTCATCATTGTGGAATTGAAGATGTGTGCATGTGTACAGTTATATAGGCAATGCCTCCCATGTTAGTAATATGCCTACTCGGTGCTAGTCACCAGCCCCTGGCCTATTGGAGGCAGGCATGGGGAGTCACAGTACGGGCCCCACTGGTATGGGTCGTGACATTGTATCTAAAAATTTTAAATACTCCAAAAATAATTGAGTAAAAAAACCATTACTCAGTTCCAATGTAGTAAAAAATATCCAATATAATTTATCCAAATAAACCATCTCTTATTCCGAAAGCACTACCTCTGTATCATGACCATATTAAGGTTTTTCTTTCCTTTAATCACATATTTTCCAAAAAATTTAACTAGGTGTTAAGTCACTTTTCTTGGTACCATATAATATCTAATCCTCAATGAAATAGTACTGTAGTACAATCCTCATTAATTTTTGTAATTCAAACAACTAGTACATCATTGATACAAACACTCAAATGACATAATTATTTAATAACAACATAATAACACTAGTCCTTCCTCTTCATCTATGGTATTATCATAACTTGATTATTATCTAATAGCATCATTTGGGGCACACATTGATGATTGAGACATTGATTCACATAGTGTCCCAACTCCTTAGTGATGAATCATTTTACATTTGAAAACATTTTCTTACCCTTGCAATCACGTACTTGGTGTCCTTTTTCTCCACACTTATAACAAACTCTCATTCCTTTCATGAACTTCCTAGGGTGATTCTTTCCATAATTATCACATATAGGAAAATCCTTCTTTACCTTCTTCCCTTTATCCATCTTTCTCTCTAACATCTTTTTCTTATTTGGATTCCCTTCAAAGCCATATGACTCAGATAAATATTTACTTATCTTATTAACAAATGACACTATTTTTTTATATTTTGAGAATAAGTGGGAGACTTTTTCTCTTCTAAATTTTGTCTTAAGGCCATCAGATATATGATCCTTCTTACGCTTTTAATCATTCGTATTGATGGAGTTCTCATTCCTTCTACAAGGCCCAATTTCTAAATAATGGAATACACTAGGTTAGTTTATGAATAACAATTTATAATTCCAAACATATAAAATACCAAACATAAATTGAATAGTTTATGTATATAATCCATAAGCATAAAAAAATGTTTTCTTTGAGGTATTTACTCATAAAACCTTAATAATGGGTTTTAAAGAAATTGTGAATTATCCTAACCATATCTATTAGGATTGTTGTAACCAAGAGTGTAGTAAAACCCGTTGTTTTGTAACAGGATACCCTGGGTTAAGCAAAAAAAAATTTGTCAAAGTTTTTACTCCTAGGTACATCTGTGCCAATAACCGAATATATAAACCATTAAGGAAAGATATGTAAAAACCCAACACCATTTTAAACATAAAATTGAACATAATATGGAAAAAAATAAATCAAAAATTTCCATATAAACATGCACATGGATATTATACTAGTCTAATAATCACATGTAATAACTAATTTCATTATAAGGGAGTGCATAATGCCAGACATCATAACCACATAGTCAAGGCCTCGTGCCAATACTATAAATAAAAATTTTGTCAAGGCCTTGTTACAAGAAACTAATTTGTCTCATGAGACCTACCGATGCATCAAGGGGCCATAGTAGGCCCCACACGTCACTTACTAAGTCCAATTCATTCCTCTTATGAAAAGGGTGAAACATAACAAAATCATTCGTATAAAAACTATCATATAAAATGTCAATACTTAAACGGTAAACCACTAATGGTATAAAAACAACACATCCATAGTCAAAAAAATCAAAATTAATTCAATATAATAGAGAACAATGTATTATAACAAATAATCCTCAATCATGAATAATATCCAGTAAAGGATGTTGACATAGTTGACAATGATTAGTAAATCTCTTTGAGAGAAGTATCACTTTTTCATAAAATCATTTAAAAGTCACACAATTTATAAAGGAATACACTGAAAATACATTTTTGAATAAAATTTTCTCATACCACTTTGAAACTTTTTAAAGGAATTATCATTTTAAAACATTCATGTCCATATAAATAAATCCTTAATACCATTTTGAAAACATGGAAATTAATGGGAATGATTTAGAAGAATAAAAATTTAAACCATTAAAAATGAATTTTTTTTAAATATTCCCTTAAAAAGAATAATTTTTAAAACGATTTTATGAAACATATACAAGGATAATTAATATATCCCAGTAAAAACTTACACTTAAACAACCTTGGATAATAATGAGATTGAGGAATTAACCCTTACCTTGTACTTTCCTTTGGTTGAGGGTACGTATAAACTTCTATAAAATAACCATAGTATTTTATTAAATTATAAAATAACCATATTCATATTTATTATATCATAATTTATTCATTTATGGCTTAATACTACTCATTTAATGATAATTTCTATGTTAAAATAGTATTTCGGGTAACAATCGCTTTCTCTATCATACATGTTTTAACTTGTTATTCTTGATCGTATCACTTATATCATGATTTACAAAATTACCGAATTTAAAACATGATATATATATATAATATTTATTCAGAATATAAATATTTATAATGGATATATATTTGAAATGGAAACACCGTTCATGGAGACGGTAGTCCGTAAGTATGCATGAATGTTGTTTCTGTTTTCTTATCATATAATATGGAAGTAAGTAAACGACATGTATTTTTAAAAAAAATATATAATATCAGTACAAATATTATTTCATATATATCATAATTAATCAGTATATATATTTTTATAAAAATTATTGAATGGTGATCGTTGAAGATGAATCTCATCGCGTCGTAGAGATGGTAAGTCGTACGTATGCATGGGAGACAAAATCATTCTATAGATGGTAAAATGGTGTTTAATTGTATTTTATATTATATATATTGATTCATTACCATGTTATATTCATTATTTAAAGTAATTATACTCATTATTATACAAATCAAAATAATTTAGTGTTGAATAACAAACTACACCACGACGTGGAGACGGTAAGCCATACGTACGCACATATGGTGAATTTTTCATTCATAGGATCAATAGAATAATGAATATGGTTTTACCATATTTATAATAACATATAATTATGTATAAGATACTAGAGTCTTTATTTTACTATGTAAATAATAAAAAAATAGGAAGTGGAATATGAAGAAAAGAACATTGAAGGAGGTGATGAAATAATTTCCTCTTCTTCGGGTACTTCCTTTTGATTTGAACAAAAGGGCTTCATAGGTAGGATTTATGACCAAATTAATGCCTCTTAGATTAATTTATGGTAGTTGGGAGATGATTTGAGAAGGTTTTGGCTAATCCAAATAGCTTCGGAGGTGTGAATTTAAGAGAAGGGGAGGTGCCCTTTTATAAGAGAGGTGAGGGACACTTTAGGAAAAGTTTGAAATATTAATTTATTATAAAATTATTTTGGTCTTATAATGGCTCTAAATGGATTTATTTCGAGGATAAGGTGTGTATGGGTAGAAATACTCTCAACCAATAGGTTTTAGAAAAGTTTAGGTCACCATATTAACCTTATCTTTTAGATTTAACCCTTAGTTAAATAGTTTATATTTTACAATGTCTTCTGGTATTTTTATATGGTTAATAAACAAACTATAATTTTCCAAGAGAATACCAAGTGGTTAATTAATGACATATATATCATTATATAAGTTATTTTTCCGAGCCTTATATTTTCAAGAATATTATATCATTTAATAATATAATATATTTTTTAAAAAAAACTCATTCATGTCAATTTTGACACTATTTAGTATTTGGTTTTTGGGAATGTAAAAAAACTAGATTAATTCAAAAAAATACATTAAATATACCCTAACATGTCATATTATTCTAAAAAATTCAATAAATTCATCAAAAGTCTAAATTTACATTTATTTTGATATTTATAATATCAACTATTTTAATCTTTCACTAATAATGTAATTACTACATCATCATTGTTTCATAAACAACTTTAATTATTAATGTCTATAAATTATAAATAAAATAAAATTATATATGAAATATTTTTAGATTATAATTATTATTTATAGTCTAATTTATCATATGTATAACCCATTATTAAAAATGGTTTAGTTATTAAACTTTGAATTTAACACTTTAAGCTCTTCTTTAAATAAAATAATAATAAATGGATTAATCTAATCCAAGTGGATAAATAGGATCATATTTTATTCCTATGGTTAATTTTGGTCGAAATACACTAATACAATATAATTAGGACTTGTTTTACTGTAATTATAATACCATTTTTACATTTAATTACCCTATTTACTTTAAATCATGGTAAATAAAATTCAAAATGTATTATTCACCAAAATTATTTTCATCCCATTAAACCACATTTTACTTATATATGTAAACCGTGTCTCTCATGTTTTTTAAATTCAATTCATATAAGCAGAAAAATTATGTTTTATGTGAATTTTCAAATATGCATAGAAGGTGGGTAAAGGACGTTAAAAATTCAATAAAATTTTATACATCTGCTATTATTATAAAATGACTCTAGTGAATTAAATTGAACAAAAACAGGTATTGTGAATATATTCTGAATTTAAGATAAATTTAAATAAAAATAACAATTATACAGATAAAATTCAGTTTTAAACAATTACAGAGTGTTTTTTACTATTCATCAAAAATTGAATGTTTTCAGAAAAATACCAAAACTTCACCCTAATCTAATTTTGATATTATGAATTCAAAAATGATGTCTATTTTAAAAAATTACAAATATAGAAGTTTCATTACTTTAAAATTAATTCTCGTTGTCAAAACCAAAAAGCGGGTTTTTGAGAAGTAAAAACTATCAAAAGATTAACATGTGTTTATGTACAATTTAAATGTGAAATTACATCCAATGACCTAAATTATATTAAATAATAAAAATATAATCTAATTATACTTTAAAACCACTCGAATTCATAATTTAACACACTAAATTATTTTGATTAAAAATTCTGTTTTCAATTAAAATATAGTATTTTCACTATTCATCAAAATATGATAGTTATCAGAAAAGTTCCAAAAAATTATCCAAAATAAATTTTTATGTCTCGATTCTAAAAAAGAATTTAATTTCATTAAATTGAATATATAAAGGGTTCAAATATTTTATTTAATAAGGATTATCCATTATATGGTAGAACAATTTCATTTTTGAAAAAAATACTTCTTTTATATGAAAAAAATGATTTTGTTCTTATATTATGTATAAGAAACACATCATATGTATTCTAAAATTATAGGGAGTTTATACATTTCAATATGAAGTTAATACTATCGTAACCACTTTTTTAACGACTAGTTTGGAAAGTTCTGGTGTGCTCAAACTTGGTGTTGCGTGCAACGCAAGCTATTGAATCACTTTAAAGTGATGACATAAAATGAAATAATAGGGTGTTACATCCCCCATCCTTTAATTAGAGAATAAAATTTAGAGGTTGAAATTTCCAAAAGGGGAGAATAATTTAAAAACCTTGTTAATGATATAATAAATCATTTTCATACTTATTATTATTAATAATATATATATTTATATACATTATAAAAAATTTTAAATCAAAGATGAAATAGTTTTACTAAACACTTCTGTTATGTTGTTAAAAATAAAATATTAATTTTTAAATCATATATTTTTTATTTTAGAAATTTAATATAATTTTTTATTTCACAATGACAAAATTAACAAAAGGTGAATTTTTTAGAAAGTTATGATAAGATAGATTTTTAAATACACTGTGAAAATTACATATTTTTAATTGTAAACTATATTTTATTTTAAAGTATTTATAAAGTCAAATTATATTTGGGGTATGTTTTAAAATACATGTTGTTCCTTCTTATTTCTAATTATCCAATTATTATTTTTAAACTGAATTTCATACTTGAATTTAGTATAAAAACATTTTATATTTAAAAAAGGACGTATTTCTAAAAAACCATTTTTCATTACATTTTTATAGTTTAGTTTTAATTTAAAATATGCCACTTTTGTGTTTTAAATTTTGAAAAGTTGATCCTATATTTTGAATCATATTTTAAAAATTTGGTAAATATGTCACTTTTATTTTTTCTAATATGAATGGAGACCTTTGTAATATTTTTTTACCACAATAAAGTGTAAATCAGGTCATTAATGTTAAGAAATTATAAAGACTATAAAATGAATAAAAAAAATTTCTATGTTTTATTAAATGATTTTATTTTTTACATAATAAACTATGATTTGGTAATATAGACTTTTTTGATGTGTATGTGATTATAAGGTTTAAAATGTTTTATTTAAAAAAAATAAAAAATGTCCCACTCTTTTTTAATAACTATAATATTTATAACATATATATAACTGGAGGATATGATTGGTGATAAATATTATATTAAAATATAAATAAGATATTTCCATTAAGGTAATTTGTTTTAATTTTTAGTGAATAAATATTTACATTAAATGCTTACTTAATGATGAAGTAGTAATTATTCAATTATAAGAAACAAATGATATTAAAAATATTAAATGAAATATATTTTTAAATAATTAATGTGATAATTAATTTATATATATAACTATAATTTTTTTGGGATATGTTAATTTATTATATTTTAATTACTTAGTTTTCTTTATTTTATAAAAAAATAAAAGTAAACGAATAATTATAAAATTGATATTATTGATATTTTATAAAAAATATTTTATTAAATGATTTAAAATTCATAAAAATATTATATTTGAAAAATTAATGATATAAAGGTAATTAAAATAATAATGGTACATTAATGGGTATTTTTCATTTTATAATAATATTTTTAACCCTTAATATGTAGAAAATTTTAATATTGTTGTAAATGTAAAAATGATTAATGAAGTGTTAAAAAAAAGATATATGAAAAACATAGTCAAAATCAGTATAATTTTTGTTTTATGTGACTATTTAGATCCATATTCATCTTATATTTTAAATAAATCAGTTTGGATCCATACTGAATAGAAAATTAATTTAAATAAATTTATTAATTTGAGAACTTCCAAGAGTACCAGTGTCCACTCTTATGAAAGGACATGTCTCATTCTCGTTTATAAATACTTAAAACCACTTTTGGTTTATCCAATACCTTCCCTAATTCCTATATAGAATATCTATTCTCATTTTATAGTTATTAGTTTAGGCATAATATCCATTATTAATGGTTTAAGATTTTAATCCAAGGAGACTTTCAAAAGAAGTCGTATAGTTTTTAACCACAGCTTTTATTTTTATATATTCTTCGACATCCTACCAATATTCCATAATAATTATTATATAATAACCAGAAGTATATTAAATATAATTATGTGTTTTATGTTATTGATAAAACATATATCAATTTTTTATTCCATCAAATGGGAAATAAACCCTAGATCATGTGTATGGCGGACTAAGGCCTCCCAAACAGATGTAATTTGTTTTTCATCACTGTCTCAAAAGACTAGTTATAATTATTGGTTTTATGAATATATATGATACTAATGACATTTATATCATTATTAAAATAAAATATATCATTTAATTTCTTACCATTCCATTAACTGAAAAATGATAATGTCGTTCGTGCGTATGAGTGGACTATCATCTCCACGAAGGAATGTGATACATTTTTCATCACCACATCTCATGGATGATATATATATATATATATCTGTGTGTGTGTCTGTGTGTGTGTATAATTAAATAAATAATATGATACATTTGATATGATGATCATTCTAGAAATATAAAATGATACTTACATTATTTCTATAATGATCATTGAAAAACGGAAGCGTTACTCATACATATATTTGGACTACCATCTCTATGATTGTATCGTAGTTAATTTTTCATAACCATATTTCATGGTTGGTATTAAAAGTATAAATAATTTACAAAAATAATTATTGTTTAGTGATTATTATTCTATATATTATGTAATAATGTCATATTTTACCATAGTTGACTTACCGAACCCATTTTGGACTTATGAAATTAATATCATCAAAACATCTGAAATGAATTTAATTAATTAAATAATTAAATATAAAATTATAAGAGATAAAATAAAAGGGTTAATAAACTTGAAATATGTTCTTATTAATGTTAATAATTATCCTAAGTTTATAATTCATGAATATAAATAACATACATGATAATTTTAACTCATGGTAAGGGGTATTATTTTTAAAAAAAACATATGTTAATGTTTCCCTTAAAACTATCTTTTTCATTAATATCCATATTTTTAAAACTAGTTTTTGGATTTATTTATATGTAAAAAATTAAATTCTAAAGGAAAATTTATGTCACTTTTTATTTTTTTTCAGTGGTTTTCAAAAGGAATATTCTTACTGAATGTTTTGACATTCTTTACAAAACTTATTATCAGTTTTCATGATTTTAACGAAACCTTATGTGTATGATTTTTCCAACAAGATTTCTTATGAAATGTTTTTTAAAAAAAACTCTATGAAAATAAAGGTTTATATGTATATGAATTTTTGGGATATGTTTAAGAATAAATATAGAACATGAAATTCTTGGTATAGTGTAATAAATTCACTCTTGAATTCATGAGTGTTTTTATGTAATATGTGTTCCTAATTCTATAAAACGGTAATCCTAAAACATCCTTGTGTATGCAAGTGATACAATATATACTTTTGATGTTGTAATATTTCGATGGATAAATTAGCTCACATTTATTTGAATCAAATACAATAATGATGAGTTTATTTTTTTAGAATCATATCTATGAGTGTGGGTTGAGTGACTTTATATAAAACTTTTAATGTTGAGTTTAAAGCAAACCATGATATACAATTAAAATATTATTATTTAATGCAGTCATTAAAAAATAGACGTTAATTTAGTTGGAATGAAAATTTTTAATCACATTATGAGAATATGTATAATATTTTTATAAAATTTATTTATAAATAATTACTTAATTATCAATAAAATCATTTTATACTTCAAAAATTCATTTTCTACAAAAAATGATCAATTTTTCATTTTATGTTTTGGAATTATAATTAATTTATACCACTAATAGATATTTTATTTTATAATAATAATATAATTTTTGAAATCATCATATCAAAATTATCTTAATGTTAACTTTTAGGCTTTTTATGAAAATGAAGATTTTCAATGAGAAGTGAAAACCCCCATTTTTTATGAAATTGTCATTGATTTTCAATTAATTAAGTAATTTTAAAGTCCCTAAATTATATAAATTTTATTTTCAATTAAAATAAGTATTATTTATTTATATTTAATATAATTAATTACATTTTAATAATTTTTATACCTGATTTTTGTGTGAGTTTATTTTTAGGCATAAGAACACATTTTTTTGAAAACTATTTTTAACTGAATAATATTTTTCAATTTTAATTAATTAAAATAAACACTAATAAGGAAATTAATGTATAAAATTTATAGATTATATATCGATCTATATGATTTTAAATCCATATAATTATGATAACTGCATATATATTTAAAGTAACATCGTCTTATTCTTAAAAAAAATTAAAATATTGAAAACTGTTTTTTGACATGATTTCTAAGTTTATTTATAAATTAAATTATTCCACTTACATGAATTTAATTTGATAAAATGGATTAATTTTTTTAATAATAATATTTAATATTATAAAATGAAGTCAACTTAATTTTTGGTAATAATGAATAGTAATAATCATAAAAATTAATTACCCTTGTTAATGTTAAGTCTAATTTACCAGGGGTTAAACCAAAAGATATGGTATTATTTATAATTAACCTTGTAAAATTATTATTTTATGACCTTATTTATACCTTATTATATCACGTGTTCTAATATGATTCCATTTGTAATGATTTTTATGGGAAATGACTTTATCATTTTTCATTCTCTTGGGAAATTTCCATGTGGTTTCCAAGAAGGTCACCTCCCCCACTTATAAAGGGGCACCTCACCCCTCGTTTATTCAAAAATACTAAACCATTTATCTTAACTAAACCATGAAAAAATATCTCCCCAATATTATTATGAAAATTCTTTAGGTTTTCTTTCTTCGCAAAAGTCCAATACTAAGGTCCTTAATAAGAGATCCAAAGGAGGTTTCTCAAAGGGAATGTAATTATCTTAAAGAAGCTCTTTAATTTTTACTTATTATTTTATCACCGTAAATTATGTATTGAAAATTATAATATAAAAATACCAGTATCTATAATATATTAATATATTATGATGTTGATGGAATAATATTTATCCATCTCCTCCTACATCAAATGGGAATCAAATCAATATGTCAGGTCTATAGTAAACTACAACCTCATGAACTGATTTAATTTATTTTCCATAACCGAATCACATGGATGGTAATAATAATAAAACAATTAATATATATAAAGTACATATTAAATGATATCAATTTATTAAAATTAATATATCATCCAATTCCTTACCCTTTTACCCATTAGGGGGATGATATCATCGCTCGTGTGTATGTACAGCCTACCATCTCAAAAAAGTGATGTGATTCATTTTTCATGTACAAATTTAAATAATGATTATAAAAGGTATATAATTAATAAATGTGATATTTATAACATTAATATAATTATTGAGATTATGGATATATATTTTATATGAAAGAACTGGAACTTCTGTGATAAAACATGCATGAGAAATGAAGCAGTTAACACCTGAAAAAATGGTAATAATGAAATATTATTAATGAACTAGTGGTATGATGTTATAAGAGGATTATATTTGATATTATTATTATTAATTTGTTTATTTTATAAATAAATATTATGATTAAAACCATTATACATGATTTTAAATCATGTTCTACTAAAGGGAAGCTCGAGGTAAGAGATCCCTTTTTCAATTTTCATTCATTAAGACACATTTTAATATTATTCACCAATTTATTTATATTGTAATATAATACCAATTTTAAATTCTATATCATGATTCCTTAATAATTCATGGTATTTTGTGTTAAAATTTACAATATATCATCTGAGTGTTTTTGACATGAAAGTTACCAAGTGGTAAGGAATTTAACAACTCAATTTCTTTTCATTAGGTTGCATTACATCTCCATTGTGTTTGATATTTTAATATTATGTGTGTAATTTATTATTATTATTTATTTTCTATTTAAAAATTTATTATATGGATTTTAATTTGATTCATATAATCAATGTTTTGATTAATTATCAATTCAACGGTATGATCTTTGTAAGAGATTTCGTATCTATTTCCAATCTATTATGATATATTTGGTATTATGAACCTAATTTTTTTTTTGAGGTGTGTATTATATAACTTTTATATTTTATATCATGAATATATATATATATATAAATATATATTCATAGTATTTAATTATTCATTTGAACTTATTTCTATCATGTGGGTACTGATTCAAAAGTTACCAATGATGTAAGGTTTTATAATTCATTCTCATTTTAATCAGGATTGTTTACGATTGAATTTCCATTGAAGGAAATTATTTGATTATTTTATATGAAAATACATTAATTCTATTTCACTCTAGTTATTTATAATATTTTCATGTAATATTACCATTTTTTTCGCTTTGGTACAGAAAATTATTGAGAATTGTTTTAAGAAAATCGACCTTTAATTTTATTTTTGATCTAACATGATTTTATAAACAATTATT
Organism: Viscum album; assembly: GCA_963277665.1. Classification (NCBI taxonomy): domain Eukaryota; kingdom Viridiplantae; phylum Streptophyta; class Magnoliopsida; order Santalales; family Viscaceae; genus Viscum; species Viscum album. Next base: position 488,604,124 of record OY728166.1, read on the forward strand.
TATTTTGAATTAAAAAATTTAATGAATATTTTTAATATTGTCCAATTATTTATTAAACGAATTTTCACCCATATATGAATTTAAGAAATTTATAATTAATCTTATTTTTGTTTTCTAAACAATGCAATTTTTTTATTTTACTGAAAAAGTGAAAAGAACATTTGTTTTAACATACTCGACATGGATATAATTTTCTCCCAATCCTTACCACTAATTTTATTTAAATATTCATTTAAATTTTTAAAATTTTATTTTCAAATAAAATATTTTCAATAATATTCTAGAAATTTTTATTTTTTAAAATTTATTTTCAAATTGAATAGGGTGTTTTCTTCAAGTATTATTTTAATGATATATCTTTCTTATTTCTATTCATAAATTCCAAGAACTATTTATTTTACTTATACTTCATATGGAATATATTTTAATGACACCATATTTATTCTTTTTTTGGATAGTTTATGATTTGTTTGACCAGGGAATGTATTAACATTAAATTTCTCGATTAATGATGTGGTTTTTAACTTTATCTTGAGATATTCACTTTATTGTGATCATTGGACATTAAATATCCATTTTTATTATATAATGAATATAAATATTTTCCAAACATTTTACCATTCTTAAATGTGGTTTTTTATTTTGAAATTTATTTGACTGACTATGGGAAATTTTGATAATTCTGTGTTCTTTACTCAATACATATATTTATTGATAATAAATATTTTTCATGAATTAAATAAATCATTTTATATATGAGGGATGTATTGGATAAGAAATCATTAGTATGTTCCTAAATTATATATCCCCTGAATGTATCTTTTGTCTCATGATACAAATCTGTTGGCCAAATTAAATGGGGTTTTATCCATAGTTTCAAATTTTCTTGGAGTAATGTCTTGAATATATAGATATAAAAATGTCTAAGAGCATGAAATCCAATATTAATCATTTATTTCATTGAGAATTCAATTATTATTATCCATGATTTCACTGCATTGATATTACCTATGGATTAGCTTCAATATAATAATATTATTTATATGGAATTATTTATTCAACATTTATTCATCCCATATTATTCTTATTGATAAAGTTATGATTAAATGGAATGTGTTTTCAATAATTACCTTTACATATTATTTATGACTTATTGACTCATAATAGATTCTGTTATATGTTACCATTACTAAGAATTTGTCCCCACCCTTATTTTAGTTCCCTTCACTATGATATGAAGAAGAAATATTTGAATGAGTTAGAGATGGTAAATATTTAATACCACTATATTGTAATTTATGTTTTCAAATGAAATTTTATACTCTATTTTATATCTGGTTTACCAAGAGTGTAAAAATTTTCATTATTTTGAGATGCAATTGGTTTTATATAGAAGAAATTTAATAAATTAATCATCAACTCTATGTTATTAAGGACATGGTTGTTATATGAATAATCATCAAAAATCAATAATGATTCATGAGAATATGTCATAGGAATAATACATTAGTTTTTGGAATACAAATAAGCATAAAAATCACTTCCTTAGTTAAGGATCACTACTAAGAATATCATAGAATATTGGGTCTACTCTATAGTCCATCATTTCTATAGTTTGGGTTCACTTCTAAGACTATCAGAATATGAAAATACCCTAACTAAATTGGGTCCACTCTCCATTTGAGTCCTTATTATCTCATGAGAGATATATATTTAACCAATTCATTAGAGGGATATAATAACTTTTTCCAACCCAAATCATAATGAAAGTAAAAAATATGGGTTCCACAATATCTTGAAACATTAAAAATGTCATAACATCATTACCCATGGAAATGAAATAGGTTTTATAAACATTTAATAGTTTTATCACAACATTAACCATGGAAAATAAATGGGTTTCACAAATGTTTCATCAAAACTTAATTAATCTATTTGAAAGAAACATGTTTCATAGAATCTCCAATAATTCATAATCATCATAATACATATAGAGAAAGAAGATAGATGGTGTTATAATATCATATAACTAGTTTACTATAATACTTCTTAAATGATTTTAAAATTGATAAAAAATACCTTTAAAATATCATTCGAACAATTTTTTAAAAAAAGGATGAAATATATTTTTATTTTGATACAATTTTAACTAAAAATTTTCAAAATATTAAGAAAATAATTTTCTATCAAAATAACTATATAAACTTGTAAAGGAATATTCAAATAAAATAATGGTCATTATGGTGTGGAAATATTTAAGTCCGCATACATAAAAAGAAAACATTCATTTCACACCTTTATTAAAAGTCAAAAAGCAACGTATTTAGAAAATTTTTATTTAAAATGATTAATTTTAAACCATTGGAAATAAATTCAAAGGTAGTGAAATTTATTTTTTAAAAAACATTTAAATTATAGTTATGAACATTAATTAGAAAATATTGATAACCATGTACATGGAAGAAAAATTTTATCAGCCTAAAAGAAAATAAGGTTGATTTTTTAAAATCATTTTCTCAGTAATTTTAAGTGTTAAATGAAGAAGAAGGTACCAATAAATTAAAATTTTAGGAATAAATGGAGTATAATAAAATATATTGTGTTTAAAGGTAAATATCCATATAATTATGCTTAATATAAATTCATGTCAAAAGAGTCATAAATAAAATGAGATTGAAAAATAAACCTCTTACAACATTGGTAAATATTGAATAAAAACCCTAATGAAAAAGTTAAGTTAATATAAATATTTAAATACAATTAATATAAATAGATTCATAATATTTCATATCAAATGTGAATTATATTCACTACATTAATGATATAAGTAGTGAAAATAACATTTGACTCAAAGAAACAAAAGTGAGATGATAAACCCTTACCTCAAGACTAATATTTCCTTGTACATGTTCTAATCTCATATATAATAAAAATATATTTGTTATAAATATATTTTATAACCATAATATTTTTTTATTATCCAAAATATGATTTCATTGTAACATATTATCTTCCTTTTATTGAAAAATCTTTATTTAAATCTCTATCCTTGGAGTTAACTCCTTAATTTTTCATGCATGTTTCGCCTCGGCAGTCCCGATCCATGTACTTTGATCTTGATTCCATCATATAATTTTTTTTAATAATTTCATGTGTTTTATATATAGTCACCAAATACAGTTTTATAACTATTTATATTAATCTGTTATGAAAAATGAATTACATCAATTCTTGGAGATAGTAATATGTATGTACACATGAGTGACATTTCCACTTTTTAATGGATGGAATAAAATAAAAATAAAAAATAATTCATATTTAAAAAATAATCATTATATCATAAATATCATATATATTCATTAAATCTATCCTTCTTATCATCCATGTAAAGTGTAAATCAAAAATGAATCACATCGCTTCGTGGAGGTGGTATTTTGCATGAATGCATGGACAATGTTATATTTTTTATATGGATGGGAAGGTAAAAAGGTTGATGAGATATTATAATTAAATAAGAATAATTATTTCATAAATATCATATATAAACACTGTATTTATTATATTAACCAACCATGAAATATGACGATTAAAAATGAATCATATCGCTATGTATAGGTGATGGTCCACAGATAAGCACGAGAGATACTTTTACTTACCATTTAATTAAAATTAGGAGGTTAAAGGTTATTCCATTAAAATAATAAAATATTAGAATATGGAAGATTCTGAATTTATTATATTTTAATGGTTGGGATATAATTTTAGGTGGTAAAATAAGATGTAAAATGAAATAGATCGATTAAAATGATTACTTCCTATTTGAGAAACCTCATTTGGGTCTCTTTTCAAAGATACTAAGGATGATATTTTTAGAATGAAAACATATCCATAACTCGGAGACGGATTTTTAGAATATGTTTTTTAAGGGTTTTTTGATCTTAGTGGAAAAATGTGGTGTGAATAATATAGGATATTAAGTGTCCTTTTATATAGAAGGAAATGACACACTAGGAATTACTTAAAAATTAAAATATAATAAATTAATTTTCAAGAGAAAGTGGAACCAAGTGGAAAAAATTTCAAAGATATTATTGTATAAGGATGAATAAATTTAAAAAATAAAATTTTCATATGATAAATGTGAATCTTAATCTGTATATTTTAGTTTAACCCCTTTGTTAACCAATTTTAACCTTAATAGAGGCAACAATACTTTTCATTATTAAAGAGTTATAAATTTACTTATAGGGTAAAAATTGGATAAAAATGGTCAAGGGATTTAATTTTTTACCTTCTCCCAACCCCTTGTACTATTTCAATATTTTTAAATCATTCAATAGTATATTATTCAATATAAAATACCTTTAATTTTATTTTGAGAACTATTTGCATATTTTAACTTTAAATAAATCAAGACAGGTATGTAATTTAAATATAAACTCTTAAACTATCATTTATACTTTCTTATTAACTCTAAAATGAATTTTATATAATAATTCACCCAAAAAAAGTATTTTAAATGTTTTTCAAATCATTTAATTTGATCTTTAGATTACTTGCACAAGAAAAGTGTCAACGTTGTGTACGCATTTAAGCTAAATATAACATCAGAAAAAAAAATTAAAAATAAATTATTATCATAAAAATAAATAAATTTGTTTCAAAATAAACACTTATATTTATTAAAAACATCATCATATACCAATTTTAAGATATAAGATATTTTAAAATAAAAAGAGTGTTATTTTATAATTTTCCATTACCTAAAATAATATAATGGTCTTTATCTAATTAAATTTCACCAAAAAAATTCATATATTATAATATATTATTTTTTTGGAAAAATTTAACTTATAAAATTTAATATTGGAATGTATTTTAGATTTATATGCCCTATCCCACAGTTTTAACCATGTTTTTTCCATTTTATACTTAAAAGGTGACAAATATTTATCACGTTTACGATTCAAAATTAAAAAAATCAAGGGGAATTATTTTAAAAAAACTATCCTCAAAATTCCAAATATAGAATACATTTTTTAATATTACATTTCTATATGTTTCATAAATAACATTAAATATAAATGTGTAAAATGCAAGAAAAATTGTTTTTAGGAAAAAGCTTCATTAAGCCTAAAAATGAACTTATACTAAAATCAAGTATAATAATAATTCCTAAGTAATTAATTAGATTACATATGTTTAAGTAAGAAAAACATTAATTTAATATCAAATATAAATTATAATAGTAATTTTTAAACTATGTGATTTAACTAAAAGAAATAATAGTTTTACAAAATTCAGTATTTTCACTATTCACTAAAAAATACATATTTTTAGTCAAACACTAAAACAGTGATATGATAATATTGAAAATGTGATTTAGAAAAGATATTAATTTCCAAAAAAATCAATTATATTAAAAATTAATTATAATTTTTGTCCACAGAATGTAATAAAACCATTTTTGAAGATGACATCTACGATGCGTAAAATGAATTTATGAAAAAAAGAGTACCTATTTATAATTAATTAATTAATAAATTTAAATATTTTAAATACATTTAACATATTTTTCATAATTTGGTTAGTCCCATTCATACCATAAATTTAACACCTAGTTTATAATATATAATAGTCCTTTTTAACCTTGGTATTTTTTTTCAAGTAAGTTATTTAACACTTAAAATTTATTAAAAATAAATATATTATAAAATATCATGTTTTTATACTATTTATTAGTTGATTATTTACAATTTCCTCGGAATTAAGAGGGTAATTCCTTCCATACTTTTTACATATACCTTTGGTTTTAATCACCAAGATAAGGCATGTTAGAGGCAGGCTTCAGGGGCTAATCTTGTCTTGTATACCGACCAAAGAATGGGTTTTAGTGGGGGAGGGTCACTACACTTCCAATAATACCTATAAACATATTTTTATATACTATTATTCTGAATTCATCAAGTTCATGTTTATAATAGGTTCCAATCTAAGTAATAATATTTAATGAATTTTCCAAAACAAAACATTTTAAGAAATATATAATATATTATGATGGTTTAATATGGTTCCTTTTAGTTTTTAGTTTATTTGGAATATAACTATGTAGTTAATTTCACCCATCATACACATCTAAAAATAACTTTTCATATTTTTTGAAAAATATCTTCTTATTTTTCATGGATTGAAAAAAACAATGATATAAAAATATATTTTTATAATTATGGTGTCATCAAAAATTATCTTTATAAAAATAAAAGGATTTTCCATTCCATTAATAAATTATTTTGAAGTAAAAAAATACAAATAATCTACCATACATAGGTTTTGAGGATTTTTTATTTCAATGGAGGGATTTGGTAAGTTTTAATACTTGTTCTATTAAATTTATATCTTCAAAACCTAGAGGTTGTTCAATATAAACCCCCTATTAAGAATTTTTATTAGGTAAAGAATATATTATATCCATTTAAAATAGAGAAAATTTTTGATGAGTCGTGAAGGATAATAATATATAGATCGAGTCAAGCATAGTTATTGGTGAAAATGTTTCACCATAATCTGTGTACTCCTCCTAATTATAGATTTTTGAAACTATTATTAACATATTCAAAATAATAAATCCATTTTCTTCATAATTATTTTTGAAAAATTGTTTGAATATTATTATTAGAAGATCCTTTGGGCATTCAACCATGATTCAAGCCATGTTCTATTCAAATTTACTACGTTTTTATTTCAATAAATTAACCAACTCTCATAACCCAAGTAATCATCTCCTATTTTATATTCAAATTGTTATTATAATTAATGTTGTTTATATTCATTTCTAATGAACTTTCAGTTTTAACCAATTGATATAAAAATACTAATGATATTCTCGATGGGATGATACTCATGATAATATGTTTTTAGTTAAAAGGGAATGTTTCTCCTCATATATCGGTGAATTGGTCTCTATTAAACTAAATTATGGTTGTCAAAATTTTAGTTTTCTTGTTTCTATAATGATAATTTTTATGGAGGTGATTATGTTTATAGAAATAAAACCGAAGGGGTTTTTAAAATAAAATCAAAATGAATATATTTCAATCACATTAAATTTTAATTAGAGTTTATTTTTTCAAACTTAACATGTACCATTCGATCAAAAAATACGTGTTCCCTTTTTAAAAATTGAATAAGCCTTACTAGTGATGTCATTTCGAAGAAGAAAAATCCATACTCAACCATTGGATAAAATTTATAAATTTGATATTTAGTATTATAAATAGACACTTTTCGTTCAAATACATTGAAGTTTGAAATATTAGGATTTCTATAATCCTATTATTTTTAAGGGATCTTACCCAAAATAAGAAGAAGGAAAACATGATTTATAGTGTAACAGGTTTACTCATTACTTTTACCCAAAAATACATTGAAACTAAATATTCACACATCATAGATCAGGTAAATTATAGTAGAGTTATATTTCTTCATTTAACTACACCATTATATTGTTGAGTTCTTAGAGCTATGAAATTATGATTAATACCATTTTTACTATAGAATTTTTCAAAAGTAATTTTTACAAATTCACTACCATGATCAATCTAAATAGTGATAATATGTAGGTTTTTCAAATCATTGAACATGAGAAACAAAAAATTTAAAAAATAGTGTGCGTCTAACTTTAGATAGAAAAAATAGGTTTAAGAAAACCTACTATAATCATCAACTAGGATATACACATAATTTTTTCCCATAGTACTCATAGCCTTTAAGGGTAAAAAGAGGTCTATTTGCATTAAATATGAAGATAAAGAAGTTGAGACTTCACCAATAGGTTTAAAACTAGACTTTTTTTCCTTAAAAACTATAAATGGTTACAAACCCTAGAATAAATAAAATTAAGTACTTGTATATCCCCCACTAGTCATCTCTTAAACAATTTATCTAAGTTCATGAAGTTTTTTTGTTCTAACCTTTCTTAGAAAAATCCAATATGAATCTTCAACAACACAAATATAAGGTATGTAGAAATAACTAAGGTCCTCTATATCTATCATGTAAACTTTTACATGCTTATTAGAAGATAAAACATTCAATCCTTCAAAACTTTTGATGGTATATTTATCATTGAAAAAGTTTATAGAGTGACCTTCATTACATAGTTGTCTATTGATAGTAAGGTTATGATTAACTCTAAAAACATAAATTAAATTAAAAAATATAGTCTTAACAAGAAAAAACATCTCCAATGTTGAAAATTTTAAATTTAACATTATCTGAAAAAGTTAATCATCTTCCTTTTATAATCTATAAGTTCAAAATATTGGAATTCTCTCTAGTTATTTTCATAGAACAACCATTGTTAATGTACCAATTTTTTCAGTTATTAGTACTAATATTATCCTTCTGAAATTAATCATATGTAATAGTTTGGTACCCAAATATTTTTGGGTCAAAAATCATAGAAAAATAAACCTTAGAAGCACACATATGTCTAATTATTTAATGTTTAATATCTCTTATTACTCTAGAAATTAAATCCCTACAAGTTATGAATGACTGAACATTTCTCAAAAAATATTTTTTTTCAATGAAATCCTTTCTAATATTTAGTATAAAAGTGTTCACTCCTTGGAATGAAAATAGTTTCCTAGAAATATTAATTTTAATAGTAAAATATATTTTTGAATATGGGGGATTGGGTTTTCACTTTATTAAGTGTTTATTAGAATTCTTAACCCCAAATTTGAAATTAGATAAAATATTCTTTAGAATGTAAACCTTGTATTTTAGTTTTTCAAAAAACATATAATCATTATTAGTTTAAACATGAATTTGTTTAGTACATTACTCAAATTTATGTTTATAAATTTTCATAATAATCTTATAAATTATATCTTTTTCTATAGAAAATTCATCCTTAGAAAAATCAAGGAATTTATTTAGATTTTCTTTTTTCTTCTCTTGTAAATTCATATATCTATTTATCTCTTAAAATGATATAATATCATCCACATATTTTAATGAAGTTTTAATATTATCATTATATGAAGTAAAATAAAAATTGAAATAAAAAATAACAGTAAAGGTGAGTCAAGAGTTACATTCCCTATAAAGCATATGTTATTCTAAAGATCCATAAAAAACAAGGATTTTCTAGTTATTACCACTATGAATTCCTACTACTTTCAAAGGATGGATCCTCATTATCACTCCACATATAATTATTTTCTCTAAAATATTTTATCTATTTTATATTTTAATATATATCATATTTTATTTTCATTTTAATAAAATAAAAATCAGGTCTAATATGCCCATGTTTTTTGTACTTTTAACATATAAAATTCATTGATTCCTTCCCCTAATTTTTTTCCTTTTTTATTATTTTTCTATATTCACATCATAAGTTATTCATTTATGATAATATTTTTCATAAATCTCTCAATATGAGTAATTTTATCTTAAATATCTTATTAATTTCTTTTATTTAATTTATATTTATATTTCTTCTTCATAGTAGTAGGTTTTGATGTTTTAGCATCGAAAATTAGAGCAATTCATGTAAAATTGATTGCAACACCATTATTTTTTCTACCATACATAGTACCTCTATTCTGTTGATTGTCATACTACATGAGAGTCTTAATAACATCATTATGAATATGATTTGTAAGAATCTTAGTATCATTTATCATTCTCCATTAGGATTATCATTAATTTAGAATAATATCTACAATATTTCATATTAGTTTTGATCTATAATTGCTTTCTATCTAAAATACTATAGTCCATTGATGAATATCATAAAACATTGGTAATTTATTCCACATATTCACCTGGTTTAAAATCAATGTCCTGATAATAATCTCTTGACATTGTCCAAGGAGTCTCAAGTACTATCGATGTTCTTATGGGAGTAATTTAGTGATTTTTAAAAATTTCATTAGTTTTACAAAGAAATTAAATCTAACTATAAATATTTCTAGTCATTATGTGAATAAAAGAATTTATAATGTCTTAACAATCCCAATATTACCCCATCTCCTTTTGATTAAACACATGAACCTCTTTCTTAAAAATTTTGTAATTTTTGGTCATCACAATATAGTGATCTACTCGAGTATTGATACCAAATGTTTTCATCCTTTTTTCTAAAACTCATAGTCTAAACTATAAAATATTGGTGGTTTATATGGATTTAGATTCTAAATAGTTCTGATTAGATTTTCTCCCATATGAAAAATAAAAGATCTTACTCTCTACTATACATTAGAGAATGGAAAATTTATAAATTATGAAAAATAGAAATATAAAAAAACAAGATACTAGTTCATATGAAAAATCCGAGCTCAAAAACCAATATACAACCTCTGATATCAAGTATATCAGATAAAAATTTAAGAGACTAGCTATAATTCCAAGTGTATAAGATAAAAAGTGAAGATAATGGATTTGAGACCAATTGTTATCTTAGTAGATGAAACATGGAAACTAGAAGAGGAGGTTAATTTTTGGCACAAAGGTAACTAGAAATTTTTACTGACTCATGTATTCCTTTTATAGGAAGTTACATGTTCTAATCAAAATGGAGTAAAAAAAGGTATACATGCAAATTAAACCAATGGTAAAACAAATCAAAAAATAATACCACTAAAATTTAAACAACTTAGAAAATATATATACAAGAAGAATAATAAATGTTTAAAAACTACAGGTAAATGAAACCATACATGATTTATTAAATGGAAATAAAAATACCCCTAAAGTACATCAAATATAATAATTAATGTGTTTTAAACTAAATAATCTAGTGGATCAGTAAACCATATCCAAGATACCAGAAATATTAGAACACTAGATCCTCTTTGATCTATCCCTAATCTAAATATAAAAGTATACCACATGATTTATTTGGTAAATGGTCAAAAACAGGAATCTTTAACCCCAAGAACCTCTTCAATCTGCATGATTAGATGTTAGTCCAATCACACAAGAATCTATCAGATAGATGTTTTTAAATATTAAAATTCTAGCCACAGAGCATCATATATAAAATGATAAGTATTAGTAGCTTTCACATCAGAATTTTATTGAACATAAGGATTTAAAGAAGAACAATTATAAGGGAAAACAAAGAGATTTACAATGAAACCTCACCAAATAGAAGCTCTTAGAAAATAACATTAAAAGAAAAATATAATTAGAAGAACTAAAAGAAAACAGTCGATATATAGATTAAAAATGAATGAATGAGCTTCATCACATTCATAACATATAATATATTCCACTCCATAATTATTATATTGAATTTATAAGTGATTTTATTTAAAAATTAAATAGTCATATTTTGAGTTTTTTGGTTTTATTTCATTAGAAATGGAAGGATCATCATCTAATAATTAATTAATATTTAATTTATGATAGTTCTAATCAATGCGCCATTACATTTTTTCTTCATATATTAATAATTTAGATAGATTAATTTACTTCAGTGAGAAATATAAAGGGTAATTAATTTTGTACAAATTTAAATTACACCAAAACATCGTGTTTTCTAAAAAAACAATGTCAATATTATTATTATTTTCAAAACAAGGATATAAAAATTCATTCAAATCAACACAAACTTACTAAAAAGGTCTTTCTAACCTTCCACAAAACATTTCTCAATGGACTAAGTTGTATAAAATTAATCCTATAGAGTCATTATATAATCGTAGACTCCACAAACCCCCAAAACCAATTTTTTTTAAAAAATATCCCAACTTCTTGGAGAACCATAAATAACCATAATTGAAAAATATTCTAATAATTCTACTAAACTTGAAAAAACCTTCAGAAATTATAGTAAAGGTGGACTCATATCCAGTTTTATACCAAGATTTACAAATTAAACACTCTTTATTTCCTATAAACTTCTCGTTACAAGCATTTCCACCCAAAAAAGTCAAGAACCTTTATCTATTCATAGGGAAATTATGTAAGGATTATTTCTGTCTAAAATAAGAGTTGAAACTAAGGGTTTGGCCCATTCTCAATACAAACAAAATCCATATGTATAAATAGGTGGTAATCTGTACAAAAAATAATCCTTTAACTAATCTATCATAATTCTACACCATACAAGGAATGGTTGGGTTGATACACATAAAAGATCAAATATAAAATAAATTCATAAATCCCTTGTATCAACAACATATTACTATCTCTAAATAAAACTAAAAAACCCAAAATAAATCCTCATTCCAGAAATACTCCAAAATATAAACTCAATTTCCAACTTCATAACATCCATTTATATGAAACCTCCTCTCTTATATTAATGCTATTCCTTTGAAAAAATATCTAATCATTAGTATTCCTTGAATAAAAATTCTAAATCTGAATTTCTTATAAACATAGAGATGGGAAATCCAAATAATAAAACATATATCTTTGAATAAGCTCACAAAGACTACTTTATAGGCCACTTAATGAATTTATAAATCCACCATGACTCATTTTTATAATACTTTCCATGAATAATGGTCATCTCTGATGTAACTAACATAATGTCCAAAGGTGCTAAAATTAGATCTCTATCATCCAAACACTCCAAATATTATATCTTTTTATTATATAAAAATCCCTCTAGTCAACACTCCCCATATTTGAAATATAAAACATCCTCCACATCATACATAAATAACAAATCCTAAAAATCCAAAATATTAAAAAATGAGGCTCTACATTCTTCTCACATTTAAAATTTTCCAACCTCAAAAATATCAATCAGGATCTTCAATATAAAAACAACCAACCTATACATTTCACATCAGTAATAAAATCTTCATCATTACAATAAAAATAACTATAAACATCCTCAAAACTATAGTAAAATGAAATAATGAAAAAAACAAAAACAAATGTTATATCTACATATGTATCTAAGACTCTTAGACCGTAGTGATCTCTTAAATTCTACCAGGACTCTAAATAACATACACCTATGGAATTAAATGATTGTGAAAAATCATCTCCTAGAAATCTTTAATTCCAATAGGATACTCATCAAATTATACATCTTCATCAAATTCCAAATATCCCAATGAATTCACATGGGATGGATCAAAATCATACATTTTTATCTTTGAAATATAAAACACGTCATCAAATATCTCTAATAAAGTTCGAATCACCAACCAATATTTCATGTATAAAACATGAAATAATGCCTCAAATGGCCTAATAAACATCAGATATAACTTTCTTCCTTGACCAAAATAATGATAGCAATGCCATTGATAAACTATTATAAAATATTATTACTTAACTCAAACTTCAATATCCTAAATCTATGATTTATATAATACATTTTTCTATTTTGATCTATTTTCATCTTCTTATAAATCAAGTAAACATTATTAGAAGTTATCTTCACCAAATAATAACCAATCAATGAAATCTCACCAATATTCACCCATCATAATAGGAAAATAAAGGATGTAATTCAATGAAATAAAAAATTTCATACCAATCAGAAAATAAATTTCTTTATTATAAGTGAACTCCACCAAAGGTAGATACTCATTCCATGATTAATAAAAATATAAAATGCATGCTTTATAAATATCATAAAATTTTGAACCATCCTATCCTTTTGAACATAATACTATGGAAGAAATGTAGTGTTAATGCTTAACTAATTTCCAAAAACATGTTTCTATACCCTTCATATCTAATATGTAAACCGGGTGTTACAATCACAAAAAATTGAATAAATAAATCCATATAATTACACAGAAACTAACATATAAAATCATTCAATGGATTCCACCATATAATAGTCTCTAAAGGGTATAAAATGGGTTTAGTTGGCCAAACTATCTATAATAACTCATATAATGTCACAACCACCAGGTGATAAAGGTAGATATATCAAAAAACTCTAAAATATTACATCTAAATTCTATAGTGGAATTGATAAGGGGTATTAAAAACTAGTTAGATCCTGATGCTCAAATTTCACCTACTGACACATAAAAAATATAATACTGAATTCAACAACTAAAATATTTTACTCATACTGCCAAAATGATATACTCAATACATGATACACCTTTTACATGTCAAGATGAATAACCAAAGGATAATATTGAATGTAACATCCCCAAATGATAAAGGGTTAAATGACTAAATGATATGACTCATGTCAACAAGGTGCACCTTCCTTTTGGGGAGCCTGTCTGATTAGAACTCCACTGTAAAGTGTGTTTGTCCTGGAGTAGTGATCAGGATGGGTGACCTTCTGGGAAGTTTCCCAGGGTGTGTTTGAGTGAGGACAAAGCACACTATAAAGGACATGTGTTGGCCTGTGGGGACAATCATTAGTTAGATGACCCGTTCAGGCATGTGGGTGGACCCTGGGGTAGGCCCCATGTGTCTGCGGGGTCAACTGGTGGTACCTGGTAGGTTAGGACCCGAAGGCCATGTTAAGGCGGGGTGTCTGTGCTGTCACTAGGACCCAGTTGTCAGAATTGGTATCAGAGGAGGAACCCAGCCTTAAGTGCGGTGCACTGCCTGGGTTGAGTTGTAGGGCCCACAACGAGGGCGTTGTGCTCTAAAGGGGGAGGGGGTGATTGTAACATACCCAAATGATAAATGGTTAAATGACTAAATGATATGACTCATATCAACAAGGTGCACATTCCTTTTTGAGAGCCTGTCTGATTAGAACTCCATAGTTAAGTATGCTTGGCCTGGAGTAGTGATCAGGATGGGTGACCATCTGGTAAGTTTCCCAGGGTGTGTGTGAGTGAGGACAAAGCACACTATAAAGGACATGTGTTGGCCTGTGGGGGGAATCATTAGTCAGATGACCCGTTCAGGCATCTGGGTGGACCCTCGGGTGGGCCCCACGTGTCTGCGGGGTTAACTGGTGGTACCTGGTAGGTCAGGATCCGAAGGCCATGTTAAGGCGGGGTGTCTGTGCTGTCACTAGGACCCAGTTGTCACAATTGGTATCAGAGGAGGAACCCAGCCTTAAGCGTGGTGCAGTGCCTGGGTTGAGTTTTAGGGCCCACAACGAGGGCGTTGCGCTCTAAAGGGGGGTGATTGTAACATCCCCAAATGATAAATGGTTAAATAACTAAATGATATAACTCATGTCAACAAGGTTCACCTTCCTTTTCGAGAGCCTGTCTGATTAGAACTCCACAGTTAAGTGTGCTTGGCCTTGAGTAGTGATCAGGATGGGTGACCTTCTGGGAAGTTTCTCAGGGTGTGTGTGTGTGAGGACAAAGCACACTATAAAGGACATGTGTTGGCCTGTGGGGACAATCATTAGTCAGATGACCCATTCAGGCATGTGGGTGGAACCTGGGGTGGGCCCCACGTGTCTGCAGGGTCAACTGGTGGTACCTGGTAGGTCAGGACCCGAAGGCCATGTTAAGGAGGGGTGTCTGTGCTGTCACTAGGACCCAATTGTCACAATTGGTATCAGAGGAGGAACCTAGCCTTAAGTGCGGTGCACTGCCTGGGTTGAGTTGTAGGGCCCACAACAAAGGCGTTGTGCTCTAAAGGGGGGGTGATTGTAACATCCCCAAATGATAAATGGTTAAATGACTAAATGATTTGACTCATGTCAACAAGGTGCACCTTCCTTTTCAGGATCCTGTCTGATTAGAACTCCACAGTTAAGTGTGCTTGGCCTGGAGTAGTGATCAGGATGAGTGACCTTCTGGGGAGTTTTCCAGGGTTTGTGTGAGTGAGGACAAAGAACACTATATAGGCAACCTTCTGGGGAGTTTCCCAGGGTGTGTGTGAGTGAGTATAAAGCACACTATAAAGGACATGTGTTGGCCTGTGGGGACAATCATTAGTCAGATGACCCGTTCAGGCATATGGGTGGACCTTTTGGGAAGTTTCCCAGGCTGTGTGTGAGTGAGAACAAAGCACACTATAAAGGACATGTGTTGGCCTGTGGGAACAATAATTAGTCAGATGACCCGTTCAGGCATATGGGTGGACCCTGGGGTGGGCTCCATGTGTCTGCGGGGTCAACTGGTGGTACCTGGTAGGTCAGGACCCAAAGGCCATATTAAGGCGGGGTGTCTGTGCTGTCACTAGGACCCAATTGTCACAATTGGTATCAGAGGAGGAACCCAGCCTTAAGTGCGGTGCACTGCTTGGGTTGAGTTGTAGGGCCCACAGCGAGGGCGTTGTGCTCTAAAGGGGGGGGGGGGTGATTGTAACATCCCCAAATGATAAATGGTTAAATGACTAAATGATATGAATCATGTCAACAAGGTGCACCTTCTTTTTCGGGATCCTGTCTGATTAGAACTCCACAGTTAAGTGTGTTTGGCCTGGAGTAGTGATCAGAATGGGTGACCTTCTGGGAAGTTTCCCAGGGTGTGTGTGAGTGAGGTCAAAGCACACTATAAAGGACATGTGTTGGCCTGTGGGGGAAATCATTAGTCAGATGACCCGTTCAGGCATGTGGGTGGACCCTGGGGTGGGCCCCACGTGTTTGTGGGGTCAACTAGTGGTACCTGGTAGTTCAGGACCCAAAGGCCATGTTAAGGTGGGGTGTCTGTACTGTCACTAGGACCCAATTGTCACAATTGGTATTAGAGGAGGAACCCAGCCTTAAGTGTGGTGAACTGCCTGGGTTGAGTTGTAGGGCCCACAACGAGGGCGTTGTGCTCTAAAGGGGGGGGGGGGGGTGATTGTAACATCCCCAAATGATAAATGGTTAAATGACTAAATGATATGACTCATGTCAACAAGGTGCACCTTCCTTTTCGGGAGCCTGTCTGATTAGAACTCCACAGTTAAGTGTGCTTGGCCTGGAGTAGTGATCAGGATGGGTGACCTTTTGGAAAGTTTCCCAGGGTGTGTGTGATTGAGGACAAAGAACACTATAAAGGACATGTGTTGGTCGGTGGGGACAATCATTAGTCAGATGACCCGTTCATCCATGTCTGTGGACCCTGGGGTGGGCCCCACGTGTCTGCGGGGTCAACTGGTGGTACCTGGTAGGTCAGGACTCGATGGCCATGTTAAGGTGGGGTATCTGTGCTGTCACTAGGACCCAGTTGTCACATTGAAACCCTTATAATACCACCTTCTGTATACAACATAAAATGAAAATAATACCTTGGAACATTACCTAGAACTCCCCAAAAAGAGACTAACCATTATGTCCATCATACCAAATAATCTAGTCATGTCAAACCTCAGTCACATGATCTCCCAATTGAGACTTAAGAACCTACTATACCGATGAAGGAAATGAAAACATTTCAAACACACAAACTTTACGATCCACTACCTTGATATCCTGATTAAGATTGGTTAACTCCACCATTTTACACTCATCTATTGATTCTAGAAACACATCACCATATGATATCTAACTGAAAGTATATGAAACCAAATTATACTTTTTGTGGAAGATGTTATAAAAAATCATAATTGTGATGATAATAAATCCATCACCTCTTCCTAAAATTAAAATCACTCTTAGAAAATATAAAACATAATATTTTATGATCTTTAGAAACAAAAAAAATGTGTTTGAAACTATAACTCCTCCTCATCCTTAGAGAAGACACCATAATTTATAACTTTATAACATGTATAGTATAGTTATGCTCATAAGGGAATATATTTCAAGCCCTAGAAGCTATCAAGACCTGATTGTACATTAAAAATATCTTAAATAATGATACAAATCAACACAATACACCTCGTAAGTAACAACCTCTTTCGATAACTTCAAAGTATGTGCACAAGTCCACCACTATTTTAGAAAATTAAATGTTTTTTCACACTATGTTTTCCAAATAATGGAGTCTCTATTAGAGAAAAATATAAAATTAAACTCCTATAATATCCTCCTATAATAAGAAAACTAAAAAACTCTAAAGCATCCATATAGGACTACCAATACATCACCACTTTAGACTTTATTGGTCCAACAACAAATCCACTCTCTGAAATAGCATTGCCCAAGAAATATACATTACACGTCTAAAAAAATATTTCAAAAACCTTACCATTATAATTATTATCATTATAAAAGTTTAATATAATCCTAAGATATCTTGTATGTTGATCCTCTAACCTTGAATAATATAGAATATCATAAATAAAAAAACCATAAATTGGTTAAGAAATGGGTAAAATATATTTTTTATAAAACATATAAAACCTACAATAAAATTTTTAAAATTGAAAAACAAATCACCACATACTAATAATTACCATACCTACAATGTAAATTAATCATTAATCCTAAAATGATGATATATAGTTCCACATTTTAAAATTAGTTTTAATAATGAAGTTGATAAAGAAACATTAATCCTAGGAAAATGATATAGAATCGTCATTATTTCCATATTTAATCAATGATAATCTATACAAAGATTCAAACAACCATATTTTATCTTAATAAAAATATAGTATACCCTAGTATAACTAATTAGGTGAGATGGAAACCTTCCTCAATAAGACATCAATTGATTTCTAAACTCATAAAGAATTTATAGAGTTATCCTATAAAATATAGAATGTTTGGTTCGATATTAGGAAGCAACTCAATACTAAACTCCACTACATACCATGGAATAAAACTCATAATACATTCAAGAAGATTATCCATAAATTATTATCCCATATGATGAAACTCTTTTACTTATGCCCCTACTACACCAAACTCTATACACACAAATTTTGAAGAAAATTGATGAAATAGAAGAAATCAAGATCTATGAAAATGATAATTATCTCCAAAAATGATTGAATGATCACCAATAAGGACAAATGAAATAAACTTATATCGATAAGAGTCAACACTTGAGAATACAAATAAAATCTAATCCATATAAATAAAAACACCATATTACAAAATATCGAGCAAGATGAGATATTAATATAAAAGATTCTACACCAAAACAAAGTACAAATATCTACAAACCTCTAATAGACAAGAAAAACCCCACTAAAAAGAATCAATATATCTATATGTCGATCCCATCTCTCAATATGAATACCCAACCCATTGAGATATGGAAAATTAAAAGATTAAAAAGAACCCATGTATATCAATATTATGTAAAGAGTTAAATAGAATAAGACTATACCGTTCATTATATATGGTAGATCAAACATAGAAACTTTAATAGTATGAAACTCCTATATCCCATCCACTCAACTCCCTACCAAAGTCTTGAAGAAGATGTACAACATTTTATGGATTCCCTCAATTAGTACCTCCATGCATTAATAGTCTACTAGGATGAAGATCCTGTTGTGGATAAAAATACTGTTTTTGTAACACCCCGAGCTTCTACGATACGCTTCTCTTTCAATAATGCAATAACTTGCATTTTACGCAAGTTCGAGATTCTAACACACCGTGATCAATCAAAATAGACATTATGAATAGTAATACCCACTTTTTGAAATTATATATATTTTATAATTCAAAATGGACTTCATTTTTGGATTCTTAATGTCTAAATTAGCCTATTTTGAATTTTTTGTATTTTTCTAAGAACTTCCAATTTTTTATGAATAGTGAAAAATATTTAAAAACAACTTTTTTAATAAAAATAATTTATAATGATAAATTATATATTTGAGTGGTTTTAAAGTATAATTAGAATATATTTTTATCATTTTATCCAATGGTGGTCATTAGAATTAATTTCACTTTGAAATTGGACATAAACAATTGTCAATCTTTTGATATATATTGTCTCTTAAAAACACGCTTTTTGTTGTGACTGCAGGAATTAATTATAAAATTAATTAATTCAACATATATGTTTATATTTTTTTAAAATAGACATCATTTTTGAATTCGGAATATCAATTATATCTTAGGGTGAAAATTTGGCATTGTTCTGAAAAACTTCAATTTTTGATGAATTGTGAAACCACTAAGTGGTAGTTAAAAAAACTTATTTTTTGTTTAAATGAAGCATTACCACTTCTGTGATTTGATTTTCAAAAATCCGACATACATGGTTGTCATTAGGAAGTAAAATTTGGTTCAATGGGATTAAAATAACTTTTTTTTGAATAATAACTTTTAAGTTTAATTAATCACGATTAAAGGTAATTAGTGAAATTTAAGGTACAAATGATATTATAAAAATATAAAAATACCTTTACACTTGTACTACCCTTATTTGATGAGTCATGGACGACCAAGACAATCCATGGGTCAACTTGGGGACCCCATGGAGCCACTTGGGTAAGAAAATGACAATAATAACTTTTTATTTAAAGTTAAAATAAAATTGTCACAAACATGTTTTGTTTTACTAAAAAAATTATTACATGGTGTTATATAAGTTAACTTTTCAACTATAAATATTCATTGGAAAGATAAAAATATTTCCTACGTCATGATATTTTTTATAATTTTTAGACATTAAATAAATTAAATGTTTTTTGACACCATGATGATGCAGCGATTACCTCATTTATTAACGATTTAAATAAAATTAAAAGATAATGTAAAATATAAGACTTAAACTTGTCAAAAACCTATTGTAATAGTATATTTATAACCCTTATCACCTTATCATTTAAATATATAAGTGTGGGACCTTTAAAATCCGAATATCATTATATAATAAAGTAACATTTGATGACTTTCCAAGAGTTCCCCTCCTCTCCTCTTATAAAAGGCCCCAACCACTACCACCTTATTCAAACCTTCAAAGCCTTTTGGCTCGGCCATCCTCTGCCCAAATACTCTCTCAACTTCCCTCTCTACTCCTAGAATCCTCACATTGGTCAGAATTTTTCCCAAGGAAGCCTTTGGCTCAAATCAAAAAAGAATTACCCGATTTTAAGGTAATGTATTCTCTTATGTTATTTTGTTTTATTTTTTTTCTACAACCCCTTAAACACTTTTTATTCATTTATTTTGTAACAAAACAAGTATATTAAATATAATAGGATGTTTTTATGAGAAGTATTTTATTTACACTTACACACACCTTCATCTAATGGTTAAAGAACATACTGTTTCTGTGGTTGGCAAATTTCTGCCTCACTTAATGATGATTGTTCAATCTTATTTTAACACCTCTAATGGTGGCCATTATGATGAAAATATTTTTATATATGATATATATTATGTTTTAGTTTTCCTTATGATTCTGTATTTTTCATTTATTTCATACCTTTACGATTTCAATTATGGGTAAATGCGATAATTTCATTTTAGGAAGTGCGGACTACCGCCCCCTCAAAGTGATTTGAATCGTTAATGCCATATGTGGGATGTATAAAGGATGGAGTAAATGGTATTATACATTATATTATACTGGAATTATATTATACTTTTATATAATTATAACTTAATTCCATTAAATACTAATTAGGAATGAAAGTAGTGTTCATGCGTACGTACGACTTACCGTCTCCATGAACGGTGCATTTCATTTATTTACTCTAAATGTTATGTAATATTATAAATGAATGTATATACTTGATATATATGATATATATTATATCTACATCATGTATATAATTCTAGAGATAATGCATATTCTACCACATAAAAAACGTGTAATTATAAGAAGTTTATTGTTGACTCAAGTACCAAAGATCGACATAACGACCGTTATTAACTTAAATGACTACATAATCTTCGTAACATTGTAATAAGTAATATAAAAGGGATAATTAACTTGAAAAAGGTTCTTAAGCAAGTATATATTAACTCTAGTTTATTATTTAGGAGGTTAAAGAGTGGTCGAGTCAAGTCGGACACGTGGTAAGGGAACTTCTTAACCCAATTTCCATTCTTTGTGTTAATCTCCTACTTTCAAATTATGTCATGATATTATTATTTCCTATCTTTTATTTGTACTTTCTTTATGTGTACTTATAGTGAATACACATAATAGATCTATTTTATTTTAAAAAATGATCTTTGTATGGGACTTCTTCTCAATCTCCTTTCATTGAGGCATATTTCGTTTTATACACAACATTCTTTTATACGGTGTATAAACCCCTTTGACTTTTACTTATACTCAAAAGGAATCTTTTTATACGAAGTGTTTTTACTAAACGACAAAAGGAATGTTTTTTTCTTACGTATGCGGCGACAACGACTTCCCCGCCGCCCTGACCATTATTTGAGTTTCGGCTTCCTCTACAAGCAATAACTTTTTTTTAAATGAAAAATATATATCAAGTTTTAATTTTCTTATATTTTGGTATTGAAAATGGTTTTGAAAGTGTTTTTATTATATCAATGTGTTGTATTTATATATTGTGATTGAAGTGTGGAAATGTTATGTTTTCTTTATGCATATTTTATGTGATATGATTATGTTATGGTTTATGATATGTTTAAACTTGTTCTTATGAGGAATGCATTGGACTTAATAAGTGACGGGTGGAGCCCGCTATAGCTCCTCGATGCATCGGTAGGTCTCATGAGACAAACTAGTGTCTTGGCACGAGGCCTTGAAAAAATCTTATTTTTAGTCTTGGAAAGAGGCCTTGGCTACGTGGTTATGATAGTCTGGCATTATGCATTCCATCCTTATGAAAGTGGTTATTGATATTGCATGTGATTATTAGACTAGTAGAATATCCATGTGAGTAAGTAAATGGCATTATTTAATTTTATTTTTTCCATATTATTCTGATGTTCAAGTTTGAAAAGGATTTTGTTTTAGTTATACATTGCCTTAAATGTTAATGATTATTTATGAATGCTTCCGCAATATTGTTATACTTAATGAGAATTTGAGCTCACCCCTTTCAATGTTTTAATATTTTCCAGGATGTGAAGAAGTATTTTATGAATGACCTGCAGGGATAGTCAGAAGAGGATATGAGTGTGGAATGTGGAGACTTTGTTATTGTAGTTTTTTACTTTATGATGTAATGTAACATTTATGAATGTATCTAGTGTTTCCAAGGCTACTAAACTAATTGGTCTTTCAAGACTTGATCTTTTGTGATCATGTCAATGTTACGCAATAATGCACCGACTCTGGGTAACTGGGGTCGGGGCGTTACAGTTGGTATCAAAGACAGTTTAGTACTAACTATGGAAGCTATATTTAGATAAACTCTGATTAGAGCACATAGCCCTAAGATAGACATTGAGGATTAGTATAGAAGAACTTCCTAGAATTTTGGTATTATAGAGATTTTGTGAGTTTTCCAAACAATACGTCCATGTATGGATACGAGCAGGTAGAGGTGGCTCTGGCACAAATGTACCTAGGGGTAAACCCCAAAAACACCGCTTTGAGCTAGACTCGAACGGGAACTGGTGCACGACAACGGGCCTTGCTGCACTCTTGGTTACGACACCCCCCGGGGGATATGCTTAGGATAATTATCATTTTCTTTACAAACCATTATGAAGGGCTTATGAGTACATACTTTCTCAAAGAAAACATTTTTATGATTATGGATTATATCCATAAATAGTTCAATTTATGTTAAGTGTTTTACAAGTATGGAATTATGTATTTTAATTCATAAACTAATCTAGTTTATGCCCTTGTTTAGAAATGGCGCCTAGTGGGAGAAATGGAAACTGTATCAATGCACGCACTCCATGTAGGGATTTCCCTCCTACTCAAGATAATTATAGTGGAGCTGGTGATAAAACTGGTGATGATCACCTTATCACCATACTGGGACAACTCGCTCAGGTTATGAATAATAACCTTACTCGTATGGAGCACCCTCATCCGCAATGTGGATGATCAATGACAGACCGCTTCATGAGGCAAAAACCTCCAACATTTAATGGGGGTACAAATCCATTAGTAGCTGAGAAATGGATACACTCCTTAGAGAAAATATTCCACGTCTTGGGGAGTAGCGAAAGGGAGAAAGTAGTCATGGCAGTTTACCGCCTCACTGGAGATGTCGATCAATGGTGGTCACTGATTCAAAACACAAAGGATGATGAAGAAGTATCAAGTATGGAATTGAGGGACTTTAAGGAAATTTTCTTAGAAAAATACTTTCCACATGACCATTGAGCAGATATGGAAAGACAATTTCTGAGTCTGAGGCAGAAGGAGGATGAGAATGTCGCAAAGTATGAGGCTAACTTTACAAGGTTAGCGAGGCATGCTGCAGATTATATACATAACCCAAGAAGTAAGATTGACCGTTTCTTTGATGGGTTAAAACCATTTTTCCGTTGAGCTATAGTATCACAATATTTCTCAACATATGAAGATATTGTCTCATGTGCTATCAAGATAGAAAATGAACTCTCTAAGTCTTATGACAACAAAGTAAAGCAAGAGAAGAAGAGAACGGTGGAACAAGAGACAGATAAAGGGAAAACAGGAAAGAAGGATTTTCCATTATGTGATAATTGTGTGAAGAATCACCCCAGTACATGCCTAAAAGGAATGTGAGTTTGTTATAAATGTGGAGAAAAAGGTCACCAGGCTCGTGATTGCAAGGGAAAGAAAGAGGCTATCAATGTTGAATGCTACAATTGTAGGGAAATGGGGCATTATTCAAATGAATGTCCTAAGAATCAGGGAAACTTACCTCAGAAAAGGCCAAGGGATCAAGGAAAATCTTATACTGTTACTATAGTTGAAGTGGAATACTTAATGTATAGGTGCTTTTGGACTCAAGGATTATATTCTGGTTATAAGAATAATGTGATATATATATGGATTGTACTGTAGTACTTGTTTTTTTCATTAAGGTTTTAATATGATGTAGGTAATCATATTTTTAGTATGTGACAATAAGAGAAACTTTACTTTGTTTGGGGAATCTAATGTTGCAATTTATTTTAGAATTTAAGGACCTTTTAGAGAAATTCTGGACGGAGGTATTTTGGATAACTATAAAGGTTGGAATGGATTAAGTTGAACTTTGGATAGTATTGTTTAAGGTTAAAACATTTATGAAGATTATTTTTGGAATATTATAATACTATAATTTTAGGAAAAGGACAACCTACAGGTCGGGGGATAACCCGTCACGTCGGACAAAGCTGCAGGAATTGAACCCACAACAATAGTGCGACAGGCCTTTATTACCTACCACTAGCCTACAGGAAGTCCCTGGTTATTACAAAAAGTTTTCCTAATCTAAATGGTATGTGTTAATATTTGGAACCTTATACAATTATGATAAATAGAATATTTTTGAGTTTTATTACCTTTTAGAGTGAAAGATGGGTTTTTGGTAAACATTTATTAAAGAATGAAAGTCTACATGACAAGTAAGTATCTTTCATTATATTCTTAGTAAATCTCTTAAATAAATTCCTCAACATTATGAAAGCTAACTTAAAACAAAAATGTTGTCGGCTAAATTTTCCAACTGGGGATTCAATGACCGTTTAACTAATCACAAGTTTGTGATTTTGTTGTGGTTAACATTCTCCTAATCTTGTTTTCTACAACTCTCTATCAGACCTTGATGGTTTTTTTCTCTTCCATATCCATATTTTCATAGAATCCTAGTATGGGATATCTCGGGTGACCTTTATACTTATCTTTCTTTCTTTTAAAGTTATATTTTTATTAACCTTATTTCCGATGTGGGTTTTCCACAAAGGTATTTTATATTTTCAACCTTTTATTTTCAAAGAAAAATTTCAAATTGCGAGGATGCAATTTATTGAAGGAGGGGATAATGTAACACCTCGAGCTTCCACAATACGCTTCTCTTTCAATAATGCAATAGCTTGCATTGTACACAAGTTTGAGATTCTAACACACCGCGACCAATCAAAATAGCCATTATGAATATTAATATCCACTTTTTAAAATTATATATATTTTATATTTCAAAATGGACTTCATTTTTGGATTCGGAATGTCGAAATTAGCATATGTTGAATTTTTGGTATTTTTCTGAGAACTTCCAATTTTTTATGAATAGTGAAAAATACATAAAAACAACTTTTTTAATCAAAATAATTTATAATGATAAATTATAATATTGAGTGTTTTTAAAGTATAATTATAATATATTTTTACCATTTTATCCAATGGTGGTCATTAGAATTAATTTCACTTTGAAATTGGACATAAACAATTGTCAATCTTTTGAGATATATTGTTTCTTAAAAACACGCTATTTGTTGTGACAACGGGAATTAATTATAAAATTTATTAATGCAACTTATAGGTTTGTAATTTTTTAAAATATAAATCATTTTTGAATTCGGAATATCAATTATAGCTTAGGGTGAAATTTTGGCATTGTTCTCAAAAGCTTCAATTTTTGATGAATAGTGAAACCACTAAGTGGTAGTAAAAAAACTGATTTTTTGTTTAAATGAAACATTACCACTTCTGTGATTTGATTTTCAAAAATCCGACATACTTGGTTGTCATTAGGAAGTAAAATGTGGTTCAATGGGATTAAAATATTTTTTTTGGTGAATAGTACCTTTTAAGTTTAATTAATCGCGATTAAAGGTAATTAGTAAAATTTAAGGTACAAATGATATTATAAAAATTTAAAAATACCTTTACACTTGTCATACCCTTATTTTATGAGTCATGGCCGACCAAGACAATTCATGGGTCATCTTGGGGACCCCATGGAGCCACTTGGGTAAGAAAATGACTATAATAACTTTTTGTTTAAAGTAAAAATAAAATTGTCACAAACATGTTTTGTTTTACTAAAAAAATTATTACATGGGGTTATATAAGTTAAAATTTAGACTATAAATATTCATTGGAAAGATAAAAATATTTCCTACGTCATGATACTTTTTTGATAATTTTTAGACATTAAATAAATTAAATTTTTTATGACTCCATGATGATGCAGTGATTACCTCATTAATTAACGATTTAAATAAAATGAAAAGATAATGAAAAATATAAGACTTAAACTTGTCAAAAACCTATTGGATAAGTATATTTAGAATCCTTATCACATTATCCTCGAAATATATATGTGTGGGACCTTTAAAATCCGAAACTCATTATATAAAAAAGTAACATTTCATGACTTTCCAAGAGTTCCCCTCCTCTCCTCTTATAAAAGGCCCCCACCACTACCACCTTATTCACACCTTCAAAGCTTTTTGGCTCGGCCAACCTCTGCCCAAATACTCTCTAAAATTCCGTCTCTAATCCTAGAAGCCTCACTTTTGGTATAATTCTTCCCAAGGAAGCCTTTGGCTCAAATCAAAAAAGAGTTACCCGATTTTAAGGTAATGTCTTCTCTTATGTTATTTTGTTTTATTTTGCTTCTCCAACCCCTTAAACTCTTTTTATTCCTTTATTTTGTAACAAAACCAGTATATTAAATATAATAGGATGTTTTTATGAGAATTATTTGATTTAAACTTACACAAACCTTCGTCTAATGGTTAAAGAGCATACTGTTTCTATGGTTGGAAAATTTCTGCCTTACGAAACGATGATTGTTCAATCTTCTTTTAACACCTCTAATGGTGGACGTTATGATGAAACTATTTTTATATATGATATAAATTATGTTTTTGTTTTCCTTATTATTCTTTATTTCTCATTTATGGAATACCTTTACGATTTCCATTATGGGTAAACACAATAATTTCATTTTAGGAAGTGCGGACTACCGCCCCCTCAAAGTGATTTGAATCGTTAATGCCATATGTGGGATGTATAAAGGATGGATTAAATGTTATTATAAGTTATATTATACTGGAATTATATTATACCTTTATATAATTATAACTTCATTCCATTAAATACGAAATAGGAATGAAAGTAGCGTTCATGCGTACGTACGGCTTACCGTCTCCATGAACGGTGCATTTCATTTCTTACATCTAAATGTTATGTAATATTATAAATGAATATATATACTGGATATATATGACATATATGATATCTACATCATGGATATAATTCTGGAGATAATTTATATTCTACCACATAAACAACTTGTAATTATAAGAAGTTTATTGTTGTCTCAAGTACCAAAGATCGACAAAACGACCGTTATTAACTTAAATGACTACATAATTTTAGTAACATTGTAATAAGTAATATAAAATGGATAATGAACTTGAAAAAGGTTCTTAAGAAAGTAGAGATTAACTCTAGTTTATTATTCAGGAGGTTAAAGAGCGGTCGAGTCAAGTCGGACACGAGGTAAGGGAACTTCTTAACCCAATTTCCATTATTTGGGTTAATCTCCTACTTTCAAATTATGTCATGATATTATTATGTCCTATCTTGTATTTGTACTTTCTTTATATGTACTTATAGTGTATACACATAATAGATCTATTTTATTTAAAAAATGATCTTTTTAAATGACTTCTTCTCAATCTCCTTTCATTGAGGCATATTTGGTTTTATACACAACTTTCCTTTATACGGTGTATAAACCCCTTTGAATTTTACATTTACTCAAAAGGAATATTTTTATACAAAGAGTTTTTACTAAATGAAAAAAGGAATTTTTTTTCTTACGTATGCGGCGACAACGACTTCCCCGCCGCCGTGACCATTATTTGAGTTTCGGCTTCCTCTACAAGCCATAACTTTTTTGTAAATGAAAAATAAATATCAAGTTTTAATTTTCTTTTATTTTGGTATTGAAAATGGTTTTGAATGTTTTTTTATTATATCAATGTGTTGTATTGATATCTTGTGATTTAAGTGTGGAAATGTTATCTTTCCTTTATTCATATTTTATGTGATATGATTATGTTATAGTTAATGATATGTTTAAACCTGTTCATATGAGGAATGCATTAGACTTAATAAGTGACAGGTGGAGCCCGCTATAGCTCCTCGATGCATCGGTAGGTCTCATGAGACAAAGTAGTGTCTTGGAACAAGGCTTGACAAAATATTATTTTTAGTCTTCGCACGAGGCCTTGGCTAAGTGGTTATGATAGTCTGGCATTATGCATTCCATCATTATGAAAGTGGTTATTGATATTGCATGTGATTATTAGACTAGTAGAATATCCATGTGAGTATGTAAATGGAATTATTTAATTTTATTTTTTCCATATTATTCTAAATTTCAAGTTGGAAAAGGCTTTTGTTTTAGTTATACATTGCCTTAAATGTTAATGATTATTTATGAAAGCTTCTGCAATATTGTTATCCTTACTGAGCATCTGAGCTCACCCCTTTCAATGTTTTAATATTTCCCAGGATGAGAAGAAGTATTTTATGAATGACCTGCAGGGATAGTCAGAAGAGGATATGAGTGTGGACTATGGAGACTGTTATTGTAGTTTTTCACTTTATGATGTAATGTAACATTTATGAATGTATCTTGTGTTTCCAAGGATACTAAACTAATCGGTCTATCGAGACTTGATCTTTTGTGATCATGCCAATGTTACGCAATAATGCACCGACTCTGGGTAACTGGGGTCAGGGCGTTATAGTTTTTGGAGGACTTTGAGCATGATAAGGACCATCCACTATTTCCCTCTTTATTTTTATTAATTGATGCACTTTAAAATAAGTAAAATCAAACTAATAGAACCAAAATCCGTATATAAGATGTGATATTCAACTAAGGTAATATAACTATTATTTATTCAAGTTCCCAATAAAATTAATAAATTTTTTAATAGTTATATATTTATTAATTTTTAAAAACATTTATTAATAAATGAATAATAATTATACACCTAAGTCTTGGAATAAAAATTTATTTACTATAATAATTTTTTTTTGATATTTAGGCATAAAATTCATAATTTTAAAACACATATGATTATTAATTGATAATTAAATTATATATATATATATATATAATTATTTTAATAAATAGTAATTAATTTTATTATCATAATTTGGAAATTATATTTTGGTTAATTTTTTATTTTTTTTCTAATATAGATGATCTTTTTATAAATAGTAAAAAAAAATTATAAATACCAAAAAATTTAATATATCATTATGATATAATCAGGAATATTATTTTGTATCCTTTTTTATGGTTAAAAAAATTGTATATGTTCTAATATATCACATTTAAAAATATTAAGTTACATTTACAGATGTATGTTTTAAATTTTCGAACCAAAGTTATATCTTTTCTAAGAACTGATTGTATTCCTTATAAATTTATTATTTTCGATTTTTTTCTCAAGTTTAGAAATTGAATTCAATAAAATTGGATTTAAATTTAGAATTAGAATATTTAAATTTGGTAATAAGGGTAATTTCATTTCTTGGAACCAAATAAGGTACTAAGATAAAAATCAGTTTTCAAGGTAAATTGTTAAAATTAAAAGAAAATTGCCAAAAATATCTAAAATTTGAACATAAAATCAATAGTTGATTGATTCAAAAACCGTACCTAATTTTTCATCATTTATTAGAAATAAATTTCATCTGATTAAATTCCATCCAAAATTGGTTCCCTTAAATAAAAAAATAAATAATATTTTAACCCAAAAATACCCACTCCTCAAGTATAAATACCTACCGATTATCTCATTCCTCTCCACTATGAATCCATTGAGAATTAATTTCATCTCATTAACAATATTAATAATTTATACAAGATGTTTATATGGTTCCAAGGTGTTCCTCTCAAGATTAAAGAAGCAACTTTACTAGTTAAGTGTTCCAAACCTCTTCTCTCCTTTATTTTTTAATCCTTTTATTTCTATTAATTTTCAAATATAAATGTTATTATATTTAATTTTTATAATTTGTTTTTTATTTTATCAATGGTATATCACCATTACTTATCATTATACTACCATCATATTCTATTATAATGATCATACAATTTCATGGCCATAAAGCAACTGAGGATTTTTATGATGTGGGTGGTTTCGTATAAATAGAATTCAAATCTATATATAAACAAGTGAATTAAATATCTAGATATGATAAACCTAGTCTTAATAACCATTAAATTTTTGTCTAGTAATAAACTTAAACTTCCCTAAACGTAAAATAATTGATCCTAATTACACACCTTGTTTAACACTCCGATGAGATATTCTTTGGACAATTCGTGAATTATTTACTAATCATAATGAAATATTGTTTCCTATTAATACCTCATAACATGTTTTTATAATATATTATGTAATATTAATGTATTTTAATTTATTATAAGTTATTTTTATTATTTTTAAAACATTATAACTTAAAAATAATCAAAATCAAGATATAAAAAAAATTAGATAATTAAAGAAAACATGTCATCAAGTAATTATCACTTAAAAAGAAAAGGTAAAAAATAAATTATAATGATATCATAAAATAAGGAACAAAAAAACAAAATAATTTACATATATATTAATTTTTTAATTAATACATGTTTATTAGATGAGATAATCTAGTATGACGGAGTAAAATGGGATGTAATGTGAGGGTTCGTTTTCTTGATTTCAATTACTTGTGAAAAAATTATTACTATACAATAATTTACATTTATACTCTATAAATAATTCTATATATATTTTTTATATCTTAAATCATTTTAATTATTGGGTTTTTCATATTTATTTTTATCTCCCTTTACCTTTAAATTTGACTCATACATTGGGTAAATCGTAAGGGTTATTGTCCCTTTTTTCTTTATTTAAATTACAACATTTATTCTTAAAATTTCTCCTTATAAGATTTATTTATTCCACCCTATAATTTTTTCACTCTTTAATTTCTAGTTTTTATAACTGTTCATGAAATTTCACCTCCCTTTCATTCACAATTCAACCAAATGATTTCTTGTAAATGGACGCATCCCCATCTTTTATTAACTGTCATGAATATTTTACTCATGTCCATACTCTTTATCATGAATTAATAATTTTCATATAGATACATAAAAGATTTATTAAGGTCATTTTTATAAATCTTTGAACTTCTATAAAATTGTTTTAAAAGTAATATTTTTAATATTTTCTACATGAATTCTTTTTGAATTTCTCTACTGATGTGTGAAAAGTGTGTTATTTAACATCTTATGTGTAAATATATTTTCCCTTAATCATGGTCATTATTAATAATTTAGATTCCTTTAAAATTTCCATGGGTTTTCAATTAAAATAAAATTCCCAAATTTTTTTGAGTTTTACATTTTAAATATATCTGATAATGTTTTAGAAGAATAAATAAATAGATTTTATTCCATGATATATATATTAATTATCCACTTCACATTTCATTTTACTAATTCAAAATAACTTTAAAATTTAAATATTTGTAACTTTTTTTAATTATGATTTTAAATTACTTATTTTTTACATAAATAAATACTGTAAAACAAATGGATTACACGCTCTCAAACAAATCATGATGGAAGAATGAAACATATAAACAATGGAGAATAATTATAAGAATAGAACCTAGATGAACATTTTTTTCTAATGACTCTTACTGTAGATCCTAAATGCGAGCTGAATTTATTTGGGCATGATGGTAACCCTTTTGGTGTGAATGTCACATATATTGGTATCTTTAAAGAGACTGACCAGGTACTCCATGATAGACTTCTGAAGAGAAGAAACAACACGAATCTGGAACCTCATATTAGTTTTGAGTTCCTAAGAAATCTCTCTCACAAGTCTCTAGAATTGAATATTTCAGATTGGTAACTCTATTCTCTTCTGGTACTTCCTGATATCCCTCATCTCCACTATCTTGGGCCTGAAGAGGAGAAGCTTCTTGACACTGCTGATTACCGGAGCAAACTTATGAATGGATTTGGTAGCTAGATGATTTATAGGATCCTTGCCTCCAATTTATTTCCTTCCAGTATTCATTGTGTGTGCCATCTCCATCAACTGAAAGAAAGATCTGGTAATTGATCGATGATTCGTGGAGAAGGTGAGAAAACAATTTTTTTAAATTTCTTTTTTTCATACCATGAAATTTATTTATAAAAGTAACTTAGAATTTTTTTAAGATCATATTATAAAATTTTGTGGAATTTTTCTATAATTTCACTTTTTTTCTAAAATTCTAAAAGATATATCTCTCTTAGATTTACAATTCAAATATAACATTCTAAATTATTTTAAAAATTTACAGTTCATACCTCACATTATTAATAAGGGTTATGTTCTCTATCACTTTTTATATTTTCTTATCCTTTTTTCTCTTCCATACCCATGTTATTTAATTTCATTTTTATATTATATATCACTTATACTATTTAAAATTGTGTTCTTCAATGTAAACTTAATTTTATATGCATTACTCTATATAATTTTGATTTTAAAGTTAATTACCAATAAATTTATTTCATTCATTGAATAGGGAAATATAGATAATATGAATACATATTATTTCAATATAAATTTTTATTAACTAAAAAGGAATTTTGGTTATGTATTGTATTGTTTATACATTCCTTAAAATGATAAATTCCTTGGAATTAATTAGTTATTGGTGGGTCCAAGGATTATATTGACCTTTGATGCATAAATAGATTTTACGAGACATACATGTTTGTTTATATGGTATATGCATGCCGATTTATTAATATTGTATTATCATAAGGCCTTGATGGTATTTAAAATATATTGTCACTAAGACTTAATGCTATAACATAGATGTACAAGCTTATTCATTTTATCATTATGAAATTAGATATTATTATACATGTGAATATTTTCAATGTTATATTATTTTTAGATATATTTCATGATCATTTTAAAATTTATATAATCTTATTTGATTTATTCTCATCCTATTATCTATTAATTTTTTATTTCATGATAGCTTTTGTTGTATACTACCCCTTATGGAGTGTTTAAGCTCATTATTTATATTTTTTACAATCCACATGTAAATGGAGAATATTAATAATAATGTTGGGTCTAGAAGGGTATCATGTGTTGATAATTATATAGGACATGTCTATGAATTAATGTAAACTAAGAAACTCAAGGTATAATAGGAAAAATTCCCACTGGATAGGAAATTTATGGATTTTTTAGTTAAAGGTTTTTTAATAACCCTCTAAATATATAAGATAAAATGTACTTATTATATTGGTGGTTTAATTTTTATTGATATTTTAATTATGGATGGTTGAGTTTGGGTCACATTAGTCGGTTTTGAAATCCAGTATGAAAAGAATATTTTCTTTGTAATGTATCCTAATATAAAGGTATAAGGAATCATAATTGGTATCAAATGAAATTTTAAATAACTTTATAGGTTATAAATTTATTATATGTGGATATTTTAAGTGCTATGGATTGGAAAATGGGTCGATAATTTGAAGATTAAATATAAGTTCAAAGGTAAATATATAAATTTTAAATCTTATGCGATTTTATTTTAATGTAATCATTTTTTTAAGGATGGTATGTAATTTAATGCCAAAGAAATTAATATTATTTTTTAAAAATATTATTATCTTTCTATGTGAAATTAAAATTATGATAATTCAATTTATTTAAGGGGAGAATATAAGACACAATATTCAATTAATGTAACATAATTATTATTTATTCGAACTCCCAATAAAATGCCTAAAATATTTTGATCGGAATATGATGTTTTAATTAATAGAAATATATGTTAAAAAATTAATAATAATTACACAAATATTTTTCTGAATAAAAATTATATTTACAAGAGAAAGAGTTTTCAAATTTTACACACCAAATGCATAATTTTAAAATACACAAGAATTTTATATAATAATCAAATTTCAAAAAGATTGATAATTATTTTTATAAAAGGGAATTCATTGTTTTAATCATAATGTTGAATTAATCTTGTGGTTAATTCTTTATATTTTTTATAATGTGGTTGATTTTTTGGTAAATAGTAAAAAATACAATTTTTAGGAATATCACAACTTTTATGATAACATTATGATATAATTATGAATTAAAAACCTATTAATAATTTTTATTGATAAAAACATTATTTATGGATTAATAGAAATCATTTAAAAAATTATGTTACATTTAGAAACCCGTGTTTTATATTTTTGAAGCACTATACATTTATTATTTTTGAATTAAATTTCATCACTTTTAAAAATAGAATCATATAAAATGGATTTAATATTTGGAATAAAAATTTAAAAATTATTTAAAAATTTCAGTTTCATTTTTAGTCATAAATATGAGTTACGGAGACAAAAATGTGATTTCATGGTAAATGGAAAATAAGTTAAATTGTTAAAATTGAAGGAAAAGGTCCTAAAATATCTAAAAAATAACCTCAATTTGGTATTAAAGGTATTTGATGACAATAAATAATCATTTAGACATTAATTATCATATAATTTATTTTTAATCAACTCTAACCAAAATTAGTTTTCTTAAATAACAAAATAAATTATATTTTAACCCAAAATACCCCTCCTTAATTATATATTTCCAACCATTGTCCCATTCCTCTCCACTATAAAGACATTGAGTATTAATTCCCTCTCTTTTTCCCTCTAAAGAGTATATCCATGGAGTTTGGAGGGTTATAATGGGTTCATCTAAAGCTTTAATAAGCTATATTTCAAGGTAAGTGTCTCTAACTCCCTCTCACGTTTAGTTTTTTCAATATTTACATTTATTTCAGTTTTCATTGTGAAATTCTATTACTATTAATTTTTATAAAAAACAATATTATCAATGATATATCACCATTAAATATATTTATTATACCTTCATAATCCATTATCATTCTCAAACACTTCTCTATCCATAAAAAATCATAAATGTCTGGTGAATATTGTGTTTTCCTTGGAATGAAATCTCTATAAAGATACAAAGGTGGATATAGGTTCTGGATCAAATATACCAAGGGTTAGAAACCCTAATTTTTTCAGTATAAACTCTACAATCACTCTGTTCAGGAAGATAGATCATAACTACACACCTAGTTTGATACTCCCGAGGGATATGATTTATTTAATTCACAAACTCTTTGCATACACTAATGAAGTATTATTTTCATTTGATAATTACTCTATGGAAAATTATTGTATATTATGTATAGTAAAATTATTTTAATTTATTCCAAGTTTCTTTATATAATTTTATAATATGAAAATTTTCAAATAATCCAAATCATGAAATTGAAACGAAATTAGATAATTAATAAGATATATCTTCAATTCATTCTCTCTTTAAATGAAAACTAATAAATAATTTTCAAAGATAAAATATAATAAAGAATAAAAAATAAATATATTTCCCTTATCTATGAAATTTTTAATAAAATAATTTTATTATTAATGAGGTATACGTGTGATGAAATAAAATGAGGCCTGAGGTAAGATTTCATTGTATTAGTTTCAATTCCTTGAGACATGTTTCCTATTATACACCAATTTACATTTATATAGTTTAAATACTACCTTATTTACATTTAATATCCTAAACCATTATTATTATTGGGATTTTCACATTAATTTAATCCCTCCCCTTAATTATCCTCCAACTTACACCTTACCAAAGTCATAAGGTTTGTTGTCAACTTAATTTTTTTATTAAGTTATAAATGTTATTCTTGAAATCATTTCCCATATGTTTGGTTTCTTTTAAATTATGATTTTATTTATTATTTCCTCTGTATATTTTATATATATTATAGAAGTTTCCTTCTTTTGGTTCATAATTTAAACAAATGGTTTCATATATGTGGAATCTGCTTAATTTCTTCATTACAGCTGAGAATTGTTTTTATAACACCTCAACTTTAGTAACCCAAATACAGTGGTTAGTTTACTACATTGGAACAAGATAAATGGGATTACACCCCTAGGAATATAATAGTTTTGCAATCTTGGATACCATATACATATCTTATTACGACATTACATTAGAAAATATAAAATACTAACTAATATCCTAGTGATAAAATTATCATTTCTTCTAGAGTATCCCTGAAATCATTTATAAATTCTTTATTAGTAACCTAATGAAATTAAAACATAGTAATGTGTGATCTAAAGATCTAAGTAAATTAATTCATACAATATAATCTATCATTGGATAAATAAATCAGGAATAATATAGAAAATAAAAAACAATCAAATATCCTATATGACTAATATCATATTAATGGAATAAATCCATGGATTAAATAATAATATAAATAATCACATGGATAACAAAAAATAATTTCTTAATGATATAGTGAATAACATCAGATGTCATAATATTACCATCAGGGCCTTGGGTCAAGACATCATATATAAATAGGTATGGAATATTCCACATACCCATGAGACCTACTAATGCATCAAGGGTTAATAATTATCCCCTCCCATAATATACTAAGTATAATTTATTCATAATTTTAAAGAAATTAATTAGAATTCAACACATAATCAACATAATCATTCTTATTGAAACATTGGAAGATGAAATGGTAATAATTTACCCAATCAATAAATAGAACAACTTGATCATAATCTATATAGAGTAATATTGTGGATAGTATCATTAGATTATATCCCTATGAAAAAATATATTCATTGAAGAATGTTAATATAAATGGAAATACCTTTTAAAGATAATTATAATAATTCTTGAGGAAAATTCCATTTTAATTTTTAAATCTCTTAATTTAAATATAAAAAATTAAAAAATATTAAGGAAAAATATTTATCCGGAAATAAAAATAGAAAAATATAAATGCATATTCTAGGAAAATAATAGTCATGATAGGTGGAAAAAAAATTTATGTCGTGAGCATTAAAATAAATATTCAACTCATAGATTTTTTAAATTGCCTTTAATATAAAAATGGAAAGAATATTCCTTTTATAACATTATATAGAAAGTATAAAATTTTTAAAAATGAATTTATCGATCATTATATAATGGTATAATAATTCTTGAATACATTCAAATAGAATATGGACATATAAGAAAAATATTTCGGACCAAAAAGAAATACCACGTTAGTTTTCGTTAAATATGTTATTTAAAACATTATAGTACTTAGGGAAAGAAAAACGAAAACTAAACATATATAAAACATATATAATAAAAGAATAATAAATTAAATGGTTTTTAAAATATAATTATTTTATATTTTTCTTTCAAGTAAATTTAAACATAATCAATTCTGAATAAAAACTAGATTAGAGAATAAACCCCTATCTAAGGTCTGACTTTCTTAATAAGTTATTTTAACCACTTTTATAAGAAATTTATATCTATTAAAATTTTAAACCCAAATAAATTTAAAACTTATAATACCATACATGGTTTACTTGTATCATCTTTAAACCCATTCATTAATAATCTTTCATTATAATCTTCTTTTTGGGTGTTAACTGCTTCATTTTTCATATATATTTTGATTTAGTGGTTATAGTCCTTGTATATTGATCATGGTTTCATAATATCCATAATTTTAATCTTGAAATAAACTCAATATATACTAATTATATAAATATTTATAATCACCCCTTAATGGTGGAAATGAGAAATGAATCTGATCGCTTCATGGAGGTTGTAATCTACACGTACGCAGGAGTAGCCATGCCATTTTTTAAACTAATGGAAGGGTAAACAAATAAATGATATATTAATTTTATAGAATACCAGTCATGTTATAAATATCATATATATTAATTAATTCTATCTTTATAACCATCCAAGTAAAGTTGTGATGAAAAATAATTACACTACTATGTGGATATTCTAGGTTGTGCATACATACAAATTATGTTCTCATTTTCCATTGGATGAAAAGGAGGTATAAAATGGTTATCCCATAATCATTATAAAACATAAGTTTATTTATGATACTATATTAATTATTTTAGTATGGTCAAAATCTATTTACTCTAATTATAATAAGAAATACACTTTGAAATAGTTGGTATAGAAGATTACCTCTTCATTGAGCTACCTCCATTGGATTACACCTTAATCCCAATAAAGATGGTATTAAGAGAAGAATATAAGATCAATAATTGAGGTAATATATTTAGGAATTTTCATAGGATTTAATATTTTTTCAATGTTTTTGAATAATATAGGATAAGAGGTTCCCTTTTATATGCGAGGGGAGGCACACACAAGTAATTGCTTTAAAATATTTATATAATATGAAGTCATTTTATTTAGAAAGTGGCACCAAATGGAGAGGAATTTGAAGTTAAGATAATATAAGGTAAAAATCTATTCAAACATCAATATTTAGATAATATTATTTGGATTAAATTAATTTTAATATAAGTGCACAAAATAAAGTGAAAACCATTTTTGGAATAATTTTTATTTTAAGTATAAAATTTATTTTATAGTAAAATAATGTATATTTCTTATTCTAATGGAATTAATTTGTTTATTTAAAATAAAATATTATTTATTTTTATTTTCTATCAAACTAAATTATAAATTAACCATGAAAATACATTATTGAAATATAATAACTAAAGATAGTTTTTATTTGATCAAAAATATTATTTGGATTTCCAAAATGTAAAGCATATATTTCTATGATTAAATTTTTAATTTTTATATGAATTATATTATTTATTGAATATATATTTGGTTTATCAAAAAAAATTATTTCAAGTTATTATTATATCATTATAATTCCACAAAAGAAAAGGTCTTCCTTAAATCAATACTTTTCACTATTCACCTCAAAATCAATCATTTCTAAAAAATTTAAATAATGAAACATAATATTATTTTGACATGATTAATTAAAAAATTAAATTAATTTCATAAAAAATATATCTGAAATACTACGATTTATGTTTAAATTACATTATTGAATAAATCTAGGTGAATTTTGTTATTATTTATCAATATAGAAAAGCTTACTATAATTGAAGCGTGTGTGTTGCATTCTTCCCTCCTTCAAAAAATATTCCCTCAAAATTTCAATATTATTACCGAATTAAAAAGTGTAGGTAGTTATTCATTATTATTTATTCTGGTACCAACACATCCTCTTCTATATTATTATTTCTCTAATGTATCTTTACTAGCCATGTTGTCCAATTCAACAACACATTTTATCCAATGCGAAGAATTATGATATGATCATTATTGTATGATAAATTAGGTTTCTATCATATTTTGTCATAGGCTATCACATGTGTTGGATCTAAAACATATTTTCTTAACAAATAGATATGTAACATGCATCCTACAACCCAATGGCCTTCACTTTATTATTATTATAAATCCCCTTTTAAGGGAAGAAGGAGGAACCCTAACAGACTTCATGTACTTAAAACAAAAAACACTTAAAGGAAAAAAGAGTAAAACCATACTAATAATATGGAGCTCCCCCTACCCGGCATTTGATCATGATGAAGCACTTCATTGTTACAAGGTATTTCGGAAAAAAACTGCATGTGTCAATGCACAAGCCTGATTTGATGGCTAACGCCCTACCCTCTCAAACAACCAAATCTGTAAATCTCTACAAATATGAACCGCCAGCTCTGAATCCTCCTCTGAGGTCTCTTTTATGAAGTTGAGACCAGCTGTACTAACTTCTCACCTTCAAGAGAAAACCATACAACCAAGAAAAATCCACCATTCATGACATGAACTCTTTCAACCTCATCTTGAGGAACTCTATAGGATTTCTGGTTTCCAGTCCCTTAAACCGCAGGGCCACAAGGCATACACACATTT
The DNA here is from genome assembly GCA_963277665.1 of Viscum album. Taxonomy (NCBI): domain Eukaryota; kingdom Viridiplantae; phylum Streptophyta; class Magnoliopsida; order Santalales; family Viscaceae; genus Viscum; species Viscum album. The sequence continues at coordinate 488,644,676 of OY728166.1, forward strand.
AGAAAATTCAAAAATAAAAAGGAAATCCAATCCATAGATGGACCAACACATCCATGGTGTGATGTCCATCATAGCAAGAACCAATCCCTTAGTGGATGAACCAACACCGGATGAAGACTCCACCGCACCCAAGACAACCTATAAACAAGCAGAGCCACATCGAAGATGACGCCACCACGAAACCACCATATTCCCAACACCCATCAAAACAGATACACATCGAGAGAAGACCGACAAAAAAGAACCAAGGAGAAGCCTGTCACCACCATCGCGCGAGAAGACTGCCGATCTACCCAAAGAACACATGCGCGACACGTGGCTGAAACTCTAGACTGCCGAAGACCGACGCTCGACCATGGATTTCACGGCACCTCCATGGAATCTAAGCCCACATGTCACTACCCCTCCCTACAAAGTGTACCCCTCTTAGGCCGGAAATGGGAAAAGGGAGATAATGACCCCTGAGTCCCACCTCCAATAGGCCCCGGGTTGGCGACTATCACTGAGGGTATAATAAACACACAAATGGGAGGCATTACCCTCTAATAGAACACATGCGGAAGAGAGAGATAAGATAGACACTGACCAACTACAACTCAGAACTGAAATATAAAATAACCCCAAGCACATATATAAAATGCCATGAAAAATTACTACAACTGAAAGAGAAAACTATAAGTACCGAAAAGAAAGTAAAACAGCAGCGACCACAAGCCCGAATAGCTCCTCCAAACACAAGCTAGTAGTAACCAGATTGGTCTTCAACCTGCTCCAAGTGACCTGAAAAGTAGTTTATATATACATAGGGTGACTATAACATTATACTTAGTAGGATCCTCCCTAAGGCCTCTCATTCAAAGATAAAGAAGTCATGCTAAAGCACAGTGAACAACAAGTGAAAATAACACGTCACCTAAATAGGTATACTAAGTTCCCAACCTCACCATGGCTACTCTCACCATGTAACGCATACAAGAATATATCATATAGAAAAGAATATCAAGGGTACTCTGCTACTACTTCCCCACTAGTTTGCCTCTTTTCCCCAATGACATATGTCCTGTGTATCTCTCTCCAAAGGCTTGCACGAATACACCTGGGCTAAGCTCCACAATTTGAACCACGTGCACCACAAAGGCTTGCCCGTAGACACCTGGGCTAAGTACCACACCATCCTCACAATGAAAAGTAACCAACTTGTTTCTGGGAGCCACCACAGCTCGCATGACGTGTATCATACGTCGGGTATTATACTTCAAGCCATTACAACCCATACACCGAGCAAGGATCCTCAAGCCATCACAGCCTATACATGTGATACATATAGTAGTCCATAGGATACTATATCTAGAATATATGTGTGTGAATAACCATAAGACATTACATCCCTCTACACACATATATGGTAAAAACTAACTGTTGTGCCTAATGGAACAAGTATCTACCAAGAGAAGAGAGTGGGGAAAAAGGAGGTAGTCATCCATTCACCCTCCCATCAGAATGTTGGGGAAAACACCCTGTCAGGGCTCAGAATCCCTGAGGTGCCATTTTCCTTTACTGACAGGGTGGAGTAGCATATAGAAACACAAAAAGCACATAATATATTATAACTCACAACCAAACTATGGGCATAACCTAGTCTTAGACACAACTTCAGCTAACGTATCTTAGAATCCAGGCTACAACTTCTAAGACTAGGTATCCTATAAGCACACAACCATTAAGATGGATTTATTAGATCACTTCATTCCATTTTTATCAATTACACTATACGTTAATTAGTTCTTCAAACATTAATTAACCAAGAACAATTAAACATTAAATTCCATTAACATCACATCCCAAAATCCACTGTCCCTTCAAAAGTTCCAACCTCATCATTAAGATTCAAGTAAATCCAACCCCATGGTTTAACATCATTTATTCAAACATTCATTACATAATTACATTCCCCATATTCCCATGCATTCTATAAAAGCATCCAATGCTACTTAACACAAGGGGGATCAACACGGTGAGTAGATGTACTACCTGTCGAGTCTATGCCGCCTATAGCAAGAGAGTAGACCCATTATCCCTGGAGAGGCTAAACACGGAAAGCACGTGGCATTCCCTACGTGTCTTCATCCCTTTCAGAAGAAGGGTAAGCAAGGCCAGCTGCCTGGAGTAGTGGGGAATAGCAAAGTAGGTAAACAACCAAAGAATCCTCAAGCATCAAATAACCACATCCATCCCATTCCATCATACCTGGTGTCCTCCCTGACACCCATATGCATAAACTGATTCATCTCGCCACTCTAGGCGTCATCTGCTGCCACAACCACAAGGCCTCCATGCCCCCACATATCACAACATCCATCCAGGATCACATCACAACAAAAGAAGAAAGAAAGTAAACATCACAACAATTTGAGCTCTTGGACCTTTAACAAGGCATCCCAACTTCATAAACAAGCACCAACAGATTTCAGGTTTACCAACCAACTGAATTAAACACGTAAATCGGCATCAATTCGATTAACATCAAATGGGAACAACAACGAAAACAACAATAATCGGATTCATTTACATGCCTTTTTTATCTTTATCCAAATAATTATCAATTAATTCCGGATTTATGTTCTTTATAAATTTCATCAATAGATACATGCTAACAAGAAAGACATATATATCACATTATCTAGCAAATGAAGAGGCAAACTGTTATCACGATACTAAGAAACAACACGCGATCACCCCAATTCTTTTAATTAGGTTCAAGTATCTAATTAGGTCAATTACATTGTGATCTAATGGCCAAATCATGACGACTCTATGATTTCACATAAACAAATAGAGAAGACACAAATTCCCTACCTCAACAGTTTTGACAGAAACCACAACGGTCGAAGAACGCCCAAGAAGACCGAGCCGATTCACCAAGGATCCTCCCTAGATCTCTTCTCCTAACACAACCAAGAACAAACCTCATCATAATCGACATCTAAACACTTAGATCTACCCATAACAGGCGTAGATCTAGGATCTTGAGGGAAGAGGAGGAGTAGATCTCGGTGGATCTAAGAAACAAAACAAAAAGGATCGCATACCTCGAGAAACTGACTTCGATTCACGAAGAGAAGCCTCCAGATCGCCTCCAAAACTCTTGGGAGAGGTTCTTCTACCTCCAAGGGAGAGTAATCCTGAGTTATGGCCTCTTATGGGCTTAAACAAGGTGATTAAAGGCGAAAAAAGTTAGATCCAAAATTTTAGGATCTAACTTTAAGTGCCCGCATGGTTAGTCCGCACGGTTTACTAAACCGTGCGCTAACTATGCGCTAGCTTCTGCCTCTTCAAACACCCCTCGCATGGTTAGTCTGCACGGTTAGACAAACTGTGTGCTAACCATGCGTTATCCACTACCTCCAATACCAGCCTTGCATGGTTTGGCCACATAGTTTAGGCAAACTGTGCGCCGACCGTGCGAAAGCTATTACCCTTTAGCTTTCCTTAAAAGTACACCCAAATGCACCCCAAGCCACCTTAACCTTCCATAACACCTCTAACACCACATTTTTACAAAGGAATAAACAGGAGAGGTTCGGGCCATTACATTTGATACCTCTCAAAACATTCTCGTACTCGAGAATCCAAAACCCTCATAAAGAGAAAACGAAACAGGGTCTGAACAACCACCCCTCGAGATACCTCTAAAAAGAGAGAAAGCCACCAAAGCAACAAAGGAAGCCATCTCATAAACATGAAAGTTTCATAACCACACAAGTTACAATGATACATGAAAGGAGTTAAACATAAAACAACTCTAGGTACTGAGCACATATCTGTGACTCACATTCCCAGGTACTCTCCTGCAAGCCACCGTGTTACCACAAGACACGAACTAGGGGGATAGAACACCTTCACAACACCTTCTCCTTGCGTTCTTGGATCTACACAGGTCACTCCTCAATGGTTTCATCACCATCAACATTGATATCTCCCCAATCGATGATGTGAGAGTCATCATGAAGATAACGTTGGAGCTACGATACCTGGAAAACATCATATATCCGACTCATCTGAGGGGGAAGTGCTACTCGATACGCCACATATCCAACACGAGCTAACACCTTGAAAGGCCCAAAAAAGTGGGGAGAAAGCTTACTCCCATGACCAAACCTTCACTTTCCATGACGGGGAGTCATCTTCATAAACACATGATCCCTAACATTAAACTCTAAGGGTCTCCTCCTTTGATCAACATATGATTTCTGATGATCTCGCGCTGCCTTCATCCTCTCACGAATCACTTGAACCATCACTGTTGTATTCTGCACTAGTTCCGGTCAGAGAATTGCGGACTGTCAGACCCCAGTACAGCACAACGGAGAATAGAAAGGCCAGCCATACAAGGCTTCAAATGGCGCCATACCAATGGTGCAGTGGAAACTATTATTGTAGGAAAACTCCACCAAGGGTAAGTCCCTCATCCATGAACCTCCAAAATTAATAACACAAGATCACAACATGTCTTCAAGAGTCTGGATGGTTCGCTCTGTCTAACCATCCGTTTGAGGATGAAAAGTGGTGCTAAGGCATAGCTGAGGACCGAAATCATGTTGGAGACCTCCCCACACCCTAGAGGTAAAACGAGCATCTCGATCAGAAATGATCGTCCTAGGGACTCTATGAAGTCTCACCACCTCCTACAGATACTGCCTCGACAAAACTTCCACTGATCTTGACTCCTTGATTGCTATAATGTGGAATGATTTTGTTAAATGATCTACTACCACAAAAATAGCATCATAACCTCTCGGATCTCAAGGCAAACGAGTAACAAAGTCCATTGAGATATCCTCCCACTTCCACTGAGGAATCTCTAATGGCTGAAGAAGACCACCAGGAACACGGTGTTTGGCCTTCACCTTCTGGCAGACTAAACATTGAGACAAAAACTCCACAACTGCACGCTTCAGCCCAGGCCACCAAAACAGACTCCTCAAGGATCAATACATCTTTGTCACACCAGGATGCACCAATAATGGAGAACCATGGAACTATCTGAGAACCGTCTCGCACATCGACAACAGGACAAAAGGCCTTCCAGGATAAAACACTCAGTGTTGTTCTTCTTCATTCTAACCATTAGGGGCCTCACCACAAACAACTTGGTCTCTCCAGACATCCACCTCTAGATCACCCAACTGGGACTCTTCCACATTTTACATCAGGGATGATTGTACCATCCTCTTAAAAAGACAACCTCTACCCCCAACTTCTCCCATATCAAGATTTAATGCTGATATCTCTTCCATTACTCTCCAAGAATCACCGGATTAATGCACAGTATCACTACGTGACTTTCGGCTCTGTACATCAGATAGAAAATTCCCTTTTCTAGGTGTATAAGATATTTCAAAGTTGTATTCATGAAAGAAATCCATCCACCGACGTTGTCGCAAGTTGAAGTCACATTGGGAGAAAATATACCACAAAATCTTATGATCAGTGAAAACCACAAAGCGTTCACCAATGAGTTAATGTCTCCACAACATCAGAGAAAACACCGCGGCTACAAACTCAAGATCATGGGTGATATAGTTGTGTTCATGGGAATGTAACTGCCAAGACCCATAAGAAGCAACTGTCATCTACTGCATGAGAATATAGCCTAACCCCAGATATGAAGCATCCCAGAAAACATCAAAATGAACTCCCTCAGCTGGAAGACAAAGGACTGGAGCACTTACCAACTTCTCCTTTAGATACTCGAAAGATGCCTGAAACTGATCAGTATATATGAAATCCTGATCTTCCCTGGTCAAAGCTGTTAGAGGAGTCACAACCTGTGAGAAATTGGATACGAACCTCCTGTAGTAGCCCGTGAGACCAAGGAAACTTCACACCTCTGACACTGTCTTGGGAGCTTCCCAAGACACAACTGCTTAAATCTTTGATGGATACACAACTACTCCCTATTGGGACACAACATGCCCCAAGAAACGGACTTCTTGGGCCCAAAAATCAAACCTAGACAACTTCACGAACAACTTATGTCGATGAAGAACTCCCAAAACAGCTTGTAGATGCTATGCATGCTCCTCTTCAAATGTGGAGTAAACTAGAATTTTGTCGATGAAAACTACCACAAACTTGTCCAGGAACTCACGGAACATAGTATTCATCAACCCCATGAACATAGCTAGAGCATTCTTCACACCAAACGACATTACAATGAACTCATAATTCCCTTGACGATAACAGAAAGCATTCTTCGGGATATCCTCATCCTTCACATGCATCTGATGATATCCTGACCGCAAGTCGATCTTTGAGAACCAACTTGCTCCCTTCAGTTGATTGAATAAATCATCAATCTGCGGAAGAGGATAGTGATTCTTTATTTTCACTTTGTTTAAGTGACGATAATCGACACACAACCGCAAACTATCGTCGACCTTTTTCACGAACAGAACTAGTGCTTCCCATGGTGACACACTTGGCTGAACAAAACCGCACTGAAACAAACCATCAAGCTATATACGCAGATCTCGTAACTTAAAAGGGGCCATACTATATGGAGACATAGAGATAAGAGATTCTCATGGCTGTAGCTCGATCCCAAACTCGATCTCTCGTCGTGGGGGTAATGCTACAACCTATTCAGGGAAGACATCAGGGTACTCCTCTATGAACCAAGGAATCGCCAACTACTGAACCTCTGAAGAACTCAACATCATCTCAGCCGCCGTGGATGATAAGGATGGAACGCGCCTGTGACCCATCCGAGGATCTCGCTCACCAACAAACACCACTGGCTCTCCATCTATACCAAAGAAAAAGACATTCTTTCTAAATCAATCCTTGATGGCCCGTGCCGAATACAACTAATCCATGTAGAGGATGAAATCATATGGTTGTATCCGTAAACATAGGAAATCTCCCCAAGAGAGGTGTTTCCACAACACTAGCTCACAGTCTCTACATACTTCAAACAAGTTAGCTCGACCTCCAACTGGCGTAGTCAACGCCAAGGGCACTGGAAGCCTCTCTACCTCAAGTTCCAAAGCATGGAAAAGGGTAGGTGATATGAAGGAGTGTGTCTCTCCTGAATCAAACAAGGCATACACCAAGGTAGAAAACAAGTAAACGGTACCTCGAACGACATATGGCTCGTCTGGTGCTGGAAACTCTAGAGCATGAAGCTGACCACAACCTCCTCCACAGCCTCTATGACCCTGATGATGACCACCACCATGGCCACGCTCTACTCTATGAGGATGGGGAGCATCATGGGGTTGTCCTCTGCCTACCCCGTCTCCCCTCTGGTGATCTAAAGTTGGTGAAACTGGCTGTTGCAGCCTCGGTTAGAACTGCCTAAAAGGAGGAACCTGGAGCGTAGCACCCGGTGCACGATGACCGCTCTGAAAGGTTGGGCACTCCCGCTACTGATGGCCATGACCACCTCAATAAAAACAAGCGTATGATCCCTTGGCATAGGCCTGAGAGTTGCTGCCTCCAGAGAAACATGATATGAAGGGCTTGGACATACCCCGGGCTGAACAAAAATTACTCTACCCTGAAAACTGGGAACCACAGACCGCAGCTCTGCTTCATGAGGGATCATGCTGATTCCCCTCTCGTGATGATCTGGTCCTGGCCAAAGTCATCTCCACAACCTCCGACCTTTCCAGCACCTCGAGATATGTCTTCAACATAAATGGGGTGACCTCGTGCTGGATCTTTGGATGCAAATCCTCCTCAAAATGCCCTTCCCTAGCCTCCTCATCTAGTAACAGGTCCGAAAAATATCGTAAAAGGTTCCTGAAACGGATCCCAAACACTCGAACAGTGGAGATCCTCTGTTGAGGGGTAAGAAGCTCCTGGTGACTGGACACCTTTACAGTCAAGGAAAGGAACTCAACTCTGAACTTGTCTCGGAATTCCTCACATGGGATCGATGACTCCTCACGATCTCCTAGAAACAAGAACCACCACTGGCTTACTACTCCACACTGCATCGTCATAGCTAAGGACACCCAGTGCTCCTTCTGAGCATAGATCGAAATGAAGCCTATTTCGACCTCCTCCAACCAATCTTCTGTGACTGCATCTGAAATAGATCCCTCATACTTCTGCAGACTCTGGCACTGAAACTCTCGAAGTGTCTTCCTCCAAGTTTCGTTTTCGTCAACCTCTACCCTGCGGTGACCTGATGGAATGGCTTGTTGGGAATCTTCTATGAAAACCTGATGAGGACATCGACCTGGAGCCATACCTACAAAATAACAAACACATAGAGATCCTAAGACTGGAATATTGAAGACTCAAAATTTATTAATTAACTGTTTTCTTTTTATTCATTTTAGTTTAACCTATCCCAAGGTCTACCCATTCAAACACAGGCAGAAAAAAGAATGATGCATGATCCTTTCCTTGGTCTCTACCCTGAAGCTAGTATCACCATGTTTAGTAGCCATTTTAAACTAAAAGGTTCGTGCATGAGATCATAGGGGTCCCTAAACGCTGATGTCTCAGCTGGTATCCATTGTTTACCTCACTTTCTAAACATTAATGACACTGTTTCCCTACAAACCCATGCTACCTTACATGTGCCTAACTCTAAACTCCATCATATCCCTCAACCAGATTCTCTGATACCACTCTTTCATGACCCCTCCCCACAAAGTGTACCACTCCTAGGCTGCCAATGTAAAAAGGGAGATAATGATCCCTAAGTCTCACCTCCAGTGGGCCCCGAGTTGGTGACTAGAACCAAGGGTATAATAAACACACAAATGGGAGGCATTACCCTCTAATAGAACACATGCAAAAGAGAGAGATAAGATAGACACTGACCAAATCCAACTCATAACTGAAATATAAAAGAAACCCAATTACATATATGAAATGCCATGAAAAAGTACTACAACTGAAAAGGAAAACTACAAGTACCCAAAAGAATGTAAAACGATAGTGACCACAAGCCCGAACAGCTCCTCCAACCACAAGCTAGTAGGAACCAGCTTGGTCTCCGTCATTCTCCAAGTGACCTAAAAATCATTTTATATATACATAGGGTGAGTATAACAGTATACTCAGTAGGATACTCCCCGAAGCCTCTCATGCAAAGGTAAAGAAGGCATGCTAAAGCACAGTGAACAACAAGTGAAACTAACACGTCACCTAAACATGTATACTAAGTTCTCAACCTCACCATGGCTACTATCACCAAGTAACACATACAAGAATATATCATATAGTAAAGAATATCAAGGGTACCCCGCTACTAATTCCACACTGGTTTTCCGATTTTCCCCAATGACATACGTCCTGTGCATCTCTCTCCAAAGGTTTTCCCGAATACACCTGGGCTAAGCTCCAAAATCTACACCATGTGCACCACAAAGGCTTACCAGCAGACACTTGGGCTAAGCACAACACCATCCTCACAACCAAAAGTAACCAGGTAGTTATCGGGAAACACCACAACTTGAAAAATGTGTATCATACGTCGGGTATTATACTTCAAGCCATTACAACCCATACACCAAGCAAGGATCCTCAATCCATCACAACCTATACATGTGACACATATAGTATTCCATAGGATACTATATCCAGAATATATGTGTGTGAATAACCACAAGCCATTATATCCCTCTACACACATATATGGGGAAATATAACCACTATGCCTAATGGAACTAGTATCTACCAAAAGAAGAGAGCGGGGTAAAAGGGGGTAGTCAGCCATTCACCGTCCCATCAGAATGTTGAGGAAAACACCCCCAGGGATCAGAATCCCCGCGGTGCCAGTTTCCCTTACTAACAGGGTGGAGTAGCGTATAGAAACACAAAAAGAACAGAATATATTATAACTCACAACCACACTATGTGCATAACCAAGTCTTAGACACAACTACAGCTAACGTATCTCGGAATCCAGGCTTCCACTTCTAAGACTTGGTATCCTATAAGCACACAACCATTAAAAGGGATTTATTAGATTACTTCATTCCCTTTTTATCAATTCCACTGTACGTTAATTAATTCTTCAAAAATTAATTAACCAAGAACAATTCCACATTAAATTCCACTAACATCACATCCCAAAATCCACTGTCCCTTAAAAAGTTACAACCTCATCATTAAAATTAAATGAACTCCAAACCTATGGGTTAACATAATTTATTCACCCCTTAATTACATAATTACTTCCCCCATATTCCCAGGAATTCTAGAAAAGCATCTTATGCTACTAAACACAAGGGGGCACAACACGGAGAGTATATGTACTACCTGTCGAGTCTGTGCCGCCTATAGTAAGAGCGTAGACCCATTCTACTTGGAGGGGCTAAACACGGAAAGCATGTGGCATACCCCATGTGTCTTATCCCCTTTCAGAAAAAGGGTAAGCAAGACCAGCTTTCTTGAGCAGTGGGGAAGAGTAATGTGGATAAACAACCAAAGAATCCATAAGCATCCAACAACCACATCTATCCCATTCCTTCATCCCTGGTGTCCTCCCTGTGTAACAACCTGATATTTTATGATAAGTTTTCTTTTTAATTTATTTGATTTCATGTGTTTTATGCAACAACAAGATTATCTTGTGCTATACGGAACACCGTATTAGCTTTCAGTATACGCAACACTACTCTTAGATTGTGTTACACACAATTTCAAATTCATTTGATAATATTCATTCTACACAACATTGAGTGTGTGTATATATATATATATATATATATTCAATGTATAAATATGGTTGGATTCTGTTATATGAAACAACAAAGGAGTCTTTCAGAACACGCAACCCTGATATGGCTTTCATTACACGCAATCGCAACCTTCCTCGATAGCGTGTGTTGCACGCATTACCGGGTTTCACAAAACAACGATATATTGTTATAATATTATTATGGACTAGCCGTTATGAATAGTATTAACTACATTTTGAATTTTATTACATTATTATTCATTATACATATTTTCTAGAACATGGTATGAGAACAAAATAATTTTTTCAGGTAAAATAAGTATTTTTCAAAAAATGCAGTTTTGCCTCCTTTTTATGGCGCACCTACTTTAAATCTAGTTATTGATATGTTTATAAGTTAAATTTGACAAAATAAAATTATTCTTTAGATTTAGGATATAAAATTTAATTTGGGTAATGTTTTGATATTTTTCTGATAACTTTCATATTTTAATGAATAGTAAAACCATGCTATATTTCAATTAAAAACAACTTTTTTCATAATAATAATTTATATGGTTAAATTATAATATTGAATGGATTTAAAGTATAAATAGAATATATTTTTACCATTTAATATAATTTATGTCATTAGCCTTTATTTTACCTTGAATTCATAGGTTAAATCAATTCAATCTTTTGCAATGTTTTAAACAAAAACCAGTTTTCTTTTGATGACGAGATTAATTTTAATGTAATTTATGAAACTTTTGTGTGTTGAATTTGAAAAAATGGATTCCATATTTAGAATCAGTGGGTCCAAATTATGTTAATGAGCTAATTTTTATTTTTGGGCATTATGAATAGTAACTACGGTAAATTTTATTTACCATAGTTATAGGTAAATCAGCTAATTAAGGGTAAATATAAGATTATAAATATAGTGATTTTAAGATGATAAATTCGAGTAAAAGTATTATTTTGAAAGGTAATAGATTTATATTCATTATAGGACTTTATTTTTAATTTTTATTCAACAAATAAATATATTAAATAATTATACAAAAATGTTGTAGTAATTATTTTATTAAGAGATAAACCTAACAAATGGTTTTAAAAATAATAAAATAAATATTATATGAGATATTTAATGTTCTCCACTAATTTTCTAGATACATATGAAATTTTATGAATCTATTTAAACTTTTAGTTCGAACATATCTTCTGTATATATTTTATTTAAATTCAAATAAATGAATAGTGTCAAAATTGACACTATTGTTATTTTATAAAAATAAAATATTATAAAATTGTTTAAAAATCACATAAATATTTACAAATTACAAATTTATATTTATATGGTCTAAAATGTTATTAAGTATCCAATTATGGAAAATTCACAACAAATAAGTAATTATTGGTTATAATTTAAAATTTAGAATGTTATTACCAAAAATAAAATTAAATTGATTAAATAAGGATAAATCAAGTTGATAATGTTTAAAATAAATTCCTAACATGTCTTAATTTTATTGGTTGATGAGATTACAACCCTATATCATCTAATATTTTAATATGAGTCATTTGTGGAGGTTTTTAAGTGGGGTTAGATTTATTATAAATTAATATTTTTAAGATTTCCAAAGGTTCCCCTCTCCTCCCTTATAAAAGGGCACCTCCTCCCTCTCATCTTTACAAAACTTTGAGACATAAAACTCGGCCAAAACCTGCCCATTTCCCTTCTCAACTTCCCTATAAATATTCTTGAGGACTTGGTCTTCTTCAAAGACGAATTTTAGTCCCCTAAGAGGAGGTTTTAAAGAAGCGTGTCGAAGAAGAGGTAATATCTGTTACCGATTCTTTCAAATTTCTTTCTTCTTATACTTACTCTTATTTAGTTGTTTCATTATGAAGTAATAACATCATTATCACGAATATACTAGTATGTTATTATAAATTTTAAACAACCCTATTTCACCATCTATCCATCCTATGGAAAACAAAATCACCGTGCGTGTGTACGCATGGAATACCGTCTCCACGCCGTGGTGTAATCTGTTTTTCCACCAACACCTTACATGGATGGGTATAATGGTGTAAAGAATCACTATATATGGTTATTATAACTTCATACTGATTCTGATATATTATACTATCCACTCCAATTCTACTCAATAATTATGGGAACAATATCGTTGCTCGTGCGTACGTACGGACTACCGTCTCCACAACGCGATGAGATTCATTCTCCATGTTAACCATACATTAATGATAATAAAGTTTATATAATGAATAATAATTAAATATATGAAATAATAACGGTACTATATATATATATATATATGTATGTCATCTATTTAGTTTCATTCAATTCAATAAGGAAACAAAAACAGTGTTCATGCGTACGTACAACCTACAGTCTCCATGAACGGTGTATTTCATTCCTTTTATCGATCTATAATATATATGTAAATGATGAATATATATTATATATAAATCATGTTTTACATTATGGAATTATTTAAATCAGGATATAAGTAATAATATCAAGAATGATAAGTTGAAACACATACGATAAATGAAATGATTTTACCCAAAACGCTGCTTTAACATGGAATTTACAAAAGAACGGGTAATATAAAGTCATAAGTGAAACATATATTATATAATAACAATGAATATGATTATGTAATAATTCAATGACATTATTTAAATCATTATACAGGAGGTTTGGATCCATATGAAGCATATCAGACCTAAGGTAAGGGATAATTTCGCAAATCTCATTTTTATCCGAGATTGCTTATTCGTAAGTATTTACTAGGGTTATTGTTATCATCCATGTGCATGTTTTATAAAAGTGTTTTCATGTATTTTTAATGTCTTTTTTACCCATTTTTGACTTTTACTACATGGTATGTATGGAATCTTTCTTTTACGAGGTACTTTTTGACTTTTCCGACAAAAGTACGACAAAAATGTTATTTTTAACTTATACGGAGTGAATGGATTTTTACAGTTTTATAAAGCCTTATTTTCATGAAGATTCCTCCAAAAGCTTTCATGACTATTTTAAACAAAATAATTTTCATTTAAAATTGCATGGAATTTTGTGAAACGAAAATGATTTTGATGAATAAAGGATATTTTCCTCAAGAATTCATTTCAAGTGTTTTATCAAAACCATTTTCTATCTAAGATGACATTACTTCATATGTGTATGTTTCATGTATAATGTCTCTATGATTTACATGGTTTCACTTTTATTATTATGAAATTATAACCATTTCTTTTATATGGATTATGTGATGATGGGATGATGTTTATGAAACCTATTTTATTCGTTGGGTTATTATGAATGATGTATGTTTATTTTATGGCACAAGTAAGAATGATTTCATTATAGGATGGATGGGACCTATATCTCCCTCCAATGCGTTGGGTAAAGATTTATATCTCATGAGATAGACATGGCTGGAACGGTAAGTTAATCCGGTTTAGTAATACAGGACTGGAACGAGGAGTGAACTCGATTCAGAAAGGGACTTTGTCCACTAAGATGGTCTTGGCAGCAATGCCTTGGATACTATAGAAATCATATCATGTGCTTAATGTTTTTCCACAAATACATGTTTTATTCCCATTCTATTTTATCATGGTTGATGTTCCATTATGATATATTCCTTACGTACTTCCACGATTTATGTATTTTCTCAAGATTTCGATGTTTAAATTTCATCTTCAAGTGTTTACTTTCAAATGTTTATGGATTGTTTTATGTTCTCTATGTTTTCCCTTATTGAGCATTTGATCTCACCCTTTTTATGTTTTATTTTCCCCAGGAAATAATGAAAGGTTTTAGGTAAGGAAACAAAATGAGGAAGATCTTTATGGGAGTTGTTGAAGATCTTTTAACATGATTAGAAGTTTATATTCTAAGTTTCCAAAGACACTAAACTATTGTGATCCTTGTGTGTATGTTTTTGTTATGTATTAAGTATTCCACAGAAGTAATGTAATTTCCATGTACATCAAGCTTTGGGTCTCTACAGTTGGTATCAGAGGAAAGGTTTAGTCAACCTTTGGAAACTAGGATGCAAAAACGTTAGTGATATCCCTAGAGATATTTCTAAGGTATGTCTAGGGATATCCCTAAGGTTAAGTATAAGTATAGGATATAGTCCTAGAATTATGGTAATGATCTTAGAATTAAACCTAAGATGTTAGATATTGAAGTTACTCCACCATTATTATGTTGTTTTACCTATCATGATTTTTGCCTCTCACACTATTCTTTTTGGGTTTTAGAAAATGGCTGGAAACAATAAGATTCATGATAATGGAGGATATGATGGACAATGGAATGATATTATTCATGAGAAACCAAATGAAACAGGATTTGGAAGTCCAAACATCGTTATTATGCCTAATCAACAATCTCATAATATGATCAATAGTCTCAACTTTGGTAAGCTTCCCGACATAGATAATAAGAGAAAGATGGAGTTTCATGATGATCATAGAGGAAAGAAAGTTCAATTTCCCTCATGTAAATCATGTGGGAAGAGGAATCAGGGAGATTGTTTCAAAGGAACTGGAAGATGGTTTGGATGTGGAAAAGAATGACACAAATCCAGTAAGTGCAAAGTAAAAGGTTCAGTTAACAACATGGACAAGGATAATGGTATTGCTACAACATCAACAATGATTAGATGTTTTAAATGTGGAATGTATGGGCATTATGCAAACCAATGCCCAAAGGGAAAATCTCATGAAGAGAATCAGCATGGTCATATGGGTAGTATTTATGTGGATGATGATGAAGAGACTACAAATGAAATATGAGATGAATGAAATGATGAAGCTCAGCTAGTAGTTTAAGAAGTTAGTGGAATGATTGTATGTTTATAAAGAATAATGTATAGTACTATGGAATAAAGAATCATCTAAGTATTGTTACACTATTGTTTTTTCTAAATTATTTGAAAGTATATGTTGAATTGTACTGGTAACCATGGAGGGTTATTCAGATATTTTTGGAAAGTAGATGATATGCGCATAATGAAGGGATAAGAAGATAATGATATGTTTGATTGTATTCATGATATCATGACTGATATAAGGACTAAGTGATATTATGGATTGATTATATAGATTTTTTTTGGGATTTTGGTATGTGGAAAGAGTTACCTTTTGATAGTTTTTATGTTTTCACTAAGGTTATATGGTAATTTATGTATCAAGAGAATATATGACTAAGGTATTCATGTGTTTGGAATGCAACCAACAAGATATATCTTATGATATATGTGGGATAAATGCTTGTATTCACATTCTTGGTAGATAACCTTTCTAGTAATTGTTTTATTTATACTATGATCTTGGACTGAAGTATTTTAGATAAGCCTAAATATTTTAATGGATTATATTGGACATAAGTTAGTATAGTTTAAGGATAGAACATTTTTCGATATTATTTATGGGATGTTATAGTAATGTAGTTTTAGAAAAAGGACAACCTGCAGGACGAGCGATAGCCCATCGCGTCGGACAAGGCTGTGAAAATCGAACCCACAACCGAAGTGCGACAGGCCTTTATCACCTACCACTGGCCTACAAGAAGTCCCTAGTTAGTAAGAACTAGTTTTATTTTATTAAGAGGTATGATATATGAAGTATAAGTTCATTTTTGGAACCATATATGATTAATCTAACCATAAGATGGACTTATAACTTTTTCTAACCTTTTGTTTGAAACAGATAGAATGACCCATCATTCTATCACATGATCTGCTAACACATCATGAATAACAAATTCAACTTCATTTCTTTAAGGGATGAAGTGGAAATTGTTCAATTCACGAACAACAGTGAGATTGTACCAAAATCATGTAAGTATTTATTTTAATTCATCAACTTTAGGGAAATGATCTTGAAAACCAAAAAAGTTGTCCTAGTGCTCTTATATTCGATGAATCAGATGGTACTTTAGATCATCACAAATCTATGGCTTTGTGATTGTTGGATTTTTCATAGCCATGTTCTCTACCACTCACCATCAGAACATGAAGGTTAGATTTCTCTTCCATATCCATATTTTCACCTATGTTCTCCTATGCGGAAACCTAGTGATTAGTTAATTTGGGTAACCGTTACATTTCATACTTTAGTTTTTAATGTTAAGTTTTGGTATTTCATTTTATGATGTGGGTTTCAATTAAAAAAAACTTTCAAGTACAAAACCATGTATAACCCCGACGAATTTCGAGGGAGAAATTCATTTTAAGGGGGGTAGAATGTAAAAACCCGATATTTTATGATAAGTATTCTTTTTAATTTATTTTATGTCATTTGTTTTATGCTAAAACAAGATTATCTTGTGCTATACGCAACACCGTATTAGCTTGCAGTATATGGAACACTATTCTTAGATTGTGTTACACACAATTTCAAGTTCGTTTGATAATAGTCATTCTACACAACATTGAGTATATATATATATATATATATTAAATGTATAAATATGGTTGGATTCTGTTATATTAAACAAAAAAGGATTCTTTCATAACACGCAACCCAGACTTGGCTTGCATTACACGCAATCGCGACCTTCCTCGATAGCGTGTGTTGTACGCAATACTGGGTTTCACAAAACTACGATATATTGTTATAATATTATTATAGACTAGCCATTATGAATAGTATTAACTAAATTTTGAATTTTATAACATTATTATTCATCTTACATATTTTCTAGAACATGGTATGAGAACAAAATAAATTTTTTGGGTAAAATAAGTATTTTTCAAAAAATGCAGTTTTGCCACCTTTTGATGGCGCACCCACATTAAATATAGTTTTTGACATGTTTATAAGTTAAATTTGACAAAATAAAATTCTTCCTTGGATTAAGGATATAAAAATTTAATTTGGATAAATTTTTGATATTATTCTGATAACTTTCATATTTTAATGAATAGTAAAAACACGCTATATTTTAATTAAAAACAACTTTTTTATCGTAATAATTTATATGGTTAAATTATAATATTTAATGGTTTTAAAGTATAAATATAATATATTTTTATAATTTAATATAATGTATGTCATTAGCATTGATTTTACCTTGAATTCGTAGGTTAAATCAATTCAATCTTTTGCAATGTTTTAAACAGAAATCCGTTTTCTTTCGATGACTGGATTAATTTTAATTTATTTTCTGAAACTTTTGTGTATTGAATTTAGAAAAATGGATTCCATATTTCTAATCAGTGGGTCCAAATTATGTTAATAAGCTACTTTTTATTTTTGGGAATTATACCTAGTAACTACGGTAAATTTTATTTACCATAGTTAAAGGTAAATCGGGTAATTAAGGGTAAATATAATATTATAAATTTATCCTAACACCTGCCAAAATTCTATTGGATGGATAAAAGCCGACCCATATCACCTAAGGTTTGGATTAGATTCATTTTATGGACTTTATACAGTAAAAATAATTTAATTATTATTAAAACCAAAGAAAGTGACAACATGTCACTCTCTTAAATATTATAAGTATATTAATTTTAATTTAGTGATGAACTTCATGAAACTTCGAAAATGAATAGTCTCCAGAAATATAATAAAATTATCTAAATCATATGAATTTATTTATAATTTTTAGGGATTAAATAATTATTATTAATTGTGACACAATAGTGATGCATAAATTGTTTATCTAGTGAAAAATCAATAATATAGTTTTTATTAAACTAATAGTGACCATAAAAGGCACAAAACCCTGACCAAAACAAATATTTCATGTAAATTTAAACCATAATCATCCAATGGTCGAATATTTGACCATTTGGAGCCTTATAAAAGAGATTATGACACTTATATTATTTTATTTTAAATGATGCCAAAGTTGTCACCTTCATAATTTAATAAATATAATAATCTAAATATTGTGATTTTAAGATGATTAATTCGAGTAAAAGTATTATTGTGAAAGTTAATATATTTATATGAATCATAGGATTTTATTTTTAATTTTTATGCAACAAATAAGTATATTAAATAATTATACAAAAATGTTGTAGTAATTATTTTATTAAGAGATAAACCAAATAAATGGTTTTAAAAATAATAAAATAAATATTATATGAACTATTTAATGTGATCCATTAATTTTATAGATACACATGACATTTTATGAATCTATTAAAGCTTTTAGTTCGAACATATCTTCTGTATATATTTTATTTAAATTCAAATAAATGAATAGTGTCAAAATTGACGTTATTGTTATTTTATAAAAATAACATATTATAAAATTGTTTAAAAATCAAAAAAATATTTACAAATTTTATATTTAAATTTATATGGTCTAAAATGTTATAAAGTATTTAATTATGGAAAATTAACAACAAATAAGTAATTATTTGTTATAATTTAAAATTTAGAATGTTATTACCACAAATAAAATTAAATTGATTAAATAAAGATAAATCAAGTTGATAATGTTTAAAATAAACTCCTAACATGTCTATATTATATTTTTTGATGATATTACTACCCTATATCATCTAATATTTTAATATGAGTCATTTTTTGAGGTTTTTAAGTGGGGTTAGATTTATTATAAATTAATATTTTTAAGATTTCCAAAGGTGCCCCTCTCCCCCCTTATAAAAGGGAACCTCCTCCCTCTCATATTTACACAACTTTGAGCCTTAAAGCTCAGCCAACACCATCCCATTTCCCTTATGAACTTCCCTATTAAAATTATTGTGGTCCTGGTCTTCTTAAAAGACCAAGTTTAGTTCCCTAAGAAGAGGTTTCAAAGAGGTGTGTTGAAGAAGAGGTAATATCCGTTACCGATTCTTTCAAATTTGTTTCTTCTTCTACTTCCTCTTATTTAGTTGTTTAATTATGAAGTAATAACATCAGTATAATTCATATACTGGTATGTTATTATAAATATGAAACAACCCTATTTCACCTTCTATCCATCCTACAGAAAACAAAACCACAGTGCGTGCGTACGTACGGAATACCGTCTCCACGCCGTGGTGTAATATGTTTTTCCACCAACACCTTACATGGATGGGTATAATGGTGTAAAGAATAACTATATATGGTTATTATAACATCATACTAATTCTGATATATTATACCATCCACTCCAATTCTACTCAATAATTATGGGAACGATATCATCGCTCGTGCGTACGTTCGGACTACCGTCTCCACAACGCGATGAGATTCATTCTCCATGTTAACCATACATGAATGATAATAAAGTTTATATAATGAATAATAATTAAATATATGAAATAATAATGGTACTGTATTTATGTATATATATATGTATGTCATCTATTTAGTTTCATTCAATTCAATAAGGAAATGAAAACAGTGTTCATGCGTACGTACGACCTACCGTCTCCATGAACGGTGTATTTCATTCCTTTTATCAATATATAATATATATGTATATAATGAATATATATTATATATAAATCATGTTTTACATTCTGAAATTATGTAAATCAGGTTATAATTAATAATATCAAGAACGACAAGTCAAAACACATACGATAAATGAAATGATTTTACCCAAAACACTGCTTTAACATGGAATTTACAAAAGAACGGGTAATATAAAGTCATAAGTGAAACATATATGATATCATAACAATGAATATGATTATTTAATAAGTCAATGACATTATATAAATCATTATACAGGATGTTAGGATCCATACGAAGCATATTGGACCTAAGGTAAGGGATAATTTCGCAAATCTCATTTTTATCCGAGATTGCTTATTCGTAAGTATTTACTGGGGTTATTGTTATTGTCTATGTCCATGTTTTTTAAAACTATTTTAATGTATGTTTAATTTAATTTTTACCCATTTTTGACTTTTACTACATGGTATGTATGGAGTATTTCTTTTACGAGGTACTTTTTGACTTTTCTGACAAAAGTACGAGAAAAATGTTTTTTTTAACTTATACGGCGTGAACGGATTTTTACGGTTTTATAAAGCCTTATTTTCATGAATCTTCCTCCAAAATATTTCATGACTATTTTCAGCAAAATAATTTTCATTTAAAATTTCATGGAATGTTGTGAAACGAAAATGATTTTGAAGAATAAAGGATATTTTCTTCAAGAATTCGTTTCAAGTGTTTTATCAAAACCATTTTCCATCTAAGATTACAATACGTAATATGTGTATGTTTCTTGTATAATGTCTCTATTATTTACATGGTTTCACTTTTCTTATTATGAAATGATATCCATTTCTTTTATATGGATTATGTGATGAAGGGATGATTTTTATGAAACCCATTTTTTTCGTTGGGTTATTATGAATGATGTATGTTTATTTTGTGGAAAAAGTAAGAATGATTTCATTATGAGATTAGTGGGACCTATATCTCCCTCCAATGCATTGGGTAAAGATTTATATCTCATGAGATAGACATAGCTGAAATGGTATGTTAATCTGGTTCAGTAATACAGGACTGGAACAAGGAGTGAAATCGATTCATAAAGGGACTTTGTCCACTAAGATAGTCTTGGAAGCAATGCCTTGGCTACTATGGAAATAATATCATGTTCTTAATGTTTTTCCCCAAATTCATGTTTTATTCCCATGCTATTTTATCATGGTTGATGTTCCATTATGATATATGCCTTGCGTACTTCCACGATTTATGTCTTTGCTCAAGATTTTGATGTTTAAATTTCATGTTCAAGTGTTTGCTTTCAAATGTTTATGGACTGTTTTATGTTCTCTATGTTTTCCCTTACTGAGCATTTGAGCTCACCCTTTTTATGTTTTATTTTCCCAAGGAAATAAAGAAAGGTTTTAGGTAAGGAAACAAAAAGGGGAAGATCGTTATGGGAGTTGTTGAAAATCTTTCAACATGATTAGGAGATTATATTCCAAGTTTCCAAAGACACTAAACTATTACAATACTTGTGTATCTGTTTTTGTTATGTATTAATTATTCCAAAAAAGAAATCTAATGTCCATGTACATCAAGCTTTGGGTCTCCACACCCTGACACCCATATGCATAAACCGATGCATCTCGCCACTCTAGGCGTCATCCGCTGCCACAACCACAAGGCCTCCATTCCCCCACATATCACAACATCAATCCAGGATCACATCATAGCACAAGCAGCATGAAAGTAAACATCACCACAATTTGGGCTCTTGTCCCTTTAACAAGGCATCCCGCCTTCATACACAATCACCAACAAATTTCATGTTTACCAACCAACTGAATTAAACACGTACATTGGCATCAACTCGATTAACATCAAATGGGAACAACAACCATAACCACAATAACCAGATTCATTTACATTCCCCTTTATCTTTAGCCAATTAATTATTAATTAATTCCAGATTAATTAATTTATCAATTTCATCAAGAGAAACATGATAACAAGCAAGACATATATATCACACTATCTAGAAAATCAAGAGTCAAACCATTATCATGGTACAAAGAAACAACATGTGATCAACCCAATTATTTTAATTCAGTTCAATTATTTAATTAGGTAAATTCCATTTTGATTTAGAGGCCAAATCATGATAACTCTATGATTTCACATAAACAAATAGAGAAGCCACAAATCCCCTACCCCAATGGTTTTGACGGAAACCACAACGGTCGAAGAACGCCCAAGAAGACCGAGATGATTCACCAAGGATCCTCCCTAGATCTCTTATCCTAACACAACCAAGACCAAATCTCATCATAATCGACATCCACCCAATTAGATCTACCCATAACATGCAAATATCTAAGATCCCGAGAGAAGAGGCGGAGTAGATCTAGGTATATCTATGAAACCAAACAAAAAGGAAAATATACCTCAAGAAACTAGCTTCGATTCGCGAAGAGAATCATCCAGATCGCCTCCAAAATGGTTGGGAGAGGTTCTTCTACTTCCAAGGTAGAGTAATCCCGAGTTATGGACACTTAGGGGCTTAAACGAGGTGATTAAAGGCAAAACGAGTTAGATCCACAATTATAGGATCTAACTTTAAGTGCCCGCACGGTTAGTCCACACTGTTTACTAAACCATGTGCTCACCATGCGCTATCTTATGCCTCTTCAAACACTCCTCGCACGGTTAGTATGCACGGTTAGACAAACCATGTGCTAACCGTGCGTTAGCCACTGCCTCCAAGACCAGACTTGCACGGTTTGGCCCCATGGTTTAGGCAAACTGTGCGCTAACCGTGCGAAAGCTATTACCCTTTTGATTTCCTTAAAAGTCCACTGAAACGCACCCCAAGACACCTTAACCTTCCAGAACACCTCTAACGCCACATTTTCACACAGGAATGGACCAAAGAGGTCCATGCCATTACACCACCAAAGATTGTGAGCCTTCGACGCCGCAAAATCCCGTTGTTAGCTTCCACCCATGATGCCGCCAGAGAACCCGCAAACCCTCAAATCAATGGGCATGAGCCAACAGTGACACTGAAATTTAGAATTGAACCTCTACATCACCACAGTAGAATGAGCACACCTCACACTTTCCGAGAACCCAGGAGCAGAGCTATAGCCACCTGAGAACTGGATGACGGTGAAGGGGGAACCCTAGCACCACAAATCGTATTTTTTCAAAATTATCAAAAGGCATGATGTACCTAGACCATAAATTCCCTTTTTTATTAGACCATATAAATCCTTTCCATGCAGATACCTTCAATATTACATGATATCCCACTTGGAATTTTAAATCCATCCTTCAATTAGTAGTATAATTGTTTTTTACTTTGAACGTCATTAATATGATTCTAAATCATCTTAACATTAATCACTATCTCTTAAAAATGATTTGGCGATGTAAGTTTCCATTCACTAACTTTATCCCATAAATTTGGGGTATCAAAACTCTTTCAAAACAATTCCTCATATGGTACCATTTAAATTCTTTAATTTAAGCTATTGTTATATGTTAATTCCAAAAAAATTAATCCTTGAAACTGTGTATCTTGTAAGTCAAGTGAGCATGACATCAAACTATATTCTAATGTTTGGATAGTCCTTTCTAGTGACCCATCAGATTGAGGATGATATGTGGTTCTCAAATATAGATTTTTGTTAAGATCCTTCAAAGTGATCTTTCAAAAATTTGATTTAAAACTTGGATCACAATCAAATACAATAAAAATAGGTTAACCACAAAGTCTTACAACATCATTAATATTGATTCTGATAAGGTGATAAAAAGGTGGATCTTTCCTTATAGTAATAAATGTGCAAACTTGGTAAGGTGATCAATAATAATCCATATGGAATCATTATTTATAAGAGTATTTGGAAATCCGAGGACACATTCTACAGTAATATCATCCCAATTCTACATCGGAATAGGTAGAGGTTTCTGGACTCCTTTAAGATTTTTTCTTTTAGCAATTAAATATTAAAAAACTAATCATCTTGAAACATAGTCTGTAATTCCCCATTTTATATTTTCCCACAAAAAATGTCCCTTCAAATCCTAATGAATATTTGTTGTATCATGGTTTATAGAGAAATTTATGATATGAGACGCATCTAATAATTCTCATTTAAGCACAGGCATGGATGGAACACATAACCTCTTTCCAAATTACAGTATACCATCTTTATTAATTAAGTTTACTGACATCAATTCTTTCTTAGATTTTAATTTCTTTTGAATATTCTAATCATCAATCTAGGAACTTTTTATTTTCTCTAATAAGGATAGTTTTTTAATAATTTTTAATAGATCTCATATTCTACCTTCCTTAAAACTTCACAAAATCATAGAATATAAGATCTTTACCAATTCTCATTGTTGTTAGAACTCTAAAATATTTCCTACACAATGAATCGACCACTTTTTTTTCCCTTCATAGGCTGTTAGTGTATTGGGAAATCTTAATCCTTTATTAGTTTTAACCTTCACCTCTACCTCATATTAAGCTCTTTTTGTGAGAATATATATTTTAAACTTTTATGATCCAAATATATTTAAGATATTTCACTATAAAATAAATGCATCTTTATCTTAAATGAAAATATTATAGTAGTGAAATCATGATATTGGGTTGGATTATTCTTTTCACGATTCTCTATCTTCCTTTATACATAGGAAACAACTCAATCATTATATATAAGGAATACTCCAGGTACTTTCTTTGATGCATTAATATATTTCATAAATCTTTCCATTCCCAATGACATTGTAAATATTAGTGAATTGAACAATATACTCTTTAATTCTTTAAAAAATTCTTTACACTCTTTTTACTATATAAACATAAACCTTTTAATTTTAAACTTTGTTAATTTGTTTGATAATTGAGAAAAAATTTAATTACCCATCGATAGAAACATTCAAATCTAAGGAAACATCCATCCTCAATTATATTATTTGCAATTAGACCTTTTATCATTATATTTATATTTGAATCATTAAATGATATTCCATCCTTAGAGACAATATGTCCAAGAATAGAAACTTCCTAAACCCATAATTTTCATCTTATAATTTTTTTAAAAAAAATCATTTTCTTTAAGAGTATTAAGAATGATTTGATAATGAATATTCTAATCATCATATATTTGAGAGTATATAAAGATATTATTAATAAATAGCCGAATTAAATTATAAAGATAATACTTTAATACTCTATCAATCATATCCACAAAAATTGAAGGTGTATTTTTCAATCCAAAAAAAGTTACTATAAATTCATAATGTCCATACCTCATATAAAATGCCATCTTTATAATATCTGCCTTTTTTACATATAGTTAATGATTCATAGAACAATGATCAATCTTTGAAAAACATTAATCTCTATGATGTTAACCAAATAAGTCAACAATATGGGAAAGATGATATTTTTTCTATATTGTAATAACATTTATTTTGCTATAATTTATATACATCCTCATATATGAATGTATTTTCTTAATAAAAATTATTTGTTCTCCCTGTGGTGAAAAACTAGTGCATATAAATCCTTTATCACAAAACTCTTACAATTGTTTATTTTGTTATACTAATTAAACTATGTGTTTCCAATGCTTTCTGCCGGCGCGCACGCACGTCTGTCACGCAGGGGGGAGACGTGCGGCTTTTTGCCCCACATTCCCGCTTTCCTAAGGCAGGCGACATTCGCTCTTTATTTAGGGATGTATGCTCCTTGATCGAAACCGGGATGATGGGATGTCAGTTCTTCCTTTCGTGGATTCCTCCTCGGAGCTCGTCACCTAGTCCGGGTCTCCCTCATAGATTTAAGACATATTCGTGAACCTTGCTCCCAGTGCCATATTTTCATGGCCACCAATTAATTAAGTTGCTTCCGTCGAGATGCTCCAAGGGGTCTGGTCGGGGAAGCAACCTTCGGTGAAGAGAATGGTCACGCTGGGGTGTTGTTGGCCTGTCATGATGCTGGGGGATTGGCATGTCAGTATTATGTCCCTTATTATAGGGCTTCTTGAGAGTTTGGAAGCCCGAGGCTTCCCACATTAAACGCGGGGAATTGTGTTCCATATGAGGATTTCCTCAGCTTCCTATGTTTAACACGGGGCATGCCACAAGTTTAACGTCTTGCGGAGATGGATCGGACATATCAAAACACTAAGAGTGGATCAGATTGAAGGACCCCTTAAGGGGAACACCGATATTTGGGCCAGCACATGGGTGGCTTCTCAGATACTATAGAGTGGAATGAGGTGGCATGATCCCACCGGGATGTGGCGTCCTGGGTAAGGACCATGATGGGTGATGGAGTCAAGAGGGGCTTGAACATCATGGATTCTTCCTATGTATCCCCATTTAAGGGAATCAATGTCCGCGTAGTTCGGTGATGTGGTGGGACACCTGAAGAGGCGACCCATGAGAATGAATGCATGGATTGGTGCCTATAGGAAGTAAGACCTCTGGGCTAGTGCATGAGCCTTCCAAGGTACGTGGGCTCGAGGGAGAGGTTAGGATGAGACGTGGGTGTTGGATATGGGGCTTACGCTCTGAGGCGGCCCATGATGGTGGATATGGGGCTTACGCTCTGGGGCGGCCCATAATGGTGCTGGTGAAACGACGCGGAGGGGTTAGAACAACTGATTGATGGGCATGAACCTCGTGGAGGCTTTCTACGTACCATGCGTTAACACAGATAAAATTCCATGTTGTTAGGGGCGTACAATTTAACTTCGTGCTGGACGAGATACAGTTTAACGTCATGTGGGACGAGGGCATATAGTTTAAACCTCATGGAGGCTTCCTACATACCATGCTTTAGCACGGATCAAAGTCCCCGTAGTTCTCTGGGATGGGGCTTATTCTCTGAGGTGGCCCATAAGAGGATGTCATGGTCGATGCTCACTCTAAGCCCACATAAGTTATGCTCGGTGTGAGAAACAAGAGGCAGCAGGGACCAGACGATCACGTCGCGAAGGGTGCGTCTATGAGAAGCAGAGAGGGGCTTACGCGTTGAGCGGCCCAAAGAGGAAACAGGGGCCTACACGTGGTTAGCAACCCTTAGTGCCAGGGCTTACTCTAGGATGGAGGCTCGTGATGTGAAAAAGCGCAAAGGGAGAGGGATTTGGGACCGAATAAAGGAGATGCCTCGTTCCCTATCACACCCTTCACTGGCCTTGGCAGTGGGGAAGTACGGAGGTGCATCAGTGAAACCTTTCGTAGGAGAGGCTAGGGGCTTACACTCTAAGGCAACCCTTCCCCCGTGGACAAACACCACTCCAAAAGGAGGATATCATTCCATGCGAGGAAGATTCCATTCCCATGGAGACGAGCGGTGTAAAGAATGTCCGAGCTAGGGGGACCCTGCATGCAAGGCACGGGGTCGGAACATAGTTTAACGTCATGTGTTGAGGACGAGGTGCTTGGCAGTTTAACGTTCTGCAGATCGGACGAGGTGGGTTCGCTTCACACCCCTAGGGCTTACATGCCCAACACCCTTTACCCCTTGTGGGAGGGAAGGCATCGACAAGGTAGTAGTAAAGGGGGGTCGCAGGGTGAACCATCGAGGGGTCCATGTTAGCGTGGCTATGCGAAGAAGCAATAGCCATTAGCGTGCCTATAGGAAGAATCATGAGGCAAAGCAACGCAATGGGAAACGCCGCCCAATGGACCTTGAGGTTACTTCATACGAGCCTGGAAGGTCGTACGGGAAAACAACGCATGGCGTGCAGGCCCGGTATGGAAGACATCGGGTGCCGACGTAGAGAGGCACCCAAGGGGGCATCAAGGTGAGGGGTCTTGGGTTTGCACGCAAAGAAGAGGTTTGCATGCAAAACACTGGAATAGTGCACAATTGTGGCAGAGGGATTGCACGCGGCTAGGGGGGATTGCCCACAGTGGGCTTGGATTGCGCGTGGGGGAAATGTCTGATCCCTAAGGTATCAAAAAACCTAAAGAAGGTATTGTGCACAATTTGGAAGGGATTGCGCACAATGGGAAGGGATTACGTGCAAAGGAGAGGGATTGTGCTCAAAGGAGGAACCCTGAGGAGTTGGCAAATTCACTTAAGCCTGTGGGATTGCACGCAAAGGTGAACCCCAGGGCAAGGTTGCGCGAAAAGGGTTATTACCTGGAAGTCATATTGCGCGTGCGGGAGTCTGATTCATGCACACGGAAGCTAGTCTAAATTCAGCAACCCTGAAACAGTTGTGTTCGCCTTCTATTTATAGGCATCTGCTGTTGTAGAATCCAGATGGCGCGCGAAATCTTCTGCGCCAGGACATGTTGGCGCGAAAGGCCTCACCGTGCAGAACCGAGCGCACAGTATAGCGCGCCACACCAGTTCTTTTTTGCGAATCCCGGGAGTCCTTCACGCGAACAACATTTTTTTCACGCCAGTTCTCTTTAATTTCGCGCACCACTCTCGGGACCTTCGAACCGGGCCTTTGAGTCTGAATATGACTTCTCTTCATCATTTGGGAACCTCCTTTAAGAGTTACGGACTTTTTTGGAATCTCTAAATGCCCTCCCACGGAATTGGATCGGTGAGAGATCGCAACGATCAGATTCCAAGGGAAACGCCGAAGTGGTGGATCCCCTGGGCACTTTGTGTGCCAAAATCTAACGCGGAGCACAAACTTGCGAATCGGTGTGGAATTCTCATTCCGCATGGTGCGGAACCCTGGCCTCGCCTATAAAAAGGGGTGTTGGGTCCCAAGTTCCGTACTCAAGCTTTTCCATGCGATAGGCCCAATGCTCTCGTGCATGAAATTGCTTCTGCGGCTGCATGAAAAATATGCTTTGGCAGCATGTAATTCCTTCTGAATGTTAGCCGCATTTACGCTCCAACTCTGGATATTCCACACCAAATGTGCTGATTGCGCGCCCAACTCCTAGATTTCATGCAAGTCTCTCTGATTTTGCACACCTCATCCTGATTTCGCGCACCACTCAAAATTTTCGAGAAGGCCGCAAACCAAGTTGATGAAGGGAAAGCCGCCGCTCGTAGAGATGAAATGGAAGCAAATGGGGAGGTTTATGGCGCCAAGGTGGTCGTTTCCAACAACCTAACCTTGTTCAACCTACTGACCCCCCACAGAAGGAGTATCCCTTATCTGACAACCCCCCATTATGGAACTTCAGCATCCTGGAGGAGGTTCCCCTGCCGGGCTTCGAGGTGGTCACACCACAGTCATGGGTGACCCGAGAGGATGACCTTCCCCGCCACAACATCACCAACAATGACCATCATGCAAGGGAAACCAGGCACATGGACGTATATGTCCTGAACCCGAGGACTAGGATCATTACTGGGGATGAGCCTGCCATGGAGAATTCTTCGGCCCTCTATGCAAGCATGTTCCGTGAGAGCTTCACAGATGACACTGAGGGCTGGCTGAAGGATTGGGACTTGCGGTCCAGGGGAAACATTACCAGTGAGTGGGCCTGGGCGTTCTGGGTTCACCATAATTACGATAAGTTTGGAGCCGAGCTGCGGTACATTAGCCTGTTCGAGGCGGTGTGGACGTCGCAGTTCCATTTCTACCGTCAACTAGAACTCGGGCCGGAGCTATTCACCCGGTGGTCCTCTGATGCCAACACATTACACCTTCACCATGGGGAAGTTGGCATCCGTGTCTGGGAGGTTCACTGCATTGGAGGTATCCCACTGGAGGGCTACCAATACGACGAGTTCTTTCCTCCAATGAACATTTGAGAAGATAGGTCACAGACCCCTATGCTGACGTGGCACTTGCTGGACCTAGGAAAAGAGAGGCTGAAGGTCACAGACTTCCAAAAGGACATCACCTATAAGTACTGGTTCAGCCAGTTCCTAGAGAAGGACTCGACGATCAAGATGCCAGGACGGGGGAAACAATGCCCAACCACCGCCCAGAGGAGTAGGAATGGGTCATACTGGAGAATCCTAGAGACGGGGCACTACCAATCATGGGGATACCGCCTCATAGAGGCCCGGGACCTGAACATCCAGTATGCCGGGTTCCTTGCCGCCTTCCTGAGTGGGTGGCTCCTATCGGTGTGGGACATGAGGATGGGTGTCCATCCAGCAACACTGGTGATGGCGGGCACCATGGCCGCCAACAAAAGGTTCAATCTAGGGGTCCCCGTACTGGCTAGGCTGTAGGCCATTCTGGGATGCATCTCACGAGGGGGTCTCCTCGGAGGGTATTTGGCCCCTTCCAGATCTTTCACGGCTGGGTGGCGGCTCGCGGGTATACTTTCCCAAATGCCATCCATCCTCTGGCCAACAGCATGTGATCATCTCTGCTGAACATCACCGGGGTGGCGCCGATGACGCTCAATGAGGAGGGCATAAGGATCTGAATAAGTAACCACACCAATTTCAACTTCAGCCCATTCCCCACCCCGGTCGACCAGATGGATGAAAATGGGCGAGGATCACTGGGGCAGCAGGAGTATTTCCAGAGCATCTGGGGCGGGGTGCTCGTGGATCATATTGACGGGAAAGTCACCTGTGAGCCTTACGTGCCGTCCTGATTTTCCAGGCAATTCGGGTGCCACCAATAAATTCTGAAGAAGGTATTTACGGCTACCTGGTAGGAGAAGAATCTCTGTGTTCTATGCTAGATGTGGTTGATGTTCACCACTTTTGGCTCCGGTGATGTCATCACCCTTCCTCCCACTGGGGTCGACGCTGGCCTAGCAACTGAGTACGCTGAGCACTGGTCTATTGCGTACCCTGAGGGAATTTTACGCAAACAAGTTCGGCGACTCGAGACTACCCGCGTAGAAACCGGGAGAAGAGAGAGGCAAGGTGCTGTTATAAGGGGAGCACCAGGGGCGCGTCAGGCAGCGAGGCCTGCGCAGGCCTGGACCTCAGCAGCGGGGACATCGCACGGTGCTGCTGCGACCTCGTTGCCTGGAGGGGGGTCACACGAGGCATTTAGGGAACTATCTGGGAAGCAGATCAGATACCTTCTTGAACCTTCCCAAGATGCAATTTTCCCGGCACTGTGGTCAGCCTGGATGACTCTACGGCAATCAATGATCATTGAATCCATCTGGAAGAAGATAATGCAGAACGTGATCTATCTGCCAGAGGTTGGGCTCATTCGAGTTACCAACCGGGTAAACATCCATCGGCGGTATGCTTATCTGATGTCCATGGACACATACACATGCCAAAGGGGTCGGTGTGGAGAGAAACCTTTCCTAGTGAAGGTGATGCTCGACCAAGAACATGATCTGGAAGTGATGCCACCGGGAGAAGGTGACAGTGATGATGAGTTGGAGGGAGAGGAGGAAACAGGAGAAGATGAAGGCGAAGGAGAAGTTGAAGGTGAATGTGAGGGAGAAGGGGAACCTGAAGGTGAGGGGTCAGAGGGTGCGGCCTACCAAGGGAACATGTAGGAGAGAGGTGAGATTTTCGGCTCTGACATGGAGATAACCGAGATGCTCGAGGTCCATCTCTATCCTTATCCACCCTCCTTCCTTGTCCATTATCTTCTGAAATTTCTAACCCATATCTCTACCTCACTCAGGATCACCTAGGTGATGATCATGCGTCCCCAATATAGGAGGGAGGAGAGGAATCAGTGGGACAGAATGGGGCTCCGACACCCATCATTGAACTAACAAGCGCTAAGGGGTCTCCTTCCACGACAGCTCCTATAGTGACCAACACACTGGGGGCTGATGCTCTGGGTTCCTGTAATTCCCATGCTTTTCCACTGGTGCTTGCTATCAAAGATCCCAACTAATCAGGGTGCGCCTAGTGCAGTGATATCGACATTGGAGGCTCGTCAGGCTGCTGAGCCCAGGCCGTCAGTGGGCGAACCAGCGACAGGCATACCACCTCTTCCAGAACATACTTCCTACACTGAGTCGGCCCCAGCCATTGGCGAGCAGGGGGCGGCGGACATCAGTGGCACTGTTATTGGAGTGGGGACGGAAGCTGAAAAATGCACCGTTGCTATCGGGGTGAGAGAGGAAGGTCGCCCGGACGTCGAGGATCCCATTCCTCACGAAGACATCCCTGAGGCAGACCCTGCTTCCGACCTAATGGATGCCTTTCCCATGTATCGTCCTGCTGACCCCAAGGAGATAGACGACTTAGACTCAAAAGCGGCCGAGGAGAGCTAGATGACACGACACAAAGGTTGGAAGTGTATCCAGTGATTTCTCAAGCAGTCTCAGACAGATTGGCTGAGGCGGATGGGATCACTCCAGACCTGGCTGCACTTCTTGTGTGCCGGAGGGGCTGACGCTCAAAGCCATCATCTAACGGGCTATGATTACATGGCCGAGATGTTATGCGAGAGCAGCCCGCGCACCGAATTTTCCCAGTTTCAGGAGATATCGGAGATAACCCAAGAATTTCTGAGGACGGAGCAGGAGGTATGGTGCCTTGAAGGGATAGTGGTAGAAAAGGAGGTCTTCATTGCATCATGATCTGAGCTCGTGGAGAAACTGACGGCCCAGCTGGCTAACGCCCAAGAGAAATTGGTGGAGGCGAAACACCAGATGACCGTACTTTAAACCGAGCGGGCGCAGGCACAAGCTAGGATTGGGGAACTGTGCTCTGTGGCTGCTGATGAAGAGAGAGTCTTTAAGGATCGAGAATCAGTTCTGGAGGCTACCAGACAAAGGGTAGCAGTGTTGGAAAGATCAATCTAGCATGCTGATCCTTAAGGGCTTTATTTTGGACATCTCATGAACTTTTTTCTTTCACTGCTCAAAATTTTGATCCAATGTATGGACCGATCTATTTATCTGTACCTTTGGTTTAATATTATCAACCATGATCTTTCACTTCGTTGGAGCTTCAACCAAGATTCAGGCATCGAATATCGGGCCTGGATTTATGAGGAGAGGACCTCAGACCGATTGATATATCACCTTCTTAATGTGTTCTGACACACGAGTGGGACAATTCCGGGGGAATTGAAATCCATCCGAACATAGGGAGATGAAAAAGGTGAATCATGTTACCCAAATTCGGAACACTGTGGGGGGAACAACGATGGAGGATAACTGTTAACCGTGGAAAAAATGAAGCATCCACATTTCATTGGCTGGAAATGGGGACAATAAATGAGGGATGACTACCGACCATGTTCACAACATGGGGCCTAACTCAAATATCGTTGATCAGTCTTCTGGAACGTTGGCCTAGGACAGCAGGCAGACTGTAGGTCTATCATCCATATTTCTACAATAGGTGGACCAAAGGTCTATCATCTATATTGTTGCAGCAGGCGGACCAAATTCTATCATCCATATTGTTAGGGGGTCCCATCAAACATGACCAGTCTTCCAGAACATTGGCCAAGGACAGCAGGCAGACCGTAGGTCTATCATCCATATTGCTACAATAGGTGGACCAAAGGTCTATCATCCATATTGTTGGAGCAGGAAGACCAAAGTCTATCATCCATACTGTTAGGGGGTCCCGTCAAACGTGAAAGAGGATGAGGATCCAAATAAAGTGGGACGAAAATCATGGAAGTGGAGTGGTGGTTTGTTCGAACAAAGTCCAACACTCCCAAAATTGCGCCACCGTGGAAGAGGCGCATTAAGTGGACATATTAATCTTGTCGTTGATCGTCCTAATTCTTAGATAGGACCTCTCTAGGGAGAGAACTAACACTTCCCAACATCACTATGGGGCATCCCAAACTTATTCGGGGTAGATGTCTCAATTACACCACTCCCCAAGAAGTTAGGCCGAGGGGCTGATAGTAAGGAGGGACGGGATTTGGTAATCCCTGGGGCTTGACCCAAGATGAAATGTCCAGGTGTTCCTACGTATCTCATAAGGATGAGAATCAAGCCACACATAGTTCTTGAAAATGATCTTAGTTTACGGTCTTACAGCTCGGACCAAAGAGTAAGGGCAGTGGGAGACACACGGTAAAGTGGTTATAAAAACTGACGTGAATGAGGACAAAGTCCTTCCTACCATGTGCTCCTTGGGGACGTTTTTAGGTCAAGGGACCGAACAAGAAAGTTAGGCTGGGCCTACAGGGAAGTACCCAGGTTCTCCTACGTATCTCATAAGGATGAGAATCAAGCCATACGTAGTTGTTGATGGTTCCTTTTAATGTCATGGGGGACATGACATAGGAGGGATAATCCTTAGAACGGGGTGTGCGTGGTGCAGCTATTGTAAACCTGACGTGAATGAGGAAATAATCCCACACTACGCCACACAGTCCCGTGGTTGGGGTCCTAAAGGTGGGGCCGAAGAGATGAACTAGCTGAACTCAAACTGGACACAAAGATAGGAGATCTGGGCGTTCCTATGTATCCCATTAGAAATGGAATCAAGCCAGACATAGTTCTTAGGAGATCTTAGTTTATGGTCGTAGAGCTCGGACCAGGGATCAATAAGAAGGGAAATAGACACATAGTAAAGTGAGTGAGGAAAACCCATCGTGAATGAGGATGGGGTCCTACTTACCATGCGTTCCGTAGAAAAGTGTTTAGGCCGAGGGACTGAACACAAAAGTTAGGTTGGGCCTACGGGGAAGTACCCAGGCGCTCCTACGTATCTTATAAGGATGAAAATCAATCCATATGTAGTTCTTGATGGCACTACATGACATGGTACTTGTGCAAAGGATGATAGAGGTGTGCGGGTCTATCCCTCGCACCAAAATAAGCAGCATTTGATATATCTTGTTTGTCCTTGAAGGTGAATGGTTTTTCATTTGTGGAGTGACCAGCCTAGGTTAGAAATTCCTGGCATCGCCACAATAATCAAGTCGTAACAGGCATTGAAAAATGGTATGGAAGTCGACCAATGATTGACGTGATGTCCCCTATGGGGAGGTCACCACAATGCAGTGTCGTTTTTCTTCGTGTGGCCAGGACGATATCATCACAGTTTATGGTCATGTGGTGGGACCACAAAACACAGTTTAAGGTTGTATGGCTTGGACGTAGGAGAAAATGCACGATGTGAGAAGGCGCACCCGGGTTGGATGAGGACATATCCTCATACCGTCACCACGAGCGGTTCCGGGAGAGGGGCCTCGGGCCAAGGGGCCTATGAAGGTCCAACAATCAGGGGGAAGGAGAGGTTAGCTTCCAGCTAAGCTGGGCCCGAAACGCAATGTCTGGGAGACTCCTCATTTTATATAGGGATGCGGGTCAAGCTGTGCATGGTCTTTAGAGAAAACCCAAGCATATACTCTTTAGCGCTCAGATCGCGGGAGCCCTGAAAGACATAGTTACACAGCTTCGTCCGTCTAACTTGCGGAGGTGCACTGAGGGTTAGTGCAAGGAGTGTCGAGATTACACCTTGACACGATGGGGTGGAACATAATGTGAATCATGCAACCAACATTTAGGGCCTAAAGGGACCGGTGTGGCGACCTAGGATTACTGCTGACCATGTTCGCAACACAACATCTTGTTGTGTTAGCCTAAAATGGGGACAAACAAATGAGAATCAACTGCTGACCATGTTCACAATGCGGGATTTGTATCAATTTTTTGTCTAAAACCCTCACGGGAGTTGGCCCATGACGTTAGGAAAGCCGTTAGGTGTTGTATCCAAGCCTTTCTTGGGGGACCCTCTAGGTGTGAAAGATAACAGGGGCCCGAATAAAAGGGAGCACGAAGCTTGACAAGTGGATGAAAAAAACCTTTCCTAAGTTGAATCTGACACTCCAGGTCT
This sequence comes from Viscum album, assembly GCA_963277665.1. Taxonomy (NCBI): domain Eukaryota; kingdom Viridiplantae; phylum Streptophyta; class Magnoliopsida; order Santalales; family Viscaceae; genus Viscum; species Viscum album. Next base: position 488,680,519 of record OY728166.1, read on the forward strand.
TAGACCAGAGTAATCTGAGCACATTATCGGACCACTGGAAAGGGTCGAAGGGCTTAGTTTGAGAGCATCCAAAAGATGGCGGATTCCCGGGAGAAGGGTGCATGGATCCAAAAACCCTGTACCACACCTATATATCCCCCCGCGGGGAGGGATAGGCCAAGAGGCCGAGGTGACTGGGAGATCGTGGGATCTCTTAAAATATGGGGCTGGACATGAAATATAGGTATTCAGGTGGTCGTACGTATCCCATAAGGATGGGAATCAAGCCATAAGTAGTTCTAGAAGCATTGTTTAATATCATGCAGGATGATAAGGGGCATTTCCTCTAGGGAGTGTGCAAGGTGTGGAAGATAACCCATCGTGAACGAGGACATAATCCTACACCACACCACATGCTCTGGGTGAATGCATGGGCTAAGGGGCCCGATAAGGCCAAGGGTCCTAAGGCTAGGCCTCGATCAGGGATGCCTAACCAGCTTGCAGTTTAATGTCTTGAAGTAAGGACGAACATGTAGTTTAAGGTCATGCTAGACCATAAGGGTCTTAGTTTAAGGTCTTAGAACTCGAACCAAAGGGGCCCAGATGTAGGGCAAAATGCAGTTTGAGGTCATGCAGGACCGGGTGCAGTTTAGGGTCATGTGGGACCGGGTGCAGTTTAGGGGGCATGCAGGACCGGGTGCAGTTTAAGGTCATGCGGGACCGTTATCCAGTTTAAGGTCATGGGGGACCCCGAAAGGATCTTAGTTTTAGGTCTTAGAACATGTATCCAATTATTTAGGCAAAATAATACTTGAGGAACCTAGCGTTGGTGGGAGGAGTGACACGCTCACCATCCATAGTCACCAGGTAATACGCGCCATTGGGATAGACCTTATGGACGATGAACGACCCCTCTCATTTGAGCTCCAATTTGGGTGGTTTCCTACCGGGAATCATTGGAGCTCTGAGAACCAGTACCAGGTCACCTTGCAGGAAAGAGCGGAGGTGAACCTTACTGTTGAAAGCTCGAGCCATCCTGCTCTGATGCCTTTCCAGGTTATGTAAATCACAAATCCTATTCTCGTCTAGCACTTCTAATTCAGCTAGATGAATTTCAGAAACTCTATCTGGAACTTGTTGGTCGTAGACCACTGTTCGCAATGAGGGAAAATGAATATCGATGGTCATGACAGCTTCAGCTCCGTACACCAGGGAATACGGAGTCACCTGGGTGGAATTACGAGTTATTGTCCGATAAGCCCAGAGGGCATTTGGGAGCTTGTCCAGCCAACTTTTCTTATTCTGACCAACCATTTTTTGCAGAATGTTAGAGAGGGTTTTTTTAAACACCTCGATCTATCCATTCACATGCATGTGATAGCGGGAGGTATTGTTATAGCGAATGTTGTACTTGGTATACAGTTTCTTCAAATCGGCTGCTCAGAAGTTAGTTCTGTTATCCATGAGTATAGCGCGAGGTACTCCAAATCGATAGATGATGTTGGAACTCATGAAGTCAGTGATAGAAAGAGATTTGACTTCCTTGAGTGAAATCGCCTCTGCCCACTTGGAAAAGAAATCCGTAGCGGTCATAATAATCTGGAATTGGCAAGCCGTCACCGGTGGGTATGGTCCTACGACATCCAACCCCCAGACTGTAAAGGGACAAGAATACTTGGTCATGTGGAGAGGCTATGGTGTCCGATGCACAAAGTTAGCGTGAACTTGGCACAATTGACACCTCTTGGAAAAATCTATGCACTCATAGACCATGGAGGGATAGAAGTATCCCAGCATCCGAATCTGGTGGGACAACTTCGACCCGGCCTGGTGGGAACCACAGGAACCAGCATGAACATCTTGCATGACCTGTGGGATCTCGACTCTTTGAAGGAAACGAAAGAGAACACCATTAAATCCGCGTCTGTAAAGGATCAGCTCAAGGCTGAGACTGCACTGAAGGGTAAACTGCAGTGCGCAGTGTCGGATTCGCTGGTGCTCGGCCCGGTCTGAGGGATGATTACCACGCTGGAGGTATTCAACCAATGGTGTCCTCCAATCATGAACTATTTCGATTACCGGATCTAAAGTCCCCGGGGATCCTGGCGTAGGGGCACCAGTGGTGAGATAGTTCACCCGCGGGCCACGATCATCCTCCAAGATAATGGGAGAAATGACTCTCCGGTGTGCCATGTGGATAATCAGGTCGCCATGTTCTGGCTCCGCCAGCGTTGCGGCCAGGCTAGCCAAAGCATCTACTCGACTGTTCTGTGACTGGGGGATATCAACGACATCTGGCCGAGAAGGGAAATGAGCCATTAGACGGAGGGTTCACTCTAGAAATGGCGCGAGTTCTGGCTTTCTGACAACATAGTCACCATTGACCTGGCTGATGACCAGCTCAGAGTCCCCTTTCACATGTAGATGGGGAAGGTCGATCTTGAGGGCCAGCTCGAGGCCAGTGATGAGGGCATGATATTCTGCCTCATTGTTGGTGTAGAATTCTGACAATAGGAACAAATACGGCAGAACGACTTGCTCCAGGGTGAGGAAGACGACACCAAGGCCCACTCTGTTGAGCCTAAGATCGTTGATCCTTTAACCGGTGGGGCTCTGGGAGGAACCATCAAAGTGCATCTGCCAACATGGGATGGCATGATCAACTGAGAGGATTACCTCATCAGGAAAACCTAGATCCAGTGGCTGGTCCGCAGAGGTTGGATGAGCAGCTAAGAAGTCTTCCAATTCCTGTCCTTTGATAGCCTTCTGAGGTACTAACCTGATTTCAAACTGCTGGAGAATCACTGCCCACTGCGCTAGTCGGACAATCAACATAGGTCGGTTCAGGATGTATTTCAACGGGTCTACCCGAGAGACCAACTATACCTCGTGGTGCTGTAAGTAGTGCTGTAATTTCTATATGGAAAATACAAGTGCCAGGAAGCTCTTCTCGATGGGAGAGTATCTAAATTCCGTATCGAGGAGCATGTGGCTGAGGTAGTAGAGGTTGTTCTCTGTTCCCTCATTGTTCTTCTGGGCGAGAAGTGCGCCGAGGGATCATTCCAGGGAGGTCACATAAAGGACCAGCGGATTTTAGGAAATGGGTGGCATCAAGACCGGGAGTTGGAGAAGACAATGCTTGATTTCCTTAAAGGAGATCTGACACTCTTCATCCCATTCATAGGCGGTTCCTTTCTTCAGGAGCCAGGAAAAGGGATTACACTTTCAGGCCATATTCACGATGAATTTGCGTATATAGGCTAAGTGGCCTTGAAGACCTCGAAGCTCCCGAATATTACTCGGTGGAGGCATCTAGCTGATGGCCTTGATATTCTCCAGGTCGATCTCGATGCCTCAATATCTGAAATCAAATCCAAGAAACTTCCCGGAGGTGACCCCGAAGGCACGCTTCAACGGGTTCATCTTCAGGTGGCGAGAACGGAGGAAGCCAAACACTTTCTCAAGGTCCTTGAGATGGTCCTGGCACTGGTGAGATTTAACCACTAGATTGTCCACGTAGCATTACACTAGTGTGCCAAGAATTGGCTTGAATATGCGATGCATGGCCCGTTGATAGGTGGTACCTGAATTCTTTAGGCCGAAGGGCATAAACTGGTAAAAGAAAGTACCTTGGGGGGCCCTGAAGGCAGTGAACTCTTCATCCTCGGGGGACATCCGGATCAGGTTGTACCTGGAATACCCATCCATGAAGGAGAGGGATTAGAACCCGGATGTGGCATCAATCAACAATTCTGTCACTGGAAGGGGAAAATAATCCTTTGGACAATGGATATTGAGATCGTGGAAGTCGATACAGACCCAGATCTATCCGTTCTTCTTTTTGATCGGCACAATGTTGGCTAGCCACCTCGGGTACTGAACTTCTTTGACGAAGTTGGATTTGATGAGCTTATCAACTTCGGCCTCAACCATGGCACCATGGGAGGGGTGCATCTTTCTTGGAGGCTTCTTGAACCCGCGATGGTTTTCCGGAAGGCCAAGGTGGTGGACGACTACCTGAGTATCTAGTCCTCCCATATCATCGTAACTCCAAGAGAACACATCACAGTGCTGTCTAAGAAAGTCTACATACTATTTCCGCTCCTCGAGGGGCATAGCGGCACTGACCAATGCGGGTCTCGGGTCCGCCTTGCTACCGAGGTTCACCTAAACTAACTCATCGGCCATGGTGGAGATTCCCTCCTCATAGACAGGGGTGCATCTTCCATGTCTTCCTCTTCACTTGTGGAGGGATCATTGATAGGGAGTGCTATTTCGGGACTACCATACCCTGATGGGAAGCTGGTGCCAGCTTGGGCGGTAGTGGTCTTCATGTCAGGAGCTCATGAACTATGGAGACCAGGGTGACAAAGGAAGTTGATCCAATCACATCTGGTCTTCGGCCCAAGGGGCCACACTTTATGACATCAAAGCATTAGTGGAGCGTCGTCTTGAGCCGGACGACTCCGGCCAGGTGAAAAAGACATGTATGACGTACCACCGTTCCCATGAGCCTGATGTCCCAATATCGTACAGGGGTAGGAGGCCCGGGGATCACCTGAGCCTGGTTGGTGTAGGAGTACAAGGTGATTTCCCGCCGCCGCTTGGACCCAGAAATATGCCTTCCTCTGGTACCCGAAACAACAAACCACTGCCCCATGTTAGGGGTTGTGGTCTCCAACCGATGGATTGGGAAGACATAAGCATCATCCAAACCTGCCCAAGGATCACTTGTGACAGTGGAGGGCTCGACCTCACCGGCCAAGATCTTCTTACCCATGCTCTTGTAATAGTCGGCTTCCATATAACGGGCTTCACAAGAGGCAAAAGGAGAAGCATCTCCTTGGAGAAATCCTAATCGACCATTAAGGGTGTATTTGAGGCATTAGTGATATAATGAAGGGACCACCGCGTGGAGATGGAGCCATGGCCTGCCCATCAACGCGTTGTAGGTGGTGTCCTGAGAGACAACCATGAATTCAGTGCTAGAAATTAGGCCACCAAACTGGGTCCTCAAGCGAATCCTGCTGACTGGAGTTTGCTCAATCCTGTCATACCCCTAGATCTGGAGGTCGGAGGGAGTTAAATCATCCTCAGACAACCCCAGCTTCCGCAGTGTCCAAGCTGGGATTAGGTTAATCCTAGAACCTGTGTCAACAAAACTGCATCGTACTTCCATTCCATTGAACTGGCCAGTGATTTAAAGTGGGCGAATGTGCCCCTTTATGGGAGGGTCTGCATCTTCACTAGAGAATGAGATAACTGTCTGGCATCCGGCGTTCTCAATTTCCTCAGTGTGGAAGGATTCTGCAGCCGCTACCTCCATCTCAAAGTGGAGGGGGCTTCTTAGGGCCTCAGTGAGCACCTCGCGCATTTCAGACGACATGAGAAGAGCCTCAAGGATGGAAATCCTTACTGGAATGCTGACCAGGTGCTTCAGGACATCATACTTTCAGGCCAAACATGAGCTTCTGCTTATAAAAGGCTGCTCTACAATTGGAGGCATGACGGGTCCTGCCGGTGGGACCGGTGGCTGGCCGGTACTAGGCACGTCTCGTTGTTCACTAGGCAAGGCCCAGAGATTAGGACCAGAAGGCCGGGGTCAGCTGGTGGTAGGGCAGAGCTGGTCGCGACACGACCGAGGTGGTTCTGCCAGATCCAGCAACACAAATGGTGGTAGAGGCGAACCTGTCGACACCGGATGAAGGGGTCGTGTGTGCTAAGCTATGTACTGGGCCTGCTGCCTAGTCTTAGTGGCGTGCACGACCTGGATAGAGGTTCCAACTGCCCTGCCCTGGTGATTCACGTAGTCGAGGCTCTTCTGACGTTGGTGATGGCTGGGGACATTGGGAAGGTCCACATGGACTTCCTCATCATCGGGAGTCAAAAAGGGATTTACCAACTCTACGGTGTTAACCGAAGAATACCACGGACTGTCACTCGAGGAGTCATCCATTGCCAAGAGGAGTCTCGGAGGGATCCCCATTTCTGGGGGCATAAAGTTGCCAAGAGTGCGGGATGACGACAACATTAGAAGGGAATGCTCTTTCTTCTTGCTCCGCCACTTTCTCTTCTGGGAAGAGGTAGGCTGGGATGACGATGTCGAGGTAGCGCTCGCAGATTCTGAGGGCTCTGGATGATTCAGGCGGGAATGGATGATTCCATGGGCACATGTGACCGTCTTGAGGGCCATCCAGTCTCTATACTTCCGTAACCCATGGTTAGAAACCTGCTGCCATTCATCCTCGTCACCACTACTACCATCTGATCTCACAAAAACTCCTGCTACTTGTGCCGGGGCTGGGCCCAACCTGACTACATTGCTATCAATATGGTCTTGGAGCCAGTCCTTGAACACGTAGCATCGATGGATGGTCTACCCCAAGGTCCGGTGATAAGGGCAGTAGTTAGGGTGATCAGTGAGATGCACCTCTTCTGGCTTCCGACACTCGGGCAGTCGCACTATTCTCTGCTCAAAGGCACTACGGAAGTAACCATGGACCTGGGCCTCGTCAAACGAGTAGGTCAAATTCCTTATATATGTAAAGGGGGATCATGGAGGGTGGCCCTGACGAGGGGCCGGAGGAGCATGCCAAGGAGGCAGAACCTTATTATCTCAGCTAGGTGGTGGCGGTGTGTTACACGGAGGCGTTTGCCGATTTTGAGGCGGTCACTGCTCGGCCGGGAGCTGTGCCCATGGAGGTGGAACCATATGGGGCTACGAAGCTGGCCTTACTGGTAGCAACTCTAGTTACCTCGGAACCTCTATCTAGGCGACAACAGCGGGCTCGGTTCTGGCGGCTCTCCTAGCAGGGATTACAAGAGGCAGCGGGCGTGCCTGACTGGCCTGTTGTAGGGCTTCTTCGAGGCGATGAGCCTTGTCTGAGAAGTCCTGGAACCCTCTGAGGTAATTCTGAGTGATCAGAGAAGGAACCAGCTCTTCCTTGATGTTCCCTACGCACATTGTCGGTAATTTCTCTTGATTTAGTGGAATGTCAAGGGAATATGTGAGCCCCTTCCACCGGGCGATGAAGTCCGTGACTCGCTCATCGGGCCTTTGTTTGCACATGAAGAGTTCTTCTATGTTCACCTTCTAGGTTGTGGAACTGAACTAGTAGAGGAATTTCCTGCAAAGGTCCTCACAACTAGTCACATATCTGATAGGGAGTTGGCTATACCAGACGAATGCTGGTTCTTCAAGTGTCTGAACGAAGCAATGAAGCTTGGCGGCCTCCTGCTGCGCCAGAGTTCCTAACATAGGCCCATACCTCTAGTTGAAGTGGGACAAGTGATGTGGTGGGTCTCTGGTCCCATTAAATGGGGCGAAAGTGGGGTTCCCAAATCCTGGCGGGGCCGACATATCACCACCCATGCTGGGTATAGCTTACCGTCCAGTGTGATTGCCAGTGGTCGAGTTTCTAGATCCTCTAAGCGGGCGATGAGTGCCTCCATCAGATTTTCAGGATGTGGGTTCCTGTCCTGACGGGGATCCCTAACCACAAGCACATTTCCATGATCTTCGATCCGGTAGTCAAGCTCAGTAGCTCGCAGGGCGGCTGGTGGAGCGACTCTTGGGGCAATGGGAGGAACCCGAGCGAGGTCTATTGGGTGATCACGCTGCTTAGGAGGGTTCGGAGAAATGAATCATGCCCTCTTTCCATGAGCACCGGCCTCTCCTTTGTCGGCGAACACGGCATGATCGCGATTTCCCGTGAGAATCTCGTCGAGGGGTAGTTGATCCTGCCCCTACTGTCCCGACCTAGGATCACCGCAGTTAGGCCACAGCCCTGCAATGCGTTCAGCCAGAAGCTCATAAACCAGCCCCTTCTGCTCAGCAAGCTGTTGGCGCAACATGGACTTCTCGGGATATTCCTCTACCTTCTGCACTGAGGCAAACGGGTCGGCGAACTTGATAGCCCTGACGTGCTCTTTACATTTGCTGATTTTCAGCTCAGTGTTAACGCCTCAGTGGGTGTGGAGAGACCAAGTAGGTTTCTCTGCTAACGAGTAATTCTCCCTGATGGATCCAGTAGCGTCTTGTCCTCAGGGGGTGAGTCTGCATCGAAAAGTCCCAAACTGTTCCCCTCTCCTGACAGATCGGCCATGTTGACCGCCACTACCCTCAGGGGCATGCCCTCAAAACCGCTCAGTGAGTCAGGCTGTCGGAAAATTGCACTGAAAAGAAGGGAAGTGTACTGTCCCCATCCACAGACGTGCGCATGGGGGGTGGCTTCCTTGATAACTTTGTGGAGTACCTGAAAAAACTGAACGCATTATTGCTGGAGGGACCTGTGGTGGTCATGTGACTCGGGGTACCGAACCGTGGGGAGCGTGGCCAGGTCAACCTGATGACGCTGCTCACCGATATCCTCGAGATGTTCTTGAGTCCTGGGATAAGGCGCTTTCTGATGGCGAAGACGAGAGTGAGTCACCCGGAGTGTCTGGTGGAAACATTCAAACTCTCCCGGGGTGAGAGATTCTGGTATTTCAAAATCCGATCCTGAAACTGGACAAAACTTCTCGGGGAAGTGGCCTGCTACGAGGACGGTACAGAAGATCCATGACTCTGGTTCGGGATCCGGCCCTCGCTGGCCCTTCTCATCAACCGAGAATGGTTGGGGAACTGGCAGTGGTGCTGAGGAAGGCCACTGGGCCGGTGGGCTGGTCGGCGGAGAACACGGCAAGTATGCCGATTTTCCGTCGAATCCTAAGTCGTCCTCCAAGGGTTGCAATGTCTGGGATGCCACGTCACGATAATATGGGCTGGCGAACAGGCTTCCTGTCAAAGTGTCGATGCTTGCCGAGGGTGTGTCATGTTGCGACTCTTCCGTCGGTCCCTAGAAAAGTTCTCCACCCTCTCTAACTAAGGTGGAAAGTGCTTCTAGAGAGGGCAATGGTAACTGCAAGTTTGATCCCTCGGGGTACGCCAAGTCCTCGTCCTCCTGGATATACCTTCGGAGGCAGGCGGGAATCATGCAGATATCACATTCGGGGAGTACGAGGCTGACACGCCACGTCCCCATCCTGTCCTTTGACTCATAGGACCGGGGGGAGGGCTCCGTCGTTGAGTCTTACTCCGCCTCAGAGTCTAAGAAACGGACCGGTCTGATTTCTGTATGGACTTCCCTGACATTCCTCTTGTGGTGACGATGTCCCGCCTTCCTGCCCCTGGGTGGCTCCTCGAGGCAAGGTTGATTTCCAAAATGGAGTCCTCTGGCCGCAATAGTGTTGGGGTAGAGAGGACTGATGGATGGGGTGCGAGAATCAACGAGACAGATGTCGAAAGGGACATGGGGAGGACCTCCATGTGGGTGAGTGACCAGATATGCAACGGCTCCATACTCGCGGCTAGCGGTAGGGGAAGTGGCCCTGTACCCAATGTAGTGGGGGCTGTAAAGAGCCATACCCAGAGCGTAGCTATCATGGGGAAGCCTTATGCTTTAGAGACTGGTGGCACGAAGTGGGACTTCACACTGGGTGGCACTACTGCGAATTGTTCTGCGGCGGCCATTGCATGTGCCAGTGACCGGGAGAGTCGACCCAACCTACCTGTGGGGCCATCTGGGCCTCGATCCGGGTTGGGCATGTAACTTCCCCTACTCAACGTGTGCGGGGGTCTGATAATAGGGGTCAGAAGTGGATTGGGCCACAGTGGTTGCTGGTGTTGGTGCCCCAGGGCGGGCATTCTCTTCCGCTCGTGCCCAACACTGGCGTCAGGTCAGATGGGTTGGATCTGGTGGTGTGGGAAAACGGATCGCCTGCTCCTCGGCCCGGGGAGTCGAGCAGTGGCGTTGATGCAGCCTGGAAGAGGCCCTTGCTGTGAACCCCTGGAGTGGGTCCCCAACCGAGTGAACCCGGACATCTCCCACCTCATCAATATAGGGAAGGGAGGTTTCGAGGCGTTCTGGGGATAGGCTCCCGAAATGGTTGAACGTCAGTGTGGGAAGCACCGGCTCCCTGCGCGGCCCTCAGGGGCGGCGATGGAGGTGAGGTGCAGCTACCCTTAGATCCAAACGGTCCATGTACCTGGTGGGTATGACCCTTCCTCCTCGTACCTATAAACCAGGTCGTTGATCACCATTCGTTGGATGATCTTTGATGGGGAGAGGGGGCATGAGCGCCCAGCAGTCATGGAAGTTGGATCAACTATGGAAAATGTTGGACCACGCGGGGTGGCCGTGTCGATACTTCCCCTGCCCCTGCACTGGTGGGCAGGTGGCGATCGAGCTCCGGTTGCTGCGATCTGATTCCTAGAAGCAGGGAGATGAACCCATTAGCGCTAATAGGAAAAGAAATCGACAACCAATAGACCAACGTCATTGCGTCTTCCATGGTCGGTAAGAGGGATCCATGCTAATGACATTGGAGAACAGAGTGCTCAATGTCCTGACTACCTCAACCCCTGGTGGGTTTCACGTCCCGGTGATAGGTGCCCGGACCTGGTGACATGCTAATCTTCTGACACCTCGAACGCTGCCAGTCTCCATATTGAGGAGAAGAGATTCACTTCAGGTTCACCATTTTCTGTTTCCGACGCTTTTCTTTGGGGCGCACGCGCGTCCGTCATGCAGGGGGAGGATGTGCGGCTTGTTCCCCCGCATTCCCACTTTCCAAAGGCGAGCCACATTCGCTCCTTATTCAGGGACGTCTGCTCCTTGATCGAAACCCAGATGATGGGATGTCGGTTATTCCTTCCGTGGATTCCTCCTCAGAGCTCGTCACCTAGCCCGAGTCTCCCTCATAGACTTAAGACGTATTCGTGAACCTCGCTCCTGGTTCCATATTTTCATGGACACCAATTAATTACGCTGCTTCCGTCGAGACGCTCTAAGGGGTCTGGTCGGGGCAGCAACCTTCAGTGAGGATAATGGTCAAGCTAGGGTGTCATTGGCGCGTCTTGACGCTGGGGGATTGGCATGTCAATCTTCTGTCCCTTATTATAGGGCTTCTCAAGGGCATGGAAGACTGTGGCATCCCACATCGAACGTAGGGAATTGTGTGCCATCTGAGGTTTTCCCCAGCTTCCCATGTTTAACATGGGGCATGCCGTGATTTTAACATCTTACAGAGACAGACCAGAATGATCGGAACACTGAGAGTGGAACAGATTGAAGGAGCCCCTAGGGGGAACACCTATATTGGGGCCAACATGTGGGTGGCTTCCCAGATACTATGGAGTGGAATGAGGTGGCATGATCCCACCGGGATGTGGAGGCTCGAGTAAGGATCAGGATGGGTGATGGAGTGAAGAGGGGCTTTAACCTCATGGAGGCTTCCTATGTATCCCCATGGCAGGGGTTCAAAGTCAGCATAGTTCGGTGATGCAATGGGACACCTGAAGAGTTGACCCATGAGAATGAACGCATGGATTGGAGCCTGGAAGAAGTAAGACCTCCGGGCCAGGGCATGAGCTTCCCGAGGCACGTGGGCTCGAGGGAGAGGTTAGGATGAGATGTGGGTGTTGGATATAGGGCTTACACTCTGAGGCATCCCGTGATGGGGGATATGGGGCTTACGCTCTGGGGTGGCCCATAATGGTACTGGTGAACTGACGCGGAGTGGTCATAACAACATAGTGATGGGATTGAACCTTTTGGAGGATTCCTACATACCATGCGTTAGCATGGATCAATTTCCACATAGTTCAGGGCATACGGTTTGACATCGTGTGGGATGGGATACAATTTAACGTCATGCGGGATGAGGGAATACAATTTAATGTCGTGCGGGATGAGGGCATACAGTTTAATGTCTTGCGGGACGAGGGCATGGGAATTATGCTCTGAGGCGGCCCATGGGGTTGGAGAACCGACACGAAAGGGGGGTCGGAACGACCGAGTGATGGGCTTGAACCTCATGGAGGCTTCATACGTACGATGCATTAGCATGGATCGAAGTCCCCGTAGTTTGTTGGGATGGGGCTTACGCTCTGAGGCGACCCATAAGAGGATGTCATGGTCGATGCTTGCTCTAAGCCCATGTGAGTCATGCTCGGTGTGAGAAAAAAGAGTCATCAGGGACCAGACGATCACGTCGCGAAGGGTGCGTCCGTGAGAAGCAGAGAGGGGCTTACTCATTGAGTGTCCCAAAGAGGAAATATGGGCATACGCGTGGTTATCATCCCTTAGCGTAGGGGATTAATCTAGTATGGAGGCCCGTGATGCGATAAAGTGCAAAGGGAGAGGGGTTTGGGACAGAACAAAGGATATGCCTCGTTCCCTATCACACCCTCTACTGGCCTTGGCAGTGGGGAAGTACGGAGGTTCATGGGTGCAACCTTCCGTAGGGGAGACTAGGGGATTACACTCTGAGTCAGCCCTTCCCTCATGGAAAAACACCACTCCAAAAGGAGGATATCATTCCATGCGAGGAAGATTACATTCCTGTGGAGACGAGTGGCGTAAAGAATGTCTGAGCTGGGAGGAACCTGCGTGTGAGGCACGGGGTTGGAGCACATTTTAACGTCATGTGTTGAGGATGAGGTGCTTGGAAGTTTAATGTACTGCCGCTCAGACGAGGTGGGTTCGCTCCACACTCCTCAGGCTTACATGCCCAACACCCTCTACCCATTGTGGGAGGGAAGGCATCGGCAAGGCCGTAGTAAAGGGGGGCCGCAAGGCGAACCATCGAGGGGTCCATGTTAGCGTGACTATGTGAAGAAGAAATAGCCGTTAATGTGCCTATGTGAAGAAGAATGAGGCAAAGCAACGCAATGGGAAATGCCACCCAAGGGACCTTGAGGTTAATTCTTACGAGCCTGGAAGGCCGTATGGGAAAACAACGCATGGCGTGCATGCCCGGTATGGAAGACATCAGGTGCCGACGTAGAGAGGCACCCCGGGGGCGTCAAGGTGAGGGGTCCTGGGTTTGCGCACAAAGAGGAGGTTTGTGTGAAAAACACCGGAATGGTGCGCAATTGGGGTAGAGGGATTGCACACATCTCGGGGGGATTACACGTAGCGGGCTTGGATTGTGCGTGGGGGAATGGCCGATCCCTAAGGTATGAAAAAACCTAATGAAGGGATTGTGCGAAATTTGGAAGGGATTACGCAAAAATGGGAATGGATTGCGCGCAAAAAAGAGGTATTGTGCGTAAAAGGGGAACCCTGAGGAGTTGGAAAATTCACTTAAGCCTACGGGATTGCGCCCAAAGGCGAACCCCAGGGAAAGGTTTGTGAAAATGGTTATTACTTGGAAGTCATATTGCGCGCGCGGGAGTCCGATTTGCGCGCACGGGAGCTAGTTTGAATTCTGAAACCCTGAAATGGTTGGGGTCGCCTTCTATTTATAAGAATCCACCATCGCAGAATCTGGACGGCGTGCGAAATCTTCCATGCCAGGACATGTCGGCGTGAAAGGCCTCACTACGTGGAACCGGGCGCGCAAAATAGCATGTCACACCAGTTCTTTTTCATGAATCCTGGGAGTCCTTCGCGCGAACAACAATTTTCTCGTGCAAGTCCTCCTTAATTTCGCGCACCACTCCCGGGACCTTCGGACCAGGCCTCTGAGTCCGAATATGACTTCTCTTCGTCATTTTGGAACCTCCTTTAAGAGTTATGGACTTTTTTGGAAACTTCACTATGCCAACATTATAAAGAGTATTAGATATATGTTTATCATCCTGGATGGGATCAATAGAAACATTAATTTAATTTTTAGGTTGGTATCTAGACATTTCTTCAAGAATCACATCAATAAAAACCTGAACAATAGGTACATCTATTATTCTAAGGAAATTTTTCCCATTCATAGGTTGTTCTTGGTATTTTTTTGAATAATTTTATTAAGTAGAAGTATTGGAGGTGGATTGAGACATGATTTGGTTGACATAGTCTCCCCTATAAAGATAATAGATTCCATATCTCCACCCCAAATAATAATCTCCTAATCTTGGTAATAAAGATTCTCAATATCATTTTAAATCAAATACATACCTAGGATTATATAAAATTCAACCATTGGTATAATAATAAAGTATTAAAATATGGAAATTCTATGTGTCATAATGGGTAATGATCGACATATCCATGTTGGAGTAATATTTCTACTAATATTATTGATTGAAAAATCCCTTCTTAAGGTTCTAGGAAAGTATATAATTTTATTGGAAGACATGGAAGATATAAAATTGTATAAAGATCGATAATAAAATAAATTATTTGATAAATTTTAAGATATAATCAATTTAACTTCCATTATATATCAAGTAACTTTATCCTAGTTTTGTTGACTACAAAAGCTTAGCCATGCTCCATTGTCCCTTTGTAATGTAAAATCTCATAACACCTGGGAAATTAATTTGAATAGATTTCCATTTCCTTATAATTGAAGCATTATAAATTATTATCTTATTTATTTCCTTTAAAATATTGAGTGTCATGGACTTTTTCTCCATACTAGAAGTAAAATCCCTTTCCAATCAAGCATGATCCATGGTGTTTCTTTCCACATTTATAAGAAGTTGGAAATTTCACCCTTCCATTCTTCACATTTTCTCTATTTTCTTTTCCAAAGTACTCAAATGACTGCTTATTTTCATTTTTCCCATGAAAATATAAGATATAGAGAATTATTTATTTTTATTTATGTGATTTTATACTATATCAATATATACTGAAAATTTCTAAGAGAATAGTTTCCTTTGATGTCTGGGATTTATCTCATCAATGAAATAGTTATTCTTACTCCTTATATTATATACATAATTTTTAACATAACTTACAAAACTTGTAATATTATATTAATATTTATAAATATTTTTTCTCTCTTTTTACCTTTGATTTAGAAATATCTCCTCCATCTTAGCCTATTTATCATGATGAAAACATTTTTCAAATAATATCTCCTTGAAATTATTCCACAATATAATATTTATTTACTAAGATTTATTAGTGTTCTGGATCAATGACAACCATTAATTAGTGTCTCTTTAAAGATGCTAAAATATCATGATAACTTTCTATCATTCACTGCTCACCAAAGTGAGAAATATATTATCTTGGGAATTCATCCACTGTTAAAATATAATTTGATTAGTAGTCCCATTGAATGACAGAGGATGCTTTTGTATGAAATGGTTAAAAATTATTGTACCATCTTGGGTATCAGCTGGGTGCTCCATTAATGAATGGTTATTAGATTAAAATTGAATCGACTACCAAAATATAGTTATAATTTGTTCCTCTCTAGTTCGGTCTCTATCTCTAAATTCATTACCTATCCCATGAGGGAAATATCTAAATATATTGGAAAATTGATATGATTTATATTCCTTTAATTAGCCATATTTTTTAAATAATATAATATTCTAATTAATCTCAAAACATAAAGAATTATAAAAATTAATTTTTTAACACATAACATAAATTTAATATTTACACATAGATAATACTAGAATAATAAGTTTAGTATCTTTGGGAACATCTTTAATTAATAAAAATATTTTCAAATCATTCATAATGGTTTTTTAAGAGTGTGTAAATCAATCAAATAATATCCTCTAATGGTGTTTATCCATTTATGAGATTTTAGGTCCACATATCGTGCACTAGTGACAATCATGTTAATACCCAATCCACCCAATTCAAGGTTGTTACCCCTTGGTGCATCTTTTCTATACTCACATCCACTTTCTAGTATCCATTAAAGAGTTTATATTATAGTAAAACCACATAATCTATAATTTACCAAAACAATGTGATATTATCCTATACCTAGACTTAGTCCCAAAGTCTTTCATACGGTTATGTTATCCAATCTGTGTTTTCTGAAATCTAGTTCACAAGGTTTATACTAAACTTACTTTGATACCAACTATAACAACTCAAAATTAGTAACATGGAGCTGATAATAATTTTACTACATTGGAACATGATACAAAGGTTCATATCATGAAGGATTGAAGAGTTTATTAGCCCTGAGAGACTAGATACATTTATAAATCTCACATTATATTAGAAAACATGAAATAAAACATAATAATCTATTGATAATGTTATAATTTTTTCGAGTATATCCCTAAAATCATTCATAAATAAGTTCTTTTTAACATAGGGAAAGGAAAAAAAATTAAGTGTGAGCTCGGATGATCAGTAAGAGAAAGAGTACAATAGAAGCTATCATAGGATAAATAAAGCATCAAAATTACGAAAGTGATCATCAATAATCAAATATTCAATATAATTAATATCAAAAACATAAATGACAAAATCCATAATGATAGAATTCATAATTCAAGGCATCTGGATATTACCATCAAGGCCTTGTGCCAAGTCATTATAAATGAACCGGTAAGGTGTATACTAAATACCCAATCTAGTTTTCCACATGATACCTACTGATGCATCTATGGGATATAACGGTTTCTATTCATCACATACTAAGTCCAACTTATTAATCATATGAATGAAATGAATAAAAAATCAATACATAATCAATATAAATATTCATATTGAAAAACTAGCATACAAAATATTTATAATTTCTATAATAAATAAATAAAACCAACTGATCATAATCCATATATAGTAATATTATTTATGGAATCATTACATTATAACCCTAATAAATCATAAGATTCATAAAAATATATCAAAAATATTATTAAAAGATCACTGAAATATTTCATTAGGAAAATACCCTTTCTATTTGGTAATAACATATGTAAAACCTTAAAATTTTGAGAATAAAAGGGAAAAATAGTTTAAAATAAATATGAAAACTTTTAAAGTAATATTCAATTAAAATAATATTCATGACAGAGGTAATAATTGTTCATGTGGTCAGTGTTAAAACAAATATTTCATTCAAACCTTCAGTAAAAATTTACTTTTTTGTAAAACAATAAGAAGATTCCATTTAAAATAATTTATAATAATTAATGTATAGGTAAAAATTAATTTAATAAATAATATTAGAATAGTGAAAAAATTCATAAAAATACAATAAATAGAATATGTACATGAGGGGAAAATATTTATGACCTAATAAAAAGACTGAGTCATTTATTATTATTATTTTTGAATTTTATAGTATTTTGAGAGTGGAAAATTAAATGAAAACATGTAAAATCCATATATTACTATATAATAAGAAATTATATGGGGTTATAAAGAGAAAAATCTGGTAATTTATTTTAATATAGATTTAAACACAATAAATCTCTAATAAAAATGATATTAAAAAATATATTCTTACCACAAGTATGACTTTCTTGGTTAGCACCTTTTACCTATTGTATAATAAATCTAGATTTATTATAATTCAATAATGATATAATATTCATAATTATAATATCATATATCCTTTACTTATAACATCATATTACCTTTTCATTAACTACCTTTCATTATCATCATTATTTCAAGTGTTAACTGTTTCATTTTGCATGTATGTTTTGACTCAACAGTTATGGTCCTTTAATTTTGATCATGTTTCCATCATATATATAATTTTAATAATTATATATATATCATGAATATTAATTATATATATATAATGATAATTTAAATTCATACATGAAAAATGAATCACATAGCTTTGTGGAGGCGGTAGTCCCCATGTACACACGAGCAACTTTATCATTTTTTAATGGGTGGAAGGTTAAGAAGGTAAATGCTATATTATATTTCTTAAAAAAAATATTTCATTAATATATATATATTTCTTAATTAAATATTTATATGAATCCAAGTAAATTGGTGATAAAAAATGAATTACACATTTACATAGAGAGGATAGGTCGTACGTATGTGTAGGTGATGTTTTTATTTTCCATAGGATGTAAAGAAGCTAGAAAATGGTTGACCCATAACCATAATATCATATTTTCATATTTATTATACTATATTAATTAATTTATTATGGGAAAAATATGTTTGTTGTAATTATATGAATAAATAAACTTTCAAACTGTCGATTAAGGCATTTATCACTTCTTTGAGGGCCCCCTTTGGATTACACCTAAATCCCTTTAGGATGGTCTTAGAAGAAGAAAATTTTTTCTATAATTAATGGTTGAAATATTGGATGGTTTTTGGGTAGGTCTTGGAAAAAATATAGTGATCAAAATTTTTGAATAAGGGAGGATAAGATGTGGCCTTTATAAGTGAAGAGAGGGACACACCTTTAATTACTTAAAATATTTAAAAAATATAATGTAATTTTTACGTGAGAGTGGAACCAAATGGTAATTAATTTAAATTTAATATTAAATAAGGTCAAAATATATTCAAACAATTATATTTTGAGGAAATGTTTATCCTTATAACTTAGTTTAACTACCTCCTTTGATAAATTTGATTGAACCTTAACTCTATTAACACATTTTTACATTTTTTACTTTACATTGTGTCCAAAATTTAATTTGACCTTATTACCTAATATTAATTATACTAATCCATAATATTTAATCCATTTTACAAGATTCAGTTTTTATAAGTGTTATAAATTAACATTAATATAAGTGTGTAAAATGCATCGAAAACAGTTTGAGTAAAATGTTTGTTTTAAGTATAAAAATTATTTTATTGAAAAATAAAGTATTATATTGAATATAATGAAATTCATTATATTATTTAAATAAAATAAAATATTATTTAAAATAAAACTAAAACTCAAAGGAACCTTGTAAATACTTGATTAAAAGATAAGAAGTAAAAATGTTTTTTATTTGAAAAAAAAATTCTTGGATTTATAAAATGATAAGAAAATATATCGATACTCAGAATTATATTTTGATAAGAATTATATTAATTATTTAATATATATTTTTTATATAAAAAATGTTTCATAACATTTCATATAATTTTTATTGTAAAGACCCGGAAATTTCAAGGAAACTTTTTTCTTAATTTTCTTTGGAATTTTACAAGAACGCAGTTTCTGACGGCGCCTGATTCTGATGCCCGGTGTGCCTGGTATTAATTTCCGAAGTTTGGCTCAGGTACGTTCAGTGAAAGAGTGAGCGGGAATTTCTAACTTTTGAACCGGTGCTCGGAATCGAATTCCGAGGGCACCGATGAACTCGCAACGCCGGTAATCGCTTAAGGGGACTTTTACCATAGTTGTGTTTGTGTGGGTGAAGAAGTTAAATTTTGAGGTTTAATTAAAAAGTAAATAAAATTGTTGAATCAATTTTATTTCATAACAAGGTGGTTAATTTCTACCATGGGAAGTTGGTGGTGGGGCCCACATCCACCCAACTTCCCATGTGTGGATAATTGAAAGAGTGGGGCCCACACGAACCCCTCCCCACCTTTCCAAATTCCTTAACTCCCTAACTCCTCTTAACCCTTCACTTTCCTAACTCCCCATTAACTCACTTTCATTAATTTTTGACAACTTGTTATAATTAATAAAGTGAGTTACTTAATTTCAAACTTTTGAAATTCAAATGGTTAGGATGTGTTAATAAAATTAAGACTTGGTCTTATTTTATTTTTGTTAGAGTTTTTGCCACTTTGAGAGGTTTGGGAAGCGTTAAGTCTTCTTCTTCTTCAACCTCGACGAAGAACACGAAGAACACCGTTCTTCAACGAAGAACATCTCCGCCGAAGAACGTGACGTCTTCTTCCAACGATGTTTCCTCTTCGAACGCACCTCGATGACAAAGGAATCAACGTTCGTTTTCCGCGACACCCGACCTCCGCGACGCTCGTCTTCCGCGGCTCAATTGACGTGCACCGTTCTTGAACCGAGGTAGGAAATTGTTTATGAAATATTAATGAACCCCATGTTACTTCCTTCTAAATCAAAGAACACGGATCAAATAAACATTAATTTGATCCGCAATGATTATGTTGGGGGTTGGGATTTTATTTTGGTATTCTCTTACCTTTTGAGAAAAGAATGACGAGCGCGGACCAACCAATTCCGGGTTGATCTGCGAATCATTCGTACATGTGGATCGATGTAGGGGTTTTATTTATTTATTTGATTCGTGAATACCAACTTGATGATCTTCGTGGATTTAAACCATTTGTTATCGAATAACGTGAGGGGGTCGGACCGTACAAACACGACCGGCCCTCCTCCTTAATTTCGTGATGGTTCCTTTGTGGTTGGTACGGGAAGGTGTGGTGCCGTCGCACCACGCGGTATTCATGCGGAAGGATATGTGCGGCGCCGTCTTGCCGCGCCATGGAAGGAATTTTAAGAAAGCGACGTCGTCGCGCCGAGTCGAAGAAAACCAAAGAACCGCGGTCAGAGTCGGGCCGCGGCAAATGGGCGCGGCGCCATCATGTCGCGCTGGAAAACTACAAAGACGACGCAAATTGTTTTGACGTGCGGATTGACGGGCGATGACGAAGCAAGCCGTTTTGGCGTTTGAATCCCTTCGTAGTGAAGGTGGGGTCCCGGGGGGACCATAGGCGAAGACGGCAAGAGAAACGGACCACCGGAGCGCGTCCGGTGGTCCGCGAAAGGCGGCGGCGGCGCGCCGCCAAAAGTTGCCGGCGGCGGTTGCCGCCGGCGTCAATCAGCGGCGGGGGGGGGGGGGGGGGGGGGGGGCACCCCCGCCGCTCCACGGCGACCGCCCGGTCGCGGCCGGCCGGTCGGGCCGGACCGGACCGAGCCGGGTCGGGCGACCCGGTTCGGGCCGACCCAGGGGGGGTCGGCCCGGGCCCAGACCCCCCGTTTTCGGACGACTTTCGGTAAAATACCCATATCTTGAGATGTAGACCTCCGATTGATGTGTCGTCAGCGGAAACACGATCCTTGGATCGAGACAGTCGTTTCGGTATATTACACTCAAGGTTTTGGAGAACTTTGGGTTCAGCCGGGTTGGTTCGTACACGAAACCAACCGGGCCCTCGGAGCGGAAACGCTCGTAACATGAGTTCCGGACGTCCGAATGACGTGCCGTAGACTTTGTTGAATTCCTCTTAGTGAGACGGATCTTTTGGCTTACTCCGCACGAGGTTTGGATGCCATCGGAGTGCGGTCGGGTTGGTTCGCTCACGAAACCAACCGGGCCCCTCGAACGAAAAGGCCAATAACTCACAGACCGGGCGTCCGATTAACGCGCCGTCTGTCTCGTTGTTTTCCTCTTGATGAGGCGGAACTTTTGGAAAACCTCGCCCGAGTTTTGGTTGCTGTTGGATAGTGGCCGGGTTGGATTGTACCCGAAATCCAACTGGGCCCCTGGAACGGAAATGCTGATATCATTCAATCCAGACGTCTGTTTGACGAACCGTCAGCGGCGTTGGTGATCACGTTGAGAAACGGTCCCTATGAGTATACCCTATGAGTTTTTGGGGTATATTTGAGTTACGGCCGGATTGGTTCGCACACGAAACCAACTGGGCCCCGGGGACGAAAAGGCTAGTAACTCACAGACCGGACGTCCGATTGATGCGCCGACTGTTGCGTTGAGACCCCTATGACGAGGCGGTCCTTTGAGATACTTCTTCGTGGGACATGTGATACTTGGAGTATCGACCTGTAGCTCGTGGAGCGGACCCTCCCAGAGATGAGCGTACGGAGTGCGGAGACCATGTAGCCGGCTGAAACCTGACGACTGCTTGACCGACTCGACTTGGAGTGAGTCGACTAGCCCAGTGGACGGAGCGCCCGGTATTTGGCGACAGACCCACGGCGGACGGAGCGCCCGGTAGTTGGCCGCAGATCCGCGGTACTCGACAAGAGGAGTACCTATGTAGGCTATTAGGGGAAGCACCCGGTATTTGGCGACAGACCCTCAGCGGACGGAGCACCCGGTAGTTGGCCGCAGACCCGCGATACTCGACAGGAGGAGTACCTAAGCAGTATTAGGTTAGGGAGCACTACCTCGGAGTCGTGACAGGACCACTGTACACTTCATAGACGGAGCTCTTCAGCAGTTACAGTTTCGTTGATGGAAATCCTGGTTTGAGCTGAGACTTTTGACCTTTGTGTTTACCTCATGATTGAGATAAGTCACTTGATAACTTAGGTATATGTATGGGCATATACCTGGGTAGTGGTTATCCATTGATTTCATTATCCTTTTGTTTCATCATGATTGAGATGGGTTACATGATAACTTAGGTATATGTATGGGCATATACCTAAGTAGTGGTTATCAGTTGAGATCTTCTTTGTGGTTATCCTTGTTGTTTTTAGTGAGACCTTGAGGGTCTTGGGGTCCCTACTGAGTATCGTTATACTCACCCCTGCACGGGCTATGCCCGCACCTCGTTGTGTTGGTTGCAGACGACGGGCAGTGCTGACAGAGGCCGAGTGTTCGAGGACTGGACTGTACCCGGAGGTGGACTACACGACGAGTCAGTACCCGGAGGCGGACTACACGACGAGTCAGTATCTGGAGGAGGACTCCATGGTGAGACGACACACGGAGGCGGTTGACAGGTGAGAGCATTGAGGAGGCTATCTGTACCCACCCTTCAGGTAGGATCTGAGGAGGACGACCCAGGAGCTACTTCCTTCTTCCAACTGTTTGACTTTTTCTGTTGTACTTTCGTTTAGTCGTAGCTGCACTTTCAGTTGGGTTTGTATTCTGGCCCATTTACTTTTCATCACTTCTTTTTGTACTTAGTGTTTTTCTTCTGCTTGTACTCTGTGGTGTTTTGTTTACTTTTATAAAGGCAATGCCTTCCCAGTTATCAGGATTTATGCCTTTGGTGCTAGTCGCCAGCCCCTGGCCTATGGAAGGCGGGCTTGGGGTAGTCACGGCATGGGCCCCGAGGATGGGTGGTGACAAATTGGTATCAGAGGAGTCGGTTCTACCACAAAACTTATAACTCTGATATTTTATTTCTGTGAAGCAATAGTGTTAAGAGTACCGAGTGCGGTTTTCGGTTCAGGGAGTCCAGTTTTGGTGCGGGCGGCCAACGTATCCATACACCAGGACCCTGACAACTGATTTCCGATTTTGTGCACGAAAACACGGATTGTGTGTGTGTTTCCAGAAGTTTTATTTGAATATCATCTCAAACCTGGTCAGCTCACCAGGTATAAATCGTTTGACCGTGTCACGTTGTTCCTTTCAGGATGCCTCCCCATGGATGACCAGCTAGAGCCCCGAGAGTGGTTCGTACTGACAGCCCGCCAAGCGACGTGGCCTCAGTACAGGGCCCTTTTTTAGTTGAGGCACCAGTGGAGGCACCAGCGGTACTACTACCCGTTGGGCCACCGATGCCACCAGCCCCAGCAGCAGAGGGTGCACATCGCTCGAGCGCACTGCACGAGTTCCAGCGCCAGAGGCCACCCAGGTTCCAGGGTGGGACGGACCCGCAGGCGGCTGAGGGTTGGCTGGAGGCTGTGGTGAGAGTCTTCAGGCTAGTGGGGACACCGACAGACTTCATGGTGATCCTTGCTGCCAGCCTTCTTCAGGCAGAAGCAGGCAGATGGTGGAGCTTGATGCTCCAGATGCATGACGATGCGACACTTCATTTAGGCAGACTTCGAGAGCCTGTTCCAGGCAAAGTTTGTACCAGCCACCCTTTGAGCGGTGCGTATACAGGAGCTACTTCAGTTGCGGCAGGGAAACGTGACAGTGGCACAGTATTCAGCGAGGTTCACAGACCTCTCACGCTACTCCACAGATATGGTACGGGACCCGTTCTTTAGGGCCCGAACCTTCGAGCAGGGGCTCAGGCAAGAGATTAGAGCTTCTGTTGTTTCTCACAGCATTCCGACGCAGACAGGGGTGTTGGAGAGAGCCCTCTTAGTGGAGAGTTTCCTTGCTGAGCAGTCTCCAGCAGCAGGACCCACCACTAGCCGGCTAGCGGCAGAGTCTTCTGTAGCAGGCAGTATATAGATGACGCAGAGGTCCAAGAGGACCAGACCTATCGGTGGCCGACTGCACGACTCAGGTTCAGTTGTGCGGGGAAACTGGGGTGGAGTCATAGCTAGACGTGCCGAGAGTGGACAGTGTTACTCCTGCGGCGGGATTGGTCACATGGCACGTGACTGTCTGACCTGCCATGCAGATGACCGACAGTTAAATAAAGAACCTCCCAGGAAGAGGCAGAGGTTCAATCAGGGCAGACCGCAGGGGACAGGAGGACATGGGAGAGCTCAGCTTTAGGAAACTGAGACCTATGGTCATTGAGCTCTAGAGGAAGATGGATAGGAGAGGGACTAGCTCCAGACCTAGAGGCTATTGATCATGTTGCTTCTAGTTTTGTTGTTGTTACATTTGTGTCTTTGTACTATGAGCTGCAATAATGAAAAGACACTTATCTTTGTAAAGTTTGTTTTCCTGTCCTTTTTGTTTGGTTGATACTGAGTGGTCCCGGTTAAGACTGTTGACTTGACCCTCACTTTCGAGATTTCTACTGGAGGAGACCTAGTGACCTCACAATGATGCCGACAGTGTGACTTGACCCTTGGAGGCGAGAGTGACAGTTGGATCTATTGGTAGTTACGTTGAGGCATTACGACGTCATCCATGGCATGAATGCATCATTCATGTCAGGATTGACTGTATTAGGAAATGAATGTGGTTCATCCAGGGGATGAGACCAGATTTCTCTTATCGGAAAAGAAGAAATCATAGCAGCTCTTTTGAGACTAGAGAAGGTCCAGGTCATCCAAGAGCGGATGAGGACAGCACAGGGCCGAAAGAAGCCTTATGCAGATAGGACTTGGAGGCCTCTAGAGTTCGAGGATGATGATCTCGTCCTTATACGGGTCTCACCTCGACGAGGTATACGGAGATGAGGCCAGGGAGGCAAGTTATCTCTGAGGTTCAATGGACCTTTCTAGGTCCTCAGCTGGGTAGGCGTGGTGGTTTACTACTTGACCCATCCACCTCAGTTGCAATAGGTGCACGACATTTTCCAGGTATCTCAACTGAGGAGATACATGCTCGACCCTTCGCATATCATCGACCATGAGGAGCAGGACAATGGCGATGGGGTTACTTCCATGGAGGTTCTAGTGGGGATCAAAGATCGACAGGAGCGGATCCTATGAGGACGATCAATTCCTCAGGTGAACATTCTATGGCAGTACGGGAACCTCCGGGTGAGCACATGGGAGCGGAAGGCTCAGATGCGTGCTCTGTACCGCTTTTGTGAACCTAGTTTGTGTTGATGCTTTACGGGGACGTAAAGTCCTTTGGTGGGAGTAATTTAAAGACCTGGAAATTTCAAGGAAATTTCTTTCTTAATTTTCTTTGGAATTTTACAAGAACACAATTTTTTACGGTGCCTGATTCTGAGGCCCGGTGTGCCCAGAATTAATTTCTGAAGTTTTTTTCGGGTACGTTCAGTGAACGAGCGAGCATGAATTTCTAACTTTTGAACCGGTGCTCGGAATCGAATTCCGAGGGCACAGATGAACTCGCAATTCCGGTAATCACTTAAGGGGACCTTTACTGTAGTTGCGTTTGTGCGGGTGAAGAAGTTAAATTTTGTGGTTTAATTAAAAAGTAAATAAAATTGTTGAATCATTTTTATTTCATAACAAGGTGGTTAATTTCTCCCATGGGAAGTTGGTGGTGGGGCCCACATCCACCCAACTTCCCATGTGTGGATAATTGAACGAGTGGGGCCCACACGAACCCCTCCCCACCTTTCCAAATTCCTTATCTCCCTAACACCTCTTAACCCTTCACTTTCCAAACTCCCCATTAACTCACTTTCATTAATTTTTGACAACTTGTTATAATTAATAAAGTGAGTTACTTAATTTCAAACTTTTGAAATTCAAATGGTTAGGATGTGTTAATAAAATTAAGACTGGGTCTTATTTTATTTTTGTTAGAGTTTTTGCCACTTTGAGAGGTTTGGGAAGCGTGGATTCTTCTTCTTCTTCAACCTCGACGAAGAACACGAAGAACACCGTTCTTCAATGAAGAACATCTCCACCGAAGAACGCGACGTCTTCTTCCAACAATGTTTCCTCTTCGAATGCACCTCAACGACAACGGAATCGACGTTCGTTTTCCGCGACGCCCGACCTCCGCGACGCTGGTCTTCCACGGCTCAATTGACGTGCACCGTTCCTGAACCGAGGTAGGGAATTGTTTATAAAATATTAATGAACCCCATGCTACTTCCTTATAAATCAAAGAACACGGATCAAATAAATATTAATTTGACCCACGAAGATTATGTTGTGGTTTGGGATTTTATTTTGGTATTCTCTTACCTTTTGAGAAAAGAATGACGAGCGCGGACCAACCAATTCCGGGTTGATCCGCAGATCGTTCGAACATGTGGATCGATGTAGGGGTTTTATTTATTTATTTGATTCGTGAATACCAACTTGATGAACTTTGTGGATTTAAACCATTTGTTATCGAATAACGCGAGGGGGTCGGACCGCACAAACAGGGTCGACCCTACTCCTTAATTTTGTGATGGTTCCTTTGTGGTTGGTACGGGAAGGCGTGGTGCCGTCGCACCACGCAATTTTCATGCGGAAGGATATGCGCGGCGCCGTCGCGCCACGCCGTGGAAGGAAGTTAAAGAACGCGACACCATCTCACCGCGTCGAAGAAAACCGAAGAACCGCGGTCGGAGTCAGGCCGCGGCGAAGGGGCGCGGAACCATCAGGTCGCGCTGGAAAACTACAAAGATGACGCTAATCGTTTTGACGTGCGGATTGATGGGCAACAACGAAGCAGGCCGTTTTGGCGTTTGAATCCCTTTGCAGTGAAGGTGGGGTCCCGGGGGGACCATAGGCGAAGACGACAGGAGAAACGGACCACCGGAGCGCGTCCGGTGGTCCGCAAAAGGCGGCGGCGCGCCGCCGGAAGTTGCCGGTGGCGGTTGCCGCCGGCGTCAATCAGCGGCGAAGGGGGGGGGGGGGCACCCCCGCCGATCCGCGGTGACCGCCCGGCCGCGGCCGGCCGGTCGGGCCGGGCCCATCCGGTTCGGGCCGACCCAGGGGGGGTCGGGCCGGGTCAGCCCGGGCCCAGACCCCCCGTTTTCGGACCACTTTTGGTCAAATTCCCATATCATGAGCTGTAGACCTCTGATTGACGCGTCGTCAGTGGAAACATGATCCTCGGATCGAGACGGTCGTTTCGGTATATTACACTCAAGGTTTAGGAGAACTTTGGGTTCGGCCGGGTTGGTTCGTACACGAAACCAACCGGGCCCTCGGAGCAGAAACGCTCGTAACTTGAGTTCCGGACATCTGAATGACGTGCCGTCGACTTTGTTGAATTCCTCTTAGTGAGAAGGATCTTTTGGATTACTCTGCTTGAGGTTTGGATGCTTTCTGAGTGCGGTCAGGTTGGTTCGCTCATGATACCAACCGGGCCCCTGGAATGAAAAAGCCAATAACTCACAAACCGGGCGTCTGATTGACGCGCCGTCTGTCTCGTTGTTTTCCTCTTGATGAGACGGAACTTTTGGCATACCTCGCCCGAGTTTTGGTTGATGTTGGATAGTTTCCAGGTTGGATTGTACCTAAATTCAACCGGGCCCCTGGAATGGAAAAGCTGATATCATTCAGACCAGACGTCTATTTGACGAACCGTCAGCAACATTGGTGATCACGTTGAGAAACGGTCCCTATGAGTATACCGTATGAGTGTTCAGGGTATAGTTGAGTTACGGCCGGATTGGTTCGCACACGAAACCAATCGGGCCCCGGGGACAAAAAGGCTAGTAACTCATAGACCGGATGTCCGATTGACGCGCTGACTGTTGCATTGAGACCCCTATGACGGGGCGGTCCTTTGAGATACTTCTTCGTGGGACTTATGATACTTGGAGTATAGACATGTAGCTCATGGAGTAGACCCTCCCGGAGACGAGCGTACTGAGTGCGGAGACCGTGTAGCCATCTGAAACCTGACGACTTCTTGTCCGAATCGACTTGGAGTGAGTCGACTAGCCCAGTGGACGGAGCGCCCGGTATTTGGCGACAGACCCATGGTGGATGGAGCGCCCGGTAGTTGGCCGCAGACCCGCGGTACTCAATAGGAGGAGTACCTCTGTAGGCTATTAGGGGAAGCACCCGGTATTTGGCGACAGACCCTCAGCGGACGGAGCGCCCGGTAGTTGGTCGCAGACCTGTGATACTCGACAGGAGGAGTACCTCAGCAGTCTTAGGTTAGGGAGTAGTACCTCGAAGTCATGATAGGATCACTGTACACTTCAGATACGGAGCTCTTCAGCAGTTACGGTTTCGTTGATGAAAATCCTGGTTTGAGCTGAGACTTTTGACCTTTGTGTTTACCTCATGATTGAGATGGTTCACTTGATAACTTATGTATATGTATGGGCATATACCTGGGTAGTGGTTATCCATTGATTTCATGATCCATGAGTTTCCTCATGATTGAGATGGGTTACTTGATAACTTAGGTATATGTATGGGCATATACCTAAGTAGTGGTTATCTGTTGAGATCTTCTTTGTGGTTATCCTTGTTGGTTTTAGTGAGACCTTGAGGGTCTCGGGGTCCCTACTCAGTATCGTTATACTCACCCCTGTACGGGCTATGCCCACACCTCGTTGTGTTGGTTGCAGACGACGAGCAATGCTGACAGAGGCCGAGTGTTCGAGGACTGGATGGTACCCGGAGGTGGACTACACGACGAGTCAGTACCCGGAGGTGGAATACACGATGAGTCAGTATCTGGAGGAGGACTCCACAGCGAGAAGACACATGGAGGAGGTTGACGGGCGAGAGCGTTGAGGAGGCTATCTGTACCCACCCTTCAGGTAGGATCTGAGGAGGAAGACCCAGGAGCTGCTTCCTTCTTCCAGCTATTTGACTTTTTATGTTGTACTTTCGTTCAGTTGTATCTTCACATTCAGTTGGGTTTGTATTTTGGCCCATTTACTTTTCAGCACTTCTTTTTGTACTTAGGGTTTTGCTTCCGCTTGTACTCTGTGGTGTTTTGTTTACTTTTATAAAGGCAATGCCTTCCGAGTTATCGGGATTGACGCCTTTGGTGCTAGTCACCAGCCCCTGGCCTATGGAAGGCGGGCTTGGGGTAGTCACGGCACGGGCCCCGAGGATGGGTCATGACATTTATTGCATTATAATTTCATAAAACTGATAGTTTTTGTAAAATTGGTATTTTTCACTATTCACCCAAAAATCAACTATTTTTGAAAAATTTCAAAAAATAACCCTAAGATAATTTTTACATGATGATTTAAAAAGCTAAATTAATTTTATCAAATTAAATTTATAAAATCTTGTAAATTTATGTTTAATCAAAATTCTTGAATAATGTTATGTGTATTGTGCTAGTGTTTCTTTAAAAAACCTTACAGTAATTGAAGTTCGAGGGTTACATTTTCCCATTATATCAATATTCTCTATATTGTTTTAATAATGTTAATGAGTATAATTAAAAAGTTTATTAATGTCATTTTATTCAATCTTTGACTTTATTTTCAACTTTTTTCTAAGGATTTTTTAATATTTTCTACAGTGTCATTTTTTACTTTCCTTACTAAATTGTTAAAATAATGTTGTTTAACATCATCTATGTGAATGTATTTTAAATATATAATTTATTTTATTCATAATAAATCATCCTTTCAAAATTTCCATGTTTTTAAATATAATAAATTTCTCATTGTTTGGTTATTTTTTTCATTTTAAAAATATTAGTTAATTTTTTAGAAGAATAAATAAAGGGATCTCATTCAAATTTTTATAATTTTATCATCCAATCACATTTTATCTTTGAAATTTAATTTATTTTCAAGGATTAAATATTTATAATTTTTTAAAAATTATTTTTTTCAATGGCTTCTGTTTACCCTATGAAATGAATTTCTCAATATGACTTAGTTGATTTTTTGACATCCATATTACAATGATTTATCTAATTTTTTTGACAATTTTGTTTCCTTGATTCTATAAAACTATAAATGATATATCTCAATTTTAGTTACCTTAATAGTATTACCATCTAAAGTTTCTAATTAATTTATGCTTTATACGTCACCTTGTTCATATGGGTTATGTTCTCTATTACTCTTCATCTCTCACTTGACCATATTTTTCTCCATCATGTCTAAATTATTTAATTTCATGTATAATATCTATATCAATTCCAATTTTTTTATTATGATTTATATTATTGACTGAATCATATACACATTACACAATATGGTTTCAATTTTAAGGGTTATTACCAAGAATGTTATTTTGTTTATTGATTGGGGAAATATTGAAAGCCCATATACTTATTATTTCAATATGAAGGGTTATTTATTACGAGGGTATATAGTTATATATTATATTTTTTATTCATTACTTAATATGATTAATGCATTGGAATTATTTATTTATGGGTGGAAACATAATTATATAGCCCCTTAATTCATCGATAGGTCTGATGAGGTAAACTAGTTAGGGTATTTGGTGTATGCCAACCCATTTATTTATATTCTCTTATCATGAGGCCTTGATTATATATAAGATGTCTTGGAAGGAGTCCTTGATAGTTTGATCAAGGTGTCTAACATTATGAATTCCATAACTCCGAAATTTGTTATTTTTATCCATGTGATTATTTACATTTTTATGTCTTCTATGAATATATTATGTGATCATATTATCCATTAAATGACATTATTTTATTATTATGTGTCCCTATCATATTATTCGTATCTTTATTATTCCATGATATCCTATATTTTACCCTACCCTTTACTAATCATTTGATCTCACTATTTATATTTCTACCACTCCCTAGGTAAGTAAAGAAGATTAATGTCAACATTGTCTCTAGAAGGGTATCATATGTGGAGAATCTTGTGGGAGATATCAAAGACATAATGTAAATTAAAAAATTCTTACTATAATGAGAAAAATTCTCATTGGATGAGAAAGTTTTGAATTTTTTAGTTAAAGGATTTTTCTTAACTCTCTAGATATCTAAAACAAAATGTCTTTTGTATGTATGTGTATGAATATTTTTTATTGATAATATAATTATGGAGGGTTATGTGTGGTTCAATTAATATAGTTTCCAAGTTAGTATGTATAGAATATAATATTATCACTAAATCCTGGAGTGTGGGTCTTGTGCGTCACACCATCACAAGGGAAACAAAAAGGACATTTAACACCTCTTTATGATCACAAACATCAATCTTAATATGACTAAAAGAAAACATTATGAGACAAACTATGATCATGAAGTAACCAATACTACCATACATAATGGGAATCTCAACCTACAAATAACTATGGATACCACTGTGAATTATTTATTAAGTCATAGCTAAATACAACATTTCAATATCATCACGATCAATCACCTTAACATAGGTACTAAGTCTCAAAGTATTTATCTACAACTAAATAAAAGGAAAAATAACCACCTCAAAATTCATAACTCTAAACTCATAATTGGAAAACATAATAGAGGAATAATAAAGAAACCATATAAATATGATTTTAAAATTTCTAACATTTAAGATCTAAAGGTGATTCAATGAGGGTTCTTAAAAACATTCCACTCATATAGTTATCAATAAAAACCCTTTTGGAAATAGTACATAAAACAAATTCCATAAATTCAATGACATGGGATAATCTCACAAACACAATCACCACCACTATAAAATTTATCCCCTTGATAAAATGAAAATAAATAGCACCCAGTGGTCCATAAAAATAGGAATGAACTATTATATATACTCATCTCACAAAATCATCTGTGGATAACTACACAACATATCTATAAAGATCAAAATTACTTTATAAAAAATTATCCTCAGGATATGATGTCATATATAAATTCATTTTCTAGTCTTCCCAATGTGATCAATCATTATATAAGCACATACAATCATTATGACCTAAACAATACATGATACATATCCCTTACCTACTATAGTATCCTATACAGTGCCTCTTATCCCTCAACGATGATCAAGAAAGGATCAATTCCCTTGCATAAGATCACATGGGCCCTCCACATCCATATCCAAATTTATTTCACAAACATCTCATACCATGATTAAGAATAGTATTTTCCTTCTACTCAATGTAAACCATAAAAAATCTAAATTAAAATATTGTCTTAAATAATCACTACAATACCACTCCATTGTGGTATAACCCCAATCAGTATCCATTGTTGGGTAAAAATTATAATCAACTATTAAATCCTAGAAATATATCTCCCATAGTGTAGGGGGAAGAATTAGAATTTGTGATTATGCTGGAAAAATAAGAGAGAAATTGTGATAAAAAATCCAGGATTAGGATGGAAAAAAAGAAACAAAAAGTGAGTTAAAACTTATATATAATAAAATAATCTAGTACATGTCATGTATTACAATATATTTTCAATTTTATACTAAAAAATCTAAATTAAACAATAATAAATAGAAAAAAGTAAAAATTCCCTAGAGAGTAAAGAAAAAAACTTATATAGCTAAAAATATATATGCCGATACACCTGATATAAATATAAATCACCCATAAATCTATTTTAGGTTACCTTATTATTTTATAAAAAATATCACATCATTTCAGATGAATATTAAACATATATCATCATAATAAAGTGCGTAGAACCAAAATAGTTTTCTATATTTGTAGATTAGATGCATAATAAACTAATTTAATGAAAGGTATTCAAAATATCCCACAAATTCTACCTCTCATTGTACCCTTCTTAGACATACCATACTTAATAAAATTATTCACAACCTAGGGAAATTGAAACATAAAAGAGAATGATCTCATATTATCAGTAAGAGTAAATATGGGAGAAATAAATAAAATAGTATAAGTGAGAATAAGATAAGTATATGGTCTGATATATTAATCACAACTCTTAAAATTTATAAGCAATCTATCATAGATCATAATTCATGACTTATGGACTAAAATTGTGTCATATCCAAAGTCTTGATTCATAATACTGAGGAATCATCAATATTCAATCATGATCTATCATATCATATCATAAGCATAATAACATTTTTATGGAATGAGTGGGATAATAATAAGAATATAAAATCATAACATTAGTCAAGGTTTACTGCCAAGAGCATCAAAACATTTTGGACAATGTCCTATAATGGATTGGGTTCACTCCTTATTCTCTTTTCATTCATGGTGGACAGAGTCCCATATTTAATAAGGTTCACTACCCATTCCATTTTCATATTATATCATGAGATATCAATCATTACCCAAAGAATCATGGGTTTATATAATTCTAGCCTACCCATCATGTAATGAAAATTATATATATATGTGCCACAAGATCGTAATAACATTCATTACATCAGAACATGTGGAAATTAAATGGGTTTCTTAAAGATTTATTCATCACATAGTCATAATCCATCTAGATAAATAACATGTATGGTATGATTAGATAACATCCCCATTAATTCATAACATTCATTAATGGATTTTGACAAAGGTAAAAAATAATTTTATAATAGAATTATAAATATACTTTAAAAATAAGATAAAACATCATTTTTCTTTTTTAAAATTTTAATATCTAAAAATTTATAGAAAATATAGTAATAGGATTTTATTATTAAAATACATGAAATAAATTAATTAAATTTTAAAATAAATAATGTTCATGATGATGAGAAAAGGTGTTCATTTGGTAAATTTTATAAAATATTCATTTCACAATTTTGTAAATAAATTAAATATAACTCATACTAGAAACATTCTAAAAATTATTTTGAAAAAACATTCAATGAAATTAAAATAGGGTAGAGAATTACTTTCTAAAATCATTAGATAACAAAAAATTAAATTCATGATACATTTTAATTAATATATTCATTGAATAAAAATATTTCTAATCAAAAAGTGGATATAATCCCAGCCTTTCCAAAAACAATTACTGTGGTATTTTTGAGTACCAAAGAGATAAATATGGAATAAATACATGAAAACCACCTAAATAACCATATGATAATATAATATATGAGGTTTTCGAAATAAAAAAAATAAAATTTACTATAATAAAAATTGAAATATAAACAATCTGGGTAAGAATTGAGATTACAACAAACACCCTCACCTCAAGTACCAACTTGATTTGTACACACCCTAAAGTCTTGTATAATAAATTTAAATTTATTATAAATATATATAATAACAATATTGAAACTTAAATTACAATAAATTATTCATTAATAGTTTTTAATCACCAATTTATTAATAATTCTGAACTTAAATCAATATTCTGGTGTTAATTGTTTAGTTTTTTTGTGCATATTTCAATTTGGTGATTCCTACCCTTGCACCATGGTCATGGTTTCATCATATAGATAATATTAATCATTTAATAAATATATTATTTATTAATTATATATTGTTTTATAAAAAATCGTGTAATGTAGTGATGAAAAACGAATTACATCACTTTAAAGAGGCGATTATCTTTACGTACGCATGAGGTGACATTTTCATTTTTTAATGGATAGAAATAAATAAAGGTAAATAATAATTTATTTTTAAATAATAATGAATATATAATATATAAAATATATGTTCCTTAAAATTTTCAACATAAGCATCCTTGTGAGGTGGTGATGAAAAATGAAACATGTTGTGCCATGGAGACCATAGTTCATAGGTACGCATGAGCAACACATTTTTATTCCATTGAATAGAAATTAAATATAAAATGGTTGTACCCTTAAAATAATAAAATTATCTATATTTAATATAATTATTTCAATATATTAATATAGTTATAGAATTTCTAGAAGAGGTGGGAAATGAAAAAATGTTTAAATATATCGGTAAATATAACCACCTCTTCTTTTAGTATCATACTTTAGATTACAACGTAAAACTTCATAGTATAATCTTTTAGTGAGAAAAAGAAATATAAGATGCGGGGAACAAATTTGGGAAGATATTTTGGTAGATTTTCTCTTACATATTGTGCACAAAGTGTGTGAATATGTAATAATAGTAGGTTTCTTTTTATAAGTGATGGGAGTATCACCCTTGTAAATATTCAATGTTTTAAAATAATATAAAGTAATTTTCATTGGAAAGTGGAATAAATTGGGGAAATATATAAATATAAGATAATTAATGGTGCAAATATACTAAATTAATCAAATTTATTCAAGTTTTATTGATATTTGCATCCTTTAATCTTATTTTAACCCTCTCATTAACCCGTTTTATCCCTTACTGTGGTGATTAAATTTTACGGTGGTAACTATTAATTATGAATAAAAATTTAAATGATATTATTACCAAGTATTTATAATGATTATTAAAAATATTAAATTCATTTTAGAATATTAAATTTCCATAGATGTAAGAAATTAATTCAAATATTCACTCACCAAATGCATGTAGATCTTTTTTTTGAAAAAAATGCATTTTAAGAATAAAAATGGTTTTATTATAATTAATTTTATAGTAAGAACCATTATATGAATGTTAATTTATTTTAATTAATGTATTTTTTAAAAACATCATTCAAATAATTCATAAATAGTGATTAATTTAATTTATTATCTTAAAAAAATTGCGTGTATAAAAAACATCAAAAAATATATATGTTTTTACATTCAAATGATTTTATCTTCACTTATATTCTTATAATAATAAATATATGAATTATTAATAATTTTTTATAAATTTTTAAAAAATAATTTTCTATATTTTTTATAGTATAGATAAATGAAATTAAATTTTAAGTAAAATATATTAAAAAAACATTTTTTTGAAAAAAAATACATTTAACCAAGGATTACAATACTAACATTACTTATCATTTCTCAAATATTTAATGAATTTAATATCTTTATTTTGTTACTTTAATTTTATAAATTTAATTTAAATATATATTAATTTATTTCATTTTCACTTTTAAATAGACATTATTCATTTAATTTCAGTGTTGCATGAATCACAAGCTATCAAACACATCCAATTTATTAAAAAAAGATATACTCTAAAATATTGAGGTGTTATACTAATGTAGCTTAAAATCTGTAAAAAAATTCCCTTAAATATATGAAAAGTGGATATAAAATACCGTATGAGTATAAACATAACCATTAGGTTTCTACTTTAACCTTTGACTGTAGTACTGATATTTAAACATATTAATAAATCTATGAGTGTAAAAGATAATTCATACAACCATTCAATGAAAAGGTAAATTCCAACCTCTATAGTTAACATATAACTCACCATAAACACACGATACAAAATAAAAAGGTGGTATATATGTATATAGTAAATTACACATATCTTAATTGAAACAAGGACCCAAAAAAGTCTTGACCAACATACTATTAGAATTCCCCAAAATCACATGTCCTACCTCAAAACTCCAATACCAGTAATATCATATTAGAATCTATTTCATAATCATAATATTCTTAAGTGGGTCTAAGGGACAAGGTCTACTTAGTAGTTCGTCCAAAATATCATCTCTTATAATATGTTAGGATATATGTTTCATTCTCATACTAGGGTGTTGATTGTATATAAAATCAATTTACCCCATTAATAAAATAATGTAAAATGTAATAGGGATACAAAAAACAAGATATCCCAAGTCACCATCACCAATAAAGGTACCTGTACAACCCAATCTCTAACATAGGTGTATCACAATTCCTTAAATAATTTCATTACCTATAGGGGATAATATAGAAACATATCCCCTCTAACCAGCATAGGTAAATAATAATTCAAACAA
Organism: Viscum album; assembly: GCA_963277665.1. Taxonomy (NCBI): domain Eukaryota; kingdom Viridiplantae; phylum Streptophyta; class Magnoliopsida; order Santalales; family Viscaceae; genus Viscum; species Viscum album. Next base: position 488,717,102 of record OY728166.1, read on the forward strand.
CATACCTCTATCATAACAGGGAGGGGATAATACCAAGCTCCATATCCGAAAATTTTATATATCAACACCATACATAATTACTGTTCCCAAATGGGTAGTAGATAGTATCTACCCACCCAAACCATCACACAACCCTCCATCTAGGAATCAAACATCAATGAAAAAAGGATCATAAATACCACAAAAAATCATAATAAAGATCAATACATAGCACTGTGTCATATAGAATACACCCTCTAGATCTTATTTTATGAAAATCACTCTCCATGAATTAAAGAGCTACAACCTGAATCATATCAATTAGAACTATCATATATACTGAAATCCAAACCATCTAGAACCATGTGGCATGTAAAAAACTCAACACCATCTCGAACTAGGGTTTAAAATTAAATTATTACCCTTTAAAACTGACATCTAAAACACCATGTTAACCATATGTTACCAATAGTATGGTAAAAAATGATCACCCACTAGAACACACATCCATGTCAAAAGTCGTTACTCTCTAAGACACATTTCTAGTTCTCAAATAAAAACACACTTGAACATTAATCAAGGAAAAAATATCCATATGATCATATTTATTTGTATCCTATAAATATTTCAATGTCTCTATCAATTAGTTAAAAGGGAATGTAAAATACAAAATTTACCTTTTGGTCCCATTGAAACTCAAACCTCTAGGATAGGTCCTATAGACCATCCAAAAAATTGTTTCTAGTTACCAATTGTATTCTTAGTGATCCCCCAGAATCATTATTTGGACTTCATCTCTATAGCCCCATTATACTAGAATCTAAAATATAGCATCTAAACTTATTGTATATCCATGGTCAACTATAACACTCAAATATACATAACTTCTAGAAAAATTTAAATGATTTAGTTAACAAATGATTCATCTTTTATTAACTCACTTGGATTAAAAAGTCAAACCCTCTCTATTACCCTCAAACTCCACTTCATCCATATTTCAACCTAATGAAATAACATAAAACCCAATAGAAAAAATCATCCAAGATATTTTCCATCCATGAAAAACTAAAATCAACTTTAGAAATTCCAAAAATAACAAAACTTTTCTTCTCTAAAAAAATACACCCTATGGAGAAAAATAATTCTCCAAATTCCATGAACAAAATTTCCTCCCCATACTTTATACTAACCTTAGAGAGAGAAAATATGAAAAATAATGAATCTCTCTTTAAATGATAACCCATATACCCATTTATATGCCATAAATCAAATTAAAAATCTTCTAAAATTATTTATATAAAACTTTACAATGGTTGATACATTATTTGATAGCATTAACAAAAACTATAAAGGTTATAAATTAATATCTCAACCCAAATACTCATAGCTATCTATAAATAAGTCACATCAAACTCTTATCGGTCAACATTACCTAAATGATAACTTGGTCACATTATCCACACCTCATTTAAAAATAAAACCATTAAATCTATAAAATATAAAAAACATAGGGATCTACACTTGTAGGGTATATATTAAAACAATTAAATCAATGGTTTATTTATTTATTTTATTTCATTTCAACATTTATTTTTGTTTTTCAATATTTTTTTGAGTGTAAGAATTTATTCCAAATAAGTTTATAATTTTTTACGATGGGGGTAAATTATGTTAAAGTATAAAGTTGTTATTTATGAATAAATATATTTTTTTCAAAGTCTATGTTGAAATGAAAAGGGGTTGTTTTAGTGAAAAATAAAATTTTGACTAGATACATAAGTGAAGTAAGATTTTTTAACAATTTTTACAAGAATACATGTATAAGAGAAAACATTTTGTACATGTTCTCTTAAATTTAATCTATCCATATAATATTAAATTTATTTTTCAACTAATTGTGTAAGAAGGAATGAGGGATTTTTGTTAATAAATTAAACATTAACAAATTCATATGAGTGAGAATTGTGTTCATGGAGCTACTTACATTTGGACTAATTGAAATTATGTGAATTATTTTGAATTATTCCTAGATAATTTTTATGGAAAGAAAAACAAAGAAAACAACAAAAAAATTTATTATATCCTTGAAAGTGAATTTTTAAAGGTTTGAAATGGTAATATTTTTTTCAAAAATTAGGTGTTTTGAAAATTTGAGATCTTGTTGAGAATTTCAAATAGATAATCATTTTTATTCAATATAGATTTTATTTTTCTATTTCTTTATAAAATATTAAATATAATAGAACATAATAATTTTAATAAAATGTTATCATTATTTACATGTTTTTTAGATATAAGAAACATTTAAGAAATAATTAGTAAGTTATATTTTTCTTGAACATATTTTATTATAAATATTTAAGGTTAATTAATTTGATTCTTATTATATTTCTACACTAAATATGAATAAAATTAATTTATTAGTAAATTTTAAAAAAAATTATTGATTATTCACTAGCCTGTGAGATGGAGGTGTAAAGTGGTGGTTAGTTATATTAGAAATGAATCATCAATTGTGGATTAACTATTGTTGTTGAGGATTTTGATCTTGTAGGTTTTTATTTAGTGGTTGCATTGTGTATCTTTAATAGTGTTAGTTATTAGGTGGTGGAATATCTTTATTGATGAAGTTATGTCACATTAATGATACTATGTAGGTAGTAGGGCCACGGTGGGTGGTAGTGTGATGATGTTGATATGGGTCTTGAGGATAAGGTGACTATATATTAGTGATCCCCATATGGCCATACAAAATTTCACTTTATCCTTGACATAGGATCCCCTTCCAATTTAGTGTTGGAATTAGTTTTTGTATTTGATGTTTTACTATGGATATGTTTTATGGTTTATGTGGTTGTTGGGAGTTTTAATGTCATGTGAGGTTCCCACTCAACCACAAAGTGGATTAACTATTCTAAAATTAAAAAATGGATTTGAGGTGTGATTTGATCTATTATTAATATTCACAACCCAACATATGAAGATAATAATTGAGTATCCAACTATAATAATTAATGAGAAATTATAGAAATTTTAATGGTAATGATTTAGGTTTTTAGTTCCCTTACCTAAATATTATAATCGTAATATTCATGAGAAAGTGGTAAATTAATACACAATCACCCTTCAATGTATATGATAATTAGTTCAAGAAAATTTGCTATAAAAAATTATATTTTTTATTCTCTATGTGGTTGTTAATTTAATTTATATTTTATATGGTATGCATAAGTTTTTTATGAGTTTTATTTTCTTCTTATAATAGGAAAACAAGATCCACTTTAAAAAAAATTAAAAAATAAATACCTTGATTCACCCCCCTCAAGTTTCCCTAGTGTGAACTTGGAATAAATAGTATAAAATATACAAAATATTTTACCTTAAACCTCATACTTATTGTAACTTCATTGGGGGAATTTTTAAAAACATTTTTATAATGACTAATTTGACTATAATTTCTACATACATAACCAAAGCTCTAAAACTATTTTTAATATTCATACTTGAATTCATCTTCTCTACAAGCTTTGTATTTTCATATAATTCTTGATTATTGTATCCTAAATATTCTATGAATATTTCCTTTAATAATTATTTCAAATGAGATATTATGTTATAATACATGTGTTTTGTGCCCATATACACCTTGGTATTGATTATTTTCATAGAAATTTTAATTTATTACATAAAACTAGTTCTATTTAAATATTATGGGGTTATATATTTGAGAATTTTGAATAAATTATTTCACTATATTTTTAGAAATAATTTTTTCAGGTTTATTTCTAACTTCTAAGAAGACATATTTTAGTTTAAATTCATTTTTCTAAATCCATATTTGAATAATTTTTTTTTAATCACATATTATTAGAAAACTCATATTTATTAATTTTTTATTATTTTATTGAATTTTTTACCAACGTATTATTTTGGATTGTGTATGAAAAATCATTAAAATATATCAAGTCTTATTTTCCCGTAGAATGATGTTACAAGAAGTTAATAAACACACCAATTTCATTGATTTATCAAAATCACATTTTAAATTTTTTAATACTTCTTCAAACACAAAGTGAGATAACTATAACACTAAAATAACTCCTTCCTTGGAAACATCATTGGTTTCAATTTATTCCTTGATCATACCATGTTTAGCAACACAATCAATCAATATTTTAATTTATTCTACAAAATCATCTTCCTTCTCCAGAAATTATATGCAACTAGACTTCTTTATTTTAGTTCCCTTTTTATGTCACATGATCTAAATTTTCAGTTTTGAATTTTGATTGAAACATTCTCTTAGTTCTAGTTTAAACATACTATAGAGACCTAAATTTTTTATATTTTATAGTTTACAAATATATTGGTGGTGATTTATCTTTTTTAACTATGATGGGGAAAATGATAATTATATAGGTCTTGAAATAAAATTTTGATAGTGTTGTTCTTTTTTGATTTGAGAAATTATATTTACCCTTTGATAAAATTTTGATTACTTTTAGTAGTTATTGAATTTTTTGGATAAATCCAATTTTTAATAAAATAGAATAAATTATTTATGTAATTAATATATATATTTTATTATAATTAATTTGTGTTATATATTATTAAAAAAATTAACATGTGATTAATAGAGGAAATAGGTCGATATATATTCTTTTTTCATACCATTAATAAAGGTCAATCCAAAGGTTTAATGAGATATTTTCAATGGGAATGTTAATGGTTGAATTTAGAGAGGTGTTATGAGAATTAATGGATTGTTATATCATGAATTTTGATAGGTGATTGAGCTTTCACTATCATTTAATCTATTTTTACACTACAAACATTTGTTGATTTTATATATCCTCTAAAACAATTCCCATAAATCCATGTATCGTTGAAGATCAAAGAGAAATGTGTGTAAGCAAATAATGATAATTTAGGATCAATGATCCTCATGATATTGATGTAAGTGACTCAATATTACCATATATTATTATTATATTTGAATTATATCATGATTATTTTCTTTTATAATGGGTTTATAATTCAAAGAAAACTAATATAAGGATATAATTCTATATTAAAGATATTATTGATATAAAATTATTCATTGCATATAGAAATTGAGTGATTAATATAGTAATTTATATATGATGAATAGGGATTTTTGAAAATTTAAATATGGTGGAAGCATTGATATATTTATTATGAAATATTTTATAATGATATTTGATTATTATTAATATAAGAATATTTTTTCATGCTAGGGTGGTGATTTTGAGCATTAATTAATTATAAGTTTTTGAATAATATTTAAAATGGGTAAATATTATTGTTATGACTTTAGGTATGTGTCATGTAAATTCATCATGTGTATTTTTACACTTTTTAGAAAATTTCCCTAAATATTGGGTTTCTAATAAAGGAATATGCATTGAGTTACATGAGGGTTATAAGTTTTCCACTTTTGTTATGCTAACTAGAAATTGGGGCATATTATATCTATTTTAGATGTTATTTCACAAGATTCCTTCATTCCACTTGTCATGAGGTTTATAGTATAAAATTTTGGTTGATTTGATAATTATGATAACATACAAAACTATTATAAACCCTTAGATGATTCTCTCTTATGTGATTTAATATTGATGAACATAAAAGGGTGTGATGGAATGAGATCAGTTGTTTAATGGGTTTGATGATATATTGTATCTAGTGAAGAGGTTGTGGAACATGTAAATTATTAGATTTTGAGGAATTATTTCTAGATATATTATTTACATCCATAGGATTTTAATTTTTGAAGACCTAGGTGGGATCATGATATGATTACTTGATATGATTATACTTTCTCCAAGATCTATATGAATGTGTATTAATAGACTAGATGATAGATAGAATGGATAGTGGGGGTCTCAATACATTTTCCATTCATGATGATTTTGATAATATGGATAACATATGGAATTAGTCTATAGTGATGTGGTGATGTAATGTTGATGATCCAGGTTACAATGTGGAGAGTCCTCGAGATTGGACACCTGATAACATTGAGTGTTCTTATAGGCAAATAGTTTCTCATATATTATAATACAGATACTGTGTTTTAATGTGGGAATATTATTTGAAGGTGATACCTAGTAGTAGTGAGAGTTCCTTTAATTGTATTGTTTCCCATCCATTATATATCTCATAAAGAGTTCCATATGATTGTACTAAAACTCGATCAAGATTATTTGTGAGGCTCATGTGGGTGGAAAGATTCTCAATTTCTTTCTATGGATTTGTGATGAAATTAAATGGTAGGATATATATATTCATCAATGACATGGTTAGTGAGCTTGTTTGATGCATGGAAATTTATATTTATTAGTGTACTTGTCTTGGGTGTGGATGATCGATAGTTTTATATTGTTTATCTCATTCACATATTCATTATCATGATTCATTCACATAAATACAATTATGTTTTTGGAATTAACCTACAAATTATATTTATATATACAACTATAATTTATATATATTTGTAACAAACCTAAATCTTGTTACCTGGAGATAATGTATATTTATTACATTGGTGCATAATATTAGGGATAAAATTACATAGGATCCAATAGTTTAGTAGTTTTATGAGACTAAAAATATACATGGTTGAAAATTTAAATTGGAAATATTAAGTATGTCATATTAATATATAAAACATTATTATTAATAAATTCTTTATCCCTATATCACATATAGTAATATTCATGGTTTCCTTGGGAAATGGGGAAACAATACAAAGGGTGAGATCAAACCTTCAATAAAGAGTTGTATAAAGAGTAATATAACATGGAATAAACATGGAACACATTATATTTCAGGGATAAATAATCATAATATGACATATAAATGGAAACATAAGTATAATAAATCCATGGATGATATAAAAGTAGAAATAAATAATCTCATGAATAAAAATAAATGATCAAATAATGATGAAATTCATAATGGTAAACACCATAAACATACCTTAAAGGCATGTTTCTAGGTCATAATATATAAATAGATAGGAATACACTAAATGCTAAATATATGTCATCATATGATACCTATCGATGCATTAAGAGGATTTATAATTTTAAACCTAGCCCAACACTTAATAATCATAACCTATCTATCATATGAGGATATTGGTTAAAAAATACAATAGATAATGTTCCTTAAGGAACCAGTTATATAATGATGGTTAAGTAATCAATTGTTATAAATATAGAATTAATAGATATATGGGTCATCAAAGTTTCACCAGTCAAAGTAATAATATGGTTATTTTTGTCCCCAATGTTGTGTGGTGCTCCCCTTGGTGTTCAAAACCTGGCCTTAACCATCCTATTTTGTGTCCAGCACAACATGTGGGCATAATAAAGGGAACACATGGTTCCACATATCCAATAATACCACATGGGGCATAGGGGAGTCCTAAACATTGTATATAATTCTAGATACATTCTCACTTTATCACAATTTCTTTTATATAAAAATGGGAGACCTAAGAAAAAAAATTCAAATAGTATGACTCCAAAGTGAGTGATATCATGGTTATAAAGGTGGAAAATATTTCACTCATGGTATCAAAGGCTACGAATATATTAATAATCCATTTGGTGGTGCTGAGGTGGGATTAGTTATGCCCTGGGTTATGCAATGCTCTCCTTGGTGTTTGTGACCTAGCCTTAACTAGCTTGTTGTGTGTTAGACTCTTTGTGTGGGCTTAAGAAACTGAATTTTGGGTGAAACACATCCTATTGTACCACATGGGGTTTCAGAGAGTCCTAGAATTTGTATATAAGTCTAAGGAGTTTCTCCCCTCATCACCAAGCCTTTTCCAGATGGGAAGGAGACCCAGGAAAAACAAAATCAAGTGGTGTGACTATAAAATAAATAATATCATGGATGTACAGGTTGGAAATATTTATTTGGTGATGTTTGGACCCTTTTAATTATTCACTAAAATATGCAGTAAAAACTTAATCTTATTTATCAATAGTTATTCTTTAGATATTTCACGCAACACAACAGTTCTTAGTATATCTTATTTTATCACAGTACAACAACAATGATCCCTTCTACTTTTTTGTATCTTTATACTCAATATTCTGATTTCAAACCACATTAACAAGTGGATAACTAATTTATTAATTAAGTTCAAAATACCATAAATGTTACTTTTAGGGAGAAATTAGTTTCCATCAAAAATCACTATTATAGAATACACAGTCTGTGTTCCCATAATTACACATGTGCTTTTTCAACTGAAAGTCTATTCTATAAATAAACATAATTAATGATTATTATTTTTAAAACTAAAAAATAAATGATATTCAAAATATATATACACCAGGACTGGATTCATCTTCCTCGAAAATCATCCACTAAAATCCATAGAATCAATTATTTTATAGATGTGTAAAACATACAGTAAATAAATATCATCATTACAGAACTATTTTTATATTTTCTTGAGAAATTTTAACTAAAATATTATAGATTCTAGCTTAATATGTATACACATTTAGTAGTACATACTTCCTTAAATATCACTCAAATAGACTTACATTACACTAATTATAAGCTTTGATGAATTTTCAGGCTTCAGAATAATATCATCTGCATTATTATAGAAAACCTGATAAATTCATTTAATCCATCAAGAAATACATGTTGTATTTATCCTTTAGGATTCCTCAAAATAATATCAGACCGTGGATTAAATAATCACCATATTGTTTTTATCTTGAATTTTCAACAGAATAATCATCATATTTTATTTTTCATCATTATATTCTATAAATTTGTTAGTCTTTTATTTTTACTCATGAAAAAATGGAAATTAATCTATGTGAATTTATATTTCTCATATACAGATTCATCTTTGTGATAATTCCATTAAATGATGCTTCATATATCATAATTTGTATATGTGGTTCTCTTGTGCCAATTCACCTACATTTATCTTCATTCGGTACATGTATTCGAATTTTAATACACAACAAACATTGTCTACATGAAAATTTGAATTCATATACACGGTTCCTTAATTTTGATATATAGGTTATTTAGGATAGTTAAATTATTATACTTGGGAAATTGAGCAACATCACTAAACCCAGTTATGTGGATCTTCATATAAGTTAATATTTTAATATGTAGTGACTTTGGATATATGTATTTGTTTATGAAGGGATATGTCAACAATGAACTTTAGGTTAATGAAAGTCTTAGGCATAGTGCTTAATATTGATGAATTGAAAGTGGTGAGTTTCCATACATTTCATAAGTTATTAAAAATAAATTTGAAGTGTTTTAGATGTTTCATAAATTACAGAAGTAGTTTTTATGTTTTTATGATTTTTTATATTAGTTAATGATAAAGGAAAGGATCCCAAATTTGAATTGAAGGAATTGTAGAGAAATGGAAAAGTCCCAATTACACATACACCAATATTTATTTTAATCATATTAATCTCACAATTTTATTTTTACATGTATATATTATATTCTTACAGTAATAGTGATTATCTAATCTAGTAGGGATGACCTAAAACTTAAAATAATATGGTGTATATGATCAAGTAATTTCAGGTTCCTAATTTTTTCTTGAAAACCGATATGTGTTTCACCAAAAAGTAATAAAAAACTTGTGTCACATGTGAAAATTTATAAAACCTAATTTTATTAAAATTTTACTCATTTTTATACAAAGGTTTAGACTATGAAAACAAAGATTTGTTTTCTATTTTCACATCTCTCATAAAAATGTAATGTTGTGTTAATTCAAATGATGTTTGGTTGATCTTTAGTTATGATTTTTACTTGAAAATGATGATCTATGACATGATACAAATTACTTCAATCAAATAATTGGTGGCGATGGTGTAAAAATAAGAAAGGGGTATACCATTATAAGCCTGAATTGATGATATTATTTATAAATTTCAATTCCAATTTAAGAATTCAATCCTTGGAAAAATAATACCATGATATGATCCATAAGAATATAATATATTGTTAATTATTCTAATGGTATTATTGAAGGTAGTGGAATTTAAATAATACCCTCCCTATGTATTTCAATTTTTATCATTTTATACATCAAATGGTGTCATTGTTCAATTGGTATCATATCTCAAGTGATATCAAACATGGTTGGGAGAAAAAATTGAAAGATAATGAAGTCCATCTAAATTTCCATATTTATAATTAGTAGGAGAAGAAAGTAATATTTAAATTTATTGGGAGAGTATTTTTACCCCATTTTAATTTTTTTTTCAATTAGGGGAGAGAAATTACCTTGAATAATGAATCCCATTTTGAATATTGGGAATTAAAAACAAATACAAAGGGAAAGATTGATGTACCCAAAAGCGTTTAGTTTTAATTTGTATCAATCGAGTTTTTTTTTCAATTAGACCTTTTAATTTAACAATTGAAAATAGAATTTGGGTGATCTATTGAAGTATCCACCAATTAAAGAAGAAGTTAATATTCTATAATGCGTATATAGGAAAGGTAATTGAGAATTTGGTTCCCCCACATTGGGAAAAAAGGTACATATAGATTCCCTTCAATACCTGGTTGGATAAATTTAACTTGGATACCCATAATACATTGGATGATTGATGAGATTGAATTTATTGATTTATCAGGGTGTGTGAAAAAGGGATGATTCAATCCATTTATACAATAGTTTGGAAAGACAAGCGAGATCTAGCTGGTGCACCAGTACTGAAAAGAATGGATAACTGTGATGAACACTTGTAAAACAATTTCAATATTTAGAGATGAAGAATTATATAATATATTACTATGTATCTATTCATTATGGTTTCCATATATATGTGTTGACACACATAGATGATGATTGAAACAAAGATTTAGGTTGAATAAAATTAAAAGTGCAATATGTGACACTATAGAACTCAAATAAGTGAGTTTTTATATATTTATAAAGTTATTTGGAATGAATTTAAAGTTTTTTTATATGTTTTATAAATCCCTAATATATTTTTTAAGTGTATATGGTCATTTAATATTGGCTAAAGGAAAAGTAGAGGATCCCTAGTTCAAACCGAAGGTATTCTTAAAAAATGGGTAATTCCAAATTCCATGTAAATGAATTCTAGATTAGAGAAAATATGATTTAAGAATATTCTTATGTTGAAAAATCTACATACATTAAGTAACCATATATGAAAATATTCACATACATGGATATCCACGTATGTGAGTTCAGTGATATAGGTAAATGTCCCATGCACACAAATTTTCATTGTTAAAATCTAATGCATATCTGAATTAAGGAACTATATATATGAATAAATATCTATGTAGCTAAATAATGTAATGTAACTGAATTAATTATACGATGAATTTAAATGGTGTATCCGAATTTTCATGTTGCCAAAGTATGCTGCATATTAGAGTTCAGATCCACATACGTGAATGGGGATTTAAGAATGAAAATTAAAATAAGATCACCATGTATCTAAATTTTGATATGTTAAGAACTATGAAATGGAATTTTCCTATATTTGAAATACGTATAAAAATTGTAATTCATGTAGGTAAATTTCCCTTACATACTGGGTGAAAATTATAGACTTCCATATTTAGTGAATTTTAAGAAAAAAATAAATTTTATGATTCTTTTGTTGTGCATCCAATATCAGAACATAATAATTCTTATTCAATACAAAGTCACATATGATTTTGAGGAAGGTTTAATGAGAACCACTGCATGTTTTTCTTGAAGGATTAAATGAATTTATTAGGATTTCAATAATAATGTAGGTGATATTAATTTAAAGAATTGTTATTCATTAAAGCTTAAGGTCAGGGTAATCCAATGATATTTGTGTGATTTTGAAGGAAAGTTTTCCGACTACAGGTGTGTACTGATTCAACTAGAATTTATAAATTTTTTATTTAATGTTTTCAAGATGAAATTAAAAGGATTTCTATAATTGAGAGATCTATTTGATGTATAGTTAATAAAACTATAGATAATTTCTATTTTGTTTTTAAATTTATGATTATTGAGGAAGATGAATTAGTTCCTACTATAGATATTTTTTGAATATATTTTAATGTCAAGTTTCAAATATAAGAAGCATTATTTAAGGGTATTTATAGAATAAACTTTATGTTGAAAACAAAGCACGCATGTAACTATAAAAAATAAAACTAGGTATTCTAAAATAATATTTTATATTGGAATATACATTACCGACTCAAAATACCACTTATGGTATTTTGAAATGAAATTTTCGAATAATGTGCTACTCATTCATGTGAATCGATATCATAATATTGAAGAGTAAGATATATAAAATAATAAGGGATGATTTTACATGTTTGAAATATATAAAGAACAACTCTTGATAACTAATAAAAAGAATAAGAATAATAATAATAAGAAGAAATCGAAGGATCGAAAACATGTTGTAGTGAATAAGGAGGAGTTATATATCATTTTGAGATCAGTTTGAGAGAGATGAATTATTTAGTGGAATAAGATCCTATAAAATTATTAGTTGAATAATTTATCTGAAGAACCGATCTTTGTCGTAACCATTAGTGCTCAATGAGTGAGATATCCATTTTATGAGGTCTTAATGATTTTTAAAGTCAATCAATTAGTAGTGGCCAAGTTGAAAGATATTATTGAAGATATTAAGGAATTTGAAGAAGTTTCTTACGATTAAAATGAGATCTATCTCATTGGTGTAAATTAATATTGGGAAGAACTAAATATTTTATTCCAAGTAGATTGAAATAAAAACTTATATAAGTAGGGTGGGATTATATAGAGCCTATATTACCCAACATATTTAAGAATATTTCCATGAAACTGAGTGATTATAGTAAAAAAAATCATGAAGTTTAATGGGAATATAGAATGAAAATTATTATGTGTTGTAGTCAAAGTGGACAGTGTGAGTCTTTCCAATAGAAGATCAGTTTGAATCTGATATGCTTATGTTGTGTGAAGAAAACTACTCTTTTAATTGAATGATATTCAATATGGTAGAGAATCCTTGACTGGGGAACATATCCAATCAAGGAAAAGAGTAGGTCATAATACAAAATATATAAAAATTATTGTTTTCTTGTGAATTTACTTACTGAATTATCTTTTTAAGGTTGTGTGACATAATAAAGAGTAGATCAAGATACAATAATTATTTGATATTAAATTTAAAAAGAATGAAATCTATAGAAGTTTTAAGTGGACACTAATTCACCTCTCCCCTCTTAGTGGTCTATTGATCTTGAAACACTTCATTTATATAAGTGAATATCCATAAATAAACATATAAAATATAGGGTATTCACATTAATAATTATTTAATGGTATATAATAATTTCATATTATATGTGTATGAGTGAATGTCAATAAATTATTAAAATAGTTTCCAATTGTAGGAAACCAGAGAAATGATAGAAAAAATCTCTAAAAAAGAATTATATAAAACATATATTTGATTTTCATTATCGAAACAAAATTGCCTCAATGAGAAACTCCTGGGTTGGTATTATTTAATGGAAAAGATGAACTTGGGTAATAAATGATTTAAATACACTAGAGACTCAATAGAGGATCCACCAAATACATAATCATCATCCTTCTATAGAAAATATTCCAATCAAAAAAATAATATATCCATAATTCCAAAATAAATTTCTTACATAGGTATTCTTATAATGGAGTTTATGTATATGGAAATACTTTAGAAATATAAAAACATATAATGTTGGTATAATGAGAGGTAATAGTATCCAATCATTCATATTATAATAAGTAATTAATAATACTAAATTTTAAATAACCTGATCCCAATAGTTCAGAGTTGGTGGTTACTTTATTTCCTTAGTACTCAATATAAACAATGACATCCCAATGGACTGAATAGTTTAATAGACTTGTTAAACTAGATTCATACTTGAATTCAAAATATAATTGGAAACATAAAATACAACAAAGTATTTTTGTTTGAGATCATCTTTATCCCCTCTAGAATGTCCCTACACATCAATCAGAAAACATTTCCTAGGATCCTAGGGAAAGTAAATATAAGAAAGTAATGAGTTCATATTCTAAGTAAGGGTAATCATATATAAGAATATAATAAAAATAAATAATATGGCAGGAATAAATGATAATAAAGTAATACCATATAAATAATCTCATGAGATATAAAATCATCCATGGATATCATAACAGATAAAATAATAACATGGGAATCAATAACTGAACTAATAATGATGGAATGAATAATATTGAACATCTGAAATACCACCAAGTCATTATGTAAATATATCTATATAAATGGGTAAGGTCTCAGCCAAAACCCAATCTAGATTTTCACATGATACATATCAATGCATCAAGGGGAAATAGTGGGACCTACCCATTACATACCAAGTCTAATGAATTCCTCATATCAAATATGAGAAACATAATAAATAATTACATTCTTATATAAAGGTATCATATGAAATGTTAATACTTTCCCCAATCAATAAACATAATCATAAAATATCCAAATTAATATGGGAAATTGTATCAAAATAGTACATCCCAATTCAAAATGATCATAAAGCTTCAATAAAAATAATAAGTATGGCATAATTATAACATATCCCCATCAGATCATATGTATAACAAGGGTTTTTAGAATTCATGAATTGAAATTCCATAAATATATTATTAAAGCATTATTGAAAAAAATAACCATTTCACTTTTAAAATAAAATTTTAAAACTAAAAGTTAAAAACCTTATGAATATACATTTCTTTAAAAATAACCATTTAAACTTATAAAGTAATCTTTTAAACATTATGTTTTAATGAATATAATAAATTTTATTAATTTATATAATGTTAATAACAAAGTTCCCTTTCACATTTTTATAAGAAATGTCAAAAATTGCCTTATTTGGAAAATGATAAGAATTTTCCATTATAACTTTTTTTTTAAAATCCAATAATGGGTAAAATTTCACTAATAAATAATTTTGAAAATGTAAAGAACATTTTTGAATTTTTTTAGAAAACATGTATATGGAAGGCAAAGAATTTTTGACCAAAGAAAGAAATCAACTAGATTTTCCTTAAAAACATTTTCTCAATAATTTTAAGTGCCAAAGAGAGGAAAAATTGGTATTAATTGTTGAAAATTTCACGACTAAATATAGGATAATATAATTTATTGGTTTTAATATAATAATTCACAATAATTCCCCCTATGGAGACTTAAACAAAAATAATCCCGAATAATGATGAGATTTTGTAATAAACCCATAACATTTTGGTAACTTTTGAATCATAATACCCTTAAAATAATAACATCAATAAAAAAAATTAGGTTTTATTAAAAGAAGTAGATTTTTGAAATAAATCATAAAAGGGTAATTATATACATCTCATAAAATAATATATTTTTATAATATAACTTATGTGTCAAAGAAGGAAATTTGAGACAAAAATCCTTTACCTTAAGTATCATTTTCATTCATACACATTTTAACCTCATGTATAACAAGTATAATAATATTATCAATCCATTATGGAACTGTGCACATATTTATAATATCATATATGATTATAATATGAACTTTTAATACTTGTTTATTAACGATTCCTCATTAAAATCATGTTTGGGGTAATAATTGTATCATTTATCATGCATGTTTTTGTTTGGTATCATCGGACCTTAAATTTTTATCATGGTTTCATAATATCTTTAATTTTAACCATGTTATAAATATTATATTTATTTTTATATAAGTAATCCATTAAATTTAAAAATAGAAAATAAATTACACTGTTTATGGAGACGGTAGGTCGCACGGATGCATGAATGATGTTTCCATTTTCTCTATGGATAAAAAAATTAAATTAAATAATATATTAAAATTATATAATCATTTTTATTTTATATATATCCCATATATTCATAAAATTTACCCTTATTATATTCCATACAAAGTGTTGGTTAAAACTGACTCATATAGATTTGTGAGGAAAGAGTCCACCATACACATGAATAACGTAATCATATCCTCCATAGAATAGAAAGTAAAAAATTTATATGTGATATCATTATTTTAGATTTATATTTATGTTAAAAATAAAATATATATTCATTTAATATATCTTTATTAACATCAATGTAAAATATAAATGAAAAAGACGTCACATTGGTTTGCGAGGTGGTAGTTCATCATACACACGAGCGACGTTATTGTTTTGCAAGCAGTTGAGTCGTAATAAGGTATATGTTTTACTATAATTATATAGGTATAATAATATCATATATATCATATATAAAAATTAAATCCATAATTATTTCTAATCATGAGAGGTGGAGATGGAAAATGAACATCATCAGTTCGCGAGCCGGTAGTCCACAGTACAAATGATCGACAGTTTCATTTCCAATTTGATGAAAGAGGAGATGGATATAGGAAATGAAATTAACATAATAATTAAAATTATATGTTAAATAATGGTTTTATTATATCAGAATAATTTCAGAAAATTTTAATGATGTGGAGTAAGAAAAAAAATGCAATATTATGAATTTTACCTCTTCTTTGAAGAACCTTTTTAGGTTTATACCTAAATCCTTATTTTGGGGGTTTCATAATAAAAAAGGCCTATTGAAGGTGAATATAAAATTAGTAAATATTTTTTTTTGTTTTAGATTATCCAAATGGTTTTGGAACTATGAATAGGAGATGATAGGGGGTGACCTTTTATAAGTGGGGGAGAGGAAACACATGAATGTTTTGAAAAGAATAATGTTTAGCGACATTGTTTACATTACAAAAGCTAAAAATGGATCATTAGAGATACTTATAGGTCATAACACATAAATATGGATTTTAAATTGATGTTTTAAATGGTTATAGTTAATTTTACCTCTTGTATTTTAAGATTAACCCCTAGTAATCTTGTTTTAACCATAAACGTCGTAATTAAATTTTATAATTTTTACTATTCATTTTAACCAAAAAAAAGTTGATCTTATTATATAATTTTAAATATTATTATTCAAAATATGGAATAAATTTTTTATAAATTCCATTAACATAAGTGAAACTTTTAATTTAAAATTAAACCCACATATGTGGTGGAAAAACAGTTTTCCGAAGAGAACCTTTTCAAAAGATAAAAAAGTTTTTTATATCAAAATTCAATATGAAATTGATTAAAATGAACTATATTAGATTAATTATAATATAAGTGAGATAATTTTCAATTTTAATCAATTTTCAAAAAATATTAACAATATAAATTCTTTAAACAAAAGGCAGTATTCAATAAAACTAATATTTTTCACTATTCATTGAAAAATTAACCTTTTCTAAAAAATCTATAAAATTCACACTAACATAATTTTGACATGTTGATACCAATAATAAATTTCATTTTTAAAATAAAATTTCTAAATATTTCAAAAAATAATTTTTATTATTTGTTCACAAGAATAAATACAATTCAATTTTTTAGAAAAAAGAATGTATCTTTCAAGGCATATAAAGACATTATAAAAAAGTATATAATTTTTTTACCAATATGGTTTTCTTATATAAAACCATTATAGTTAATTTTTAAAATATATTTTTTAATCTTCATTACATCATGTTTAATGGATAAGTAATAATGGTGATGTTTAAATAATTACAATACTTTGTCGCAATTCGTTAAAACTCAGTGTTTCTTGTAACACAACATGTCAAAGAAACTAAATTTATTTAGAAAATAAAAAAAATAATTAGGGGTTTAAATTCTAAACCCTAAAAATTAATTTTAACCAAAAAATCATCTATTTCATTCTAATAAAATTGGATTATTCTACCTCATCGCATACTTAGGTTTCCACATAACTTCTTCTAGTGGTTTTGGCACAAAATTTTCACCAGTTGAGTAGTCTTATTTCATAGCACTTTCTCTATATGATTGAGAATCTCCACATGTTATTAATAATATTAAACATCATGATTTAGACATATGATATCTCAGTTTTTTACATGTGATGGATTAGGTATGCACTTTCTCAGGAGATATACATGGAAACAAATTATAAACTAGTGAGAGGTTTGGTGGAAGTGCCAAATGATAAGCTATGACCTCAATATGATTAATAATTTCAAAGGGAATGATATAACTATATCTCAATTTTACCTTCTTTCCAAATCTCATTACCTTATTCTATGGATAAATTCATATAAACACCTTGTCACCAACTTCAAATTCTAGGTCACATTGATGATTGTTAGCATTAATTTTCTACCAACTTTGAGATTCCCTTATGTTTTGTTGAATGTATCTAAGATTATTTGATATTTACTAATATAGATCATGTCTAAATATTTTTATTTATTCAAATTAATACTCATATTTTGGAGTTCTACACTTCTTTCAATAAAGATATTCTTAAGGATCCATCTAAATGATAGAGTAAATGATATTATTGTATGAAAAGTCTACTAGAGGAATGTATTGATCTAAACCCATTTGAAATACATATAACTAGGTATCATTATATCCAATAGGGTTTTTATAGTTCTATAAGACATAACACATAACTTAGAATGATATGTAGTGTTGAAACTCATCTCTATAATAAGGGCTTGCATAAGACTTCACTAGAACTTTGTGGAAAATCTTAGTTCTCGATCAGATGCAATAGAATGGTGTACTTCATGAAACATTACATCTTAATTAATTTATATAATATCAATATGATAAAAAAATAAATATTCTCAAATATAAATTATGTGTTCCAAATTTGTAAAGATATTGACTAGAAGCCATATAGAATTATACCCTTTGGATTTTTTGGGGAGTCCAATGAAAAAATAAAAAGTGATGTTTTCTAATTTTCATTATGGTATAGATAATGATTTTGGAATCCCATTATATGTTTTTATCTTAGTATTGAATTTTTAAGAAACCAGAGATCATGATACATATTCATCAATATCTCACTTTATGTTTTCCCACAAAAAAAATATTCTTTCTGATAAGATAGTGGTAGGTGATATACCCTTATCTATATTTGATTATAGGTTCAAGCCTAACGACCATGCTGAATACAACAGGTTGTCACCCAGCATACAGGTTGTCTCTTTTCTAAAACCATATTAATATATTTACTCTAATATTTTTAAAAATAGGATTAATAACCTAAAAAATAACAATAATCATAAAATCACATTTCCCGGCCATCTGTACCATTCAACATATGTTTTCAAATCCATTAAGAAAAACTATAGTAGTTCAATCCTTATATATTCCATGATTCATATAACCTAAATACCATTGGTAAAAATAATTCTGCAATATAATTCTTTAATCCAAATACACATGAACTTTAATCATTCAACTTCATATGTATTAATAGAAAAATATTAACATTGATCCCTTTCCATTTTCTGAGGTGTATTCCCATGATTCTTATCGCATTTATTTGTGTAGTATCCTATTTCCTTAAAGTTTAAATAATAAAACTTATAGGTTTTTTTCTTACCCTTTTCATTCACATGACTGATGGACTTTATCTCCACACTTGGATAAAACTTTTATTCCTTCAAATAATGTATTGGGGTGTTTCTTTCTACAATTATCACATGTGTAAAATAGTTCTTTCCCCTCATCCCCTTATGATTTTTTATTCTACCAACATATTTTTCTCTTGATTTTCTATGAATCCATAAGACTTAGATAATTATTTCTCTCTCAGGATAGCACATGAAACTATATCACCATATGATGAGAATGTTTAGGAAACTAGTTACCTTCAAAGTATTTGTTTTAACTTATCAAATAAATGGTCAATCATTATATCCGGATTATGTATATTGTTTACAACATTATGTGATTACCTTGTAAAGGTGTCTTCATAAATATGAACATTTTCATATTACTTTTTATTGCAATTTGTAATTATCTCATCATATATGCCCACTTCTCATGTGGAAAATATTTTCCCAAGAAGAGTACCTTTAAATCATTCCATTCCATGATCACAATTTCTTATTAATCTTTAGTGTTTTGAATCAATGAACACTATTGATTCATATCGATATAGAGATGATAAAATTCCATTAAAACCTTCTCCCTTTCATTACCTCTCAAAGATAGAAATACATTCTCTAAAGAGATTATCCATTTTTCATCTAAAAATAGATTTGTAGTCCCATTGAATGAAGGGGGTTATTGCTTAATGAATTAATCTAACAATGTTACACCATGTAGTGGATCAGTATAATCTTTCATATGGGAAAGTTTATTACTCAGAACCTTAACTTTCCCAATATGGTTATAATTTTATTATTTCCAGCTACATCCCCAACTCTAGATTCATTATCTTTCCTTATAGGGATTCCCTAAATGGAGTATGTAAATTGATAGGGTTCCCATAAATTACTCATGGAATAATGTCTAAATAATTATTTACTCTATATTAGATCATATAATTATGAAACATAATATATAATCCCAAAACTAGTGAAATTCATAACATAAATGGAACAATTTATGCATAATAAATCTCATAATCATACTTTTTTTTGTGAAATCATTATAATAATAAAAATTTATTTTGAATTATTAATAATGGTTTGTAAATAAAATGTGAATTTACCAAGCATATCACTTTGTATTTTCAAATGTGGTGTCCATTAAGGCTCATTTTCTGGAATCATGTAATGATTTATTCAAGCATGACACACCTTTTTTGAGTTATTAACCCTAGGAACATATGTTCTAGCACCATGTTCACTTGTGATATCTAGATAGGGATGTATTTCTAGTAAAAATATATAATATATTTCTCACCAAAACATTTGTATGTTCTTATAAATTTATCATAAAATTCTATTATATGGTTATGTTTTCTAATCTATTTTTTCCTAATTCTAGTTCCCAATGTTTCTACTAAACTTGTTCTTATACCCACTATAAAGACCCAGACTCTAATAGCCCATAGTTTATGTTCAAATTATTATATTATCACTTGATACAAGAGATTGAATCCTAATGGACCAAATAGCTTAGTAACATTTATAAACTATATATATTCTTAAATTTTATATTTATTTGAAAAAATAAAATACAAAAATGTATTTTCTTTGATTTCAACTTTATTTCTTCTAGAATTTCCCAACATATCAACCATAAAAATTTGCTAGTTTTTTTTGGGAAAGGAAGCATAAGAAAGGGGTGATATAATATTTGAATAATATATAAGGAATAAATAACAATAAAATAATTCCTTATAAATAATATCATAAGCAATAAACCCATCCATTGATATGATAAAAAATAAAATAATCACATGGAAAGAAATAACTGTATTTATAATGATGGAATAAAAAATTCCAGACATCAGAAAAATATCATCAAGGCCTTTTTACAATACTTATAAAATTCCACTAAGGCCTTATTCTAATAAATCTACATAAAGGGGTAAGACCTCAGCCAAAAAACAATCTTGTTTTTCTCCTGAGACCTATTGATGTATTGAGGGGAAATATTAGGTCTGACACATCGCTTAATAAGTCTAATGAATTCCTCATATCAAAGGGGCTAAAATTAATCAATTAGAATATTCATATTCTAATCCAACATAATAAATGATAATACTTTACCTAATTAGTAAACATAATCATTAACCATCCCAAGTAATATGGTGAATGGTATCAATATAGTACATCCCCAGTCAAAATGATCATAAAATATCAAATTAAATAATAAGGATAGATTCATTATAGAAAATCTCCATTGAATCATTACTTGAATATTGGTTTTTATTTTGGATTAACATAAATTCTATAAAAAGATTATTAAAAATTTATGAAGGAAGGAACCTTTTCTGTTTTAAAATTAACTTTTAAAAACTAAAAGCTAAAAAAATGTTGTGAAAATACTTTTTATTGAAAATATCCTTTGAAAATTATAAACTAATCTTTCAAATATTTAGTTTTTATGATGGTTAGAAATTCTATTTATACAAAATATGTTAAAAACAAAAAATCTCTTTCACATTTTTTAAGAAATGTCAAAAAATACGTTGTTTGGAAAATAAAAAGAAGATTCAATTTGAAACATTTTTAAAATCCATTCATGGCTAAACATTTCCATAACATATAATTCTGATGATGTAAACATAATTTTTGAAAATATTTTTATGAAACATAGATTTGGAAGAAAATGTATTTTTGATGGAAGAGGGAAATAAGTAGATTTTCCTCAAAAAGATTTTCTTAAACATTTTAAATACTAAGGAGAATAAATAATAGTTCAAATACATGAAAATTTAATTAATATATATATGATAAGTAAATATATTGGTTTTAATATAGTAATACAAAATAATTCCCTCAGATATATTTAAACATAAACAATCCCAAATAATGATAAGATTTTATAGTAAACCCTTACCACTTTGGTAACTTTTGAATCATATGACCCATGAAAGAGTAAAATCAATTCAAACTATTGGTACAATGAAAAGAATAATATTAATGACAGAACATATCAAAGGGGAAGTATATAAAACTCACAAAATATGATAGATTCTTAATATAACATGTCATGACCCCCTCCATCTAAAGATTGTTGTCTTGTGATGGTAGTGAAGAAAGGGAAATAATGACCCACAAGTATTCCCTCTAGTAGACCCTAGGGTGGTGATTATCACCAAGGGTGTACAAATATCACAATATGGGAGGCTTTAAATTTTTTAAGAAACAAGATCGGGACATATAATGGATCATATAGAAATGAACTCCATTAATATAATTTGAAGAAATTCAAAACCATCCAACATGCATGTGTGAAATAAAATTGGTAAAAATAAAAAAGTCTCATAAGTAAATATACAAAAGTAAATTTGAACACCGATGCAACAACTATCAAGATCTGAGCTAATAAGTCCTATTATGGTCCATGAAATCCTCCTAGAAACATGAAGGAATTTTATATACATAGGGTGAGAATACAAGAATACTTAATCGGAAAACCAAGGTCTCTCATACACATGTTAACAAGGAATACTAATGAAACCATAAGAAAATAGTAGAACCAGATAGTACCTAAGAAGTTATGATAACTAAACCCAACCTCACCAAGTACCACTCACTAAGTAACATAAGTCAATTAATTTAATATAAATCATATTGATGATAAGGAACCCCACACCACTTTCCCGATAATTATCCTCTATCACACCCCAACAAAAAATGTCTTAGTAGTCCTACCTCTTCTGAATATACAACATAACATGCCAAATACACAAACATATGCATCAGTGCACATCCCACCCACACACACTTGGGCCTCACAAAATATCCTCCCCTCACACACCAGGGCCTCAAAACACATCTCATCTCATCCAGAAGACACATGGTAAATCACATCACAACTCATCCCAAAGAAACATCAGAAACAAATCAAATCTACCACAGACACCGTGGCTACCAAATATCACTACATACTACCTGAATTAACTTGGTCCATCACTTCCTTGAAGAAGGATTAGGGAAGAGCAAGTGTCTAGTCATCTATCCTCCCATCAGGATGATGGGAAAGACACCCCCAACATTATTATGTGAGTGCTCAGGAAATAGTGCTCAATGTGGGTCGGGTGTGTATATAAATCACAAGAGAATACAATTATATATATAATACCCAAATCACATACCCAACCTATGGGTTCTCCAATATACAATTATGTGACAACACTACCAAATTTTCAGCTACCTCTAAATGCACAACCCCACACAGTATGCCACAAAACCCAATTTACATTCTCAACAAATTTATTTTACCACTTTCATTATTTATTAAAAAAAATTAACCATTTCATAATTATCTGTGAAACCAAGAAAAACAAAAGCAATCATTTTAGAAGGTGAAGATCCTGACAAATAAAGGAAACTTCACATTAATGACACATCATTCCACGACCTCCCTTTTTAACACCAATTTATAATATATCATATATCTATCTATAGATATGTGGTGAATATTTATACATGTTATTAATGGATAATTATCTATACCAACCACTAAAATCATCATTTAATGTCATCCTACCCAAAACACAATGCAAACCAAAACAACCCCAAACTCACAACTGCATCCAGCAACATGGTAAACCATAACTAGAACTAAAACCCCACCACACAAACATACCATGCCCAGATCAACACATCAACAAAACTAACCCCTTGTACACATTTGTGACCACCACATAATCACTACATGAACTAAAAAATTACATATTCATATTTAACA
Organism: Viscum album; assembly: GCA_963277665.1. Taxonomy (NCBI): domain Eukaryota; kingdom Viridiplantae; phylum Streptophyta; class Magnoliopsida; order Santalales; family Viscaceae; genus Viscum; species Viscum album. The sequence goes on from OY728166.1 coordinate 488,741,427, forward strand.
TGAAATCCCATCTTTAATTTCCATTTTTAATTCAGGGGTTATCATAAAATAGTATAATACTAGGGAATTATTTTATTAGATAATATATGTGGTTAATAATTTTCATAGATAATATTTTAGTAGGAGAAATAATATCATTACATAAACCTTTTTATGCACAAACAAGGTCCCCCGAAATCAATGATTTTTATTTTGTAATTATTCCATACAAACCAGAATATCAACATAAAAAAACACATAAGGAACATACTTAACTTTTCTCAGCCCCTTATCACTGATTTAAATCCAGTTTAATTATTTTTATTAATCCAGAATAAACTATATTAACAAGAGTGAAATCCATATACCCACCTAGTATGATACACAATTAAGAAGGATGAATGAGAAACCTACCTCAAAGAATAGATGACCAACACTTCCTAGTTACACCAAAATAGGGGTGTGTATGTAGTAGGAAAAACTTTACAAATACTTGAACCAAAAGCTTCTGCCCGATCACATGATTCCCACGGGAAGAATGGTTTTTTTCATCCTGTACCAAGATAAAGTAAGAATGAAGAACAAGGGGAAGGATATATCAACATTGGAAACATATAAACTTATTCATGGGTTTAGATATGTTCAGATTTTCCTATAAAGGTGGATCTAGTAAAGACCACATGTTTTGACCCATTAAAAGAATCCTAACTCTTGGGGAATTTAAGATATTATTTATGGCTTTTGAATTAGTATCAAATACTCTCAAATATAGCATTAAAAAAAATTTGCATCAAAGGAGATATAAATAGGTATGAACTTGAAGAGGTTTGAAACACTATTTGCAAGACACTATCGGATGAGGTGACACTCAACGAGGCACCATCGGTGATATACCACCAAATGAAGTACCACTAGACAAGGCACTGCTGAATGAGGTATCGTTATATGAAGTACCACCAGATGAGCCACAGCTGGACAAGGCATTGTCAGAAGAAGTACTAAAGGACAAGGCACCGCTAGTCGAGGCATCGTTAGATGAAATTCCTGCCACATTCAGTAAGATATCATCAGATGGGATACCACTAGATGTCCTACCATCAGGCATGAGGCCCTGATGGTTGGGGAACCGTTGGGCGAGAAACCACTAACGAGTGACCACAAATGGGTGACATCTAGTGGGCAACTGCCTAGGTGAAACCACCAAGGATACACACCATTGGACTAATACACCGTTAAAATACTTTTAAAACTTGTAATTTTTACAAAGTGTTGAAATGAGTCACCATGACCTCCCAAAACACCTCAGACTCCAATAATCTCACAAAGTAATGGATCATATTTGTCTGGTCCATTACATGAGATACCTCTCAAACTATTCTTTCCCTTCAGAATTCAAAACCAACCTATAAGTAAAAGAGAGTAAGGGTTCAAGTAACCATCACTCAAGATACCTATCAAGGATGTCTCTACACTTTAAATAACTCTATCAACTAAACACACCAATATCCAATGATAAAACACCCTGTGTTGTTCAAAATCTAGAGTGTACACATGTACATCCAAGAAAACCTCCTCCAATATCTATTAACTATCACATAAACCCAAATGATCAAAAAAAATTCCACACACACACAACAACCACACCATCCCAAACACACAAATCTGAGAATTCTATCCTCCAGGACAAGACACTATCCACTCTAGGTAGCACTGACTTAACCACATGGGTTTAATCACATTATATTTAATGTGTCTCAATTAATAATCACTTCATACCTTTTTCATATTTCAATACATTATCACACATCACACCAAACATTTCAAACCAAGTAGAATAGCTCATTTCAAAATCACCAAGATTAAAACATCAAATTACAAGGAAAAACAATAAAATAAAAACCAAAAATAGATCTAGGTACTAGTAACACATCTGCATCTCTCACACCAAAGTACTCTTCTCCTTACCACCATGCCTCCACAGCACACGAACCAAAGGAATGGTCCGCCTACAAAACACATTTTCCCAACTATCCTAGATCTCTACTGGCCACTCCACAGATGTTGTGTCGTCTATGACATGGAACTCTCCCTAGTTTGTAACATAAGATTCATCATGTAGATACCGAAGAAGTTGAGAGATGTGAAAGAATTCATGGATCCTTTATAACTATGTTGTAAACTCCAATCGATATGCCACCTCACCAACTCATCCCAACGCCCAAAAGGGTCCAATGAACCTAGTAGAAAGCTTAAGCTCTCTCCTTATCCTTTGCTTCTTATGTCTAGTGGAAACCTTCAAGAACATGTGGTCTCTGACCTCAAACTCTAGGGGCCTCCTCTGGTGATCAGTGTAACACTTATGTTGGTATTGAGCTACTTTCATCCTCTCATAAACAAGATGAACCTTATCGATTTTGATTTACACCACATCAGGACCAAGAATAGTTATCTCACCAACCTCTGTTCGAAAAAATGGTGAATGGAACAGTCTTCCATACCAGGCTTTGAATGGATCAATTCCAATGGAAGAGTGATAGCTATTATTATAAGAAAACTCCCAAAGGGATAAGCGTCTCCCCCAAGATCTTCCAAAGTCCAATACATATGCCCGAAACATATCCTCTAGTGTCTGGATAGTCTACTATATCTTCCCATCTTTTTAAGGGTGGAATGTAGTTATGAGGCATAACTGGGTGCCAAAGGCATACTGCAATCCCCTCCAGACTCATAATGTGAACCATGCATTCTGATATGAGACAATGGACCTCATAACTCTATGTAACCACACCACGTAATCCATGTACCTCTTGGAAAACACATCCAATGTGCCCGACTCCTTAATCTCTATGAAGTGAGATGATTTATTCAACTGATCCATTATCACCTAGATAAAATCATAATATCCTTGAGTTCTGGGTAACCCTATGTTGAAATACATCTATATTTCATCCCAATTCCACTCGAGAACAACCAAAGGTGGAAAAAACCATGGGGAACACAATGCTCGACCTTCACTTGCTAAAAAACCAAGCACCTTTCCAAAAACTCTAGCACCTCACATTTCATCTCAAGACACCAAAAATGCATCTTCCATACATGGTACATCTTGGTAATTATGGGGTGTACCGCCAAATGTGAGTTATGAAACTCACAAAGGACTCCATCGCGCACTTCAACTAGAAGAAACAAATTTCCATGAAACAAATTCCGGTTTTTACCATCCCTCCAGAGCATCACCAGGGACAACACGATCACTCATCACCTCTACCTCTAAGTCCCTCCACCGAGACTCCTCCACAAACTAAATTAGATAAGATTGTACTGACATATAAAAGAAATAGACAATACCACTATCCACTCTTACCTCCAAGTTCAATATTTCCTACTCCTCCATTGCTCTCCAAGCATTTGTAGATTCCCAAACAACCTCTTTTTGTGACCTTCTGCTCAAAGTATCGTCCTTGACATTTACCTTTCCTGAAGTGTAGCAGATCATGAAATAATTATCTTGAAGAAACTACAACCACATCCCTTTTCACAAATATAGGTCACACTAGGAAAAGATATACCTCAAACTCTTGTGATCCATGAAGACCATAAAGTGATCCCATATAAGGTAATGCCACCACAATTTTAGTGTGAAAACTATAATTACTTTCTCTAGATTGTGGGTCGAGTAGTTAAACTATGGGGATGAAAATACCTAGAACCATAAGATATCACTACTCGCTTCTGGATTAGTACGCATCCCAAACCAAGATATGAAGTGTCTCAAAACACCTCAAACATCACACCTTCATCAAGAAAATAGAGAACTAGAGCACCAACCAAATTCCCCTTCAAGTAAATGAACACCACATGACACTAATAACTCCACAATAATATTGGTTTTCCTTATTCAAATCTATCTATAGGGATGAAACTCAATAGAAATCAGTTATAAACCTCCAATAATATCTAGAAAGACAAAGGAAACTACAATCCTCGACCACATTCTTGGGTACTGCCCAAGAACAAACTACTTCAATATTTGAAAGATCATTGTAACACCCTACTAAGACACCACATACCTGAGGATATTCACCTCCCTCATCTTAAACTCAAACTTGGGCAAATTTCAATAGAGCTGGTGGTGTTGAAGAACCTGGAAGGCATTTCTGAGATGCTCGACATGCTCCTACTCTAACTTCAAGTTGATTAAGATATCATTGATGAATATGATGATGAATCGATACAAGAACTCAGGGAACAGATAATTTATAATTCCCATGAACATGATTGGTTCATTGACAATACCAAATGTCATGACTACCAAATCAATGTTCCCATACCTGCATCTGAAAGCTGTATTCGGGATATCTCCCTCTTTCACCCTCAATAGGTGATATCCGGACTGCATATTGATCTTGGAAAACCAACTCACTCCTCTTTTATAGTTGAAAATGTCATCGATCCTTGAAAGATGGTAATTTTTCCTGACTATCATTTGATTCAATCTCTGATAGTTTATACACAACCTCAAACCATCGTTCGCCTTCTTTTAGAACAACACTAGAGGACCCCACAGTGACACACTAGGCTAGATAAAACCCTTCTTCATCAGAACATCTATTAGAATCCCTAAATACTATAACTTAGAAGGTTTCATCAAATAATAAGATTTCAAAATTAATGAATCACCAGGTTTCTAGTCTATCCCATTCTTAACATAACATTGTGAGGGTATTGTCACAACCTCCTCAGGGAAGACATCCAATAACTATCCAAAAACCCCGGGAACCTCCTCCATTGCAATTTCCACTAATTCCACAAATAACTCAACTAATAAGGAAAGAAAATGCAACACATTTCGAATTCCCACCTGACAACATCGCTTACCGATGAAAACCTCATGATGGCCATTCACATCTCTCCTACGGAAGAAGTCGATAATAGCATGTATGGAATACAGCTAGTCGATTATGAGTATGAAATCATATGGATTCTTCTATTGTAAGATAACATCCCCTTGGTACTAATGTGGTCCCATTATCAGTCTACACCCCCAGCACACATCAAAAAAGTTATTTTAGATTTCGACCGGCATACTCAATACAAGGGTCATAGGAAGCCTCTCTACATCTAGTCCCAAAGAATTGAAAAAATAATGTGAAACAATGTTTTTAGAATCAATTGAATCAAAAAAGGAATAAAAAGGGTGTAAAACAAACCGATCAAACCTCTTATGATCTATAGAACCAATGGAACTGTTTTCTCTGTTGTGTACAACTGACCATGCCCAACTCCTCAACCTCTTCGCGGATGAACACCTCCACAAACAATCTAGGGTCATATTCCCTGAGCAATATGTACATCTTGAGTTATTAATCTACCTGCTCCATCTCTATATGGAGGAGAAAAAACATGTTTTACCTTCTTATGAAACTATTTTACCAGAAACTGCTATTGAGGCTAATGATGTGCCTACCCACCTCCACTAAATTGAGCTCAGGTAACCACTATGAAATTATTTTGAAGATGGGTGTGAACCCCATAGAAGAAACACATCGGCCCCAATCCCATAGGAAGGGCAAAGAGACCACTGGAACCAAAAGGCTAGAAAGAAAGCGGCTGAGGTCATCAACCTGTCATTTGAGACCTCAAAGATCCTAGTTTCTAAGATCTGTCACTAACAACCCTGCCTCATGAATAACTCTACTAGATCCCCTCTCATGGTAGGCCTCCTCATGAGTGCATCTTCTCGATCAACTATGCCTTCTTCTAAAACTCTAGATGAATTGGAAATATAAAGGGAGTAACAACATACTATATAGAAGGATCGAGTGTCTCCTCAAGATGTCTCACATGAGACTCCTAATCTGGGAAAATATCTCATCCAAAATGAAGGAGATCCATAAACTTGATACCGATCTCCCTCACTGTCATACTCCCTTTCTAAATGGTGATTTCCTCCATTCTCTTGTCATCCTTCATTGTTGATAAAAGGAATTCCAACTAAAACTCATTCTAGAGGTCTACCAACAAAAACATTTCCTCCTTCCGCTCCCCCATATATAGTGTCAACCACTAACGTGCAGATACCTACATATGAATGACCTCCAAAGGGATCTAGTATCCTATAGGGGCCTAGATAAAACTGAAGGTGATCACGAGATCCTCCAACAAACTCTCTATCTCGACATCTGAAATTATTCCCTTGTACTTTCACAAGGCCAACTGTTCGAAGGAACAAAATGTCATCTTCCACTGATCATCCTCCTCTTCCAGATAAACCCTAGGGAGATCAACCAGATCAACTTGCTAAATCTCCACTACCTTAGCCACACACAGATGATGATAATGATCTATATATAAAAGGAAAATAAAGTTTTCCTAATCTCGGGGAGTATAGAATTTTACTAAGAATTATTTTAACTCATTTAATTCATTTTATTACCCATTTCAACATTCCAAAAACAACCCAATTCCAATAAGAGACTAAGTCATTATGATGCATGTACCTTTCCTATGACTCAACCCTAAAAGTAGGTCCATATCACTTGGTCATTCAATAATCTTGGAGTAAATGCACTGGATCTTGGGGCCCATAAAATCTTGTGTCCTAGTTGGTCTCACTGGCTTATGTCTTGCACCAAGGTCAACTGGGACTATTTCCATACCAACCCATGAAATATTCACAGTTCAAAACATTAAACTACATCCGATATTTCAACCATCACCTATGATATCACTCTATCACAACCCCTACCTCTAAAGATACCCCTTCTGCACTAGCAGTGATGAAAGGGGGATAATGACCTCTGATTCTCACCTCTAGTTGGCCATAGGGTGGAGACTAGAACCAAGGGTGTAAAAATCTCACAATATGGGAGGCATTACCATTTTTAAGAAACAATATCAGGAGATATGATGGATCATTGACTAATAACCCCCATGAATTATTGTGAAGAAATAAAAAACCATCCCACAATCATGTGAAAAATAGAATTGGTAAAAATAAAAAAAAATCTCTGAAGTAAATAGCCAAAAGTAAAGTTGAATAGTGATACAATAACTATCAAGATTTGAGCTAGTAAGGCCCATCATGGTCTGCAAAATCCTCCTGAAAACCAAAAATAATTATATATATAGGGTGACAATAAAATTATACTTATTAGGAAAACCAAGGTTTCCCATGCACATATGAAAGAGGCATACTAATGAAACTCTAAGAAAATAAGAGAACATAACAACACCTAACCAGAAATGCTGACCAATCCCAACCTCACCAAGGACTTCTCAATAAGTAACATAAGTCATGTAATATAATACAATCACATAAATTATTAGGTACCCCTCACCGCCTTCCCACTAATTATATGCTCTCACAAACCAACGAAAAATGTCATGTCGCTCCCCCCTCTTCTGAATATATGTCATCACATCCCACCCGCACAAACTTGGGCCTCACAACACATCCCCTCTGCACAAACCTGGGCCTTGAAACACATCCTTCCCACATACACCAGGGCCTCACAACACCACACATCTCATTCTGAATACACCTGGGAAAGAACATCACAACTCAACATGAAGAAAAATGGGAAACAAACAACCTTACCCACAAATAGCTAGGCTATCACATCTCCCCACATCCTACCTAAAGGAACTGGTTCGTTTTCGCCTGGAATAAGGGGAATGGAAGAGTGTGTGACCATCCATCTATCCTCCTATCGGGATGTTGCGAAAGACACATTCATGTGATTAGGCGGGTGTTCGATACATAGTTCTCAATGTCTGTGGGGTGCGTATAGTTTTCAAAATATAATAAATTTCTATATATATATATATAATACCAAATGTTCATACTAAACCTATAGGTTCCCAAATTGATCACCAAGTCACAACACTGCCGAATTTGCTACTACCTCTAAATGTGCAACACAACACAACATGCCAAAAAACCCAATTCACATTATGAAACAATTTATTTAATCAATTTCATTATTTATTAAACAATCTATTTAACTATTACATCACTATTTGGGAAACTAAGAAACATAGAAGTAGTTATTCTAGAAGGTGAAGATCCTGATAAATAAATACATCTTCACATAAAGACACATCATTCCACGACATACCTATTTTACACCCATTCATGATATATAATATATCTATCTCTGGATTCAAGGTGAAGATTTATGCACTTTATCAATGGTGAATCACCCATAATAACCACTACCATCATTCATCAAATTCATCCTACCCAAAACACCATGCTAACCAAAAAAACCCCCAACTCACAACCACATACAGCAACACATTAAACCGAAACTAGATCTACATCCCCACTACACAAACATACCACAACCAGATCACCACGTCAACAATACTAACCCTATGTTCATAGATTTTCCCAAAAATTAATCACCACATGAACCAAAGCAAGAAATATTTAGATTTAACATGACATTCCTACTTTAAAGTCTATTTGTTAATTCATGGGTTATAGAAAACAGTATAGTCGTGGGATAACGATTTAATAGCCAATATACATGGTTAAAAAATTTCACAGATGATAATTTAGTAGTAGAAAAAACAAAATTCCATAAACCAATTTGTGAACAAAAAAGTACCCCCAACAACCTCTATTTTCAAGGGTAATTTTCCCATAAAAATCACAATATCAAAAAAACACACCAAGAACATGCTTAAATTTATACATACCATGTTGATTGATTTAAATCTGGTATAATTATCTTTATTAATCCTGAAACAACTATATTCACAAGAGTAACACCCTTATACCCACCCTGCGTGATACAAAACTAAAAATGATGAAGGAGAAACCTACCCAAAAGAAGAGATGAATAACATTTCCTAGTTGCACCAATATAGGGGTGTGTATGCGGTTGGAGAAACTCTAGGGAAACATGAACTAAAATATGCAGCCTGATCACATGATTCACATAGGAAGAAAGGTTTTGGGTATCCCATCCCAATAGTTTTGGGATTATGTTTTATAGAGAAGGATGTAAGAAGAGTTTCATGTTATAGAGTGTTGTCTTTTGTGGTCAGAAAAGATAAATCAATTCACTTTGCAAAGGACTCGAAAATTAGAAAATGATTTGTTGATTTGTATTTCAAAAATATAATAAGTTAGGAGAAATTTTGATGTAAGGATTATGAGGGAAAGGGGGAGTAAAGGTTCTATCATTCATATTCAATTTTTATTGGAAGGAAAGATGTTGGTGGAAGAAAGGAAAGTTATAGTACTTTCCTTGGAAAATCTGATAATGGTAAAGGTTCTCGATCGAAGACTATATATAACAGCTGATACGGTTCATGTTGAATGCATTTTTTTTGTTGAAAAATCCAGATGATAGTGAATTAGCATTGGTGTTCTTGCTAAAGCATATTTGGAGGTGGTGTCATTTCCCAATGTTTTCCAGATTTTTGGGGCTGAAAACTAGGATATGGAGATATGTGATTTTGTCAATGAATGTTGTGTTCATGTTTAATATGGTTGGGTATGTTTCACACATATGATGTTCTAATATCTAAACATGAAAACATGGTGAAGGAAATAATCACACGAAAGATTTGGTTTTTATGTGCTAAATTTAAGAGAGTTTGGAATGTTGCGTGCAAGGCATGATTCAAGGTCAGAACAAAAAAAATGAAAATGGTATGAAGTTCAAGAAAAAACCCAAGAAAATCTAAAAAGTTTGATGTTCTGTGAAATATTTTTCATGTGCATGAAGAGGGTTTTATGCATGGATTACTTTTTTCATGTAGGGTTAAAAATTCCAATAAATACAAGGTGCCCCCCTCTCATTTGTTAAGGCTTGAAAATTAAAAGAAATCCCAAGATCTGAAGCCCGTAGAATTATATACTAGGTGAGTTGTGTGAAAATAAAGAGTTTTTCATGAAAAATGGAAGTTGCAAGAAAAATTAAAAAGTTGTGTGAAAAAAGGAGGTTTCTCGAAAATGGTCTTCTGCGCTAAAAGTGGATTTTTACGTGCAAGGCATTTTAATTGTGCACAGGGTACCCTAAAGGAAGTGAGAAAATTTTGGGATCTACCGAAGTATTCAGTTGTGCATAAGCGAGTTATTACCAGATTCGGGGTAAGAAAGTGAATAGTTGTACTTCAGATAATAAACTTTTTGAATTGTAAAGAAGAATTTAAGCATTGGTTTTCCCTATTTGTTCTAAGAGGGTGCATGCGTTCTTGCGGATTATATTCCAAGTGCTATAAAAGTGTAAGGGTATATCCTACTCATTGTACTCCACATAAATGGGTTGTTTTGTAGTGGATTGTGTTGTACTAGTTTATTTTTGTACCATACCAAGAACATAGCTACTCTTGTTGAGTGGTGAACCTTGTAAATCTTGTATTCCTAAGGTTGTTTGCGTTTAGAAGGGAAAAACTATTTAACAGGTGGTGAAGGTTGTTTCAAAAATAAAGGAAACATAAAAGAAAAAGATATCATGGATTGACCCCTACCCTTCTCAGTGATACTTAGATTTTTATTGGGTAACATCAAATAGAATGCAAGAAGGAAGAACAAGGGGAAGGATATATTAGGTTTTGAAATGTCTAAACTGAGTCATGGGTTTAGATACATTTTGATTTTCCAATAAAGGTGGATCTGGTCAAGGCCTTGTGTTGTGACCAATTAAAATCCTCCTCAGTCTTAGGGAATTTAAGATATGATTTATGGGATTTGAATTGGTCTCAAAGTCATTCAAATAAGGTATTAAAAATGTTTTATGTCAAATCATATATAAAAAATTGTAGAACTAGAAGAATCTAGAAACAATGTTCGTAAGACACTACCAGATGAGGTGGATCCTGATGAGGAATTTCCAATAAGGCACCTCTGGAAGAAGTACCATCAGATGAAACATAGCTAGACGAGGAAACATTAGACAAATTTCCACTATACGAGACATTATTGGATGATTCGCCATCAGACGAAGTACTACTATACAAGTCACTGCAAGTTTAGGAACTTCTAGATGAAACAACTACCATTATCAATGAGAGATTATCATGAGAGACACCGCCATACATCCTACCGTCAGGAACAAGAAACAATTGGTTGAGGAACCAATGTGTGAGAAATCTCCAGTGAGAAACTGCCAGTGAGCCACCACCAGTGAGCGACCACCAGGGTGACAGCGCCAGGGTAACACAACCAGATTGACACACTATTGATGCGATACACCTTTCAGAAAATTGGAAAACTATAATTTTTTTAAAATTGTTTAATTAAGTCTACTTGATCTTCTAGAACACCTCAAACACCAAGAATCTCACAATTTAATAGACCGAAGAGGTATTGACCATTATATAACATTAGTCTCAAAGAATTCAATTTGAGAAAAAACTCCCCTAACATAGGTCTAGAATTTTTTAATACAAATTATAACCTCATAAATATAAAATATCTATTTATTATTAATATATTATATAAGAATAATCATAACTATTATACCATATATTATTTACAAATGACAATTTATTACCTATTTATTAAAAATCTTGTGTTAAAAATCATGTTTTAGATAACAGATTTTTTGTTATTCTTGTATGTTTGGGTTTGGTTTATTTGGTCCTTCCATTTTAATAATGCTTCCAAAATCCATAGAGTTTTAACCATGATATAAATATCATATATATTCATTATATACATAATATATAAAATTTAGAGATAGAAAATGAATTACACTATTCATAGACATGGTATGTCTTACGTACGCATGAACAATTTTTCCATTTACTAGATGGTTAAAAAAGAAAGGAAAATAATATATTTAAATTATAGAATAAATATTACGTAATATATATCAAATGTATTCATTAAATTTTTACTTTTTTCCTCCCATAAAAATACTTTTGAACAATGAATTACATTACTTCATGAGGTGGTAGTTCGTCGTATAAAAGAAAGATGTTATCGTATATACCATATAATATAAAGTAAGAAGTTATATGTGATATAATAAATCAAAAATTATATTTATATTAAAAATATCATATATATTAATTTATTATATCCTTTTTACCATCCAATAAAAACATAAATGAAAAACACACCACATCGGCTCATGAGGCGGTTGTCCGTCGTACACCCAAATGATGTTATTATTTTACAATGGTTTAGGAGATAAAAAGATATATATAATATTATAATTATAGATGTACATATATATCATAAATATCAAATATAAAATATTAATTCCATCAATATATTCAACAGTGATTGGTGGTTTTAGAAGATGAATAATATCAGTTTGTGAGGTGGCAATCCATTGTACACACGATCGAGAGTCTCATTTACTATTTGATGGTAGAATATATAGTAGTTTTTTTATATCATAATAATTGAATAATATATTAATAAGTTTGATCAAGATATATAATAAAAATCAAGGTTAATAATTTTACCTCTTCCTTGAAAAAAACCTTTTAGGTTTATACCGAAATCCTTCATTGGATTGTTTCCTAATCAACCCAAGGCCTCTAGAAGGTTTATAGGAAATTAAGGAATATATTTAGGTAGGTATTATTTAACCTAAATGTTTTTGAAAGTGTAAATAATATATTAGATGGGTCTCATTTTATAAGTGGAGAGAGGACACGCATGGAATGTTTTAAAATAATAAAGCGCACCCACGTCTTTTACATGACACAAGGCCCAATATTGGGTCATTATGGAACCTTAAATATGATAAGGTATAAATATGTCAATAAATTGGGTTTCAGAGGAGTTTCTATGTTGTTTTACCCCTTACCTTTGTTGTTTAACCCCTCATAAACTCATTTTTACAATAACCATGGTAATTAATTTTTACTTTTTATACTATTCATTTTTGAGTATAAATTATCATGAAATTATTATATAATATTAATTATGATGATTCTAAATATTGAATATATTTTTTCAAATTCAGTTATTATATATGGAAAAAATGTATATAAAAGTAAACCCACAAACACAATGAAAAGTGGTTTTGAAGAGAGAATATTCTCAAAATATAAAAAAGATGTTATATCAACATTCAATATAAAATTAATTATAAAAAATATTATTGGATTAGTTACAATATAATTGAGCTAATTTTACTTTTTAAACCATTTCATGAAAATTTGGAACCTTATAAATTATTTAAACAAAAAGGAAATTTTTAATGAAAACTAGTATTTTCTACTATTTATCAAAAAATTAACTGTTTCAAAAAAATTCCCAAAAAAACCCCAAACATAATTTTGAAATATTGATTAAGAAAATGAAATTAATTTTTTCAAATAAACTTTCTAAAAGTGTCAAAAAATAATTTCATTATTTGTTCACAAGTAGCAATACAAATCATTATTTGGAAAAAAAATTATTTTTTAGGGCATATAAAAATATCACTAAAAATTAAGTACATTTTTTCAATATGATTTATTTATAAAAAATAATATACTTAATTTTTAATTTTATTATTATTATTTATCCCACCATGTTTAATTAATAGGTAATAAATATCTTGTAATAATAACGATGTTAATAATTTTCCATAGTTTATTAAAACTAGGTGTTTCATGTAATGCAATCTATTAAAGAAATTAAATTTATTTAAAAAAAGAAATTAAATTTATTCAAAAAATAATAAAATTTTAGGTAGTTACCTAAATCCTAGAAACATTTCACATATTAATGAATAATAACTGGAAATGATTTCCAAAAATAATGGAAGATAATATATTAAGAACCTTAACTTACAAAGTGCTTACTAATTCTTGAGAAAAAACTCCTTATAACATTAAGATCACTTTGATAGGACTCTTGAGATGTAAATTATGAGGGAAAAACGATTAATGATTTTAAGGTGAAGATTAATGTGAGAATGGGTGTGTATTTTTAGTAAATAAGGAATAATAGTATATTAAATTTGATATTTGGGATTTAGAAATCCAGGTAATTAAAAAATGAAATACCATTGGAGAACCCTTGGTTTTAACCACGTTATTTTAAATTTACAATATTATAGTCTAATTTTATTCATTTTATAATTGAAATAAATTTTTTAATATCACTTTGTCTAGAGAAATTTCATTTTTCCACAAAGAAATGTTTTCAAAACCTTGATTTCTAATTTAAACATTAGAAAATACACTATAGGTTTGTAAATTGATTTTTATACTTTAAAGTACATTATTTTAAAAAAATTACATATTTTAGTTCATTTATTCCTTTATATTAATTATTATATTAATTTTAAATGATTATGAAGTTATAATTCATATAATATATGAATATCATATTTTACTATTCACCAGAAAAATCATCTATTTAATAAAATTATGAAAAAATAATCTTTCACTAATTTTGATGTGTTGATTCTAAATTTAAATATATTTTTATGAATATAATTATTTATATTTGGAAAATTAAATTATTAAATAATTTATTTGGTGTATTTTAAAATCATGTATTTAGCACCGAAAAATAAAAAATGATTTATTTTACTCGGAATGGCCTGAAGGCGTTATATTTTTATTCATTTTTTATAATACACCTTTTAAGGGTTTAAGGGGAACCCTTACATGGACCATAGTCTTTGTGACAATACATGACTTGAAGGTCTAGAGGAAATCATCTAAACTATAACTAATAGGATCTACTCCTCCCTAGAGTCTACAACATGATGTCAGCTTTCCACCTTCACGTGGCTATTCAGCTAGGCTTCTCATGCATCCATAGGCTAGTCCCAATGGATATTACCATACCCTATAATTTTTTCAAATCTGTTAGCTCTACTCTGGTGAATTCACCTTTCTCTGAATCCTCATTTGGAGACTGCTCCTTGTAAAGTCTACTTAGTTCATTTCAGAACAATTTTATATCATGTTTATTCCATTTCTTATTGTTTTATTTATAATTAAAATATTCCTTTTATATTTTCATTGTTATTATATTTTTATATAATAAATATCAAGATTATGGTGTTTTCCTATATTTTTATGTGTTATATAGTTATAGTTACATCCATTAGAGTGAATATAATTTTTAGTTTTTATTATACTATTATGATGAAATTAATGAATGTTTATTGTGAAATCACAATTGTAATTAAATATTTAGTTTCTATAGTATAATTTTATGTCATATATCCTCCTCTTAAATAATTCTATTCATGGGATTTGTGGTATACATCAATATGTGAACAAATGTGGGTAATTATTTATCATTTCCCCCTTAGGCTCCAAAATTTCTTCCTCCAAATTGTGATTCCTCCAAACTAAATTCACCAGTTATTTTATATATTTATTAAGCACTTAATTTCTAGTATCAAGAATCTAGAAAGTATATTCATTATAGGACAATTCAAACTATGTATCTATTTATTTATCAGTTACTACATACATTGGGTCTGAAATTTACTTCCTCAATATCAAGACATGGAATATGTGATGAAATTTAGAGGGTTCGGTGGAATAACCAGGAAATAACCCAAATTTCCAATTCTATCTAAAATCATGAATTTCCCAAAGTGCATTTTAGTTCGTTTTCCCTTCTAACCAAACTATATAAATCCTTTCCCCAGTGACCCCTTTAAGAATATGTTGTATTTGGCTTGAAACTTTAAGCCCGTACTTCAATTATCAACAAATATATTCAATATATTATGATATATCTTAATATGTTTTTTGATATCTCATACTTTCCGAATTGTCAACTTAGTGAGTTATAGACCAATAATTCTACTTTCCCCAACTTTATCCAAGTGGGTTTGAGTATGAAATCATTTTTAATATAAAGATCTATATGGAATAACTTACACACTCAAATAAAAGAAATTTTTGTATAAAAATTCCACCATATTTATATATTGGGCCATCTTTCTTGGAAGTTAACTCACCATGACCTTGATATATCCTTTAATGTTTGTACAGTCGTTTCAAACTATCTATCCACCAGAGTGGGATAGGTAGTTCTCAAATTTATCTCAGTATTCACAGCCTTTAGAATACTTCTCTAAATTTTCGTTGTGAAACCAGGTTCATGATCAATACACTTGATAAAGGGGTATCATAAAGTCTTATGAATCCCTTAATATAAATTTATGAATGTAATTCAAGGTGTAGATCCTCTCTTATTTCTAGTAAATGTAAAGACAATGTATGGGGATCCATAATAACTCATATTGAATCATTCCTCTTGATTACATTGGAAACCTTACAACAATTTATATTGACCTCGTTGTTTTAATGACCACAAAATCATGTTTAGTATGATATTAATTAGATTTATGTTTTATGATATCATTTTATGTTATAAAATAGATTGGAAAAAATATGCTTAAGTCTCAGAAAGACTCACTGCCAAAGAAGTCACACCACTAATAAGGCTCACTATTAAGGATGAGTCACTTCCAAAGAAGTATCACCACCATTATGATTTTTTTGAAAAGCATCAGAAAGACTCACCATCAATAATGAGTCACCACTGAGAGGGAAATTTGAAAAATATGAGTCATCGCTAGACTTTGTCTCACTGTAAACACCAAAATTTGGCTATGTTTTGGAGTCACCTACCACTGGGAAGAGTCATCTCTAACCTAACATACCAACAAAGCCAAACTCACGACCAAAAGCTCTCACTATTATAAGGACTCATCACCAGACTCTAAGTCATCGTCATTTTAAGACATGGAAATTTTTTATCACCAGTCTAAATACTCACTGATACTGTTTCGATTTATTTTGAAATAATTATAACTAATGGGAAGTTTTTAAAATTTAATTTTGAGTTTTATTTTAATTATTGTCTCTAAATTTTTTTAGAGGGATATATTAAAGAATGTGTCATCCCTATGCATGATGATATTGGATAATTGGATTTCTTCTCACATGGATGTCTTTGTTACTACTGCTAATAAAAGAGGAAGAATATTATATCATGAACATTAGATGTAAAGTGATGAATAACTGAGATATAAACATAGTTTCCCATGTAAAGTGAGATAATACTTCCTAAAATAACTCAAAGATCTTCAATGATGCATCTTTCTTATAAAAAACTGGGAAAGTGGAGCTTAACAAACACTCAAATCTTATAGTATGGAAAAATGGAGTTCTAGACACTCTATTCTACAAAAATTGATATAAAATTTAATTGAGACTCGTATCATGTGACATTTATGTGTCACGAGCTATAGAGACTATCAAATAGAGTAATATTATTATTTATACATTCTTACTTACTCTATTTGTTCATTTATTTTTATATTTTGATCATTGTGTGTATACCCTATCTATTACATGAACATTGTATCCATATTTTAATTGGAAGATACATAGATATCTCCTCATAACCTTCAACACCTATTTCCCACAT
The DNA here is from genome assembly GCA_963277665.1 of Viscum album. Lineage (NCBI taxonomy): Eukaryota > Viridiplantae > Streptophyta > Magnoliopsida > Santalales > Viscaceae > Viscum > Viscum album. The sequence continues at coordinate 488,758,780 of OY728166.1, forward strand.
GTAATGATATAGGTTTGGTTGAAAAATATTTTTATTTTTACTCCCATGAAAACTGTGGAAGATGTTTTTGTGTGTCCTGGACAGTTTTCATACAATTATACTACTTAATCTTAGTTGTGGATAAAAAGTTTATTTTTATAAACTGCATGAAAATGGATGATTTTCAAATAGAGTGTACTAAGTATCATCTTGAGATTGAACCTCTGGTATTCATTTTCAACTGTGTGTTTTGTTTTCTCTGTTTTAAACACTAAACAAAAACTTTACTATGATATTTTATCTTAATTAGTGTATATATAATATTTTTTACTGAGTAAATCAATTTAAAAAGATTAATTTGTTTCCAAAATTATTTTAACTGATACATAATCAATATTTTGATAAATCTATTAAAAAATGAAAACTTGTATCGATTATCTATTTTGATAAAATGGGTTGTATTTAAATTAATAGTGATATTTCATTTAAACATGGTTTAACAAAACTTTTTATTGGGTAGTCAATTCACCCCCTCTTGATATACTCATTTTGATTAAAATTTTGTATTATAAAGAATATGTTTTGTTATCAATGTTTTCAAAAAAACTATTATTTTAGTTGTTCTTTAATGATATTAAATATATGTCAGTTATAAATTTAATTATTATGGATACTAGACAAGAATTTTTAGCTACTAACATGCCTCTTTTTTCAATAGAAATAATTATGCTCAGGGGAAGATATATATTAAAATGAATATAGAAAGTATGGGTTTTGAAATTTTGTCTATAGTTGAGGATAACAATGAGTTACCTAAGAATTCTAGAAGTAGTTGGGATGATTTTAAAAAGCTTCCCTATAATAATAAATTCAAAACAATGATACCCTATATTGTGCCTTAGGAGATGAGGAATTCAATAGAATTTCTTCTAGTAAAACTGCGTTTGATATTTGGGACACATTAGATGTTTCTAATGAATTATAAACCAATGTAAAAGAGAATATACTGAATATATATACTATTTAGTATGATACTTTTAATATGAATTAAGATAATTTAAATTCTGACATTTATCTTAGGTTCAATGAAATTGTGAACACCGTGAGATCCTTAGTAAATCTAGTATATGATAAGGATCAGATCATGAGACTACTAATATGCCTTCCTAAAAGATAGAGAGTAACTTCTACGTCAATGAGATAATCATGTGATATTATCAAACTTCCAATCAAGGTATTATTTGGAAAATTAATGATGTATGAATAAGTGATGAAAGTTAATAGAGAGGAAGATGATGATCCAAAAATAAATTCAATAGTTTTCAATTCTATTGTATCCAAACAACGAGTAAAAGGAAAGGAAAAGATAGAATATGAAAGTTCAAGGGATAGAGAGTCACCACAGGATAATGATGAATAAGTTGACCATCTATATAGTGGATATAAAAGGTTTTATAGGAAAAATAATTTTTTTTGAAAGACTTATTATAAAGGAATGTAAGAAACTAACGGAAATTGGTTGAAATATTAGAAAAAGGATGATAATGAAATTACTTGTTATGAATAAAAAAGAAAATAATATATTAAGGAAGATTTTCCATAATTAAAATAAAAAAAATAATTATGAGTAAAATGATTGAAAATTAAAGAAATCCATTAATGAAACTTGGTGTGCCTCTGAGGGCAGATCCAATGAATCAAACTCTAATCCTAAAAAAATGTTTAATTGGGCCAACATGTGATTCATGGCTAATGTCTCTAAGGTACCTATTATATCAAATGTACATATTTCTAATAAATCTGAGAATAGAATTAATGGTGATGAAATATCTCAAGAAAAAATGTCTGAATATTGAATAATACTAGAATACACCTTTAACAAACTTAAGGATAAATATATGTTTCTTAATATGTATCATTATTTATATTCCAATATTAAATATGATTTATCTATTTATAAAGAGAAAAATGATCAGTTATTAAAATAAAATACTAAACATAAATTTTCCTTTGAGAAACTGATGAAGGATTTAGAAAAGATCACAAATGGTAGAGAGACTCTTTTTTAAATTCTAGGAAAACAAGTTTCTCTAAAATATTTTATTGGTTTTGGATATAAACCTGGATAAAGAAGAATATTAAAGGGAAATTTTGTACCTAAATTTAAATTTGACACTTATACTGCTAGTTATTTTTCCAAGGTACAAAAAAAGTGTTTATTTCAAAATGCTTACAGCTTTTTCATAAGATACCTTTTAGATAAGTTTGGGTTCTTAAATACCTAATTACTAACACTTCTAGACCCAAGAAAATCTCGGTACCAAAATCATTCATTGTATAAATTGTGTTTTATTGGAAATTTTCCAGGAAGTCCTCTTTTTAAATTCTTTGGTACTTGGAAAAAATATGTTCAAGGAATATGATGGGAGAATAATCATGTTTCAAGAGCCTTATAATGTTTGATCATGTTCATGTCACATTTAGGAAAATTCTAATGGAAAAATTACCTGCCTTGGACAAACTGGTAACATCAATTCTATTTTAATTTCTATATTACTATTTATTAATGGTTTGAAGTATAATTTTTTAGAATCTCACAACTATGTGATGGTGGTTTTAATTTCAAATTTGAATACAATTCTTGTATAATTTTTTATTCTAAGTATTCTTTAGTTTGTACAACTTTATGGAATGAAAATGTTTATGTTATTGATTGTAATTCTTTAATTTACCATAATGTTTCCTACTTGAGTTCCTTTCATATAAAATGTTGGTTGTGGAAGATGAGACTAGGTTACTATAATATTCACTCACTTAAGATCCTTATTAGGAAAGGGGTTTTTAGGGATCTACCCATACTAGAGTTCCCAAAGGAAAAATTACATAATCCCTAAAAAAAGGGAAACAAAAAAGATTTATTTTAAATCAAAGTATGAAGTTTCAACTTCTCAACCACTTGAGTTGGTTCATATGGATTTATTTGAACCACCTAGAGTTTTTAGTCTAAATTGGAAGCACTATATTTAGGTACTATTAAATGAATTTTCTTGGTATACTTGGGTGTTGTTTCTAGCTCACAAAAATGAAGTATGTTCTTTCTTATACATGTATGCTAGATCTATAGAATACATAAGTGGACGTAAAGCAAATACTTTAAGGAGTTCCCATGACAATGATTTAGAAAATCAATATTCTGAATCATTTTTCTCAAAAATGGAAATATTCATAAATTATCTACTTCTAGGACCCCTCAATAGAATAGAGTTTTACAAGGAAGGAATAAAACTTTTCAAAAGATATATCAGACTATAAAAAATGAATTTGACTTTCTAATCTACTTTTGGGAAGAGGTTGTGAACAAAACCTATTATATTATCAATAGAGTTTTAATAAGACCTATCTTAAATAAAACCCCTTCTGGGATTTGGAGTAGTAAAAATCTTAAGTTTAATTACTTTAGAGTTTTTTGGTTTCAAAGTATTTATTATTAACACTAAGGATAATATTGAAATAGTTTCCTCTAAAATTGATGAAGGAATTTTCTTGGGTTATTAAACCTCCAGTAAATCTTATAGAGTTTTTAATAAAATGACCAAGACTGTGGAAGAATTAATTCATGTAAAATTTGATGAGACAGATCCTAATGATCCCAAAAATTATTCCTGAAAATTTGAGGATGATTTATCTTTTTTGAACTTAAATTAAAAACCTACTGATTATACTGTGAAGAAATCATAAAAAAAATATTATGTTATGAAGAACTTCCAAAAAAAGAATATGAACCTTAGAGAATTATGAAGTGACCAGCCCATCTTTTTTTAGATTTGATAGGATGTTTAACAACCATACTATATATATTTTAGTTTGAGACCTAGATATAGGTACACATACTAGATATTATCTTAGAATTATGGTTGAAATTCAAGCCTTCTTGTCTTATAATTAACCAAAAAACATCAATGATTTGATTAATGATGAATTTTAGGGTAATGGATATTCAAGAAGAATCAGATCGATTTAAAATAAAAAAATATTGAAAATTTTGGATGAACCCAAGGACCCCTTGACTATAGGAACTAAATGGTTATTTAGAAACAAGGTAGGTAAATCAAGAACTACGGTAAGAAACAAGGGAATACTAGTTACATAATGCTATAGTTAAGAAGAAGGAAAAGACTATGAAGAGACATTTTCACTATTGGAGTCAGTTCCCTATAACCAAATTTTGTGTGCTTTATGATAACATGTATACCTTGTTTTGAATATTAGTGAACTACTTATCACATAATGATTGTTCTTCTACGTTACAGTTTATGTGATAATGTCCTTGGAGTAGCTATTTCACTAAAAGGTTATAGAAATTCCCACTATGATGAGAAACTTGAAGTGTTATGACACTATTCTTTGATATATGTTCTATATCTGGAGGATATAATTTTAGCGACACAAATGATACAGGCTATTAGGGGTTGAGACTCATAGGACTTTGAGGAACCTTCTAAAGGTGTACTCCCTTGTTAATATCCAGTAGGATATTTTAAGAATGAGACCCGCCACTATGAAATCCACATTTATTTGTGTCATTGGATATTCCCATCTAAGGATGTGTGTATTGGTCCTTATACATTAAGATTATTATTAGTGAATATTATGATTTATGTACTTTGATGTATTGATGAAAACGTGGCGATGTAGGATTTGTTGGGTGCAACATGAGTAATATTGTATTAATGACTAATGAAAGAAAGGATTTTTACCTACTATTTTAATATAAATTTATATCTCAGGCCCTTTGATGGAAATGATATAGCCTAAATAAATCCATGGCCATGGTGTTCGATAGGAATGTTCATTTTACAAAAAATCAAAGAAATATACATTGAGCACATTGGTTGAGGGCACCGACATGCAACCTACATGATTAGAGATATCACAACAAAGGTATTAAATTGCACAATAAACATTTTTATGAACTATTATGTTGTTACATAATTAAATTATTTCTCTATGGGTGCCTTGGCATGTTACTAGATTCTAAACTTGGAATTTAGGCTGCTTCGCCTAATGCCACTAAGATAAAAGCCAAGAGGGTCACATACTAAGTGTATCCAAAATATGGTTAAATAATATATTATTATTTATTATTTATCATGTTTAATAAATGTTATTCATGCATATGGTTTAATAATTATTCATTTTTTCTTGATCATAAGTATTATATAACCAGTTATTCGAGAGCATATAATGTGATTGGAATATTTAATAAATATTTATTTTCTATTTAGTAAATATAATATTTATTTATTTATTTTTGAATAGGAAATGATATTTATTTAATAAAAAAATAGACATTATTAAAAGTCCAATAAATATTATGGAGGAATGAGAAACATGGATTTTAGGTGTGACAAGAAAATAATAAATGTTCAATATTATTTGATTAAATAATATTTAATTTTAATTCATAAGTTAAGAACATATCAAGAAATATTATTATTATTATTATATTTTAACATTGAGTTTTCTATAAGATTAAATAAAAAATTTATCACACTTGGGAAATTATTTTATTTTAACCCTAACCATATATACACCCAGTTATGTCATTTTCTTAAGACAATAATTCATTTGATTGGGCTATGCACAACAGAATTGGAGAATTCTCTCAAACCCTTGAGATCTCTCTTCTTTAATATCACTCCCATGAATGGAGAGCAATCTTACCCCCATCAAATCATGTTAAATTCTTCGGAACCAATTCTCATTGTGGTAAAATGTAGATAAAGTAATTTCAAGGATATATCATGCCAGCACCCAAGGATTCATTCAATGAAATTTGGAGATTTATGGAAGATGTTTTGATCACCGTTAGAGGTAATTTTCACTTGATTACTATAACTCAATGACAGTGAAGCATATAACTGTTAACAAATCCATCGATAAAGATAGAATTCCATTGATGTAATTCATATTTAATTAAATTAATTATAAATAATATGTGATGGTCCACTCTCTCTAGTTCCGACATAATTCATATTGTTTTTCATCATGGAATCAACTCTACTGAACATGAGGTTTATCATCGTGAGGATCTCAAATTGATCATTGAACATGGAAAAAAGAAATTTTGGGCAATTCCCACCTCACACTTCCACTATACATGGAACCTACAAGTGGTATCAGAGTGGTCATATAATTATTTGTAATTATTTATATATTTTTGGTGGTTTACACATTCTAATTTAGTTTTTCAATTCAATTTTAATCGTTATTTTAATCTTAATTGTGAGATATGCTTCTTCATCATTTGTTTCTGATAGATATAACCAATATGATTATTTTTATGAGAAATATAAAATAGAAGATATCGTATGGAGGTGCCACGAATTATATCCGGATAACATAGGAGAACATGCTGTGTAATCAAAATTAAAAATTGTGTACTTTTTGAAAATTCATCAAGAATTAATTTGAAAATTAATTCACAAAGTGTTGACTAATTAAACATGGTGAATTAAATACCTTACACTACATTTTTACCAGGAAAGGGTGGTGCATGGTCAATTGTAGTACACATCGTGTAGCCCACGTACATAGTGTGTATTACCTTTGAGTCGCAGACAAGATGTGTATTACCATACTAAAATTACCGGACTATTGACCATGTAATTATGAGATCACATGGTGTGTATCCCATTAGACATGCCATATACTCGAATTTACCGAGGTTCAATTTACATGCTGAGTCCCTATGCGTGTACCTCAGATAGATGTTGAGAGATGTACATTCTAAGTAACTCACTTGTATATGCTTTTTACTTATACCAAATTATATATATTTAAAAATTTATTTAATTATATTATGTAAATGTTGAGAAATATTCTTGTGTGTGGTCATTAAGTTGATAAGACACTCCATGTGATGGGTTTTAATATTTATATTTATAAATTTTTAATTAATATATACATAATGTTCAGATATGGATAACATGTACGAGTCATATTATAGTTGTTACTCTATGTGAATTGAAGGATAACTTGTGGTTGAAAAATCACGTAACACGTATAATCATTAAGTTGATACTACACATCATGAAAGTACGTGATAAGTCATGTATTGCATATGTCCTAAGAGTAAATAGTATATGATTATAGTACATCTGGGTTTGATTCAGATTGGTATTCACTGTGTTCCCTCCAAGGTAAATTTATATATATAGTTAATTTTAAATAAATTTATTTAATTTGTTTAAAATTATGATGGATGAGAATATCAAGAAACTTTAAATGATAATTATGATAAAATAATTGATTAATTAAAGACAATAATTAATTGATTCAAGTTTGATTTGTCTTAAATACTAATGATTAAGAATTTAATGCTTGTTTTATTAAATACATAATGTTTTCATGTATGTAGATGATCATGAGCATAGACAAGACCTTTTTATGAGATTAGTTTAATTTAATTTATTATTAATTTAAATTGTTGGTTTGCATTACTTATAACCTCTAATTATGTAATAGTATGTATTCCCATAGTTTCTTTTATGTAATACCTTTCCCCCTAACCTATGTGTGAGTAAAATCAAACTTATTGGATGGATCTCCCAAACTAGTGGAGGTAGTTCAAGTTTGGAGCCGAGGTGAAACTGATCCAAGAGAGATATAAAGGTGGACAAATGGAAAGCAATTACATGAACCACAATTAGTTCATGGTGTTTTCACCTAGGTCAATGGATAGTTTATCACTCACTAGATAAACTAATAATTAGTAAAATATCATTATTATAACACTTTATTGTTTTATTTCTTTCAAGTTTCATGGTTATTTCATTATAGATATTTTGTCATGATCACCTAATTTAATGATTTAATTATCATACAAGATGGAAATAAAATAAATTGGATTATGCATAAATATTATCTAGGACATGGTTAATAACATAATTAAATCCACTTAATATTAAAAAGAATGTAATAAAGATAATAATTGTAAATTTATCTATAAAGGATAAAATCCCAAAATTATATATATTATGTTAGTATAGATTTCCATTAATTTAGATAAAATTTAACCATAGTTCAAAGTAATTGAATAGCCAAAGTTGGGGTGCTTTTAATTATCGAGGAATTCTAGCTTGAAGTTTTTGGTTGAATTAACTTAGTTCACATCAATGGTTGAATACCAAAGTAGGAATTGGTGTAACTAAGAGCAAATGGTTGAGTAAATCTAAACTAATTATATCAAGATTGGGGAGTCCACTAAATAGATTAATGAACTGTAAAGTTAATGTTGTTTTCATTTGGAATGTGTACCTAAAACCATTCAAGTTTCATGACAAACCAATGTTGGGGTCATAAGAAGGGGAATATAGATTCTTTACCCTAGAATGTACAAGAAATAGGGTATTCTAAATCTAATGTTGAGGGATATTATATTTCTATAAAATATTGGGAGACTAATAAATTTAATATTTATTTGTTTTCATAAATTTTATCAGATAAAGTCCTAAAAATATTCTCATCTTTTTTATAGAGAAACCAATAATATTAATTCGGACATATCATTAAATCGTAACAAATTTCTAATAGTTTCAAAGGTGGTTACATGTTATACTTCATCGTGAATGGAAATTTTATGTGTTGGAAGATCCTTTTCAAATTGCGCCTAATAATGTGGAAATTTATTAAGATTTATCTCTCTATGAGAAACACTTAATTAATGATATAGATGTTCATATATTCATGCTATCATCCATTTCCAATTAGATTTTGAATAAACGTGAGGAAATAAATGCATATAGAATGATGTTATTCCTTCAGGGTATCTATTAAGAGAAGGTGAGACAAGATAGGTATGATATCTCCAATGCTTTGTTTGCAACTAATATTTGAGACTCTACTCCTATTAGGGCTCATGTAGTCATGTTCATTGGACTCATTTAATACTTAGAAATCTTAGGGATTAAATTCCAATATGATTTCTATATAGATCTCATACCTTCATCACTTCCCAATACCTTCTCCAATTTTATTATCACTTTCATTTTGAGAAATAATGAACAGAGTCTCTTGGAACTTACTACTTTGATTTCCTAACTGGATAAGGACATGGGGTATGATAAACTTGTGGACCTTATGGGGAATAAAAAAAATAAAGAACAATGAAATGGGGGACAAGACCTATAAACTATCTAAATCTCCCAAGAACCTTCCTTCAAAGAAGAGGAAGATCCAGAGGAAGGAAAAGAAAAAGAAGGAAGTGTGTTTTTCTTGTGGAAAGTTAGGCCATTGGAAGAGGAACTCCACTAAGAAACTAAGGGATTATAAAGGTGCATTCATTATCAATTGTAATCTTTCAATATCTGCACATTGGATATTAGATACATCTTTTGGTACTGTTGTATGTATCCAAATGTAGGAAACAAGTATTTTTTGATAGATTTATAGAGTAGAGGTGGATATGAGAGCTACCAATGGAGCGATGATGGATGCCCTAGACATTGGTGATTTCCAACTTTCATTGCTAACAAGAAAGATTTTAATTTTAGAATATTTTTATTATATACCTATGGTTACCAAGAATATAATTTTGTATCATTACAAGATATAGATGGTTTTGTTTTCAAATATTGAACTAAAAGTTTTTTCTTTTATAGGGAAAACATGTGTTATGGTATGAAATATTTAAATAATGGTATTTATGTATTAAATTTTGAAAACCAAGTCTTATAAACAGATAAATAATCATGTTCACATGACTCATATAACACCCAGTTATGGCATCACTGTCTTGGTCATGTAAACGATAATTTTTTGACAAAGTTGTATCAAGAAGATTATTTATACTCTGCTGATATAAAACCACATGAAATATGTCCTGATTGTTTATAAGGAAACCCAAAACACCATTTGGTGAATAGGGTGAAAGGGATAAAGATCTTATAGGATAGGTACACACTAATGTGTGTGGTCCCTTTATAGTATAATCTATAGGTGGATATTCTTACTTCCTAACTTTTATTGAGCACTTGAGTAGATATGGCTATATTTAATTGATGAGGTCTAAGTCTGAGTACATTGAGAAATTCTAGGAATTCATGAATGAAGTAGAGAATAAAATTGGAAAGAAGATAAAGAAGCTTCACTCAGATCAAGGTGGTGAATATCTTAACCAAAAGTTTATCAACTTTTTTATGGGAGTTTGTGATTATATCTCAACTCACTCAACCTTATACACCATAGTGGAATGGGTTAGTGAAAGGAGGAATTGTACATTATTAGACATGGTAAGGTTGATTATGAATCATACAGATCATCCATTATCCTTTGGGGATATTCATTACAATCTATGGCATACACATTAAATTGAGTATCAACTAAAGCAGAAAATGGAATTCCCTTCGATCTATAGAGTCGAAAGATTGCCATTTTTTCTCACACATGTGTATGGGGACACAAAGAATTTGTTAAGGCCTTCTCAGGAAACAATATAGAACCCTGAAGCACAAATTGTATCATTATTGGATATCCCAATGAAATAAAGGGATACAACCTATACAATCCCTCATATAACAAAGTTATTTTCTCCAAACAAGACATATTTCATGAGAGGGAGAGCATCCTTAAAAAGGATAGTGCGAGCATGATTGAAATCGATGAATTTTATGCTTATAATACACAAGTGTTGGTATGGGAACATATTACATAAGTCACTATGGAAGAAGTAGTACCTGAAACACAAGTACTATGATTGAGCATAAGAGATGTAAGATAACTAGAGAGATATGGTTTTCTAGTCACCGAAGATGGTGACTAATTATTTGTCATATATGATGAATATAACTCCTACAAGGAGGAAATAGAGATCTCAGAAGATATAAGATGGAAAGAATCCATGAATTATGAAATAGAATCCATGTATCATAATAGTGTTGGGTTCTGGTTGATGTGCTAGTTGATGTAAATCCACTTGGATGAAGATGGGTATTCAAAAAGAAAATAGAAATGGAAGGAAAGTAAATAACTATAAATAAAGGATAGTGCCTAAAGGGTTTAAATAACATAAAATTATTGACTATGATGAAATTTTTTCACCTTTTTTCTTATTTAAATCCATCATAATTCTACTTGCTATAACAGTTTACCATGACTATGAGATTTGGCAGATGTATGTCAAAACTACATTCCTTAATGGGAACCTTCCAGAATTTTTCAATATGACAGAATGAAATGGGTTTATGACTCCAGGTGATTCCAAAATTATTTTCAAGTTTCAAAGAACCACTTATGGATTGAAGCCAACATATAGGTCATGGAACATTCGATTCTATGAATCCATAAAAGAATTTCTTCCATTAATAATTAATGTGAAATGTGTGTTTACAAGAGGTTTAGTGGGAATGCAGTCATTATACTATTAGTATATGTTGATGATATAATAATAACTAGAAATGGCATACCAGTATTATAGTCTATTAAGGACTTGTTAAACACGGGTTTCTCTATGAAAGAATTATGTGAAAAAACCTATATTCTAGGGATTACGATCATTCATGATAGATCAAAGTGGATTCTTGGACTATGTCAAAGTATATATGTTGACCAGATACTAAATAGATTTTTTATGGAATAATCCAAGAAGGGATGGGTTTCATTTTCACATGGTTTACATCTTTTTAAGAAAATTTATCATCAAAAAAATATGAGAAAGGGAGAATGAGTAAGATCCAATACACTTCAATAATAGTATCAATCATGTATTCCATGTTGTATAATAGAAAATATTTTTCTTAGGCATTGAGCGTGGTAGGAAGATACAAAGAAAACTTATGAGAACAGCATTGGACTATTTTTAAGCCTATCCTTAAGTGTCTGAGATGAAATAAGGAAATGTTCCTGGGTATGGAGGATATGGGGAACTGGTCATCAGGTGTAATATTGATGCATATTTTCAGACAAATAAAAATGATCTAAAATCATGTTTAGTATATTTTTTCTGCTTCAATAGAGCAGTTGTGAGTTGGAAGAGTTCAAAGAAACCAATAGTCACAAATTATACATCAGATCTTCAGTATATAGAAGTTTCATATTTAGCCAAGGAAGAAATTTGGATTCGTAACTTATTCCAAGATATTTATGGGGTACCTATCATTAAAGTTCTCATCACATGGTATTGTGATAATACTATAGTGGTGGATATTGCATATGATCCATGGTCACACCAACAGAAAAAGCACATACTCTAAAAGAATCACCTCTTGAGGGATTTTTATCAGTGGGGTGAATTTGTAGTAAGAAGATTACCCACAGAAGAGAACATGGTGGACCCCTTGATTAAAGGCATCTTTCAATATAATCATGAGTATCAGGTGAGAGCTAGTATACAAAAGGATGTTAGCAGTTGGCTCTAGTGAAATTGTGAATCTGTTGGAGAGGGTTTCCTAGAACCAACTTATATGTACTTTAGGATAACATGTATTCATTAATTTAAATATTAATAAACTATTTATCACATCATGATTATTCTTCTACATGGCATAGTATGTGATAATGTCCTAAGAGTAGCTATCACAATAAAATTTCATAGTAGTCCCCTGTTATGATGTTAACCCAGAAGTGCTATGATACTATTTATGAATATATGTTATATAACAAGATGGCGTCATTTGAGGGAAAATGGCATAGGATATTAGGGGTTTATACTCATAGAAAATTGAGTCACCTACCCATGGTGTACCCCCATGGTAATATCTTGTCAGATATTATTAGTATGAAACCCTCCACCAGGAAATTCACATCTCTATGTTTCATTGTGTATTCCTATCTATAGATGTGTGTATTGATCCTTATACATTAAAATTATTATTATTGAATATTATGAGTCATGTACTTTTTTATACTGATGAAAACTGTGATGACATATGTTTTTGGAGAGGTAGGATATGGTGGGTGTGTCACGAGTAATATTGAATTAATGAATAATGTGATAAAGGATTTTCCTTTTCTGTTTTAATAGAAGTTGATATCTCAATCCCATTTATGGAAAAGAGATTGTTGAAACAAATCCACGACCACGGTGTTTGATAGGAAAGTTTAATTTTTGGGAAATAAAAGAAAGCAACATCGAGCACTTTGGTTGATGGCACCAGTATGTAGCCTGCTTGATTAGATATATCATGATAAAGCTATTATATTACATAGTAAGAATTTGATGAGGTATTATGTTGTTACAAAATTAAATTCTTTATTTATGGGTTCCTTGGTATGTTGTTAGATGCTACCCTTGGACATTAGGCTACTTCGTCTAATGCCACTAAGAAAGAGTCCTAGAGGATCACACCCAAAGCATATCTAGAATCTGAGTTAAATATTAGATTATTATTTATTATTTAATAGGTTGAATAAATATTATTCTCACACGTGGTTTAATAATTATTAATGTTTGTTTGATCACATTTATTCAGTCACCAGATATTCGAGAGAATATAATATGAGTTGAATTTTTAATAAATATGTAATTTCTATTTAGTGAATATAATGTTTATTTATTTATTGGTGAATAATTCATTGATATTTATTTAATAAAATATAGACATTATTCATGGTTTGATATATATTATAGTGGAAGGAAGGACTAGGATTTTAGGTCTGGTGAAAAAATAATAAATATTGAATATTATTTGATTAAATAATATTAAGGGAACTTGTGGAATTATTTTATTTTAACACTAGTGATATATATAACTAGTTATATTATTTTCTCTAGAGAATAATTCATTTTTTTGGGTTATGCACATTGGAATTAGATAATTATCTCATGACCTTGAGAACTCTCTTCTCTAAGATCACTCCCATGAACAAATAGAAATATTCATCCCCCAGATCTAGGAGAACTCTTTGGAAGAAATTATTATAGAGATCAAAGGAAGATAAAAAAGATAAAGGATCTACTGTGATGGCACCCTAATATTCCTTTGACGTTTCTTGGTGTTTGGTGGAACATATGTGGATCAATTATATATGGAATATTCACTTGATTCCTATAACGCAATGATAGTGCACCAAAATCTGTTACCAAATCCATTAACGAATAAATAATTCATCATGGTAAATATAATTTAGTTAAATTAATTCTAAATAATATGTGTTGATTCTCTCTCTAATCCTGACAAGATTCATGTTTTCTATCTTATTTGATTCAATTCTATTGAAATTGATATTTATCATCATATATATATCAAATTGATCATTAGACTTGTAAAAAACAAATTTTTGGCCATGCCAATCACACAATTTCACTTTTCTTGGAACGTACATGCACTAGTTTTCAGATTAGATTCCAATAAAAATATTTCTTGCCTATGAAGCTCATATAGATTTCCAACTTTATCAAACTAATATAAAGAGTGAATAATTAATTGGGTATATAACTGGGAATATTTTTGTTGAAAACCCCCATGTTTTTCAGAATTCCCATTTTCCAAATCATGTTTTTAAATTTAAAAAATATTTATATGGTTTCAAATAATCTCCTCGAGCTTAGTATGATAGTTTTATTTCATTTATTATTTCAATAGGTTTTCCAATAGGTATATACAATCCTACACTTTTTATAAAATGATTTTCAAATGATGTTTTAGTAATATATATGTATGTAGATGATAGTATTTTTTGGATCTTCAAGATATTATTTATGTACTTAGTTTTAAAAAATGACGCAAAAATATGACAACACTTCTTTTATTACAAACTTAACCAGGATTTATTACATATAAATTAACTTGATAAAACAAAGAAGATTGAGAGGTTTAGTGTCTTTGGGGATTAGGATCATTACATACAAAATTAAAACATGAAATACAACATCTTTACTGAAAACTTCCTTTACATGACCACTACATTCCTTCGTACTTAGCATTGCATGAGATAACCTGAGGACATGCATAAGAAAAGGGTGAGCTATAAAGCCCAGTAAGGGAGTACACTTGGAATAACATGGGGAGTAAAATACATGTTAGACAATAGGCATATCAATAGATCATAAGAAAAACATGAACATAAAGGAATGATAAATCATGATAATCATAACATGGAAATGTGGCAACAACACTTAACATGGAATTAGCATGAGCCAAGGCTCATTGCACATGGAGGATGAGTAAATCCTCATTGCACATAAATCACGAGTAAACCCTCATTGCACTTGAATTATCATGAGTCAACACTCATTGTACAAGACGTATCATGATACTATACTTTACCCAATGCATTGGAGCTCTATAAGGGCACACCCTTCTTAAACATTTCATTTCATGCATAAGTGTGCCACATGGATCATAAAACACGGATTAATAAAACATAATAATTTATTCCATGATAAAGGAATGTGGAATTAATACATGAAACTTTATAATCAGTAAGTAAATGTGAATAAAGGTGAATACCCTTGATGGAGAAATGGGTATGGTATTCACTACACAATGACATTGGCTTAGAAAATCGGTGTGATTTCGGCAGCGTAACAGCATGACATAAGAATTCATAAATATGGTTGATGAGAGATAAATGGGTTACTCATAATATTTAAATATAATGGATAGTAAGGAGGTCATATAGATACATGTCCCAAAAATTGTAGTGGAATTTAGATTCATGATATAAAAGTATTTCTTGAATGTAAAAGAGGAGAGAGAAGTTCCTTTCAGAATTTCAGCAAAGTAACAGGTGTACATGGAAGGAATTTAATGAGATATAAAGGGGTCTCCCATCATTAAAACATAAAGAGGGAAGTATGAGGGAGGTTATAAACCATACCCCAACATTCATAATTTAAATTAAAAGGGAAAAACAACTTAAAGAAAATTGGACAAAAATGAGAAAGGAAGAAAAAACCCTTACTTGGAAGTGTGGTTCCAAAGGATAAACAGAGGCTTGTGAGAGGATTCTTGGGAAATTGGGGAACCTTGGGAGGATTATAGAGAGAGTAGGTAAGAGGTTAGACAAACTCCAAAGGCTTTGAGTGAGGAGGAAGTGGGAGCTTGGGTGGGTTTATATAGGAAAGGTGAAAGAATTCTTTATTATTTAGGTTTGGGACCCCTTATATTAAATTAATCCAAAACACAAACCATCCCATGGTTTTTGCCCATGTTTTTTGGAAAAAAGAATAGGAGAAAAATATTTTATAAGTCCAAAGTCCGAACTTCTTAAAATATTTGGGTTGCTTATGTGGACGTGAGTCACACTCTCATGGAAATTAATTTAAAAAGACAAGGTGTTTAATAAGTCTTGAGGGGTCCATTAATGCTTTGAAAAGTAAACCAAACAAACCCAAAATCACATTATTTTAATGGTAGAACATATATTGGCCAAAAATAAAGATTATAGTATTTTATTACATCACTATTGGGTCATTATGATTTCATAAAACACATTATATATTTAAACGGTATTTAATTTTTACTCAAAAATTTGACTGTCTTAGAAAATTATGAAAAATTCACCGTTGGATAATTTTGACATAATGATTCCAAAAATAACATTTATTTTATCTATATAATTTTCTAAATATGTTAATTTTCACTTTTAAAATAAAAACTGATATTTATCGAAAATTCACGGGTTTTGACGAAAATGGCTTTCAAACCTTAATAAAAATTATAATTGCATTCATATAATTATATAATCATTTATATATAATAAAATTAACCTAATAATAATAATAATAATAATTTATTAAAATATTATTTAATTCACAACTCCCTTAATTTAATAAAATAGATTTCTTATTTAAATAATAACTAAAAACACCATTTGTACTTTAAAAACTATTTACAATGTATCAATAATGACAAGAAATTATATTCATTATTATATACAAAAAAAATAATGTACATGAACATAGTACTATCAATTAGTTACATAACCCCTTAAAACAGCCGCATAAGACCTAAGGGTAAGGTGTGCGATGGTGACAGACTCTTGGGGTGGCTCGGATAACATCGCTTGAGTGGTAATTTCTATCAACTTACAATTTTCCCATAGACGGTCCCATTCGAGCTTGACATGATGAAGCTCAGCTTGGGCTTGGTCAAGAGCGAAGCCCAAGGACGCCACCTCTTTTCCCAACTCTGACAAATGGGCTTCGTATGGTGCAATTCTATTGGATCAAGCCATCGCTTCTTTTGACTGAGTAAATTTGGATTTGTTAAGGCCCTATATTTATACTAATCATGTGATCACCGTTCAATGACTATATTAGAAACGGTCAAAATTCTTAACATAAAACCAATGAAGTTGAAATTTTATATAAACATAAAGAGACATTTAATTAGATCAAGAGGGATTTCCATTAATGAAACTTTGGGTCGTTACAATATTACCCCATTAAGAAATTTCGCCCTCAAAATTTTCCTTTTCCTATACTAAAACAGATGTGGGTAACTCAGCTTCATCACTTCCTCCGATTCCCAAGCCGCTTCTTCAAACTTGTGGTTTCTCCACAACACCTTGACGAGGATAATTGTCTTATTTCGTAGAAGTTTTTCTCTATGATCTAAGATCATCACTGGTTTCTACTCATAAGAAAGATCATCTTCCAATTGTACCACCTCAGAAGAGAGTACATGTGAAGGGTCTGGTATGTACTTCCTCAAGAGGGATACATGAAAGACATCATGTACTTTGGCCATAGTAGGGGGGAAGTGCTAGTCAATAGGCCACAACCCCGACACGATCAAGAATCTTGAAGGGGACGATGTACCTTTGACTTAACTTCCCTTTCCTTCCAAACCTCATGACCATCTTGCACGAAGATATGCATAGAAAAACCATGTCTCAAACTTTAAACTCAAGGTCTCGTCAGTGATTATCTGCATAAATCTTCTGTCGACTCTGGGATTCCTTGATATGCTGCTGAATGTTTTTTACCTTCTCCACCATTTCCTCGACCATTTCTGGTCCAAGCATCTTACGTTCACCGACCTCATCCCAACATGTAGCTATTCTGCACCTTTTCCCATACATGGCTTCATATGGTGCCATTTGGATGCTCGAGTGGAAAATGTTATTATAAGAGAACTCAACCAGAGGAAGATGTTGATCCCATACTCCTTTAAAGTCCATTTAGCACGCTCTCAACATATCCTCATGTGTTTGGACAGTCCGCTCGGATTGGCCATTAGTTTGAGGATGATAGGTTGTACTGAAGTTCAGTTCAGTTTTCAGAGCATGTTGAAGACTCTTCCAAAACATAAAGGTGAATCTTGGATCTCAGTCAGACATAATAGATAGTGGTACTCCATGAAAACTTACCACTTCCCTGATATATATCTGTACCAGTTGATCCAATGAGAAATCCTCCCGAATAGCAATGAAGTGTGCAGTCTTTGTAAGACGATCCACAACAACCCAGATTGCATTGTTATATTTGGATGTCGTCATAAGTCTGGTGACAAAGTCCATGGTGATGTTTTCCCATTTCCATTCTAGTATGGGAAATGGTTGCATCATCCCCTTATACTTATGCCTCTCTGCCTTCACTTGCTGACACACCAGGCACTTTGATGTATATACAATAATCTCCTTCTTCATATTATCTCACCTAAAGTTTTCTCGGAGATCTCGATACATCTTTCTGCTCCCTGGGTGATTAAAGAAATTTGAACTCTCTGCATCATCCAAAAGTTCCTTCTTCAACTCTGGACTTGATGGAACACATATTCTTTTCCCAAACCACACAATTCCTTCTTCATTAACATTAAACTCCGAGGATTCCCCTTTTTTGATAGCTTCCACGTTTTCTTGAATTCCCACATCATCCTTTTGAGCATCCTTTAACCTTTCCAAAAGAGACGGTTGAGCAATAATTTGTGAAAGGATTGATGATGTTTCGTTCTCTATGATTCCCATATCCATCTTCATCAAGTCTAAGAAGATTGGATCCTTCCCAGTTCTCATCATTGATAGAATCACTGGATCCTTTCTACTTAGGGCATCTTCCACCTTGTTCTCATTCCCAGGGGGGTAATGGATTGAACCGTCATAATCCTTGATGAGATCTATCAATCTTCTCTGGTGTATATTAAGCTATTTCTATGTGAATATATATTTAAGACTCTTATGTTCAGTATATATCTCACATTTCTCTCCATAGAGATAATGCCGCCAGATTTTCAAGGCAAAGATCACCGCTGCCAACTCCAGATCATGCATGGTATAGTTTCGCTCATGGATTTTCAACTTCCTTGAGGCACAGGATATCACTTTATCATTCTGCATCAGCACACATCCTAAGCCCTTATTCGAAGCATCACTAAATGCCACAAAAAGTTCCCCACTTATGGGTAAAGTGAGCACGAGCACATTGATAAACCTCTTTTTCAACTCCTTGAATCTTTTTTCGCATTCATCACTCCAAGAAAAATTTACTCCCTTTCAAGTTAGCTTGGTAAGAGGGTTGGACAATCGTGAGAAATTTCTCACAAATCATCGATAATATCCAGCTAACCCCAAGAAGCTACGGATATCTGTTACCGATGTTGGCCTCGGCCATCCCTCAATTGCATCTGTTTTGTAGGGATCCATAGATATCCCATTGCTTGTGATGATATGGCCCAATAATGAGATTTACTTCAACCAGAACTCACACTTTCTATACTTTTCATAGAGCTTCTCCCTACGAAAAGCCTCCATTACAGTTCTTAAATGCTCCTCATGATCCTCCTTGGTTTTGGAGTATATTAGAATATCATTTATAAATACTACCACAAATTTGTTTAGGTAATCTCTAGAGACTCCATTAATTAAGTCCATGAAGATTTCTGGAGCATTAGTGAGTCCGAAAGGCATTACTATGAATTCATAGTGCCAGTATCTTGTGCGAAAAGCAGTCTTGGGGATATCTTCCTTCTTCACCCTTACTTGATAATATCCTGACCGTAAGTCCACCTTAGTGAAGTATTGTGCTCCACGCAGCTGATCGAACAAGTCATAAATTCTTGGGAGAGGATACTTATTCTTTATCGTGATTTTTTTAAGTTCACGATAATTGATGCAAAGCCGCATTGACCCATCCTTCTTCTTGACGAAGAGGACTGGTGCACCCCATGGTGAAGCACTTGGGTGTATAAACCCTTTATCCAGATTCTCCTATAGTTGTTTCTTCAGCTCTTCATGATCTACAATAGCCATTCTATATGGAGTATTGGATATTGGTAAAGCCCCAGGTATAAGTTCAATTGAGAATTCAACATCTCTTCTAGGAGGAAGACCAGGCAGTTCCTCGGGAAACACTTCAGTGAATTCCCTCACAATAGGTATTTCTTCAAGGATGGTTTCTTCCTTAGACTCAACCATCTGAGCCAGATACGTGTGCTCATAAGGAAGTAATATCCATTCTTGAGATGATGGAGCTAAATGAGATTCATCTTCCTCCTTACACTTTTAAATAATCGGGGGTCGATTCTCTATATGGAGTGTGATTTCCCTCTCTCGACAATTTATGGTGTCTATATATAAGGAAAGCCAATCCATGCCAACAATTGCATCAAATTCCACCAGAGGGAGTATGACGAGGTTCTTCGGGAAATTCAATCCACATATTATAATATGATAGAACTTATATTCATGGGATGCAATGATAGCCCCATTTGTCGTACTTACCGACATCTTCACTTCCATAATTTGTGGTGGTGCTGAGACTTTTCTACTAAACTTTCAAGATATAAAATAATGCGTAGAACATGAATCAAAAATTACATTTTCTATTCTTGAATGAATAACTAGAGTACCTATCACCACTTCATTTTCGGGGTTCACTTCAGTAGAAGTGATGGAAAAAGCTCTTCTTTGCGGCCTTGGAGGTTATTGGTTGTCTCTGAAAACCCTTGGATTAGGGCACTGATTTGAAAAATGATCTGGTTCTTTGCATGTGTAGCATTGAATAAAGTGTTGAAGTTCGAACAGAGCGTTCCTCTCCTCTGTCGCAGCCACGGGTCTTTCTTGTCGACAGTTAACAGCTATGTGCCCTTCTTTTCCACACTTGAAGCATTTCCTCGTCCACTTAAGGCAATTTTGAGGGTGCTTCCTTCCACACTTTTGGCAAGTGGGGTGCTGGATCTTCTTAGCACCGTTGGATTTTTCCATCGGACCGCCAACATTGAATTCAACCTTACGCTTCTTGTCCCCATGATACCCTTGTGATTCTCCAATCTCCATTTCGACCTTGAGGGCACATCGGACAATTTCCTCATAGCTTTCAAAGTCACAGATCGCTAATTCTTTCTGCAGGCTAGGCTTCAGCCCACTGAAGAATTGGTCAACCTTTCATTTGGGGATAATGAAAAAGCCGGAAGCATATCGTGCAAGCCTTTTGAAGTTTCCCTCATACACTACAACAGATTCTTCATCTTTTTTCTTGAGGGAAAAGAAGTCTCGTTCCATCTTAAGCCAGAGGGTGCATGGAAAATATTTATCAAAAAACAGCTTTCGGAAATCCTTCCATTCCAACTCCTCGATCTCCTCCTCAGGCTTCGTATTTTTTATCAATGTCCACCATTGATCAACTTTACCCTCCATATGATAAGCTGCCAGGAGAACCTTCTCTTGTTCAGAACATTGACGGATGGATAAGATCTTTTCATTGGAGTTGATCCATTGTTCAGCGATCATGGGATCAGATGATCCACTACAAGTAGGAGGCCTTTGTCTCATGAAGCTCTCGATAGCGACTTGTTCTTTTGTTAGGAGGGTTTGGACGTTCCTCTTGAACCGTGTTTCTATTCAATTCTTGAGTTAGCTGAGAGAGAAGCGTGACAAAGTTCTCGATTCCCGCTCCCATTGTATTGGGCATCTCATTAGTACAGTCATCACACTGATCTTCACATTGGCTGTTAGCCCGAGTCCTCCTATTACCGACCATTGGCTGGAATAAAAGGAATGTTAGGTGGTAACACATAAAGAGTAATCCAAAGAAAAAATTTTATGATTTATAAATAAACTTTTATTTCCTTTACTCGTGATTCTATAGGCTTCAATATGGGCTTTTCATGATCTACTTTCTAACATATATTCTTAGGGGCATTTTTTTGTAATTCCCTTAATAAGGGTTCATACTATGATTGTGAATTTATCAAAACATATCCCATGGGAGTGTCGTAACCAAGAGTGCATCAAGGCCCATTGTCGTGCACCAGTTCCTGTTTGAGTCTAGTTCAAAGTGTTGTTTTTGGGTTTTACCCCTAGGATACATTTGTGCTAGAGCCGCCTCTACCTGCTCATATCCAGATAGGGATGTATTTATTTGATAAACCACTTACTCAGTACTTACCAAAACTTAGGGATGTTTTTATTATACTTAGTCTTGTCTCTAAGGCTTTACTAGGGTTTTCTAATCCTAATCCCAAAAAGTAACTAAACATATCCTTTGATACCAACTATAACAACCCTGCTTTTATTACAAACCTAGACATGATTTATTACATAAAACTTCACTTGATACAACAAAGATGATCGAGACGTTTAGTGTCTTTGGGGCTTAGGATCATTACATAAAAACTTAAAACATGAAATACAACATCTTTGTTGAAAACATCCTTTACATGACCATTACATTCCTTCGTACTTAGCATTGCATGCGATAACCTGAGGACATGCATAAGAAAGGGGTGAGGTATAAAGCCCAGTAAGGGAGTAAACATGGAATAACATGAGGAGTACAATACATGTTATACAATAGGCATATCAATAGAGCATAAGAAAAACATGAACATAAAGGCATGATAAAGCATGATAATCATAACATGGAAATGTGGCAACAACACTTAACATGTGATTAGCATGAGCCAAGGCTCATTGCACATGGAGCATGAGTAAATCCCCATTGCACATAAAGCACGGGTAAACCCTCATTGCACTTAAATTAGCATGAGTCAACTCCCATTGCACATGACGTATCATGATACTATACTTTACCCAATGCATTGGAGTGCTAAAAGGGCGCACCCTTCTTAAACATTTCATTTCATGCATATGTGTGCCACATGGATCATAAAACATGGATTCATAAAACATAATAATTTATTCAATGATAAGGGAATGTAGAATTCATACATGAAACTTTATAATCAATAAGTAAATGTGAATAAATGTGAATACCCTTGATGGAGAAATGGGCATGGTATTCACTACATAATGACATTGGCTTAGAAAATCGGTGCGATTTCGGCAGCGTAACGGTGTGACATAAGAATTCATAAATATGGTTGATGAGAGAGAAAGGGGTTCCTCATAATATTTACATGTAATGGAAAGTAAGGAGGTCATATAGATACATGTACCAACAATTGTAGTGGAATTTAGATTCATGATACAAAATTATTGCTTGAATGTAAAAGAGGAGAGAGAAGTACCTTTCGGAATTTCAGCAAAGTAACAAGTGTACATGGGAGGCATTTAATGAGAGATAAAGGGGTCTCCCATCATTAAAACATAAAGAGGGAAGTCTGAGGTAGGTTCTAAACCATACCCCAACATTCATAATTGAAATTAAAAGGGAAAAACAACTTAAATAAAATAAGACAAAAATGAGAAAGGAAGAAAGAACCCTTACTTGGAAGTGTGCTTCCAAAGGCTACAGAGAGGCTTGTGAGGGGATTCTTGGGAGCTTGGGGCACCTTGGGAGGATTTTAGAGAGAGTAGGGCAGAGGTTGGACGAACTCCAAAGGATTTGAGTGAGGAGGAAGTGGGAGCTTGGGTGGGTTTATTTAGGAAAGGTGAGGGAATTCTTTATTATTTAGGTTTGGGACCCCTTATATTAAATTAATCCAAACCAAAAACCATCCCATGGTTTTTTCCCACGGTTTTTGGAAAAGGGAAGAGAAAAAAAATATTTTATAAGGCCAAAGTACGATATTCTTAAAATATTAGGGTTGCTTATGTGGAGGTGAGTCACACTCCCATGGAAATTAATTTAAAAAGACAAGGTGTTTAATAAGTTTTGAGGGGTCCATTAATGCTTTGAAAAGTAAGCCAAAAAAACCCAAAATCACATTATTTTAATGTTAAAACATATATTGGCCGAACATAAAGATTATAGTATTTTATTATATCACTATTTGGTCCTTATGATGTCATAAAAGACATTATATATTTAAACAGTATTTAATTTTTACTAAAAAATTTGACTGTCTCAGAAAATTAGGAAAAATTCACCGTTTGATAATTTCGACATCCTGATTCCAAAAATAACATTTATTTTATCTAAATAATTTGCTAAATATGTTAATTTTCACTTTTAAAATTAAAAACCAACATTTATCGAAAATTCACGGGTTTTGACAAAAATGGCTTTCAAACCATAATAAAAATTATAATTTCATTCATACAATTATATTATCATTTATATATAATAAAATTATTCTAATAATAATAATAATTTTTTATTAAAATATTGTTTAATTCAAAAATCCCTTTAATTTAATAAAATAGATTTCTTAATTAAATAATAACTAAAAATACCATTTGTACTTTAAAAACTATTTATAATTTATCAATAATGACAAGAAAATATATTCATTATTATATACAAAAAAAATAATGTACATGAACATAGTACTATCAATTAGTTACATAACCCCTTAAAACAGCTGCATAATACCAAAGTTTAAGGTGTGTGATGGTGACAGACTCTTGGGGTGGCTCGGATAATATCACTCGAGTGGTAATTTCTATCAACTTCCACTTTTCCCGTAGACGGTTCCGTTCGAGCTTGACATGATGAAGCTCATCTTGGGCTTGGTCAAGAGAGAAGCCCAAGGGAGCCACCTCTTTTCAGAGCTCCGACAAATGGGCTTCGTATAGAGCAATTCTACTGGATGAGGCTATCGCTACTTTTGTCTGAGTAAATTTGGATTTTTTAAGGCCCTATATTTATACTAATCATGTGATCACTGTTCAACGGATATATTAGCAATGGTCAAAATTCTTAACATAAAACCAATGAAGTTGAAATTTTTTATAAACATAAAGATGCATTTAATTAGATCAAGAGGGATTTCCATTAATGAAACTTTGGGTCATTACAAAAAATGACTTTCAAATGAGTTGAATGGGTGAATTTAAAAATTTTCTTGGTTTTAAGTTTAATCAAAATAAATAAATAAATAATTTAAATCAAATTAAATATAGTAAGGATATTTTAAATTTTTATAACTTGGATATCACTAAGAATAATAATACTATTACAAGTACTACATGTAAATTGGACCTTGATGAATTTGTGAAACTAGTGGATCAGACCAGTTACATCGGTATGGTTGGATGTATTTTCTACTTTACTATTAGCTATCCAAGTATTATGTTTAGTGTGTGTATGTGTGCTCATTTACATGAAATCCAAAACAGTCACACATCATATCTATAAATAGAATTTTCAAATACATTAAATGTACTTCCATTTTAGGATCATTTTACCTAAGAGGAATAGAATTTGATGTGGTTAGTTATTGAGATACTGATTTTGGAGGATGTAAGTTAGGTAGAAAAAGAACTTATGGAATATGTCATATTTTAGGAAAGTCTAAATTTTTTTCTACAATAAGAAAAAAAAATTTGCACTATCTACTAATGAAGCTGAGTACATAGTTACAGGTAGATTCTATGAACAATTTTTTTAGATGAAACACTCATTAATAGATGAAGAATGTCAATTCTAACATTTCCATTAAATTGTAATAATACCAGTATGATTAATATTTCTAATAATACTTTATCAGATTCTAGAAAAAATAATATTGATGTAAGACATCACATTTTGAGAGTTCATATTAAAATGGTTGATATCACTCTTGAATATATTGCTACAACACATAAATTTTTTGATATTTTTAAAAATCCTTTGAATTCTGAGAAAATGAGTTACCTTAATCATGAATTTGGTACGATCAATTTTGGTTAATAGTAATTTTCTAGAACTCATCATTGATGATGTATCGGTATTGATGATGTCTCATCATTATGAATGCCTCGCTATTGAGACTTCTTTCCATTTTGATTTCTCGCTATTGATGATTTATCAGTATTGAATGTATCATTGTTGGTGTTATCACGCCTTTATCAATTTTTTGTTCATGTTGTTAGTTTTTTAACAACCTATTTTAATTTCCTTAGTGTAAATTTAATTTTCCATGATTTGATTCAAATTTTTTATGATTTTCAATTTTGTGAATACGTAAAACCCAAATGATATAAATGCAATACGTTTTCTTATTCTAATGTTCAACTCTCTTGTTCCTTTTCTCTCTCTAACCCTATTATGGCATTTCTTATCCCAACCATTTTTATTCATTTGGATTCTTCTGAACCGATCGAGCTAACCTCCATGGAAAGAGTGAAGTATACTTCTGATTCCTCTTTAGATAAGTCACATCCTACTAAGAAAAAGAAAGGGGATCAGATTAGTTCTGTTATTGTTGAACCAGTTAATCCAGAGCTTTCAAAGTGAGTAGTCATTCCAAAAATAGGATTCCAAGCAGAGTTTCTTATTTTAATAAATTTTTTAGTTCATAAAGTTATACATAACCATGGATGGATGGAATTGTTCTCTTCAAATGATAGGTCTATTCATCCTATTTTGGTATATAGGTTTTACCAGTTTATAGAGTTTTTTTAAGAAGAAAATAAATACATGGTAAAAATTCATGTTAAAGGGTGAAAAAATTCCTTTTCTGAGAAGTGTTGGGGTAGTTGTTTAAAAGCCCCACATGGTGGTGATTTCAATGATTATCAAGTCACTATTAAGGATGATAGTGAATTTTTCTCCTATAAAGATTATTTGGATGATATTACAAGTGATGGAGTTGTAAGAAGTCATGTAGCCTCTGAGTTAGATGGAGAATTTAGGTTACTACTCATGTTTATCCAACACATGACGTATCCTATAAAGGTTTGCATTACTTTTTTAAGGTATCAATATGTCTACTTGTTATGTATTGTGAAACGATGATATAAAATAAACCATTGAAGATGTATTATCCTTCAAATGAATGAAATGTGTAAGAAACCATTGAGGTCTAATTATTTAATTTATCCCAAGATGATTTTAGCTATGTTAAAATCCAAAGGTTTAGTTATTGAAGATGAATATTCTATTGAATATTGTGGTGTTTTTTGTGTTACAAGAATAATATGTAAAAGGATGAAAATCATTTAGAACCCATAGAAGAAGATGTGTGTTGGTAATAATAAAAATCTATAAAATGAGTTTAATCAGGTAGATCATCCATCTAGAATAAGAGATCTTATTGACCCTACTTTAGATCATGACAAAATAGTGGAATACAATGATGAAGAAGAAGATGGTGCCGCCTATAGAGTTGAGGAAGATGAATTTCCTCTTGACGAGGGCAGTGATCTGGATCTACCCCACGAATCTCATACTATTATATTTGGAGAACCAAGTCCACCTAGGTATCTACCTAAGAGAAAGAAACTATTAAAGTAAGGTAGTGAATAAGATGAGATAGAGGTGTCTGGAGAAGAACAATTCAAGAGATATTCTAAATCTAATGATGAAAATGATGAAGATAAAGAGGATGATGATGATGATAAAGATGGATAAGGAAATGGTGATGCAATTGGTGATGGAATTGGTGATATAAATTGGTATGTAATGGAAGATTCTAATACAGATGATGATGATGATGATGAAAATTATGACCCTAATGGTACAAATGGTATAATTAGAAAGAATGATGTGGAAATTCCTTCAACTCTTATTACTTATCCACAAGAATCAGGTTCTAAATGTTAATAAAGTCCATACATAGTCCATGATATGAAATATCCACTAGAGAAAGAGAATAATAATATTTTGAGTTTGTAGTTTGGAGATTCATCCCATTATTAATGATCAAGCTATTGTTGAACAGTCTATGGATGAGTAGATAAGGGTTGTTGCTAACATTTTGAAGTCAGTTGCTGATCAAACAGTAGATGAGTAGATGGAAGAATAATACTCTAGTATTGAGAAGACTATTAATCCATAGAGTTTAGGTGCTTATATATATGTTGAAATTACTGTTGTACCAGCTATGGTTGTGTATACAGTTGCAAAGAATGTTTTTTTGGATATTTTTACTATTAATTCTGACATTTGGATAGAATCAATGTCTGAGGAATGAGGATTTTTATATCATTACACCAATGAATGGTGGACTGGACATTCGTGAAGAAATAGATCCTGAGGGATCATTGATTAATTAGATTGAGGCCTCAAATGAGTTGAATAGATTTGATTCTGATTGAATTCATACACCACATGTTGTCACTAAAGTTCGTATAGATATAGTCATCAATGGTGACTTACATACCTTCAGTGAAATGTTTTTATCATAGATTGATGTGAATTTGAAGAACCAGCCTACCTTTGTTACTATGTTAAGTGAACATGATACTCAATAATTATTTTAATTGTGGATACAACACATTCAACTGAAAATCAGGAACAATATTAAGGAATTATAAATTAAGAATATAAGTATGTAAAGTGATTTGGAATCTTTAAGATATTAAATGGAAGATATGCATAAACCCTTTGCAGCTATTTTGGATTCACTGATAGAGACGTTGAAAAACCTTGCTTCTATAGCTTCTAGTTTCTCTACTCCACCTCCTCCAGTTTTTGATGTTGAGAGAATCTGATCTATTTTAATGGAATAATTTCATGCTACTTCTACATCAAATGTTGTGTCAGACCATCCACGGGAAACCTTGAGAAAGATAAGATGTAACATATATCATGTAATCATGTTGGTTAGAGAGTATACCTAGGATATGAAGTCTGATAAGGCTACTATAACAAAAGTTATCAAGTACTACCTAGCAAAAGTTTTCATTAACCCTGACATGGATGCACATTTTAAGTTCTTGGTAGAAAATCTAAGGATGCATTGAATTTATTAAGCATTCAAGAGAAATTCAACCAGTTTAGTGTTATGAATCCTCTAATAATGTTTTTAATGGGTGAAAAGAAATATTTATTTAGTGAAATGGAAAGTGGTGTCTACCTTGTAATTAATTTTTTATATCTTATAAAACTGTTTTTCCAATTGCATGGAACTATCATTTTAGCTCATGAGGCCATACTTGTTACTGCCCATTTAAATCCTCTATCTATTGATCCAGAGTTCTTCATGCCTAGTGTGTCTAGATAAACTCTTGCCCCTTTTTTAGTAATATTTTAGCCCTTTGACCTATCTCCCCTAGAAGATGTACAACACCTTCAGTCGATTACCATCAGAGAGACTCCTACTATGACTGGTGTTCCTATAACTATTCATACTAAAACCCCATCCTCAGCTGCTATAGTTTTTGAATCAAATAAGAACAAGTTAAATGATCATATGTTTCTTTCTACCCATCCGGAGAGGAATCCTTTATGATAAGACGTTTCTGTTTTTAATGGGCTGTTTTTGAGTCACTTTTTTAAGAACATTTTGGATGTACCCTCAATGAATTTATAAATTTCAATATTTCTTATTATTTATATTCTATTTTTCTATATCTTTTCAATTTTTCTTATAATTTTTTGATAATCCCAAATGTGGGAGAACTATTATAGAATTTCATTCTATTAAATAAATTTTAATTTTATTCCATACCATAGTTTTTTATTCACTCTATGATACCGATTACTCTCTTAATACCATTTCCAAAATGTTATGGTTTTCATGGTTTACGCCTTCAATACTCTGTGTATATTATTTATCTTTGATTCAATGCTGTATCAAATGTCATGATTTATCATTAATACCTTTTACATAAAATTTCATGTTGTATGATCATAAAAAGGGGGATATTATTGACCTACTTGTTCTAATGATCACCAAATCATGTTCAGTATGATATTAATGAGTTTTATATTTTATGTTACCATTTTATGTTATAATATAGTGTGAAAAAATATAGTTAAGTCTCGAAAATACTCACCACCAAAGAGGTCTCACCACCATGAAGACTTAACATTAAGGATGAGTCACCCTAAAAAAGTCTCATCACTAGGATGAGTTTTTAGCAATGTTTTGGAAAGACTCACTATCCTCATTGAGTAACCACCTAGTTGCAAATTTTATAAAGTAAGGGTCATTTATAGACTATGTGTCACCATTAGCACCAAAAAATATGTAAGTGTCGGAGTCACCTACCAATAAGAAGAGTCACAACCATCCTGATATACCACTAGATCTTGAATCACCAACATAAGTTCTCACAATTCCAAAGACACACTACCAGACTCTGATTCACCACCAGTTCAAGACATCACTAGTTTTTGTCACTATTCTAAAGACTCCCAACTTGTGTTTTAGTTTATTTGGAATTAATTATATTTAATGACTAGATTATTTAATTTAATGCTCAAAATAATTTTAATGATTGTTATTAAATTTATCAAAAGGGGTGCATTAAATAATGTGTCATCCCTAAGTACGAGGATGTACAATATCCAGATTGCTTTTGATGTGGATTTCTTTACTGCTTCTACTAATAAAAAGAGGAAGCATACTCTCACATGCACATTATATGTGAAGTGTTAAACAACATAGATATACATATTTTTTCATATATGAAGTGAGTTAAACCAAATTTTAAGGACTAAAATAGCTTTCATGCTTCATCTTTCTTAGAAATAACTATGAGAGTGGAGCTTCACAAACACTAAAATCCTACAGTCTGAATCGAATGAGTTTAGAACAATTTATTCTACAAAAATATCATAACCTCAACTCGAGCCTCATATCAAGACACATTAAAGAATCCTGATCTATAGATCCTGTTAGGTAGAGAAACATCATTATTTATACAGTCTTACATTATTTGTTATTTTATTTTTACATTAAGAGTAGTGTGTGTATAATTTATTTATTACATGAACATTGTCTCCTACTTTAAACAAGAAGATATTTAGATATATTCTCAACACCTTTGACACCTATATCTCATATATTGTGGTAGGGGTTTGGTTGTGACTGGTTTTTATTTATACTCCCAAAAAAACAATGGAAGTGGTCTTTGTGTGCACTCAATAATTTTAATGCTCTTATAATACCTGATCTAGGTTTTGAATAAAAAGTTTATCCATATAAAATTCGTGATAATGGGTGATTTCTATTTTGAGAGGACTAAGTATAATCTTGATACTAAGCCTATTATATTCATTTTCCCCTGTGTCTTTTGTTTTCTCTATTTTCTATGATTTATAGCTGAATCTATTTTAAACCATAAATAAATTGTTTACTATTATCATTTATCTTAATTAGTGTTTATATAATATTTTGATTGAGTAAATCAATTTAGAAAGGTAAATTTGTTTCCAAAATTATTTTAATTGATACCTACTCAATATTTTGAGAATTATTTTAAAAGGTTAAAACTTGTATTGATATTCTTTTTTGATAAACTGGGATTTATGTCAATTAATTGGTAGATTTTATTTAAACCTATTTTAAAAGAAATTTTTATTGGGTACTCAATTAACCACCCTCATGATATACTCATTCTGACCAACAAAGCCCATTATGTTATTGCCAAAATTACACAATGGTATAGGGAGAGGTTTCATGGAACTCTTTTGAAATTTATCTCTCAACCTTTAATTATATTCAAACCAAGAATCTTAACACATAGTTATCAATTTCTTACTTTATGTTGTCTGATAAAAATATTCTCTTAAATCCATGTACATATTTTTGTCACTAGGGTGTATATAAAAATTTGAGTTTGATATTTATCCAATAATTATATATTAATCTCATGTAGTTATAGTATGTATATTCCGTTTAAAAACATTGATGTAACACCTTAAAAGATTAATTCTTTCAATATATCATATTTCATAGATTCAATATTTTTTTATAGTTGATACTTATTTATCCCCTTTAGTAAATTCATTTTGTCAATTACTTAGAAAATGAGTGATTTTTCTCATTATCTAATAATTTACATAGACCATTTTAATGAATCCTTGAACTTTATATGCTTTTACAACCTCATTATGAATAAAAATCTGTTATCCTTCCTACTTACTATATCTTTTCCTTTATTTGACTTCTTAGGGTAGTAGCGTATCACACATTCATAGTCCTTGAGTAGTTCCATCCATCTTATTTGTTTCATGTTGATATATTTCTATGTGAATATATAATTAAAAATATTATGGTCTATATATATTTCACATAGTTAACTATAAATATAGTGTTTCCATATCTTCGGGGAAAAGATTTCAGTCACCTACTCAAGATCATGAGTTAGAAAAAAATTTTTAAGGATATTTAATTTCCTTGATGCATAAGAAATAACTCTTTAATTTTTTTATTAAGGCACACCCTAGTCCTATTATTGTGGAATCACTGTATATAGAAAATATATCTTTACTTGAAGGTAAGGATAATACTAGTGGATTGATTAATCACTTCTTTAATTCCCTTGATAAGTCATCTTGGTTAAAGGAATTGATATCAGGTAAAAGTTTCAATAAATTATCGATAGTGGCTAGATAACCCAAGTAAAATATGTATCCGAGTAATATTAATTAGTGTGGGGCCTTATTTTAACATAATGGTCTTTGTAAGGTTAATAGTTATCACACCATTACAAATAATATAATGAATAAAATAAACTTATAGAAGTTAAAATCTACACTAACTGAATTTCCCATGTAACTCTATTTCTCTGAGGGTCACAAGAAAAATTCATAAGTAGTTATCATATTCTTTATATATTTTAGAGTATATAAATATATAATTAATAAATACTACAATAAATTTATCAATATTCTCTTTGAATACTCTATTCATTATATCTATAAATATAAATGGTGTGTTTGTTTTTCCATAAAGGCAATATTGTGAACTCAAAATGTCCATACCTTGCATTAAAAGTCAAATTTAGAATATCACCCTTCTTAAAATTTAATTGATGATAACCAGGATGGAGATAAATAATTTATAATTATTAAATCCCTTGAATTCAGTCAAACATATAACCAATGCATAGTAAAGGATATTTTTCCTTAATAGTAATGGAATTGATTTCCCCATAATCAATACATTGACTCAAAAATCAATCTTTAATATTTAAAACCAAGAAGACACATTAGTTTGCATGAATCCCTCACCACATAAATATTGTAATCTCTTATTTATTTACATAAATTCTAAAAAGGATATTATTTAGAGAGGCTTAAATATACGTTTTTGTTATGGATAAGGTCAATGGGGTATTCTACTTCACAATCAAATGGGTATATATTTATTTCCTCATGAAATACTTCAATATAATGTTTCAGAATATATATATAGAATACTATTAGGACATAATTCTCATTCATTTATTTTATTTTATCTTCTTATTCTCTAAAAACATAATATTTATAGTCTATCAGAGGTGGTACAATAAAAGACTCAGGAAGTGAAGTAACTCCTCCAAAAAGGGATTTTTTTCCATACTTAAAAATTATAAACCATATATCTCAAAATAAACACTTTTTATTCTACATTGAGAGCCAATCCAGTCTAATAATTATGTAAAAATAAACCATTGTTATGACAACTAGTTTTAATACATCAAGGGATGATTCAATGTTTATAGAAAACTTATAATATAAAATAGTGTGTGTAAATACAGTATAAAATAATGTATTACCTAGATTTTATTTTATGATCAAAGTTCCTTATATCACATATATTGGAAATTTAACTTCCATTATAGTAATTTCATATCCTCAGAACATATCTTAACACATGAAAGAAACTCAAAATACCTTCAAGTAAGACCCAAGGTATTTCATTACAAAATTATTTTATCTAGAAAATTATACCCTTTGCTTCTTCTACTTCCACAAATTTCTTTCTAAATAATGATCAACAATACTCTTATTATCTTTATTTAACTTAAAAAAAATATGACTTATATAATTATTTCTCATTCTTGATAACACCTGTAACTATATCCTCATTTGATGAAAATTCTTAGGAGACTAATTCCCTTATATGATTTGTATTTAATACATAAAAGAAAAAATCAATCTTGTTTTCAATATTTCATACATAATATAAAACATGAATTTTTATCCTTATAATTTAGACCTTATACTCACCAACCATTTACTCTTTCATTTATCTTAAATTTATGAATTTAAATTACATACAAAATCTTCTCCCCTAGAAAAATAATAGCTCAGGAATATTTCCAAAAAATTATTTATTTCAATGATTTTTATCTCTGCCTACTACTTAGTGTTTTGAATCAATGACCACAATTGGTCAACATCACCCCATAGATGATATATATAAATTATAACCTTATATTTTTTATTACATCCCAAAGAAAGGAATATATTTTAAAGAGACTATTCATTTCTTTATTACATGAGGATTATCGATTCCATAGAAGGATAAGGGTTCCTAACTCATAAAATGATGTTACATCATTAAAATTTATTAAGGGAAATATAATTTTCCATATAGAAAAGGCCATTTTTCATAATCAATGTTAATTGTCCTGATATAGTAATAATGAACTCATACCCAACACTAGATTCATTATTTTGTTCGATAGGGAAATCACTATTCTAATTTTGGGTATTGACTTGGTCTTCATTCCTTTATGTGGGAGTTATTCCTAATGATAAAATATAATTAATTAGTTCATGAATAACACTATGAATTATAAATTATGGAATATAATTAATATACACTTATCAAAACCTTAAGTCAGTTATTCTAGGAAATATTTTAGAATATCCTAAAGGTTATTAATAATGTTGTGTTTCCTAAATTTTTTCTTTTAAATATATTTCCTATGGTTTATACTAAACATAATTTGATACCAACTGGAATTACCATGATTCCAAAAACATAGATTTTTTTGATATTTATTTTATTATTACAAAATATAAGAGATAAAAATACATAAGATCCAACAGTTTAGTGGTAATGGGAGACTAGATAGATACATGGTTATTACATTGCATTGGAAATATGAAGTACATAATAGTAATATGTGAAACATTATTATTTCTCCATGATTTATCCATATATCACCCATAGTAATCTTAATAGTTTCCTAGGGAAATAGGAAAAAAATATAGATGTATGCTCAGTAAGGGGTAGTGTACAACAGAATTTGACCTTTCATGAACATGAAATACATAATATAGCAATAATAAATAATCACAATATTCCATATAAATTATAACATAAGAATAATATATCCATGGATTAAATAATAATTTAAATAAATAATAACATGGATAACAATAACTAATATTATATTTATGGAATTCATAATGATAAATATCATAAGCATACTATCAAGGCCTTATTACGAGACATCATATATAAAAGAGTAGGAATATATAAAATATGAAAGTAAGTTTTTCCCATGAAACTTTTTGATATATCAAGGTGATATAAAATTTTGAGCCCCTATTATCACATAATAAGTCAAATGAATCCACCATATAAATAGAATGGTTAGAAATATAATAAATAATGTTCCATGAAGAACCGCTTGAGTAATAATAACTAAGTAATAAATAGTTATTTTACATAGAATTAATGGATATATGGATGATCAAGGTTTCCCTAGTCAATGAAATAGTAGGGATATTTTGGTTAATATCCATCAATTAACATTGAAACTATAGGATATTTATAATGTAATTGAAAGTACCATTTATAAAGGAATGATAACATAGTAATTATGTTGGTAAATTCTATGGTATAATGATATGAATATGTATTAATACATGATCATAATGTTTTTCATTGGTAGGATACCAAAGAAACTACAGAAAAATACTCTAAAAATAGGAATATGTAACACATGTATTTATTTCACATTAAGGATATAAAATTTCACTAGAGACAAGACTTACATAATAGTATGCTTTGATGGACAATGTAAACATGAGGGAAATTATGTTTAATCCACTATAAACCTATTAAAGGGTCCACTAAATGCATCATAATCATATGTCCTTAGAAAAACTCCCCTTTTTAGAAATAACACATCTATGATACAAAAAATAGATATAATTTATAGTGGTTTGGAAAATAGATTTTATGGATATGGAAATATTTTAGCATTATAATTACATTTAATGAGGGTATAATGAGACTGAATGGTGATATCTCATTCATATTAATTTAAAAAAATTATAATAATGAAGCATAAAAACTTTTGATTTTGAAATAAATTATATTAAATAAATGAAGAGAGAATATTAATAACCCTTACCTTATAATTAATTTCATAATTCTTGTGATAGAACACCTTATAAGCTTAAAAACTTCTGATAGGACTCATAAGAGGGAATTTGAGAGGTTAACTATGCTCAATAAATTTATTGTGAGGTGGAAATGGAGGATGGGTGTGTATTTATAAAAAAATTGGATACTAATTTATTAATTTTGGGACATGGGCATTGGAAATCTAGGTTATTGAAAATGAAATATTATAGGCTTACGAAGGTTTTAAATCATGGAATTTAAAATTTGTAAAAAATGTAATTTATTAACTTGAAAACTAAACTTCATTTTTTTAACATTACTATGTCTATGTAAATTACATTTTTTCACAACAATTGTTTTTAAAACATTAATTTCCTTTTTATATTTCATAAATTTCACTATATGTTCAGATATTTAAATTTAATACTTTAAAATACATTATTTTAATAAATTAACATATCTTAGTTCATGGAATCATTTATATTAACAATTAAATAATTTTATATCATTAAAATTTAATAATACATATAGTATATACATTCCTTATTATATTATTCACTATAAAAATAAACTATTTCAAAAAATAAAAAAAATCACCATTGGATAATTTTGATATGTTTATTCCAAATTTGAAGTAATTGTATGAAAATTATGTTCTATATATGGTAAATTTAATTATTGAATAAAACTTTTTATATGTTTTAAAATCATGTATTCAGAACCAAAATACTAAAAAAATATTTTTAATAAATTTTAATTTCATTCTAAGGCATATGTATGTAAATTCATAATTATTAATTTGTAGATATACAATAATTTAAATTATTAATTATTATACTACCGAATTTTGTTATACATTTTATTCAACCCTTATTTGTCTCAGATAATGGTCACATTAAAATTACAATAGTTTTATTATCAAGTTACTATTCCAATTGCGACTGTATGCTTCTTATGGTCATATTACCCCGTAAAAATATACCTAACCTTAATGATAATATCATTTTCATAATTTTTATATTAATACATTTACACTTCTGTTATTTTCATTATTATAGTAATGTATCTACAGTTCTTTCGATTATTTGTTTATTATATACCTCAAGATTTTAATATTATTAGGTTTACCTATATTGTTATATGTTCTTTAGCACTAGTTTTGATCATTGTTGTGAATGTAATTTTATCATTTTTTATTGTACTATTATAGTGAAATAAAATAACATTTATAGTGAAATAACTATTGTAATGAAAGGTCAATTTACTAAAATGGAATCTTTTGTTTTAAAATTTTATTTTTTAGATATTGTTGATAGAGTTTTTGGTGG
Source organism: Viscum album (assembly GCA_963277665.1). Taxonomy (NCBI): domain Eukaryota; kingdom Viridiplantae; phylum Streptophyta; class Magnoliopsida; order Santalales; family Viscaceae; genus Viscum; species Viscum album. The sequence goes on from OY728166.1 coordinate 488,796,377, forward strand.
TATTTTGTGACTTATTAGTGGTAGAATTTTGCATTATACTTTGTTGGAGTAGTATAGGAGACTAATGGTTTTGGGTTTATTCAACTACATTAATTTGGGTTTTTTTATTTTGTGAGATGTGAGATACATTTTATTATAATTATTCATTAATTTTTTATTAGTATATTTATTTATCATATTTTTATTGTTGTGATGATTTTTTAAAAAAATCCCTTCATATATGTGAGATAATATAGACTTTTTCTTAGCCACTACCCAGTGACCTATTGAAGGAAATCCTAAGAGGTTTCAATGGTTATATTTTATTGATTATAGGGAATCTCAGCAGAGTCAATTCCTAATATAATGGTTTCAGAGTGTATTTTATAGGGTTGATTTAGAATCAGACAATCATTAGAATTCTATGGGTTTATATGATAGCAGTATTCTTTGAATATTGTATGTGAAGAAGTTCAGATAAATCGACTAGATATATATAAGTTCCTATGATTCTAAGAAAGGACTTTGTTAACATAAAAATCATTACTAGGATAAGTGTACAGTTTTTATGTGATATCTCTGTATGTATAGATTAAACAATCATGTAGTTTCAAGTAATCAGCATAACACCATATTTATTTTTATGTCCTTACATTTTAAAAGAAGTTTGGATTTTCAATATACAATAGGTGTTGTTTTATGAATTGGTATTTAGTTCAGAAGTCAGGGAATTTGGAAATATTATAAAGGTATTTTTAAACATGTAATGAGGCTTGTTTGGTGGAGTAATTTCTTGGAGAGTCATTGTAGAAGGGTCTGGGTGACCCCAATGCTAGAGGTGTCTACAGGATATAGACCAAGATAAAGATCTATGTGTTCTGGTGTGAAAAGGTTTATAGCCCCTTAGAATTTTTTTCTCAAAGGTAATAATACTATTCCAAATCCCCAGTGCTATATCATAGAGATGTTTTTAGGGATACCCCTATATTTAATCCCGATGAGATTTTTTATGGAGGGATCCCTATGGTGAGTACCCTGCGACATCACATTAAGGTCCATATCATATAAGGAAATCCCTAGGTGTTGGGTGTTCTTCCTAGTCTGATAGACCGAAACCCTGGGTCTATGTCATATCATGGTCCTATCTTGTTTGAGGAAGATCATGACATTGCCCAAGGGGATATTCCATCGATCTAAGAGGATGATTGTGTGGTCTTCCTTTCTTGTTAGTTACTGGCGACACTACAACCTATAAGGCCACACTGTAGTGCTAACAATAATGGATAACTAAAGTAAAACATAAAGGGATTAATAGTAGTAGGGGGACTCTAGGGGATTCCAGGAGGTGCAATCTAGTATTTATCCTTACTCAATGCCACAACTCACAAAATGCATCGTGGCCTTAGAGGCCACACCAAAGAAATTCCCCACCCTAATTTTTTAGGTGGTTGAATAATGGTAATTTAGAAATCATCCCCATTATATGTATAGGGGATATAAACATAGGGAGTGACATTTTAGATAGTCACCCCCCCCCTCCACCCCTCAAACCCCCATGGGTTAGCATGATTTTGGGTGTAATCGGATGGTGGTTTCAAGTGAGTTTTTTTGTTACTCTCTTTCCTTCTTGTTTTTTATTGTATCCTGGTAATTTTTTGGGGTTTCTATCATAGGGATTAATTGATGATTACATAGGATCACAGTGATTTCATCCCGATATTATGCGTATTTTTTCAGTATGGCTAGAGGATGTTCTCGGAGGATGAATGCATGAGCATCTGTGTAGTTTTAGTGAGAAGCTGTCACTCAAAGAGTTTTGCATAAATTATGTTTCCTTATATTAAATTGAATAATTATTTTTATTTTTTTATAATTATTTATTTATGTTCAATGGAATGTTATAAGATCTCGAGTAGCAGTATCAGCTTAGACATGGTATGGCTAGGCTTGGTCGAGGCTCGATAGATCTTGGCGAGGATAGAAACTCCTTGGTGGAGGTAGAAAATCCATTTAATACAAATACATATGATTTTCATGCATGATTTCTTATAGAATGAATGCTTCCTAGAACAAGGTATGTGATTAGGGATTGAAAGCTCCATAGAAAAATAGATAGGGAAGTTTCAAACCTCTTATGCCCGGGATAAGTGCTCTTTATCACTTTAGGTAATTGGGATCACCTTGTTCTTATGTCACCATGGGTTAAAGAAATCGATTGATATAGAAAGAGGCCTTGGGTGGGTCTTGGGGTTCTAGATGAGTCATGGTCTGCCAAGGTGAGTTTCTTATGGTTATCTAGGTAGGCATAAAATTCTTATACCTAATTATGATGGGGGAGATGACTATACCTCTCACACCTAGTCAGTGACACACTTTGAAGGTGAATTGATGCTACCTAAGTGTTGTGAGTAGGGATAGTTATTTAGGATATGATGAGTTGTGAAGAAGAGGTTTTTTATATAGGTGAAAGTCGAAGATATCTCCCTTAAGATATGTGATATGGGACCTAGATGTGGGGTTGTTGGATTTTATATAAATGGGGAATTGGGTTTCCAATCGGATTAGAGTGGGGTTGCTTGGTATTTTCACCATGTAGTAGGATTAGAAGTGTTTATGTAGTTTTGAAGGGTTTTTTGAACTGTCTATGAGTTCTTGGTCAGGATGAGCCTATGAAAATTGTATTTTACGGATGGATGATAGAAAAAAATGGTATCACATCTTTTTTTTATAAATATTTGGGGAGATGGTAGACAGGTGGTTCAAGAATGTGTTAAGGATTGTGATGGATCTATGACTGGGTCATCATGAACATATTCTTGGGGTAATGTAATAGTTATTAAGGGTATGATATTACTATACATGGGTTTTTCTATTATAATTGATTATTTTATTTAAATATTATGTGTTTTTAGGTTGTTATTTTGGTTTTGGATCTTGGTTCATTGGAAAGAGATCCATGTTTTGAATTATATTTGGCATGTAAGACTCACATTAAATGAACCTACTTTATTGTGGTTGTTTTCTAAATAAAAATTTTATTATTTAAAAGTGAAAACAATAAAAACTTATATTATGTTTTCCCATATAATTTTTTGGTATAATTATACTCAACTAAACAACAGTATTTTATCTAATGGTAGGTCATGTGGATGTTATTCCAAGATGTTATTTGTTGGAGGTTACCTAGTGTCGTGTGATAAAGATAGGTAGAGGTTCATAGTCAATAGGTGTAGGAATTTAATTATATAAAAATTTTATGAGGATTAACATAGGATAACTTGAGGATGTGGGGTAAAATTACTTAAAATTTCAATAATAACATATATGGTGTTTCCTTGAATTGATTGTTCAGGGAATTCCTATTAACTGGATGAGGTGACTATGAAAAGACATGTGAATTCTTTCGGATTTGGTATGAGAAGAACTTTGAGTTTTTTGGTATTGAGACTAGGTGAAAGAGAGGGGTCAATTTTACATATACCACTGTAGTTTTTGTTGGGACCAAGTTGGGCCGATAAGGAAGTAAGAAAAGTTTGTTGTTATAGAGTATTGACTTTTGTTGTCAAAGAAGCTAAATCAATTCACATTGTAAAGGACTTGGAAACCATAAAATGCTTTACTGATATGTATTTCACAAATATCATAAGTTAGGAAAACTTGTGATGCAATCCTTATGATGGAAAGGGAGAGAAATGATGATTCCATTCATATACAGTTTTTATTGGAAGGAATGATGCTGCTGGAAGTTGGAAAGTTTCAGTACTTCCCATTGTAAATCTGACGATGCTAAATTTGATCTGTCAAAGGATATATATAACGATAGTGGAGTTCATGATAAAATATGAAGAATGGTTATGGGAAGTAATAAAGAGAGAAATTACAAAGGAATAGACAATATGGAGGGAGCATAAAATAACAGTTTAAGGTGGCGCCATATTATAGTGTTTGCCAAATTTTAGGGCCTGAAAATCAGGAGATGAAAAAATTTGTTTTAGATAGTGAATGTTGCACACAACATTGAAGATTTTTTATATTTTTGGGTGAAAAGAATTATTCAAGGCCAGAACATCAAAAAATGGAAAAGTCATGGAGTGCGTGGAAATTTAGCCAAGTTGCGCAAAAAAATTATGCGGTGCATGAAATAGTAGCGTGATGCACGAAATATCAGCAGGATGTGTGAAATAACAGTTGGATGCGCAAAATAGTAGTTGGATGCGCGAAAAAAAAAATTCTACGTGAAATATTTGTGGGATGCATTAAATATGTGATAGATGCGTGAAATATTAGCGGGATGTGTAAAAAATAAGGTGCTACGTGAAATAGAGGAATGATGTTTTTTGCGTAAGAGGTGTTTCGAGATCAGAAGCTCAAAAATTGGAAAAGGAATGATGTGCACGAAAAATTGGAGCATTGTATGAAATATGATGTTGCGGGAAAGAGTTTTTACGTGCATGAAGAGGGATTTATGCACGGATTATTATTTTTCGTGTAGGGTTAAAAGGGCCTATAAATACGAGGTGAACCCCTCTCATTTGTTAATTCTCGACACTTAGAAGAAATCTCGAGCTCTGGTGTACGTAAACATATATGCTAAGTGAGTTTCATGAAAAGAAAGGAGTTTGCGTGAATAGAGGACAACCGCGTGAAAAAGAAAAGAAGTTGCGTGAAAAATTGAAAAGTTACGTGAAAAATGAAGTTGCGCGAAATAAGTTTTCCATGACAAAAGTGGATTTTTTTTCGCACAAGGAATTTGAATTGTGTATAAGAAACCCTAAAGGCTTCATGAAAAATTTTGGGTCTTCGCACATATTTTGTTGTGCATATGGGAGTTCTTACCAGCTTCTGGGTAAGAAAGTGAAGATCTGTACTTCAAAGAATACAACTGTTCAATTGTAAAGAAGCACCGAAATATTGTAATTCCCTATTTTTTCTAAGAGGGTTCAATGCACTTGCATTTTTTTTCCAAGTGATATACGAGTGTAAGGGTATATCCTAATCATTGTGTTCCACATCAAAGTATTGTTTTCTATTGGATTGTGTGGTACTGGAATATTTATGTCCCATACCAAGGATGTAGCTACTCTTGTTGAGTAGTGGACCTTGTAAATATTTTGTTCCTATGGTTGTGTGTGCTCAGCAGAGAAGAAAATCTTTAACAAGAGGTGAAGGTTTCTTAAATTAGAAGGAAACATAAAATGAAAAAGATATCACTAGTTAACCCCTTCCCCCTCTCAGTGATACTTGGATCCTGACTGGGATCTTTAGGTTTTTGATGTTCTTTAGGGGGTGCGGTGGTATCATGGGTAAATATGATCATGGTTTTAAATAATTCTTAGGCGATGATTGATCACCTAGTTTGACTTGGAATAAGTGAGGTGAATTTGTATATTGGATGATCTCAGTATACCATGGAGCATGAAAAATAGTTTAATCATGTGATATTGGATTATATGGGACATGACAGATATGAGCATTATTCTATTTTTTTGAGGTTTTATAGGAGCATACACATGTTAGGTTCAGTTGAGACCATGTATGATTATAGGTGAGAACATGGGAGAGGATTATCTTTGGATCAATATACCTTGATCAGAAGAGTGACTTTTTGTGTATATTTTTGGGAAAATTCTCATTCTGTAGGGGTAGGTGTGTGTAGGTTACGCATGATTCCCAATTTATTTTCAAATCAGTACATTAAGAATTGCTTGATTTATTGATAAACAAAAACGGTTCATTGGTGGTACTTTGGTGGTTAGAAAAATTCTATAATAGAGTATTGGGGTGTAATTTGAAACGATGAATATTCGTCTATGTGAGGAGGTGACTTCAAAAAATGATTAGGGAACTATGGTATAGTCGATCCCTGTATGGTCCTTGACAAGGGCTATCAGGATAGGTGAGTGTGGAATATAAGAAGTTAAATTCATGTATTTTTTAGAACCATTAGGGTTATTTATCAATTATAGGTGTGAGGAAATCCATATTGTGGGGAGCACACCATTGTGGAATATAAGAAGTTAAATTCATGTATTTGTGCTAGTAATTTGTGTTAGCACCTGGGTGTGGGTGGGTTGACTATATCTACTTTATCTATTTGGTATTGGATGGATCATGGGACATGGAGATTATGTTGGGTTCATCCTAGTGATGATAACAATATTCCTATGTTAGGGAGCATCATACTAGTCATGGGTGAATGACCCTCATTTTAAATGGGTAATGTGTGTGGTGAGACCGATTGGTGGATGGTTAATATGGTACCTAAATTTTTGTGTGGGTTAGATCTATTAATATCTAATTACTTTAGTAACACCATATTTTAATTTTATATGTGGTGTTTGATAGAGTTGGTGCATTTACATCTGGCTTAGGACATTTTTTGTGTGATTTGAATGAATTTCAAATAGGTGGTGTTCCGGTTCATGGGGAAATAGCCTTATGACTTGAGTAAAGTGGTTAGTGCTCCAACCATGTAATTACAATAATATCTAAATTTGGACTATATTTTGGGTTTCTATAAAATATTTTGATTCCTTTAGGGGTTATGGAATCCCAATTAGAGGGTGAGATGATGTGATAAATAGTGTGGTTTAGGGTTTTTTATAGAGGTTGATTAATAGAGGTATGATTAGTGTTTTAGTGAAAATTGGATACGGTGAGGTGATAACCACATTAAAAATTCATTTACATCACTAGAAGAGAATTTTGTAGGTAATTATTATGGTGGTTAGAACCATTCTCTGGAATCAACCAGTGTGATAAAATTCTTATAGTGGGGATAATCATAAGCCTCAAGATGTGTTGGTTGAAGAAATCATGGTGTGTTAGGTAAATGAGTGTAGATGAGAAGTGTCTTGGTGTCGGAGTAAATGGTGAGTGAGTGGTATAACTTTTGGTGAATATGGATCCTTGGTAGTTAGAGTTTCACATAAGAAGTGTATCTGGTATTTAGGAATGGAATTTGGTTATTTCATAGTGATTTGACAGATTTTGTTAGTTGGTAGATGTGGTTCAAGAAATAAAATGACTTCTTGGAGAAGAGAAGTACTATGGGGTGAATTTTTTAATTCCTCACAAGTTTTTAGGTTGATAAATTTTAATGGAAATGTGAATTTTTTATCTGGGGAAGGGGTTGTTCCATGAATAAGGATTTGGGTCAAGAAATACAAAAGTTTTTACATCTCATATAGGAATTTTTTGATATAGAATGAGTTTTCTTACTGGTATGGGTGATCAAATAATATTTGGATAAGGATTAGGGTGAATTAAGAGATGGAGGTGGCTATAGGTTGTAGAAAAAATCATATCCCTATGCCTTGTGGTCTGGTGAGGGTTCTATACCCTTCAAAAATTTTACAAACAAAAGAAGGTTGTTCCCAATGTCAAAGACTTCATCATGGTGTTTTTTGTGGGAGAAATCTATATAGTATCCCAAGGGTTTGTTCCATGCACAGATCATAGGGTGAGTTTTCTACAATTTATCCTTAAGTTAAACTTCATTGACAGAGGTTCCTAAGGGTAGGATACTCTAACCAAGTATTTTCAATTTAATATATTGGTAATGTTATAGTGTGGACTTGGATGAGTCAATGAAGAACATGGTGTAGCCTAAAAAGCTACACCATGGAGAGAGGATGAGGGTTGTGGACCAGACCTACCTCTAAGAGGCTGGATATCTAATAGCCTAAGAGGCCATTCCATAATGTGGCTTTATATGGAGACCTACACCGCAAGCAAATAGGGTTTCACCATAGAAGAGGGTCCTTAGGTTGGTTTCCTGAGGAAAACTTTGGTGTGGATCCTTACTCCATTCTTCAATTTAGAACATATATTCTGAACATAGGGCCCATGAAACAGAAATTCCCTATCCATATTTTTTTAATTTAGGTAATACTGGTAATTTACTAATTGGGACCCATTATTTTTATAGGTGAGAGCCTCTCAGGGAGGTTTTTTCAGCCATTTTCACACCCTCTCTACACCCCCTTAATCCCTCGTGGCTTCGGGTGATCTTAGTGAGATTAAATAAAGGTTTTGGATGATTTATTCTATTTTTTTCCTTTAATATTGGTTTTTTATGTAGTCCACTTATTTTATGGTTTTTCAAAACAAGGATTTTATTATTATTACACTAAATAATTGTTAAATGGTTTAAATATCATGGGGTTTTTTCCAAGCATGGATAGAGGGGATTCGAGTGTGATTTTTCCCAACATGTCTTAAGGGGGATATGGGAGGATGAATGGATGAGGTTAGGCATAGTTTTAGTTTAATATAAATGCTCTTTAAGATTTAAATAGATTATTCCTATTTAGTTTGAATTTAATATTCAATTTTAATTTTTTAAACATAATTATTGATGTTTAATAGAATTATATTGGTGCATAGGTGGAAGTATGTTCTTGGATAAGGAATGGATGGGATTGTTCATGGATTAATAGATCTTAGTGAGGATGGTAACTCCTTGATAAATGTATGTGGACCCTTTAATAAAAACTCATATATTTATTCTGCATGATTATCTATTTCATTCATGTTTCGTGGGATTGGTTAGTTTACTAGGGACTGAGAGCACACTTGAGGAAGAGATAGGATAAATTACAATGCCCTATTCTCGAGATATGTTTTCTTTAGAAATTTAGTTATGGGGATCATTGGGGGACTATATATCCAAGGGGAGAGGATTTTTATAATGTTAAATAGAGTCTTTGGGTAAGTCTAAGGGTGACAAATGAGTATTGGGTAGCATAGTCAGTTTCCTGGGGATAGTAATGTAGGAATAGAAGAATTATATAATGTGATGATGGGTGAGATGTTTAAAATTCTCATCTCTAGTGAGTTACACACTTTGAGGGTGGATGTAGGCTTGGTTATAACTATGAGACATGTGAGTCCTTTAGGATTAAATGTTTTGTGATGAAGAAGGTTTTCCTTGGGGTTATGATCAAGGATATATCCCTCAAGAGATATGTTATGGGACCCTCTTGCGTGGTTGGGGATTCTTATTAGGAATTGGAATTTGGTTTCCAAAGGGCTTAGAGTGTGGTAGCTTGGTAAAGTACCTAGATAGTGGGTCTAGGAGTGATGATGTAGTTTTAATCGGTCTTAGACAAAGCCTTGAGGTCTGGGTCGGGTTAATCCAATGGGAAGTGTTGTCATCAATGGGTGATATATGTGAAATTGTATCAAATAATTTTTTTGTCATATTATTTTGAGAGATGGTTGAGATGTGGAATATGAATGTTATAAAGATTTTTATGGACATTATAATGGTGTTTCATGAACACATTTCCATCTAAAATTCCAAGTTTCCATGGGTACATGATTATTGTTCTTGGTTTGTGTTGTTGTGATAGAGATGATTATTTAAATATAATGTGTTGTTAGAGGATGTTATCTATAGTTTTTTATACTTTACCATTGGAAAGAGTCCCATGTTCATGCATCATTTTTAGAATATAAGACTCACATGACATAAACCTACTTCCATGTGGTTGTTTTCTTAATATAAATTTTACTGTTTTAAACTATTATTAGTAACTTATATGGTGTTTTCCTATATAAATTGATTACAGTATTCTATTTAATTGAATCATGGTATTTTCTATGATGTAAGGTCATGAGGATCCTAGTTGATGATGTTCTCCGGTGGTGGTTACATAGTAACATGTGTGGGAGATGTGTAGAGACCCTTAGTGGGTTAGTGAAATCATTTTATATCTAAGGAAAGATATGAGGATGAGCATGGAATGCCCTAACCATGTTGGGTTTGGTTACATAAAGACTTAATAAAATTATCTATAGTGTGTTCACATATAGATTATTGGGGGAATTATATGTAATGAAACTACAGTATTTTCAAAATTCATGTGATTACCTTAGGTTTTGGGATGTGAAGAACATTGAGTGCTTTTAGTATTGAGGCATAGTGGGAGGGAAGGACCAGTGGTATGTTTACCCCTATAGTTTTTAGATTCACTTTCAATGGCTTTGTGAGAGCACGTCTAGACACTCAGGTTATATAATGATACTCAATAGATAGGTTATCGTGTGATTAGCCTTAGTATGAGTGATATTCCTTAGGTTATTTAATTGTCTACACATGTTCTAGGGAATGGTCAGATTATTAGGTGTGTGATCCTGGGTTACATGTTATGTGAATAATGTGAGAATGAGTCTATTTTTGTGGTTAGGTTGTATGGGATAATACACCCAATAGGATTGGGAGATACTAAGTAGGAATGTGCATGATAACATGGAATAAGATTCTCAGTGGATCATTATACCATGAGGATGATACTAAGTGTTAGAGTAGATTTTCAATAAAAGTTTCAGTGTGTGAGGGATGGTGTAAATAGGTGTTGCATCCTAACCTACGATCCACTGAAATGGTTCCCTCAGTCAGTTTTCCTCTATGCCTCATATTCACCTCCCCATATGCTAGAGGCTACTGACTAGCGGTGAGGGTCAATTTATGGTACGATGGGGAGACTATACCATCATAATTAGATTAGTATAATGGTATATCATAAATAAATCAATGAAAAATAGAATTAGTATAAATAAAATACAATGGAAGATAATAATAAATTGTGAAACTGGTCATCATCAAATATCCAACTATATATGCATGTCCCAATGAGACTACATAACTAAAGCAGTAAATAGGGAGCATGAAATACAATACAACACATGCATAACAAAAATAAATGAAAAGACTCAAGGACATCTCTATCAGAATCCTAATATTTGGATCAGTCTTGTGCTTTTATATCCCAGATACAAGCACAACAACACCAGCATAATCCAAAGAACCTAGTCCTGAAATCTTGAGGTCTATTTGGGTACCCCAGTGCAATGGAGGTCTAAAAGGGGGGGTAATATATACTCAGCAGGCCACCACCAATGGTTTATAAATCATAATAAAATCTATTAATATAAAATAAAGTAGTGTGTGGATATAATTAGTCAAGATGTAATATATTAATAAAAGAAAAAAGTTAGGATTAGGTTCCTCAAGGACACCTTGCCGACCATACCTGCTTCGGCCTAAGATGAAATTTCTCTGAACACCTTCTATCATGTATATATATGCATATGTTCAAAAATCTTATACACAGATATACACACATCAGCATGTGACCAATTTTTATCACCTATCTATCCAAATAGTAAGATCCCATTTCAATAAGGGATTCACAACTAGGTGACATACCTATTATCATAGTATAAGAAATTCCATTCCCAAAGCTATAAGAATGAAAATTATCACCCATGCCATTTTTTGGATATCTCATGTATCATGTACCATAAATACGAGTGTTGGGACCCAAGGAAAATGACCAAGGCATTTTAATGTCAACATGATATGTGAAATAATGGAGTAATAGTTGTTATACCTTGACTTCTTATTAGTACCATACCATGAGATGAATACCTGCATAGGCCTTTATATAAAAAAATAAATGATTCTTAGGTGTCATACCTTAACCTCTTACCTGGTTCCATATTGTAATAATGATGGGTGTCATACCATCAATCAAAATTAGTTCCATACTGAAATAATCCATAGTGGTGACGTACCATAATAATTGACATCAATTGCATACCAGAATAATCAATATCAGTGTCTTACTAGAATAATCATCATCTGTTTCATATTGAAATAGTTGACATCGGTTCCATACTAGAATAATCAACATCAATTAAACATATAAATAATAGACATTAAGAATAATATAGTTAATATAAAAAGTACAGGACTATGTTAGTGTCCTTACACAAGTAAAATCATAAATTATTTACATGCAGGGTCGAAGGGCCAGGTTAGTGTAAATTCCCTTTTCCAATTAATTTAAGTCATTTATAATTCATAATTAGTTCATTCCATTATCAGTAATGTGTGGGTCATGAGAACGTCCATTCCATTATCATTACACATGCCAAGAGAGTCCATGTATGACTAAAGGTATTGTGGTCCATGTGAACTATCCATGAGCAGTTAACACCATACAAGTAAAAGGTATAAGATAGGTCATGTTAGCATGTTTTCCTCTAACAATTCATTATGTTCATTTAAAAAATGTTATGCCACAACCACTTAAGAGGTGGTTTGGTCTATAGGGAAATATTTATATTGGAGTGTCATAACCTTCCAACATTCTATTAATACCATTTGATTATCCATTTTACATTTATAAGATAGTTCACCTCGGTATGAGGTTTTATTAGAAATAATTTGCCTAATTATAATGTATTTTAAGAAAATACCCTAAGGGGTGGTCTATGTTGCGGCAAGAAAACTCCAAAAATACAATTGAATAGTAACATCCATTTAGTTCAAGGTGTTATGATTTACATCATGAATTTTACATTTTAAGGGCGTCACATGGAAATACCAGTGTGCGGAACAACAACATATCATATAAAAATACTAGACATTATGGGAAAATTCATATACCACCTACCTCATACATATGATGCTCTACTCATCTAATATTGAGGCCTGAATCGAGCCTAATCAAGAGGAATCAAAGAAATTGAATAATTATCTAATAATAGTGAGAATTATCTCATACCAAAATAATACCGATGGTGGTGAGATAAACAAAAAGTGGATGCAAGAGGAGTGATAATATTTCCACTGTGGATCCAAATCACCTAACGTAGCTTAAAAATAGACACCTAATGGAGGAAATATCAAGAACCTCGAGAGAGGGTGAGAAAGCATCCTCTAAGACCTCATGGATCCCTTCACTATGTGTGGGGATAAATGAGGGGTCTAACCCCTATTATACCTTTAAAAAAAGATGGTCATCATATTATATGTTGTCTAACTATTGCACATCATGTAACATTTTCATGATATATAAAAAATACATCTCATGTATACCTCGGGGAAATTCCATAAGCTTTATCATCCTTAATCTTCTAGGTCACACCCCATGAAAACATTACAAGTCATGTAATTGAATTATAGGACATGTAAAACATGCAATAGAAATTTTTAGAAGCTTTATCATCCAATATTCCATAATTGTTCACCCAAAACCTTGATAAATAAAAAAAATCACAAAAAAACATCTGAAAGTTATACTTATGAGCGTTCAAACCATTTAAACCTTGATTATATTCCCAATATTCAAAATTACCCATCAATTAATGGAAAATTATAAAATCCATTTTGAAATTTAAATGGTCTAAAAACACAAGATGTTACAAACTCCCCACATTATAACTTTACATCCCCATGAATCCTTGGGGAACAATGAAAACAACACCCAATCTATCAAGTTGTGAAGTTTTTTTAAAATTCCACATTTCATTTCCATGATAAACATGCCTCCAGATATCACTTTTAAGAATATGGTGCGATAGTCATTAAAACTAGAGCCAACGCTCGTATCCAAAATTGAACATCAAGATGGAACTAACCCAAGCCCATATAACCCAAGACATAATCACATCATCATCTCTTTAATCAACCAACCCACATTGCCTCCCTCCATGGGTTCCAACATGAAGGGAAAAGTCCAAGGCATGATGCCTCCATCATCATAATTTCACAAAAAACCAAATATTTAGCATTTGAATTTAACAAGAAGGCCCCGACCAACCTTACACTACACTCATCTCATCTTGAAAATCATCTTGATGAAATTTTTCAATAACCCTATGAAACAAAAAAGACATATATCTCAAGCTGAACCATTTTAGATCGACTGAATTCAAAACATTTGGATTAGACAGCCAATGCATTTAAAAAGTAAAATATTGATTCCATTAATCAGAGGAACCTCAATATCATTCTGAGAATTCCCAATGAATCTTGTAACTATATTTCAATGACATATATAGCCAAAAAAATAATTTATGTTTTTGTTTAATAGCATAAATTTTGGGGTGCACTTGATCCAACAAACTTGAATCAAGGAAAACCATTTAAAATCAATCGAGCCTAGGTGTATATCTGGGGTAACCTCATAATAATCTAACGGAGTACAAGGAGATCATCCAAGGCATTCCATAATCTGGTATTTACAAGTGTGGTGTTATTACATAGCCAGGACCTACACATATCAAGAACATTGACTAATTCCAATGATGGCCAATTCAAAGAGTCATCTAGTTTTAGTGAGTTCGTCCAAGGTGTTTCTAATCGAGAACAAATGTATCACTCAAGACTAACCATGCCTCTATAAATAACCACACTTCTAGAGTGATACTCTATGTAGTATATTTATCAAAACATAATGTCTTTTTAATTTATCTCATCATATAAATGATGCTCTCTCGGTGTATCCTAGATGATGAAATGATTGGGAACATTATCTTTACTAAGAAAAGAGTACACTAAGAGGACATAAAAGATTACCATGAATACCTAAAACACTTCTGTAGAATTAAAAATTAATTTCTCATCATGGTTTTCAACTAACTATAAACAACTACACATATTCAGAATAGACAAACAATTTTTTTTCTACTTTATTAGAAAATCTTGGCTACACCTACTGATGTGTCATCATTAGCTAACCATGATTCTTTTATCATGTGAGGAATCTTATTCTCACTCATGAAAAACAACCACAACCCATCCTTAACTTATATTATTTCCAAAGGATATGGATAAATTAACCATATCCTTATCATGCTACCTCTAAATCACCAACATGTTTGGAAACTCACTAGCCCCAAGGGAATTAAAAACTCGTAATAACCATTTTCAATTGGTTATGTATTATTTTATTCTTGATACATATATGGATACAGTAGAACTCATTCAATGCAATTATCCCCACCTTTTTAGTGTCTTATTTATCATTTTTTGAGAAAGGGAATTCATCTCATAGTACATGTTCTATCATCCACCAACTTGGGGTTTTGGACATGGCCAATACTACTACAAAAAATTTCTTATACCAATAGAAATTTATTGAAAGATAATATATGTGTTGGAAAAAAATGAACATTTACAATAGATATTAATTTTTATTGTTATTAATTTTTAATACCAACACTTATTTTTTTATAGATATATCTATTGGCATTGGTTGTTCAATACCAAAATATCAATTATCAATAGTTGAATCTATTTATTTATCATACTAATACAAACATTTTTTTCCTAATACATGAATATGATTTTAATAATGACTATTACCAACAAATCATTCTCTATCAGTTAAAAATTTTCCAATAAACCATATAATAAAAAATATATTTTATTAATAATCAATTAAGAGAAACATAATATATATATATTATTTTTACAAACACAATAACATTTCTTCTTGATGTTTTGTTAAAAACATATCATAATTGTTTTCAGTTTTATAAAGACTAAAAAATATATGTTTTTATATTTTTCAATATTTTTTATTCAATGTTTTCAAAATATTATATATTTTTATATTTTTCAATATTATTTATTTAATAAAAAAATTAAATATTTTTTATAAAAAAACACTACCCCAATTGAATCTTCCTAATTGTTATCAAAATCCACACACCTTTCACACTGCCTCACCTTTCCTCCCCCCACCATTCCTCACATCCTGCCACGACCTCTCCTCTAGCATCCCTTATGTACCACATTCCTCTTGTCTTCCCTACACCTTCGATCTCCCAGGTACTTTTTCTCATGCCACCTCCACATTGGTGGTCTCTTCCTGCACTCACAGATCTGGTTCATCGTCATTCTCCCCAGTAAGGGATTTCCCTCCCATAGATTTCCACTTCTTTCTTGGTTCCCTCTTTTCTCACGTTCAGTGATGTGTTCTTCTTCATGAATTATATTTTGTGTATAAGCAGTCTTGTGTGGTCATTTTGGTGTTTTTTAGGTTTCTAATGGAGTTTTACTTTTAGGGTTTCTTCCATGTCTTCTTAGATCGAACCTGAGTTACATTTTCTATTACCTTTCTCTGTTTCCCTTTGATGAGTCAATCAGTATGGGCATACCTTTGTACTCTGGTTCAATTTAATTTTATTTAGTTGTTTTCTGATTGGATATTTTTATCTCATTTGTGAGTGTGATTTTACGAATCAGGGGTTGCATAAAAAGTTCATCTGATGTGGTCACTGAAGTTATTTAGATGTTGGAGGAGAGTCAGTTTAATTTCCTTTTGATTACATGAATGAAATGATGATACAGAATGTCCTATATGATGCTCTTCATGGTGTTTTTCTATGATTATTAGTGTCATGGTTTCCTATAATAGGAAACATTAAGGATACTTATAAGGACCCAACCTTAAACCTTACTTAATCTTGAGTTATTACAAGATTACACATTGAGGATCTTTTCAGGTTTAGAGTTTTAGAGAATTATATCATGAAACTTGCATTACATTCCACATTTAAACAAAGTGGTTACATAAAAGACAATATTCATTCTTCCCATCAACGGGAACATATTTAAAATATAACACGAATTCTTTCATGACACATCCTTGACACTGTCATCACATCATGTTCCTTTCCCTTGACCTGTGAAAAACATTTCAAAAACTTGGGATGAGCATAAAAAGCTCAGTAAGGGATATAAAAATATGGAAAGGAAACATGAGTACATGTATACATAATAATGAAATCATACTTTACCCATAAAACATAGGCATATCAAATCATGAATAAATCATAGAAATCACAAGACATAAAAGTAACTTGAGGCATTCGTAACATTCTTACGTAGGGAGTAACCCTCTTGGTTACGTTTGGAATACCCATCACAGTATATTCCCTAAATCTCTTCGGAGAAACCTTAACGTTTCACTCCTTCGCGTTACCCAATGCATTGGAGAGCTATATCGGGCTCACCCGCCCTTAGTTTATCATGGTACCACCCGTTTTCATAACAATGCCCAAGAACCATAACATAAATGTGTCACATAAAACATGCATAAAGGAAACATAACATTTCCACATTTCAATCACAATATAACATTTTAGTATATTGAAATAATGAATCCATTCAAAAAGAAACCATTTCCAAAACCATTTAAAACATTTAATAAGGAGATTTTTGAATCAAAGTGTCCCATACCACCTTGAAGCTTAAAATTTTAAACCATTAATATCCATATAAATAAATCCTTAAAACCATTTTGAAAACATGGATATTAATAAGAACAAATAATTAAAACATTTAAAACTATATTTTGGTTAAAGGGGTTTTACCAAAATTAGAGACACTTGAATACAATAATTGAGGAATAAAATTTAGTCAGAACTTTATAATATCATGAGAATAAATGGATTCATGATATAATACTCCAAAGGACAGTATATAAACCATATAAGAGTGAATTGGTGCACAACAACAATGAACCCTCAATAGAAATGTCAAATGTGATGAAATCCCTTATAAAGAAGGTATCCTTA
Source organism: Viscum album (assembly GCA_963277665.1). Taxonomy (NCBI): domain Eukaryota; kingdom Viridiplantae; phylum Streptophyta; class Magnoliopsida; order Santalales; family Viscaceae; genus Viscum; species Viscum album. Next base: position 488,813,738 of record OY728166.1, read on the forward strand.
AATTAAGGACAAATAAATCTCAAAAATATGTTTGACAAATATAAATAAACCCAATATAAGTGGATATTAAGTGTAAAACAATAAAAGTTCATTCACACATATTCAATGGATGACATATTCAATGACTACATGTTGAACCCAAAGAAATCGAAATTGGGTTAAAAAGTTCCCTTGACAGCCTAACGACGTCACATCAAAATGAGGTGATGAGAGATAAAAAGTGTATCTCATCACTTGTACATAAAATTTACATCAATAAGGATAAATGAGAACATATCCCAACATAACAATATGTAAATTAAAAGACCCAACAAAATAAGTCTTTTAAAAAAGAGGAGGGTGAAAGGTTCCCTTACCGACTTGGGTATCTTTCAAAACATACACCCCATGAACGAAGGACATTCGATCATTGATGTAAATACTCATAAACGAAAGTATATTACACAAAGAGTAGAATAATGGGAAGTACATACACCACTCAATGGAATTTGTGGCAAATGTAGCATAAATCTCACGGGAATAAAAGTGAGATGAAAAATCCCTTACGAAAACTCGGCAGCCTAACGGCGCCACATAAAACGTCCGAATATGGATTGATGAGATCAAATAGGGTATCTCATCATATAAAAATAAAATGTACAGCAAGAGGAATATAAAAGAACATCCCCCAACATTACAAAGAGGAGCTTAAAACATGTGACATAAAGGAGAGTACTTAAAAAGAAAGAGAGAGGTTAGATCTCTTAAAAAAGTTCGGCAGCCTAACGACGCCACTCAAAACTTCTAAAATGGATTGATGAGAGAGAATAGGGTCTCTCATCACATGAACATAAAAATTAAAGTAAGTTTTATATAAAATATCATCCCAATAACAAGAAAGATGAGCTTTAAAAGGAATGACATAAAAGTGTGTACTTAAAAAGAAAGAGAGGAGTAGGATCCCTTACCTCGGGTCCGACTTGACTCGATCATTCTTTAACATCCTGAATAATAAACTTGAGTTAATCTCTACTTGCTTAAGAACCTTTTTAAAGTTCATTATTCCTTTTATACCATGTTATGAACATCATGTAATCATTTAAGTTAATAATGTTCATTTTGTCGGTATTTGGTTCTTAAGTCAAAAATATACTTCTTACACTTACATGTTGTTAATTTGGTAAAAGGTTCATTATGTCCAGAATTATATTAATGATTTAGATAACATATATATCATATATAATCAGCATATACATGTATTTATAATATTAGATCATATTTAGAGGTAAGAAATGAAATGCACCGTTCATGGAGACGGTAAGCCGTACGTACGCATGAACACTTCTTCCATTTCTATTTCGTATTTTCTGGAATGGATTAATAATGATATAAGAGTATACTATAATTCCATTATAGTAACATATATAATATCATTAACTTTATCCTTTACACATCCCACATATGGTATTAACGAATCAAATCACTTTCAGGGGGCGGTAGTCCGCACTTTCTAAAATGAAGATATCGTGTTTACCCATAATGGAAACAATAATGGTATTCCATTAATGAAAAAAACAGAAGCTTAAGGAAACCATAAACATATTATATATCATATATAAAAATAGTGACATCATAATAGCCACCTTTGAGGGTGTTAAATGAGTATTGAACAATCATCGTTTCGGGAGGCAGAATTTCGCCATCCACGGAAACCGTATGTTCTTTAACCATTTGATGTAGTTGTGTGAGAGTGTAGCTCGAATAAATATTATAACAACATCCTAGTATATTTAAGATTCTGGTGTTGTTACAAAAGAAATAAATAAAAAGAGTTTAGGGGGTTGGAGAAGCAAAATAAAACAAATGAACATGAGAGAATGAATTACCTTTAAAAGTGTAACTCCTTTTGATTTGAGTCTAAAGGCTTCCTTTGAAAGGATTCTGCCCAAAGGGAATCCTCTAGGATGAGGAGAGGGATGTGGAGAGAGTAAATGGGCAGGGTTTGGCCGAGCCAAAGGCTTGAGGAGTGTGGGAAAAGAGGTAGAGGTGGGGGCCTTTTATAAGAGGAGAGGAGGGGCACTTTTGGAAAGTAAAGAAATATTACTTTATTTGAAAATGTGTTTCGGTTTTAAAAGGTCCCAAATTGATATAATTCGTGGATAAGGTGTTAAGGGTTCGAAATACACCCATCCAATAAGTTTTTGACATGTGTAGTTTATAGATTTTACATTATCATTCCATTTTATTTAAATTGCTAAATAATGAGGTCATCGCTACATCATCATGATGTCATAAATAATTTAATTTATTTAGTGTCTAAAAATTATAAAAAGATACTATGATGTAGAAAATATTTTTAGCTTTCCAATGACTATTTATAATAAAAACTCTGATCTTTATAACCCCATGTAAAAATTGTTTTTGTAAAACATATTATGTTTGTGTCATTTTTACTTTAACATTAAATAAAAAGATATTTATGTCATTTTCCAACCAAAGTGGCTCCATGGGGTCCCCAAGTTGACCCATGGGTTGTCTTGGTCGGACATGACACTTAAAATGAGGGTAGGACATGTGTCAAGCTCATCTCATATTATTAAAACATTATTTTTACCTTAAACTACACTAATTACCACTAATCGCGATTAAAAACTTAATAAGTTACTATTCACCAAAAAATTATTTTAATCTCATTGAACCACATTTTACTTCTTAATGAAAACCATGTAAGTCGGATTTTTGAAAATCAAAACACAATGATGGCAAAATTTCATTTAAACGGATAATCAGTTTTTATAAGTACCACTTAGTGGTTTCACTATTCATCAAAAATTGAAGTTTTTCAGAAAATTACCAAAAATTCACCCTAATCTATATTTGATATTACGAATTAAAAAATGAAGTCTATTTTACAAAATTCAAAACATATAAGTCAGGTTAATTAATTTAATAATTAATTCCTGCTGTCAAAGCAAATAGCGTGTTTTTATGAAACAATAAGTATCAAAAGATTGACACTAGTTTAAGTCTGATTTCAAAGTGAAATTAATTCCAACGACCACTATTGGATTTAATGGTAAAAATATATTATAATTTCACTTTAAAACCAATTAAAAAGATAATATAATCATATAAATATATTAGATTAAAAAGAGGTTTTGAATTAAAATACAACATTTTACACTATTCATTAAAAAAATGAACTTTATCAGAAAGATACCAAAAATTTACACGAAGTAAATTTTGATGTCCCAATTCTTAAGAAGAGTTTTATTAGGTCCAAAAGGATGTATAAGAGTGAACAAAACTATATTTAATGACGGTTCTCCATCAAAAGGCGATAAGTGAACCTTTAGTGAAAACTAGGGCATATACGCCTAAAATTGAATTATTTCCGTATTTTAAGCCTTCATATTTTATTGGATAAATGTAAAAACATTTAAAAACATATATAATCATATTTTAGTTATTTATATCCATTCCCGCCAGTACAACGACTACTTGTTAACTAACATTTGAAATAATATTATTTTATTATTAGAGTGCAACGTAAGATTCCCAAGAAACTCGTTGTTGCGTATTGGGTACGCCATTGAGAATTACATCCCCTTTAAAGTAATATTAATATTTGATTCACAAATATGGGTAAATATAAAGATGTCATATTCTTTATTTACCTGGGGTGTTACATCCCCCCCCCCCTTTTGGGAATTTGCGTTCTCGCAATTTAAAAATTGCGCTTGGAAACATCCTTGAAAGTCCCACATCGGAACAAGAGTCGGTAAAACAATCACTTTAAAATAAAGAAAGATAAGTACAATGGTCACCCGAGTTAACCCATACTAGGATTCCAAGTATGAAAACATGGACATGGAGGAGAAAACATAGGGTCATGTTCTGATGAAGAGTGATAGAAAACATGTTTAGGAGAAAGTTAACCATGAGAAAATCACAAACTTGTGATGGGTTAAACGGTATTCGATTCCCCAGTAGGAAAAGCTAATAGACAACATTTTTGTTTTAAGTTACTTTTTATTGAGGAATTTATTCATAAGGAAACATAATCACTTATCATGTTGACTTTCAACTTTTACTAGATTCCTTAATCAAACTCATATTTTTTTCCAAAAGACGAGTATTTAGGGAGACTTGTTCACATTAAGAGTACTATAATAAACTTCTAGAGAATCACCTAATCCACCAAAGAGAACTATATACATCCCATGTCTTTAGGATTTAACCAAAACCAAAACCAGAAAAGTTAGTACAAGGTCAGATAATCCAGAAAAGGATAACCCTTTATAAAAAGAAAATCTATTCTTAATCTCCAAAATTTGTCCAACAAAACCCAAAGTTCAACGAGGACCATTTGTACATAAAATTCTTCAAAGTAAACCAAACTAAGATTGAAACCCAAATATTTGAAAGATTTAGTCACATAGTCTTCCAAGTTAAATCGTAACATTTATCTCCAAACAACATCAGTTGCTCCTAAAGTCTCGTATTGAAAAGTAATTAACCTAATCACATATCCTCCATGATAGGTTAATCATTTTCATAAATAACCCAAAATCAACTTACTCTTAATTCCTAAAATCATATAACTAGAATGAATCAGTCAAACTAACCAAGGACTTCACGTAGTCCAGTGGTAGGCGATAAATACCAATCGCACTTTGGTTGTGGGTTCGATTCCCGCAGCTTTGTCCGACGTGATGGGATGTCACACGGTCTGCGTGTTGTCCTTTTTCCAAAACTATATAATTCTTAAAAAATTCCCCAAAATGAGATAAAATCTTCAAAAATAATCATAACATATTTTAACCTCAAGTTTATCTCATTCCCTTCATTTTCCATCATATCATAGAGTAACCCATAATTACCTAAAAAGTAAGGATCATATAAACCTTAATGGTTACCTTAATAATTATTACCTGAATTTCCACATCGAGTTGGCCATCTCGTACATGATGCATTAGAGAACTCACCAAGGTTGAAGTGGTTGATCATGACTCCATGATAGTTGGTTTAGAACAACTATTAGATTCCTCATTGAATTCCCCATCTCATCCAGTATCCTAATCAGAGAACCACCACAATTTCCTTCAAACCCATTGTCACTTTGGTGCCTGCTAGATCCATCCATTTACTAAAAATAGAAATGTCAGTGTGAGTATATCAACAAAACCATCATGTACTAATGAGGAAGGTAAACACTAAGATACACTTACTCATTTACTTTATCTAAAACTAGGACTCTTTCTGAAATTCTAACCACTATGGTAATGTCACTTATGCTTAAAGAATACCCTAACCTCTAACGTTATATAAACCGACCTTTGATACCAACTATAAGGCCCCAGCCTTAAACCATACTTAATCTTGAGTTATTACAAGATTAGAAATTGAGGATCTTTTTAGGTTTAGAGTTTTAGATAATTAGATCATGAAACTTGCATTACATTCCACATTTAAACAAAGTGGTTACATAAAAGACTGTATTCATTCTTCCCATCAACGGGAACATATTTAAAATATAACACGGATTCTTTCTTGACACATCCTTGACACTATCATCACATCATGTTCCTTTCCCTTGACCTGTGAAAACATTTCAAAAACTTGGGATGAGCATAAAAATCTCAGTAAGGGATATAAAAATATGGAAAGGAAACGTGAGTACATGTATACATAATAATGAAATCATACTTTACCCATAAAACATAGGCATATCAAATCATGAATAAATCATAGAAATCACAAGACAATAAAGTAACTTGAGGCATTCGTAACATTCTTACGTAGGGAGTAACCCTCTTGGTTACGTTTGGAATACCCATCACAGTATATTCCCTAAATCTCTTCGGAGAGACCATAACGTTTCACTCCTTCGCATTACCCAATGCATTGGAGAGCTATATCGGGCTCACCCGCCCTTAGTTTATCATGGAACCACCCGTTTTCATAACAATTCCCAAGAACCATAACATAAATGTGTCACATAAAACATGCATAAAGGAAACATAACATTTCCACATTTCAATCACAATATAACATTTTAGTATATTGAAATAATGAATCCATTCAAAAAGAAACCATTTCTAAAACCATTTAAAACATTTAATAAGGAGATTTTTGAATCAAAGTGTCCCATACAACCTTGAAGATTAAAATTTTAAACCATTAATATCCATATAAATAAATCCTTAAAAACATTTTGAAAACATGGATATTAATAAGAACAAATAATTAAAACATTTAAAATGATATTTTGGTTAAAGGGGTTTTACCAAAATTAGAGACACTTGAATACAATAATTGAGGAATAACATTTAGTCAGAACTTTATAATATCATGAGAATAAATTGATTCATGATATAATACTCCAAAGGACAGTATATACACTATATAAGAGTGAATTGGTGCATAACAACAATGAACCCTCAATAGAAATGTCAAATGTGATGAAGTCCCTTATAAAGAAGGTATCCTTAAATTAAGGACAAATCAATCTCAAAAATATGTGTGACAAATATAAATACACCCAATATAGGTGGATATTAAGTGTAAAACAATAAAGGTTCATTCACACATATTCAATGGATGACATATTCAATGACTACATGTTGAACACAAAGAAATCGAAATTGGGTTAAAAAGTTCCCTTGACAGCCTAACGGCATCACACTAAAATGAGTTGATGAGAGATAAAAAGTGTATCTCATCACTTGGACATAAAATTTACATCAATAAGGATATATGAGAACATATCCCAACATAACAATATGTAAATTAAAAGACCCAACAAAAGAAGTCTTTTAAAAAAGAGGAGGGTGAAATGTTCTCTTACCGACTTGGGTATCTTTCAAAACATACACCCCATGAAAGATGGACATTAGATCATTGATGTAAATACTCATAAACGAAATTATATTACACAAAGAGTAGAATAATGGGCAGTACATACACCACTTAATGGAATTTGTGGCAAATGTCGCATAAATCTCACGGGAATAAAAGTGAGATGAAAAATCCCTTACGAAAACTCGGCAGCCTAACGGCGCCACATAAAACTTCCGAATATGGATTGATGAGATAAAATAGGGTATCTCATAACATTAAAATAAAATTTACAGCAAGAGGAATATAAAATAACATCCCCCAACATTACAAAGAGTAACATAAAAGAAGTGACATAAAGGAGAGTACTTAAAAAGAAAGAGAGAGGTTAGATCTCTTACGAAAGTTCGGCAGCCTAACGGCGCCACTCAAAAATTCCAAAATGGATTGATGAGAGAGAATAGGGTCTCTCATCACATGAACATAAAACTTACAGTATGTTTAATATAAAATATCATCCCAATAACAAGAAAGATGAGCTTTAAAGGAATGACATAAAAGTGTGTACTTAAAAAGAAAGAGAGGAGTAGGATCCCTTACCTCGGGTCCGACTTGACTCGATCGTTCTTTAACGTCCTGAATAATAAACTTGAGTTAATATCTACTTTCTTAATAACCTTTTTCAAGTTCATTATTCCTTTTATACCATGTTATGAACATCATGTAATCATTTAAGTTAATAATGTTCATTTTTTCGGTATTTGGTTCTTAAGTCAAAAATAGACTTCTTACACTTACATGTTGTTAATTTGGTCAAAGGTTCATTATATCCAGAATTATATTAATGATTTAGATAACATATATATCATATATATTCCTCATATACATGTATTTATAATATTACATCACATTTAGAGGTAAGAAATGAAATGCACCGTTCATGGAGACGGTAAGCCGTACGTACGCATGAACGCTACTTCCATTTCTATTTCATATTTTCTGGAATGGATTCATAATGATATAAGAGTATATTATAATTCAAGTATAATAACATATATAATATTATTAACTTTATCCTTTACACATCCCACATATGGTATTAACGAATCAAATCACTTTCTGGGGGCGGTAGTCCGCACTTCCTAAAATGAAGATATCGTGTTTACCCATAATGGAAACAATAATGGTATGCCATAAATGAAAAAAACAGAAGCTTAAGGAAAACATAAACATATTATATATCATATATAAAAATATTTCCATCATAATGGCCACCTTTGAGGGTGTTAAATGAGTATTGAACAATCATCATTTCGGGAGGCAGAATTTCGCCATCCACGGAAACCGTATGTTCTTTAACCATTTGATGTAGTTGTGTGAGAGTGTAGCTCGAATAAATCTTATAACAACATCCTAGTATATTGAAGATACTTGTGTTGTTACAAAAGAAATAAATAAAAAGAGTTTAGGGGGTTGGAGAAGCAAAATAAAACAAATGAACATGAGAGAATGAATTACCTTTAAAAGTGTAACTCCTTTTGATTTGAGTCTAAAGGCTTCTTATAAAAGGATTCTGTCCAAAGGGAATCCTCTAGGATGAGTAGAGGGATGTGGAGAGAGTAAATGGTCAGGGTTTGGCCGAGCCAAAGGCTTGAGGAGTGTGGGAAAATTGGTAGAGGTGGGGGCCTTTTATAAGAGGAGAGGAGAGGAACTTTTGGAAAGTAAAGAAATATTACTTTATTTGAAAATGTGTTTCGGTTTTAAAAGGTCCCACATTGATATAATTCGTGGATAAGGTGTTAAGGGTTCTAAATCCACCCATAAAATAAGTTTTGGACATGTGTAGCTTATAGATTTTACATTATCTTTCCATTTTACTTAAATTGTTAAATAATGAGGTCATCGTTGCATCATCATGATGTCATTAATAATTTAATTTATTTAGTGTCTAAAAATTATAAAAAAATACTATGATGTAGGAAATATTTTTATATTTCCAATTAATATTTATAATCAAAAATATGATCTTTATAACCCCATGTAAAAATTGTTTTCGTAAAACATATTATGTTTGTGTCATTTTTACTTTAACATTAAATAAAAAGATATTTATGTCATTTTCCAACCAAAGTGGCTCCATGGGGTCCCCAAGTTGACCCATGGGTTTTATTAGTCGGCCATGACACTTCCAATGAGGGTAGGATATGTTTCAAGCTCATCTCATATTATTAAAACATTATTTTTACCTTAAACTACACTAATTACCACTAATCGCGATTAAAAACTTAATAAGTTACTATTCACCAAAAAATTATTTTAATATCATTGAACCACATTTTACTTATTAATGAAAACCATGTATGTCAGATTTTTGAAAATCAAAACACAATGATGGAAAAATTTCATTTAAACAGAAAATCAGTTTTTATAAGTACCACTTAGTGGTTTCACTATTCATCAAAAATTGAAGTTTTTCAGAAAATTACCAAAAATTCACCCTAAGCTATATTTGATATTAAGAATTCAAAAATGAAGTCTATTTTACAAAATTAAAAACATATAAGTCAGGTTAATTAATTTAATAATTAATTCCCGCTGTCAAAGCAAATAGCGTGTTTTTATGAAACAATAAGTATCAAAAGATTGACACTAGTTTAAGTCTGATTTCAAAGTTAAATTAATTCCAACGACCACTATTGGATTTAATGGTAAAAATATATTCTAATTTCACTTTAAAACCAATTCAGAAAATAATCTAATCATATAAATATATTAGATTAACAATAGGTTTTGAATTAAAATACAACATTTTACACTATTCATAAAAAAAATGAACTTTATCAGAAAGATAAAAAAAATTTACACGAAGTAAATTTTGATGTCCCAATTCTTAAGAAGAGTTTTATTTGGTCCAAAAGGATGTATAAGAGTGAACAAAACTATATTTAATGACGGTTCTCCATCAAAAGGCAATAAGTGAACCTTTAGTGAAAACTAGGGCATATACGCCTAAAATTGAATTATTTCCGTATTTTAAGCCTTCATATTTTATTGGATAAATGTAAAAACATTTAAAAACATATATAATCATATTTTAGTTATTTCTATCCATTCCCGCCAGTACAATGGCTACTTGTTAACTAACATTTAAAATAATATTATTTTATTATTAGAGTGCAACATAAGATTCCCAAGAAACTCGTTGTTGCGTATTGGGTACTCCATCGAGCATTACACCCAATTTAAAGTAATATTAATATTTGATTCACAAATATGGGTAAATATAAAGATGTCATATTCATTATTTACCTGGGGTGTTACAATACTATTCAATACACTCACCCAGTAAGAACTACATTATTCATGTCTAGAATGTAATTGTTATTTCCATCTAGTTTTTAACAGCTTTTTTCTGCAAGAATCCCATTTATTTTCCTCCTTCAGGTTATAAGCATCACATATCTTATGTTCTTTCATGTTAGTAATGACACCAGTACACCTGACTTTTTCAATCCATTCATTTTCACTTTTTTCATTATATACTTGTAGGTTATTCATAGTCCTAATCACATTAACACCACTTTTTGTGCTAGGGTTCAGGTTAATTCCTCAAAATAAATAGCAACAGCTTCATAAGACCACTTCTCAATTCCTTCAATAGATGGTCTCTTCTACATTAAGTTGGAAAACATGGTAATCCCAGTTTCACTACCACCATGTAAGAACTTTGGATTCGTGAGAATGTTTCTTCATAATGTATAAAAACATTAAAATTACTTTGATATTTATTTAGAAGATCCTTTATAGTAAACATTATAAGAATGGTATAATAGTTTGGATCTGAATCCTCCACGATAAAAGATAACAATGGGTCACTGATCCACATGACCTAAAAAATCCCAACTTTTATTCGCACATAGGATTCTAGTTCATTGGGTTTATTTAAACAACACATTTCTACAAGCCTTCAATACCTTATCATTTTCTTTTCTAAATCATACGACGACAATGAATCCATATTTTCTTAAGTAATGGCAAGCCAAATCACTCCGCCCTCTCTCGGTTCTAGCCAAATTTGGTTTGAAATTTTGGATATGTATGTCAAGATTCTCCATGTACTTTTCATTTTTCATAAACCCCATGCGTCTTCTCTCACTGACTCCATAATTTTTTGTTCTCAAAATTCTTGTACTACATAGGAAAATCAAGAAGAATGATGTAGGGGTTCAAAACCCTTTTGTCCTTTTTTCAGGGGTAAAAAAGTCTTTGTTGAACATTTAACCTTGAAGAACCTTTGAATCCACCAAGTAGAAGCTAAAAACTTTTTGAACCTTTAAATACATAATTCCAAGCTCTCGAAAATCCTGACGAAGGTCCATGATAACTATTGTTACAAAATCGAGTGCTAAATTCGATATGAGATCCCCAGATTGGCTCAAAAATTTGGTACTAATGAAACTCTTCACTAGTCCAAGAATTACAACATGACCATTCACATTGACATGCAACATAATCTTGTCAATCACAACAATTGCATCCTTAAGAGATTTCATTGTAGGCTTGATTATTTTATATAGACCCATATTAGTGAATATTATGTTAGATATATCATTTGAGGATTGGATATTATCCATTCAAACCTTATTCCTTGATTGTCATGTTGAAGAGTCCTTGAGGGTAGGTACTTGTGTGTTCATGATTGGAGTAGTAGTGTTCAAACCCTACTGCTGCAGCAACTGATTATTGTGGAGTGGGTTTTTATTGGTGTGATGTTTATCTCTTATTTATTAGATTTTTTAGAACTCATTAAACTTTATATAATCAAAGTGATATATGAAAAAATTTATTGTGGGAAATATGATAGGAATCTACAATATTGGAAACATATGACTCTGATATGGACTTTTAGAGTGTTTCATATAGTTGAGAGTGTGGAGAATGGTATTCATGTGAATAATTGGAGTATTAGACTCCAGTATTATAAATTTCATTTTAGGGTTATATTTTTTATGATGCAATAAAATTTAATCATTTACAAAAGGAATAGTTTCATGAATTGTACAAGTATGAAAAAGAATGGTATCCTGATTTGATAATTTTTCTTATTTAAGCAAAGTATTTATTGGTAATGTAATATAATTCAAGTTCCAATATTTAAATTTTCTATGTGTTGTTGGTGCGAATATCTAGATCATGGAAGCACATAAAAAGTTCTCCAAATGACAAAAGTCATTTCCATTGTTAAGGATGGTATTACTCAGGTTAACCCTTTATTCTAATTTTATACAAGAGGCATTTTTCCTTTTCCCTTATTCTAATTTTGTAACTTTTCATTTTTTGTGTTGTGTTGTTACAACTAGATTTCCATAGAGTATGGAAACCAATTATGGTTATTTAACATTTGAGTGTGTGACCTAGATGTGTATTCCCTTCCACGATAGCGACAATTGATGCATGAGAGAAACAAATGAATTAAGGTATGTTTTAATCATTGTTTCCACTATGACAGTGAAAACTGACTCATTCGATAATTTTAAACACTAAATTGGGTAGCTTGGGAATAAAAATTTATTATGATATGGGTGAGTGAAGTGTTACACAGTTATATATATTGTACTATAAGGTTTTTCATTATGTTTTCTCTTATTTTTATTATTTTAATTATTATTTTTCTCACTTTTATATTTTCATTTCATACAACTATTTGGGAAGAAAAAATCAATTACTTCTTAAGTGAGAAAAATCTTATGTTGTCTATTTTAGTATTCTACCATGTGGGTAGTATTAAATATAGAAAGTCTTGTTGTTAGGTTCATTAATGATTTGTTGGTTTGTGGGAATCATTGAGCTTCTAGAAAATTTTCATGCATGTGAAAAAAATGTCTCAGTAGAGACTCATGGGTGGTGTTGTCATGACATGGAATAGGCATGTAGAGTATGTCATAGTGGAGAGGTAGATGATTACTATAATCAAGGACCTACTGTAAGTGCGAACTATGGAATGAAAAATGATGTGTGTTGGATTTCATTTTCATGTAAGGCCTCTTAGATTTTCTTGTAATGTCTCCTAGAGTTTGAATACATTTAAATATAACTATAACATGTTTATTATAGATTCATGTCGTGTTTGAAAGGTGAAGATACGCTAATTTTATCATTATTATATAATAAATATAAAAAATATATTATCTATAATTAGATTAATAAATATAATATAAAATTTAAGCAACAAACATCTAGATACCCACCTATAATATTTTATTCAATATATTATTTACAAACATATATTTATCGTTGGTATTACTTGTAATAATTGAAAATATAAATGATGATAATTATACCAACTGATAAATTTTTCATATTAATCTGTATCTAGACATATTGACCAATATATATAATCTATTGGTATTATTATATTTCCTAAATAACTATTTCATCTTTCACAATAACATTTAGTGATAGATCTTTTACTTACAATTTAGTGATAAGACAATAAGTATTGGTAAAAATATTTACCCATAAAAATTTCACTTTTATAAACATGTATACCCATATTAGAAAAATATATTTATTTTTTAGTTCTTCTAAAATGCACCCAAAAAAAAGAGGAAACCCAGCCACCTAAAAGTGATCTGGAATATATTTTATCTAAAAAAACCCATGAAAATCCTTCCAAGTTATGTACATGTGTACCATAGAACTAGGAATAAAAGAAAAACCCTATTAATTAGTGTGTCACAATACACAATGATTTTGATTCTTAACATTTCAAAGTAATAGTTAAGAAAATCATGCACTAGTTATAAGAAAACTATACTTAGAAATTTATTTTTAGAATGCCACATGGAATGCATGAATGTTTTATCAAACTTCCTTTCAAGTATTATTATTTAGCTAATATCCTGACACTTTTTAAGTAATTTCACTCATAAAAATATTTTAAGAATTTAATTTACTGATACATTTATCATTATTGTTCTATGTTAGTGAAATTGTCAATTACAATCTATAAATGAAAATATCCTTTAGGCTATAATTATAATTTTAATTAACTAACACCTCATATAGGTATAACTCAAAAGCATACTATGTGGTCTTTGATTAATTAAAGGGGATTGGTTCTATAATATTCCATCATATGTCTATATGTGGACCCATAAAAGTGGTTGTGGAAACTTTAATTAACCATCCCTATATAACATAAACACACCCCAAAGGGGTTAAGTACCAAAGAATATCAAAATAAATGTGACCAATGAGGGCCCTGTCATATCTAACCTATGCCCATCGAATGACACCCAATAGTAGTTGATTTAATTATTAATGTTTTAAAACACCCTTAATGGGTTTTCCTTGTAAGAAACATGCCCCAACTAACCTTCTTGGGTACAAATGTGAATTTATATATTTAGTTATACAAGTTTCCATGCCCATGTAATGGAGTTTCACGCCATTATAGAGTCATGCAATTCATTTTAAGGTCAATATTTTACTACTCTAATATTTATACCAAAGTCTTAATGTAATCCAAGATCATATATAATGATTTGATAAAATGGGTTACCATTTTCCAATTTATAATGAACACATACACTTTATAAATTGAAAACTAACTCCCATTTAATCACAACTAGTATGTTTCATCCCATGCAACCAATAGTTCATGGCCCCAATATGTCATCATTTGTTAGTTAAGGTGCCACCATCAATCTATGTTGGAAGACACTATTTAGGTTGATGCTGACATGTTAATAACAAAATTTATAACAAATTATAACTATGAATGTTATCACATAGAAACAAAAAAATAGGTAAACATGGAAATAATCACTGAAATATAGAAAATTAACATGTAAAAATACTAAATAAGCATGAAAATTACTCAGGCATGGTAAACAGATAGTCATAAGAAACATAAATCTCTAACCACCAAAACATTCTTTATAAGAAAACAAGCTAATAACTATGCATCGGGTTATACAAACTTGTATGTTGAACAAATCGCATTAGGAACATTGATCAACGAGACTACATGGAATGGACTATGCATGGAATGTTAATCTCTATGTGACTAAAATGATGCATGTAATTATACTTCCTTGACATACATTTCCAACAGTAAAATAATATAAATCCAATAAATTAGTAACAGTGGAAATTGAGTTATTCCCTCAAGGTGAAATCATAATAAACAGTCGTAATGAATAACATGAACAACAATCTCATCCCTATTAACTAGGCCCTTTCCCCATGCATGGGTTGATCACTCCCAGACATGTCTATTTATCTAATGCCATCAAATACCTACTATCTTGTCTAATTTCCCAAAACATCAAGACAATGGAACAGAAACACCTATGATACCACTTGTAGAATCTTGACCTAGAAGCCACTAAAATGTTCCCCAAGCTAGTTTTTCACTAGGCCTCAAGAACGCATCAACATATGCTAGAGGATGCCAACTAGAAGCGAGGGCCAAATGATGGTACATTGGGAGACTATACCCTCATAATTAGAGTAGCACAATAGTATATCATATATAAGTCAAAAAATAATATAAGTATAATAAATAAAATATAGAGGAAGATAATAATAAATTGAGAAACTGTACGTCCTGATGAGACTACATAACTAAATTAGTAAACATGTTTCAAGTGATAAAATACCCCTCATACATAACAAAAATAAATTAAAAGCCTCCATGATATCTCCAAAGGCATCATGAGATTTGGCTTAGTGCTTTGCTCTTATCTCATAGGTATAAGCACAACAACACCAGTATAATCCAAAGAACAAGGTCCTACAACCATGAGGTTTGTTTGGGTACCCCATTGAAATGGAGGATGGAACAGTGTGTGAGATATACTCAATAGGCCACCACCAATAGTGTCAAAAGCATAATCTAGCCCATTAATATAAAATACCGTAGTGTGTAGATATAACTGGTAAATAAATACTAAATAAATACAAGTAAACAAGTCAGGCTCAAGTTCTTCAAGGACACCTAGATGACCATACCTACTTCAACCTAAACTAGAATGTCTCTACACACCTACCATCACATATGTGTGTGTGTGTGTGTTAATATAAAATAAAATCATCTAAAAAATATACATTTACCCGCATTGACCCAAGGATTAGCACCAAGGTATATACATAGGTAGATCCTATCTCAATAGGGGTTTCATACCCAACTACCATACCTATTAGTATACTATAATGGATTCATTCCAAAATGGGTAAGAATGAAATTTATTAGCTTCAACATACACTGTATATCTCATGTATGAAGTACTAGGCCCAATAGGGCCAGAACCCAAGTGAAATTACCAAGGAATCCTAATTTTATCATAATATATAAAATAAAGTATTTTAAGTTCCATATCATAACCTCTTATCAGATCCATACCATGAGATGTATACCTTCATAATCCATGATATATATAAATAAAGGAGTCCTAGGTGTCATACCTCGTTCTCCTACTCGGTGTCATACCATAATGATGATCATTTTCATGCCATCTATCAACATCAGTGTTGTACTAGAATAAACCAAAATGATGCCATACCAAAATAATCAACACTAGTTTTATTCCAAAATAATCTTCTACATTTCCATACTTTAATAAATAACATTGGTTCCATATTAGAATAATCAACATCGGTTGAATACTACAATAATCAACATTAGTTCTATACTAGAATAATCGAAATCAAGAAGCAAGTAAATAAAAAAAAGTCCATGGTTATGTTAGTTTCCATACCAACATATAATCATCAACAATTTACATATAGGGTCTAAGGGACATGTTAGTGTCCTATACTTTTACCAAATAATTAAATTCCTTTCCAATTCATAATTAGTTCTCTCCATAATCAATAAAGTGAGGGCCATGGGAAATTCAATGGCATTATCATTTCACTTTCCAATAGATTCCAAGTATAACTAAATGTACTAGGGGCTAGGTGAACATTTCATGAGCAGTTAGCACCACACATGAAACAAGTATAATATAATCCATGCTATCTTTAATTCCACTCTCAATTCATTAAGTTCATTTTATAACATTTAGGTCACAACCACTTAGTAAGTGGTTTGGTCACTAGGGAAATATATAGTGGAGTTTCACACCCTTTCACCTTTCTTTTAATTCTATTTTATTGAACATTTTCTATTTATAATATGGAACAACTCAGATGGTGGTTTTATTAAAAAATAATTGATTAATTATAATGTATTTTAAGAACACCCTATCAAGGGTGGTCTTTGTTGAATAAATCAACCTCCAACATAATAATTTAATGGTAACATCCATTAAGTTCAATGTGTTTTGATATACATCATGAATTTCTATTTTTAGGGGTGTTTTATAAAAATATCAGTATGAAACGTAATAATGTATCATAAAACAATACTGTACAATGAAGGAAAATATATAGACCACCTACCTCATAAATAGGATTCTCTACTCATCCAATATCAAGGCTTGAATCGAGTTCATTTTAGAGGAATAAAAGTACATAAAAATTCCCATAAAATATGGTGAATTATCTTACACTAAAATAATGTTGAAGGCGGCAAGATAAAAAAATGTAATTAATGTGAGTGACAATCTTATATATTTTCATATAATTCACTCGATGGTGCTCAAAATGTACACCCTATAGAGTAGTAATCACAAACCTTGGAGGAAGGAGAAAGAGTTGCTGCTGAGATCTCTTGGTGCCCTTTGCTTTATGTGGGAACAAATGAAGGGATGTGTCCTATTATCCCTTTTAGAAAAATACTTTCTACATATTGCACATTGATTATTCCTCATGTAAATACCCTGAGCTTGAACATTTTGAATTTACCAGACCACGCCCAATGAAAACATTACATATTGTGTAAATAATATAAAATATATGTAAAACATGTAGAAGTTGTTTCCTATATCCTGGTTATCAATTCTTCCTTGGGAGTTCACCCAAACCCCTAGGACTTCCACCAAATCATAAAGACCGTTTGAAATTACTATTTATGGGAGTTCAATCACACTAAACCCTACTTTGATTCCCAAAATTTAAAATGATCTTTCCATTGATGAAAAGTTTTAAACTCCATTGGAAATTTATAAAGTCCAAAAACATGGGACGTTATAGTTGGTTACATGCAATCACCAATTGTGTTGTGGATCAGTGAATGGTACATGTGTGGATAAGTTGATAATTTATGAAGCTATGGATGAACTCAAACAAGATTTTGTAAGTGATATCATTATTATCATGGTGTCTTATGTTATCACGTGAGTTAGGGGATGTACCTATATTTGATTAGGTGATTCTGAAAATGGATTGGGTATTGAGGTATGGTCGATCTGAGTTTTTTCACTGACAAGAGTTATCATTATGGGTGAGTATGTATCAATAGTAGAAACACACATGTGGTGTTTGGTCCTACAGGGTTTGACACTTTGGAGAGGCATAAAAAAATACATATAACGAGGAGTGCACCATTGGCTATCAAGGGTGGTGTTTCTAATAAGCTGTAAATACATGGTAGTGGTGTTTTCTTGTTGTCACTCAGGTGTGAGTGGGTTATCCATGTGTTTTAATTTAATATTCTATTAGATTTAGTGTGGGATATGGAGATCGGGTTCTGAGTTATTTAGGATGAAGATAATGATACTCCTTTTGTGGGTATTGTAACACCCCAGGTAAATAAGGAATATGACATTTTCTTATTTATCCACATTTGTGAATAAAATATTGATATGAATTTAAAGGGGACGCTATGCTCGATGGCGTACCCAACACGCAACAACGAGTTTCTTGGGAATCTTACGTTGCACTCTAATAATAAAATAATATTATTTTAAATGGTAGTTAACATGTAGCCGTTGTATTGGCGGGAATGGATATAAATAACTAAAATATGATTATATATGTTTTTAAATGTTTTTACATTTATCCAATAAAAGATAAAGGCATAAAATACGGAAAGAATTCAATTTTAGGCTTTTATACCCTAATTTTCACTAAAGGTTCACTTATCGCCTTTTGATGGCGAACTGTCATTAAAAATAGTTTTGATCACTCTTCTACATTCTTTTGGACCAAATAAAACTCTTCTTTATAATCGGGACATCAAATTTTACTTTGTGTAAATTTTTGGTATCTTTCCGATAAAGTTCATTTTTTTAATGAATAGTGTAAAATGTTGTATTTTAATTCAAAACCACTTTTTAATCTAATTTATTTATATGATTAGATTATATTTTTAATTGGTTTTAAAGTGAAATTAGAAAATATTTTTACCATTAAATCCAATAGTGGTCGTTGGAATCAATTTCACTTTGAAATCAGACTTAAACTAGTGTCAATCTTTTGATACTTATTGTTTCATAAAACACGCTATTTGTCATGACAGCGGGAATTAATTATTAAATTAATTATTGTGACTTATATGTTTTGAATTTTTTAAAACGGACTACATTTTTGAATTCAGAATATCAAATATAGCTTATGGAGAATTTTTGGGATTTTTCTGAAAAACTTCAATTTTTGATGAATAGTGAAACCACTAAGTGGTACTTATAAAAACTGATTTTCCGTTTAAATGAAATTTTGTCATCATTGTGTTTTGATTTTCAAAAATCCGACATACATGGTTGTCATTAATAAGTAAAATTTGGTTCAATGAGATTAAAATAATTTTTTGGTGAATAGTAACTTATTAAGTTTTAATCGCGATTAGAGGTAATTAGTGTAGTTTAAGGTAAAAATGATATTATAAGAATGTGAAAACACCATGACACTTGTCCTACACCTATTGGTTGTATCATGGCCGACCAAGACAAGCCATGGGTCAACTTGGGGACCCCATGGATCCAATTTGGTTGGGAAATGACATAAATAACATTTTATTTAATGTAAAAGTAAAATTGACACAAACATGATATGTTTTACTAAACCAATTTTTAAGTGGGGTTATACAAGTCATATTTTTGATTATAAATATTCATTGGAAAGATAAAAATATTTACTACATCATAGTATTTTTTTTATAATTTTTAGTCATTAAATAAATTAAATTATTTATGACATAATAATGATGCAGCGATGACATCATTATTTGACGATTTAAATAAAATGGAAAGATAATGTAAAATATATGAACTACACATGTCCAAAACTTATTGGATGAGTGGATTTCGAAGCCTTATCACCTTATACACGAATTATATCAATGTGGGACCTTTTGAAACCGAAACACATTTTCAAATAAAGTAATATTTCTTTACTTTCCCAAAGTGCCCCTCCTCTCCTCTTATAAAAGGACCCCACCTCTACCTCATTTCACACACTCCTCAAGCCTTTGGCTCGGCCAAACCATGCCCATTTACTCTCTCCAAATCCCTCTCCTCATACTAGAGGATTCCCTTTGGGCAGAATCCTTTCAAAGGAAGCCTTTAGGCTCAAATCAAAAGGAGTTACACTTTTAAAGGTAATTCATTCTCTCATGTTCATTTGTTTTATTTTGCTTCTCCAACCCCCTAAACTCTTTTTATTTACTTCTTTTGTAACAAAACCAGTATATTCAATATACTAGGATGTTGTTATAAGATTTATTCGAGCTACACTCTCACACAACTACATCAAATGGTTAAAGAACATATGGTTTCCGTGGATGGCGAAATTCCGCCTCCCGAAACGATGATTGTTCAATACTCATTTAACACCTTCAAAGGTGGCCATTATGATGTCACTATTTTTATATATGATATATAATATGTTTATGTTTTCCTTAAGCTTCTGTTTTTTTTTTCATTTTGGGCATACCTTTATGGTTTCCATTATGGGTAAACGCGATATCTTCATTTAAGGAAGTGCGGACTACCGCCCCCTCAAAGTGATTTGATTCGTTAAATACCATATGTGGGACGTATAAAGGATGGAAATATGATATTATATATGATATTATACTGTAATTATAATATACCTTTATATCATTATTATTCCATTCTATAAAATATGAAATAGAAATGGAAGTAGCGTTCATGCGTACGTACGGCTTACCGTCTCCATGAACGGTGCATTTCATTTCTTACCTCTAAATGATTATGTAATGTTATAAATCCATGAATTTACTGGATATATATTACATATATGATATCCAAATCATGAATATGATTCTGGATATAATAAACATTTGACCACACAAACAACATGTAATGGTAAGAAGTCCACTTTCGACTTAAGAACCAAATATCGGCAAAACAAATATTATTAACTTAAATGATTAAATAATATTTATAACATAGAAATAAGTGATATAATAGGAATAATGAACTAGAAAAAAGGTTCTTAATAAAGTGGAAATTAACTCAAGTTTATTATTCAGGACTTTAAAGAACGATCGAGTCAAGTCGGACCCGAGGTAAGGGATCTTACTCCTCTCTTTCTTTTTAAGTACACTCTTTTATGTCATTCCTTTTAAAGCTCATCTTTCTTGTTATTGGGATGATCTTTTATATTAATCCTAATGTAATTTTTATGTTCATGTGATGAGAGACCCTATTCTCTCTCATCAATCCATTTTGGAAGTTTTGATTGGCGTCGTTAGGCTGCCGAACTTTCGTAAGAGATCTAACTTCTCTCTTTCTTTTTAAGTACTCTCCTTTATGTCACTTCTTTTAAGCTCCTATTTGTAATTTTGGGGGATGTTATTTTATATTCCTCTTGCTGTACATTATATTGTAATGTTATGAGATACCCTATTTGATCTCATCAATCCATATTCGGAAGTTTTATGTGGCGCCGTTAGGCTGCCGAGTTTTCGTGAGGGATTTTTCATCTCACTTTTATTCCCTTGAGATTTATGCTACATTTGCCACAAATTCCATTTAGTGGTGTATGTACTGCCCATTATTCTACTCTTTGTGTAATATACTTTCGTTTATGAGTATTTACATCAATGACCTATTGTCATTCTTTCATGGGGTGTATGTTTTGAAAGATACCCAAGTCGGTAAGGGAACCTTTCACCCTCCTCTTTTTTAAAAGACTTCTTTTATTGGGTCTTTTAATTTACATATTTTTATGTTGGGATATGTTCTCATACATCCTTATTGATGTAAATTTTATGTCCAAGTGATGAGATACACTTTTTATCTCTCATCAACTCATTTTGATGTGATGCCGTCAGGCTGTCAAGGGAACTTTTTAACCCAATTTCGATTTCTTTGGGTTCAACTTGTAGTCATTGAATATGTCATCCATTGAATATGTGTGAATGACCTTTTATTGTTTTACACTTAATATCTACTTATATTGGGTGTATATATATTTGTCACACATATTTTTGAGATTTATTTGTCCTTAATTTAAGGATACCTTCTTTATAAGGGATTTCATCACATTTGACATTTCTATTGAGGGCTCATTGTTGTTATGCACCAATTCACTCTTATATGGTGTATATACTGTCCTTTGGAGTATTATATCATGAATCCTTTTATTCTCATGATATTATATAATTCTGACTAAATGTTATTCCTCGATTATTGTATTCAAGTGTCTCTAATTTTGGTAAAACCCCTTTAACCAAAATATCATTTTAAATGTTTTAATTATTTGTTCTTATTAATATCCATGTTTTCAAAATGGTTTTAAGGATTTATTTATATGGATATTAATGGTTTAAAATGTTAAATGCTTCAAGGTGGTATGGGACACTTTGATTCAAAAATCTCTTTATTAAATGTTTTAAATGGTTTTGGAAATGGTTTCTTTTTGAATGGATTCATTATTTCAGTATCCTAAAATGTTATATTGTGATTGAAATGTGGAAATATTATGTTTCCTTTATTCATGTTTATGTGATACGATTATGTTATGGTTCTTGGGAATTGTTATGAAGAACGGGTGGTTCCGTGATAAACTAAGGGCGAGTGAGCCCGATATAGCTCTCCAATGCATTGGGTAACGCGAAGCAGTGAAACGTTAAGGTTTCTCCGAAGAGATTTAGGGGATATACTGTGATGGGTATTCCAAACGTAACCAAGAGGGTTACTCCCTATGTAAGAATGTTATGAATGCCTCAAGTTACCTTTATGTCTTATGTTTTCTATGATTTATTCATGATTTGATATGCCTATGTTTTATGGGTAAAGTATGATTTCATACTTATGTATATATGAACTCATGTTTCCTTTCCATATTTTTATAACCCTTACTGAGCCTTTTATGCTCATCCCAAGTTTTTGAAATGTTTTTCACAGGTCAAGGGAAAGGTACATGATGTGATGATAGTGTCGAGGATGTGTCAAGAAAGAATCCATGTTTCATTTTAAATATGTTTCCGTTGATGGGAAGAATGAATACTGTCTTTTATGTAACCACTTTGTTTAAATGTGGAATGTAATGCAAGTTTCATGATCTAATTCTCTAAAACTCTAAACCTGAAAAGATCCTCAATGTGTAATCTTGTAATAACTCTAGATTAAGTAAGGTTTAAGGCTGGGGCCTTATAGTTGGTATCAGAGGTCGGTTTAGATAGCTTTAGAGGTTAGGGTATTCTTTAAGCATAATTGACAATTACCATAATGGTTAGGATTTCAGAAAGAGTCTTAGTTTTAGATAAATTGAATGAGTAAGTATATCTTATTGTTTATCTTACTCATTATTACATGATGGTTTTGTTGATATACTCACACTGACCTTTTTGGTTTTAGTAAATGGCTGGATCTAGCAGGCACCAAAGTAACAGTGGATATGAAGGAAACTGTGACAGTTTTTTGAGCAAGCAACTGAATGATATGGGAGCTGCAATGAGAACTCTTTTGATTATCCTCAACCAACTATCTGGAGTCATGATTGACCACCTAAACCTTGGATATTTCTATAAGGCATCATATATGCAAGAAACAAATCCCTACGGAAGTACAGGTAATAATCATAAAGGTAAGTGTGTTCAAAAACCTATGTGTCAAAGATGTGGAAAGAAACACCTAGGAAAATGTTTCAAAGGGACAGAAATATGCTATATATGTGGAAATGAAGGTCATAAAGCAAGAACCTGCCATGGAAAAAGGAAGCATCCAGTTGACTCGAGGAAAGGGAAAGAAGTTCTTTCTGAGGGATCAATTGAATGTTTTAAATGTGGTGTGCATGGTCATTATGCAAACACATGTCCTATGAAGAAGTTTCGTGAATGGGGTCACCAAGAGCGTACCAATATTCGTTTACCAATACCTAATGGCATTCCAATTGAGGATGAAGAAACTGATAATGACCAATCAAAGGTATGTACTATTTCATGACTATTGTTTTCCTATTTTGGAGTCATAGGATATGATTCATGATTTTGTTTGTAGGAAAGAGGTATTTCGGAATAAGTTGGAAAAGAATGGATAATGGATCATGAAGAATGTTGAATGAATAAGATGTCAACATATAAGGGCTTCAAGAGTTAGGGTGAAATTCTTAAGAGTATTAAGTCTCTTTTGATGATGGGGTTACATTAGAAGACTTTTTATATTACGTGTAACCCTGATGTTTAATATAGGCAAATTTTATTCAAGTAATAGTTATCTTTTCTTTTGTGGACATAGTTATAAAGAACCATTTGGGTTTATATGATCCTTACTTTTGAGGTAATTATGGGTTACCATATGTTATGATTGAAGTGAAAGGCATGAGATAAATTTGAGGTTAAATTATGTTATGGTTATTTTTGATGATTTTATCCCTTTTTGGGTAATGATTTGAGAATTATATAGTTTTGGAAAAAGGACAACACGCAGACCGTGTGACAACCCGTCGCGTCGGACAATGCTGCGAGAATCGAACCCACAACCAAAGTGTGACTGGTATTTATCGCCTACCACTGGACTACGTGAATCCCCTAGTTAGTTTGACCGATTCTTTTTAGTTATATGATTTTATGAATTAAGAGTAATTTGATTTTGGAGGATATGTGATTAGGATAATTACTTTTCAATGTGAGACTTTAGGAGCAACTGATGTTGTTTGGAGATAAATGTTACGATTTAACTTGGAAGACTATGTGATAAATCCTTCAAATATTTGGGTTTCAATCTTATATTGGTTTACTTTGAAGAATTTTATGGACAAATTGATTATCGGATGGTCCTTGTTTAACTTTGGGTTTTGTTGGACAAATTTTGGAGATTAAGAATAGATTTTCTTTTTATAAGGGGTTATCCTTTTCTGGATTATCTGATCTTGTACTAACCTTTTTGGTTTTGGTTTTGGTTAAAGCCTAAATACATGGGATTTATATAGTTCTCTTTTGGGGATTAGGTGATTCTCTAGAAGTTGATTATAGTACTCTTAATGCGAAAAAGTCTCCCTAAATACTCGTCTTTTGTAAAAAAATATGAGTTTGACTAAGGAATCTAGTAAAAGTTGAAAGTCAACATGATAAGTGATTATTCTTCCTTATGAATAAATTCCTCAATAAAAAGTAACTTAAAACAAAAATGTTGTCTATTAACTTTTCCTACTGGGGAATCGAATACCGTTTAACCCATCACAAGTTTGTGATTTTCTCATGGTTAACTTTCTCCTAAACATGTTTTCTATCACTCTCCATCAGAACATGACCCTTTGTTTTTTCCTCCATGTCCATATTTTCATACTTGGAATCCTAGTATGGGTTAACTCAGGTGACCTCTGTGCTTATCTTTCTTTATTTTAAAGTGATTGTTTTACCGACTCTTGTTCCGATGTGGGACGTTCAAGGATGTTTCCAAGCGCAATTTTAAAATTGAGAGGACGCAATTCCCAAAAGGGGGGAAGGATGTAACACCCTAGGTAAATAAGGAATATGACATTTTCTTATTTATCCACATTTGTGAATAAAATATTGATATGACTTTAAAGGGGACGCTATGCTTGATGGCGTACCCAACACGCAACAACGAGTTTCTTGGGAATCTTACGTTGCACTCTAATAATAAAATAATATTATTTTAAATGGTAGTTAACATGTAGCCGTTGTATTGGCGGGAATGGATATAAATAACTAAAATATGATTATATATGTTTTAAATGTTTTTACATTTATCCAATAAAAGATAAAGGCATAAAATACGGAAAGAATTCAATTTTAGGCTTTTATACCCTAATTTTCACTAAAGGTTCACTTATCGCCTTTTGATGGCGAACTGTCATTAAAAATAGTTTTGATCACTCTTATACATTCTTTTGGACCAAATAACACTCTTATTTATAATCGGGACATCAAATTTTACTTTGTGTAAATTTTTGGTATCTTTCCGATAAAGTTCATTTTTTAATGAATAGTGTAAAATGTTGTATTTTAATTCAAAACCACTTTTTAATCTAATCTATTTATATTATTAGATTATATTTTGAATTGGTTTTAAAGTGTAATTAGAAAATATTTTTACCATTAAATCCAATAGTGGTCGTTGGAATCAATTTCACTTTGAAATCAGACTTAAACTAGTGTCAATTTTTTGATACTTATTGTTTCATAAAACACGCTATTTGTCATGACAGCGGAAATTAATTATTAAATTAATTAATGTGACTTATATATTTTGAATTTTTTAAAACGGACTTCATTTTTGAATTCAGAATATCAAATATAGCTTAGGGTGAATTTTTGGGATTTTTCTGAAAAACTTCAATTTTTGATGAATAGTGAAACCACTAAGTGGTGCTTATAAAAACTGATTTTCCGTTTAAATGAAATTTTGTCATCATTGTGTTTTGATTTTCAAAAATCAAACATACATGGTTGTCATTAATAAGTAAAATGTGGTTCAATGAGATTAAAATAATTTTTTGGTGAATAGTAACTTATTAAGTTTTAATCGCGATTAGAGGTAATTAGTGTAGTTTAAGGTAAAAATGATATTATAAGAATGTGAAAACACCATGACACTTGTCCTACACATATTGGTTGTATCATGTCCGACCAAGAAAAGCCATGGGTCAACTTGGGGACCCCATGGATCCACTTTGGTTGGGAAATGACATAAATAACATTTTATTTAATGTAAAAGTAAAATTGACACAAACATGATATGTTTTACTAAAACAATTTTTAAGTGGGGTTATACAAGTCATATTTTTTTATTATAAATATTAATTGGAAAGCTAAAAAGATTTTCTACATCATAGTATTTGTTTTATAATTTTTAGACATTAAATAAATTAAATTATTTATGACATAATAATGATGCAGCGATGACATCATTATTTGACGATTTAAATAAAATGGAAAGATAATGTAAAATCTATGAACTACACATGTCCAAAACTTATTGGATGAGTGGATTTCGAAGCCTTATCACCTTATACACGAATTATATCAATGTGGGACCTTTTAAAACCGAAACACATTTTCAAATAATGTAATATTTCTTTACTTTTCAAAAGTGCCCCTCCTCTCCTCTTATAAAAGGCCCCCACCTCTACCTCATTTCACACACTCCTCAAGCCTTTGACTCGGCCAAACCCTGACCATTTACTCTCTCCACATCCCTCTCCTCATCCTATAGGATTCCCTTTGGGCAGAATCCTTTCAAAGGAAGCCTTTAGGCTCAAATCAAAAGGAGTTACACTTTTAAAGGTAATTCATTCTCTCATGTTCATTTGTTTTATTTTTCTTCTCCAACCCCCTAAACTCTTTCTATTTACTTCTTTTGTAACAACTACAGTATCTTCAATATACTAGGATGTTGTTATAAGATTTATTCGAGCTACACTCTCACACAACTACATCAAATGGTTAAAGAACATACGGTTTCCGTGGATGGCGAAATTCTTCCTCCTGAAACGATGATTGTTCAATACTCATTTAACACCTTCAAAGGTGGCCATTATGATGTCACTATTTTTATATATCATATATAATATGTTTATGTTTTCCTTAAGCTTCTGGTTTTTTTTTCATTTTGGGCATACCTTTATGGTTTCCATTATGGGTAAACGCGATATCTTCATTTAAGGAAGTGCGGACTACCGCCCCCTCAAAGTGATTTGATTCGTTAAATACCATATGTGGGATGTATAAAGGATGGAACTATGATATTGTATATGATATTATACTTTAATTATAATATACCTTTATATAATTATTATTCCATTCTATAAAATATGAAATAGAAATGAAAGTAGCGTTCATGCGTACGTACGGCTTACCGTCTCTATGAACGGTGCATTTCATTTCTTACCTCTAAATGATTATGTAATGTTATAAATCCATGAATGTACTGGATATATATGAAATATATGATATCCAAATCATGAATATGATTCTGGATATAATAAACATTTGACCACATGAACAACATGTAATGGTAAGAAGTCCACTTTCGACTTAAGAACCAAATATCAGAAAAACAAATATTATTAACTTAAATGATTAAATAATGGTTATAACATGGAAATAAGTGATCTAATAGGAATAATGAACTAGAAAAAAGGTTCTTAATAAAGTGGAAATTAACTCAAGTTTATTATTCAGGACGTTAAAGAACGATCGAGTCAAGTCGGACCCGAGGTAAGGGATCTTACTCCTCTCTTTCTTTTTAAGTACACTCTTTCATGTCATTCCTTTTAAAGCTCATCTTTCTTGTTATTGGGATGATATTTTATATTAATCCTACTGTAATTTTTATGTTCATGTGATGAGAGACCCTATTCTCTCTCATCAATCCATTTTGGAAGTTTGGATTGGCGCCGTTAGGCTGCCGAACTTTCGTAAGAGATCTAACTTCTCTCTTTCTTTTTAAGTACTCTCCTTTATGTCACTTATTTTAAGCTCCTATTTGTAATGTTGGGGGATGTTCTTTTATATTACTCTTGATGTACATTATATTTTAATGTGATTAGATACCCTATTTGATCTCATCAATCCATATTCGGAAGTTTTATGTGGCGCTGTTAGGCTGCCGAGATTTCGTGAGGGATTTTTCATCTCACTTTTATTCCTGTGAGATTTATGCTACATTTGCCACAAACTCCATTTAGTGGTGTATGTACTGCCCATTATTCTACTCTTTGTGTAATATAATTTCGTTTATGAGTATTTACATCAATGACCTATTGTCTTTCTTTCATGGGGTGTATGTTTTGAAAGATACCCAAGTCGGTAAGGGAACCTTTCACCCTCCTCTTTTTTAAAAGACTTCTTTTATTGGGTCTTTTAATTTACATATTTTTATGTTGGGATATGTTCTCATACATCCTTATTGATTTAAATTTTATGTCCAAGTGATGAGATACACTTTTTATCTCTCATCAACTCATTTTGATGTGATGCCGTCAGGCTGTCAAAGGAACTTTTTAACCCAATTTCGATTTCTTTGGGTTCAACTTGTAGTCATGGAATATGTCATCCATTGAATATGTTTGAATGACCTTTTATTGTTTTACACTTAATATCCACTTATATTGGGTGTATATATATTTGTCACACATATTTTTGAGATTTATTTGTCCTTAATTTAAGGATACCTTCTTTATAAGGGATTTCATCACATTTGACATTTCTATTGAGGGCTCATTGTTGTTATGCACCAATTCACTATTATATGGTGTATATACTGTCCTTTGGAGTATTATATCATGAATCCTTTTATTCTCATGATATTATAAAATTCTGACTAAATGTTATTCCTCGATTATTGTATTCAAGTGTCTCTAATTTTGGTAAAACCCCTTTAACCAAAATATCGTTTTAAATGTTTTAATTATTTGTTCTTATTAATATCCATGTTTTAAAAATGGTTTTAAGGATTTATTTATATGGATATTAATGGTTTAAAATTTTAAAAGCTTCAAGGTGGTATGGGACACTTTGATTCAAAAATCTCTTTATTAAATGTTTTAAATGGTTTTGGAAATGGTTTCTTTTTAAATGGATTCATTATTTCAATATCCTAAAATGTTATATTGTGATTGAAATGTGGAAATGTTATGTTTCCTTTATTCATGTTTATGTGATACGATTATGTTATGGTTCTTGGGCATTGTTATGAAGAACGGGTGGTTCCGTGATAAACTAAGGGCGGGTGAGCCCGATATAGCTCTCCAATGCATTGGGTAACGCGAAGGAGTGAAACGTTAAGGTTTCTCCGAAGAGATTTAGGGGATATACTATGATGGGTATTCCAAACGTAACAAAGAGGGTTAATACCTACGTAAGAATGTTATGAATGCCTCAAGTTACCTTTATGTCTTATGTTTTCTATGATTTATTCATGATTTGATATGCCTATGTTTTATGGGTAAAGTATGATTTCATACTTATGTATATATGAACTCATGTTTCCTTTACATATTTTTATAACCCTTACTGAGCCTTTTATGCTCATCCCATGTTTTTGAAATGTTTTTCACAGGTCAAGGGAAAGGTACATGATGTGATGATAGTGTCGAGGATGTGTCAAGAAAGAATCCATGTTTCATTTTAAATATGTTTCCGTTGATGGGAAGAATGAATACTGTCTTTTATGTAACCACTTTGTTTAAATTTGGAATGTAATGCAAGTTTCATGATCAAATTCTCTAAAACTCTAAACCTGAAAAGATCATCAATGTGTAATCTTGTAATAACTCAAGATTAAGTATGGTTTAAGGCTGGGGCCTTATAGGTATTATTGAACCAGTCATGGGTGAATGAACCTCTTATTGGATGAGTCATGGGAATAGTGAGATCAGTCGTTGTATGGTTTAGATGATACATAAATTTCAGTGTTGGGTAAGCTCCATTGATATATAGTTCCCTATGTAATATAAAATTTTATTTAATAATCCAAAATCTAGTAACTCAGAGTTGGTCTCTATTTTATTACAGCTGAATATATACAACGTATATAATCTCAAATTATTTATACTTTTATATTTATTTGATAACTAGATATATAAATGATTCCCATTTTACATTTGGAATAGAATATAAAACCTAAAGAAAAAAAATGATTGGTATCCATGAAACTCATTAAATATTTCACCTCCATGTCCTGAGGGAAGAAAGAATAGGGGTGAGATCAAATGCTCAGTAAGGGTGAGTAAAATGGATGTTTTTATGAGTAAATAATGCATAATCAATATAGAAATGTAAATATCTAAAAACACATGACATTTAATCAATAACATCAAAAAAATAAATCCATGGATAATATCAATGAATTAATCTCATTGATAATAAAAATTGAATTCACAAAGACTGAAATGAATAATATTAGACATCATGATCTTGGACATCGTGATATATTTACCATAGTGACCTCATTACAAGATCGTTTAATCAACGAGCTGGTATATACTAAAACCCTACTTTATTTGTCCAACTTTTTAGTCTCTTGATACCTTTTCATACCTTTAGAGGCTATCTATAACTAGGATACATTTTTCACTACATGTACAAAAAAAAATTAATTATTTAATGATGAATTAAATTTAGAAAAAAATATGACTTATTAATAAATATCTATATTGAATAAATAATAAGTTTTTATTAATATTTTCCCTAGTCAATCAAATAACTTTTATTGAAAGACATCATATGTTAAAATGGTATAAGGTTTAGGAAATAATCATATCCATGATAAAAACAATAATTATATTAAAGAGAAATATAATATCAAATGTTCATAATAAAGTTAATGTTTTAAGATAAAGTTAATGACCACCAAATTAATATGATATTGGAGGTGATCATCGGTTCATCAGGAATTTAGGTTTCATAATAAAATCCAATACTTTGAAAGAATAAAGGAAATGGAAGTGAAATATTAATATAATATTTGATTAATGATTTATCTTTCTAAAAAAATTGAAAAAATATAGAAGAATCTAAATACAATAAAACTATTATGAAGGTATGGAAGTCCATTAACATTATATATGTGAAAAACATTCCTTTTGACTTTTGGTAAAAAAATTCAAAGATGATAGTTCTTTGAAAATAAAAATAATATTCCATTAAACCCTTTTAAAAAATCTAGGATAACATAAAATATTCGTAATAAATAACTTGATTAAAATAAAAATAAATTTAGTAGAACTATTTTGAAAAGTATAGACACATAAGTAAAACATTGCAAATCAAAAGGATAAAAAAGATAAGATTTTATTTTAAATGTTTTATTCCTTGATTGAAGTGAAAAACGGGAAAATTTGGAAGGAAATACCTAAAATCCTTAAATATATATAGGATAATATAATAAATGGATTTTATGAATAATATATTATAATATTCCTTCGCAAAAATAAAATTAATCACAAAAATTTGACATTGTAAATTAAAATGTTAACCCTTTGATAAATTTTAAATTGTGAACCCATTGAATGAATAAAAATGAATGGAAAAATTATTCATTAATAATAAATTGGTATTTATCTTAAATATATCAAAGGGTCATTATATACACCACATAAAAGTAAATAGGCATATAATATCAAATATGTCTCAATGGAATGATTATAAAGACGAAATCTCTTACCTCACACTTCCCTTTAGTTGAAAAATATTTAACCACTTGTATAATGGGTTTAAATTTTTTATTAATTCATAAAAAACAAATTCGTATTTTATAATATCATATATAACCCTATCATAACATCTGACCACCCTTTCCTTAATAATATTTCATTATTATCATTGTTTCGAGTCTTAACCACTTCGTTTTCTCATGATTGTTTTGTCACATAAGAGTTGGTTATTTTTAATAGGATAGAGTTATATAATATATAGAATTATATTAATTATATAAATATAATATTTTTTCAATAAATACATTTTTATAATCATTATTTTAATTCAGACATGAAAAATGAATCACAATCCTTCATGGAGATGGTAGGATACATATACACATGATCAACGTTATCATTTCCTTAATAGGTGAAAGGGTAAGTGAGTGTATGAACTATTAGTTTTATAAAATAAATATTATGTCGTAATTATCATTTATATATTCCTTATTTTTATCAGTATGACTATCCATGTGACATGGTGATGGAAAATAAATTACATCGGTTCGTGAGGTGGTATTATATTATACACATGAGGGGTGGTTTCGTTTCCCATTTGATGGAGAAGAATATGTATAAATATTATTAAATAAATATAATTAAATCATAGTATATATTTTATATAATTATTATTATATTTTAACTATTAACACATAATTAAATGTGATAAAAGAAGAAGTAAAAGAAAAGATCTTGGTAATGATGATTACCTTCACCTAGAAAAACATCCTTTTGATCTCTTATTAAGAACCAAAGGGTTTGTATTCATAGAAGACAATTATAATTAAAACAATATTAAGTTTTATTTTAGATATAATTTTCAATATTTTTTTTGAAAAATTATTTAATATTTATGACAAAAAAGGGGTGGATGTTCCCTTTATAATTGAGGTGAGTGGCATACTAGTAATTTTTCAAAGTTTCCAAATAATTTCAAGTTACATTAAAATAAGAAATGGATTAATAATAGATAATATTATATTTTTATAAGGTTAATTTTAAAATAATTCAAAAATTGGAGTTTTATAAAGTTAATATTTCATTCTAACCCTTAAATTTTTTGGTTAACCCTCTGCCCCAAAAAAATATGTTTTAACCTTAACTATGGTAATTAATTGTTTCCATTTTTATAGATCATTATGAAAAAAAACATTATTATGGAATTATTAAATTATTATTATTATTATTATGATTAAAAATATGGAAACCATTTTATCAAATTCAGTTCATAAAAATTGTAGAATTAAATTTAAAAATGAACCCCAAAAACATGTCTAAAACAGTTTTTAAAGAAATCCATTTTTTAAGCATAAGATGATCTTAAATTAACTATAGGACTAGTATTCATCATTATATGAATTTAAATTGATATATTTTTATATATAATCTAAAATTTAATTTAAACAATTCATCCTTAAGTATTATTTAAATTAATTTAATTAGAAAGATTTTATTCATTAAAAAATATTTTACTAAAAAATGTCACGTTTTACCTCTAAATGATATTATATCTATTTATTTAAATTTTATAGTAAATAAATTTTTAATTCTATATATTATAAAATATTATTATAAATAACATGATTTATATTTAAATACTAATTTTTTAATTATTCATAAAATCTTCTTTCTTAGGAAAAATTTCCCAAATCCAATCTAGGATTTTTTGACTAGGTAACTTCAAAATAGATATTCATCCTAAAAAATTTAAAATTTTCTGCTAAGAAATATTAAAATTTTACTTATATTATATTTTTATTAAAATATAATGCTCACTTATGATAATTCAACCCCTTGTTTTACATTCTTCCCTAAAAACATTCCATCCTTAAAGTTTTCATGGTTATTACTTTCAAAACAGATGTGGGTGGTTCTTCTTCATAATATCCTCTTGTTCCCGCATTAATTTAACCATTTTATGATTTATTAAAAGTACTCTACCAGTTTATTCATATAATTCCTCTATAGTTTTTCTCTAGAGTCAATAATCTGGATAGGCTCTTCACATTAAGATAGATCAAGTTATAATTATATTCCTTCATATACGAACATGTGTGTTGGGTCAGCATATACTTCCTTAAAAATAAGATATGAAACACATCATGAACTTTAGAGATACTTGGTATAATTTCTAAATGGTAATCCATATATCAAAATATTTATAAAATCTCAAAAGTTCTGATGTACTCAAATCCCAGTTCCCCTTTCCTACTTAACAGTCTAACCCCCTTCCATGGAGACACGTTCAAGAAAACGTGATCTCCAACTTCAAATTACAATTCATTCCACTATTTATTGAAATAACTCAATAATAATCCCACATTCCTTGAAGGTTGAGTTATCATGACCTAAACATGTCACACAATGTTTGAATATTCATTTTGGGATTCCCATTAGTTTAAGGATTATAAGTGGTGTTCAAATAAAGCTCGGTATCTAGATCTATCTAAATAATT
The DNA here is from genome assembly GCA_963277665.1 of Viscum album. Taxonomy (NCBI): domain Eukaryota; kingdom Viridiplantae; phylum Streptophyta; class Magnoliopsida; order Santalales; family Viscaceae; genus Viscum; species Viscum album. The sequence continues at coordinate 488,848,534 of OY728166.1, forward strand.
TTCCTGAATTTCAATGTAAATCATGGATCATGAATAGAAAAAAAATTAAAGGGGTCCACCATGAATTCTTGAAATTTCATTAATATAGATACATACATGTTTATTAACATGTAAATATGTTATTATAGTAAATAAATGTGTATATTTTTTTGGTCATCATTATTATACTATATTGAATCATTCTTTCTAGAAGTAATTGGTAATTTACTAATAAAGTTCATAGTAGTGTCATCCCATTTTATCATAGGAATAGGTACATGTTTCCTAAATCCTCTAGGATTTTGAATCTCATCCTTCACCTATTTAATAACCAAGAATCTTTATATATAATCATAGATTTCCCACTTCATCTTATCCCAAAAAAACTGTTACCTCAAATTCATATACATATTGTTTCTACCAATATGTATAGAAAAATTCAACCAATGTGAATAATCTAACATTTCCCTTTTCATCTCTGGAACATATTAAATTAATATCCTTTTTCTTAATTTTATAATGTTATATTCACAAAGGAAGTCTTCCAATTTCCCATCATTTAGGACATTTTTTATTTTAATTCTCATCATTGTTTCTACTACTTTTATCCTTTCCAATAAATATTTTTTAACAATAATTTGAAAATTTAGTGTTGCCTCACCTTCATTAATAATTCTCATATCCATCTTTATTATATACATTAAGAAAGATCCATATTAATCCTCATTTTGGTCATAAATCCATTATATTTCATACTCAATGCATCCTCTACCTTATTTTCCCTCCCTAGGCTGTATTGTATCAATCAATCATAATCCTTGAGTATATCGAGCCATCACCACCGCCTCATGTTGATCTAATTTTGTGAAAAGATTTATTTCAGGATATTATAGTCTATTTATATATCACATTTTTACCATAGAGATAATGTCTCGGTATCTTCAAATAAATGATTATAGCTCCTAACTCAAGATCATGTGATATATATTTTTATTTGTGAGTATATAATTTCCTTGATTCATGGTCAATAGTTTTATAATTATGTAAAAGGTCACAATATAATCCCTTATTTTATGTATCACTTTATATCATAAATCCATCATTAACTTGCAGTATATTCAAAATTATATAATTTTTCGATCTTCTCTATAATTCATCAAAATATTAATCATATTATTTTTCATAAAATATTACCCCTTTAGGTGTAATATTATTTAATGGGTTATCCAATTGAGAAATTATTATAAAAAACCATCAATAATAACCTACCAAACTAATGAAACCACATACCATAGTTATGTTCATTGGTATAGAAAATTTTTTCACTACCTCTGTCTTTGTAGGATCAAATGATATTCTATCCTTATATATAGTATGGCCAAAAAAGAATCTTTTTGAATCCATAAATCACACTTGAAAAATTTTCAATATAACACTTTTCTTCTAAGAGTATCAAGAATAATACACAAGTGATTCTAATGATACTAATATAATTTATAATAATCTAATATGTCATCAATAAATACCATAAAAATCATCAAGATATTCCATAAATACATTGTTCATTATATCCATAAAAATAGAGGGTTTGTTAGTCAAACTAAATTGAATTTCTATAAACTTGTATTGTCCATACCTTGTTCAAAATAACATCTTTAAAATATATTCCTTATTTACACAAAATTTATGATACCCAAAACAATGTTAAATATTTAAAAAAATGTACCTCCTTTATTTTGGTTGAATAAGTCATCAATTTAAGGAAAATTATACTTTTTCTTTATCCCAATAGCATTGATTCCCCAATAATCATTGAATATCCTAATAGATTCATCATTATTCTTTTTGAAAATAATAGGGTATCTCAAATGTGAAACACTAGGGAGTATAAATACTTTATCACATAACCCCTCTAGTTATTTTTTCAAATACAATAATCTCATAGTGTCCATTCTATAGGAAGGATTTGATATGGGTCTTTTATCACAAATTAAATCAATGGAAAAATAAATTTCACACTCTCATGGATGTCTGAGTAATTACATAGGAAATAAATCAATATATTAATATACAATATTTATATCCTCAATTAAAAGATTCCATTTTATACCAGTATATTTTTTCTACTCTTATTCCCTAAAAATATCTTTTAGAAGAGATACTATGTGTGGTTCTTGACATGACCCCAACGATGAAGTATCTACTCTAAAGATATGTAATTCCACATGCTTACCAAAAATTATAATTTTATTCTCCTTTCAATAAATTTTTTAGTAGCATTTTTAGATCCATTTCATACCAAGTATTATATCAATTTTAAACATAGTTATAACAATAATGTTTGTAAATAGGTCATTTTTATGTGTACTAATGGGAACTGTCTGACACATCCTTATTGTAGTGAGATTTTTTATATGAGTTTAAACTGAAAAATCCATTATTATGGTGCAAGAAAAATATATTATTTTTTAAAAAAACATGGAAAATATAAAAGAGTATGAATTTATCGAATCAAATAAATCATTACCTAAATTTTAATATACTGTTAAATTATCTAACACCACATCTTTTGGAACTTCAAATTATCTATAGTGATTATATAAGCTTGGTCTTCTCCCCTTTGAATCTTTTTTTTAATATTTCTTTGATGATTGGGACATTTGTTTGAATAAATCCCCATTTTATTATTGTTTAAGCACTCGATAACAGTGGTATCTTTCTCCCCCATACATACATTTTCTAGGTGACTATTATCTCTGTACTTTTAACCCACACCCTTCAAGCAATTATTTGGATGTTTATTTTTAGAGTTTGCACATAATAGAAATTTCTTCATTTTATTATCCTTATTTAATATATTACCTTTTTCATGGTGTTCATCCTACCACTTTTCTTTATTTACCCTAAATATATAGAATCTAGAAAATTCCTTCTATGTTTTTATGGAACATAAAACTGTTACATCAAATGATAAAAATGTTTGACAAAATAGTTCCCTTTGGAAATGTTGGTTAATAACATCAAATTAATAGTCAATATTGTATTTTGTGTTACATATATAATCCATAATATTCCTATTTAGTATTTTAAAGGAAGTCACATACTCCATATCACTTTCTTATTCTTTTTTCTTTAAGCTAATAAACTTTCTCTTCATTTCAATTCATTACTCATATGGGAATTATTTTTCAAAGAATTATTCTTTAAAAGATCTTTATTAAATGTGTTCTATTTCTTATTCCTCCCTAGTATTTTTTATCAATGGCCAAAATTGATCAAAATCACCTTTTAAAAATATACAATAAGTATAATCTTTTTCTTTTCATCACATCCCAGGGATAGAAATATCATTTTGAGGGACAACTATTTCATAGCTACCACTGGAATAGTAATTTCACTAAAAGGTGGGAATGAGAACATATTAAACAATCCAATATTTTTGTATCATGATATAGAACATCATTTTTCTCCATATACGAAAGGTTACCAGTTATAACATAGGTAATCTTCCCTAATATAGCCCTGATCTACTCATCTCCAACACCTGATGTATTGTCTTTCTCAGTAGGGAAATTTCTACATTGTCAATTAGTATTTATACCATTCTTTCATAGAGGATCCATTTATAAAAAAATTAAAGTACCAAAATAGTTCATAACATTAAGAATTTGAATCATAATATCTAATTAAAAATCTGGTTTAACACTTAATATAATTTAAAATTTGGGAATAGTTAAAATAAGAATCATAAACTTGGTTTCTCTTGGGATATTTTTAAATATTTTTATAATAGATTATAAATAATATATAAATTAGCCTAATCATATCCTTCGTAAGTGTCAAACCCTATGCATAGTAAGAGCACACATGTCGTGCACTAGAATAATTGATGAGATATACTCAACCAACTCATTTTGGGGATATTACCTGAAGATACATTTACGCAAAAACCACATCCACTTATAGTATCTAGATAGGGATATATTACTAGGAAAAAAATATAATATCTAACATACCAAAACTATAATAAATTTATCCTAAAATTAGACATATCATCAAATTTTATCATAGAGTTATGTTACCTACTCTATTTTTTTCTAAATCTAATTCTCAAAGTTTCTATTAAACTTCCTCTAATGCCAACTATTACAACCCCAACTCCAAAAACCCAGAGCTAGTGTATGATTTATTACATTTTCATTAATAAAAATGATATAATATTAAAGTAATGGTTAGTTTATTATTCTCGGAGAAACAAGTCTATAAATGATACCCATTTTACATCAAGAATATAATATAAAACATAATAAAATATAATGTTCGGTATCCTAGAAACACATTAAAGTATTTCATCTTTATAACCTATGGAAAGGGAAAAAAGAGGGTAATATCAAAATCCCATTGTGGGTGAGTATAATGAAATATTTTATTAGTAAATAACAATAATTTATATGAAAATTTAAATAACTAAAAATGATTTCCATCTAATAAATAACTTGAGAACAAAATATATCCTTGGATAATATCAATTTTGTAATCTCATAGATAATAGTAACTAAATTATTAATGAAGTAAATGCATTATATTTGACTTAAATATCTCAAACATCATGATATCTATACTGTTAATACATTGTACTAAGAAAATTTAATTTATATGTTGGTATACACCCAAAACCAATTTATTTAGAAAACAGATTTCTCTGATGAGATGTGCCAATGCATCAATGGGATGACTATAATCGAGCCTCACCTATAATTTTATTTCCAATTCATTACTCATATATTTAATGATAAATTCAATTTATAAATAATATTCCTTATCAATAAATATCTTTATTTAGTAAATAATATGAATTTATCAATATTTCCCCAGTCCATCAAATTACATTCATTATAAAATATTGTAGGTTAAAATGTTATATGGTTTATGGAAAAATAATATCTATGATACAAAGAATATTGACATCATAGATAAAAATATTCTCTAAGGATCATAAGAAAGTAAATATTTGAATATAATGTTTGTAACAACCTATTAATGATTTATGGTATTCCTTAACCCCTCTTTCGATCATGCTTTAGTTTGGTTTTGTTTTTTGTTGTTTTGGATGAAAATTTTGAATGTTTTGAATGTTTTTGGGTTGTGCATAGTTGGTGCATGATTTTCCCGAACCCTGTTCCCTCTCAGTTAAAACTGTGAAAATTTAAATAGTGGGGGTTTTCATGTCCATTGAACATCTTGAAAAACTATGCACCCACCTTTTTAAAACCATGAATATGGGGGAAAAGGGGGTTCATGGTTAGGGTGTATGGTTTTTTTAACCTTATAGGCCTACCCATATAACCATGTGTACGTGATTTTTTATTCCTAAAATCAATTCCTAAAATATGAAAACCCTCTTTTTAAGTTACTGATGGGACTTCATGACCCCAGAGAATTTTCGGATTCCTTATAGGCTCTCAAGAGGTTATCTTTTATCCCCTAAACCCTTATAGAATCAAATAAAAGCTAGGTAAACAACATTAGATCTCTTCCTTGTAATATTCCTTTTCCCATTCTCTTCCTCTCACTCTCTCTTCTTTTCTCCCTAGGGTTTTTTAGATCTATTTTTTGTGGGAGGATTTAATCCTCGTTATTTTGGATCATAAATATAGTTTCTATTCTCATATCCTCATTGTGGATGTTCTTCATTGGAGTTTCTCGATTAGGTCTTTGTGTCTTGATATGACATGATCCTGAGGTAGTTGGTTCTATTATGATGGCAAATTTTTATTAACCATATATTCCTTGATTTAAATTCATTTATTTAATTAAAATTAAATTCCTTGACTATAATTAAATTTATTTAAATTGATTTATTGAAAACCCAATTATAGTGAAGTGGGGTTTTGGATACGATTTTGGTACAAAATTGGGTAAAAACACAAATTCCAATGTATTAAGGCATATTTGTGAAATTGATCAAAAATAGTGGGATTTAAATTTTTGAATTTAAATTTTGAAATTGATTTTATGAAATTTATTTCAAATTTGTATTTGAGAAAAATGTATTAAAATGGTTTTTATAGAAACCTAGTGGTTTTATCTTGGAAAATGAATTATTTGATTAAAAACCCCTATGTTGGTTTTTAAAAGGAAATTGCGTATATTTGAAATGTGAGAATGGGATGAATTTTATTTTAAATAGTTTTAAAATAAATTTCTAATCATTGTTTTTATAGGAGAACATGCAAGACTAGGTTGTTAGTGAGTTATTTCAGACAACACTTTATTGATGATTTATAACACTAACAATACATATGTAGTCGGATACATCCCTGATGGGATGGTGATGGGTCCTACTAGGATATTGTTTCAGGGATATGTGTAAACATATTTACAAGATAATTATTTGCGTGTGAGGGATTCTAATAGCCTGGAACTATCATAACTTTTGGTAGGTGACCATGTTTCTCATTGTTTGTAAATTATTTTATACATTAATTTCGAATTTATATAAACTATTTTAAAAAATAAATGTTTATTAATCCATTTGTTTTAATTTTTTTCATCATTTCAAAGGTAAATCATGTTTTTTTAATATTCTTTTGAACTTCCATTCCTATTTGTTTAAAATTGGAAGCTTTATTAGGTTATTTAAATGTTGGCATCTTTTTATGGTATCCTCATTGATACCCTACTAGAATTTTATCTCACACCCAACCTATTCCTTCAAGATTTTTAATATTATATTCTTCCATGTTTCATTATGGGTGAGGTGCCACTTGGTGCTAGTGGTAGCCATTGATCCTCGGGCTTGGAGAGTTGTGGATTTTGAAACATGTTGTTTTATCCTATTTTTTTTGGTACTTGTGGTTACACTTTGGGTTTTACTACCTATTTAACTTCTAGTATATTTATCTATGTATATTTTTTAATGAATTCATTATAACTTTTTTATCATTATTCTATTTTTTTGTTTAAAATGAATTCCAGTTTTCATATTATATGAAGCCTGGATCTAGTCGGCAACCCATTGGGATCGGGAACACCCTTCAGGCTATGTTAGGATTGAATGGGTTATTAGGTTATTAGGGTATATGGGTTTCTTCGTGAAAAAATAGTATCAAATGGAGGTTATGCATCTTGATTTGATGTCATTATGAAATTATATAATCTTTCCTGGACTAAGGAGGTATTTACGATTGAGTGTCTTGTCATCTCTCACTACAATGATGCTTAACTCGCAAGGGATGGTTTTCTAAGGTCATATTGAGGATTAGTTCTATACTTCTCCATAATTTTAATTTGTATAGGATTGAAATCAAAATATTTCCTTCTAATATATTGGAATTAATTTCCCTCATTGATTAATTTGAGTGTTAAATCAAATTCATTCAATATTGTCTTCTGATGATGTGTAGCATCTTTCCTCTAAGAAGTCGTATGAATAGGATCGAGGAGGAATCTAATGATGAACCATAGAGATCAAATCCTCTCATGGACCTAAGTCTGTAGTAGTTATTGTGCATATTATCCAAGCTTTATGATAGGTACCACCATCATTTCCCATTTAGACTCTAATTATGAAACCTCGTAGGTATATTTTATGGATTCATTCATAGGAGTTCCTTCACCAGAATACACCAGTGTTCAAAGGATCCAATGATCCTTAAGAGAATAAGGATTGGTTGCGAAGGATAAATAATTTTTTTCAATTCTTGGAGACACCTGATGAAATCAAGGTGAAGTGTGCCACCATTTTCTAGAGGGACCAAGGAGGAAATGGTGGTTAATTATGATGATGGTGAAGAATCATGGGGGATTATAGTAGAAACACTTAAAGGAAAATTTCACCAAATAGTTTTATCCATATTTAATGGTGTTGGATAAAGAGATTCTGTTTTCCAAACATGAGTAGGATAATAAGACTATGAAAGATTATAAAAACCATTTTACTGAGCTTGTGCAGTTTTCACCTGAGATAGTATTGATTGAGAAGATGAATTCTTGAAGGTTTGTGTTAGAAATCTGTTTGGATATTCACCCTCAGGTTTTCTTGTGGAAGATTTCATCTTATGATAACGTTTTTGATAGATATTTGATGGTCTAAATGGATTAGGCTGGAAAGTTAAGGTTGATGGGAGTTCCCTTTTCTCCTAGTGGATGTTTTGTGAGTTTCTTTAAAGGAAAGAGTAAGTGTGATGATTCTCTTGGTGGTTATCAATAAATGGGTTCTTATAGGCCTCTTGCAGTTCCTAGAAGTGTCCCTTTTATTTTCTATCAATGTGGAAATCTAGGGAATTATAAATGGGTTTACACTAAGGCATCCAAGATATGTGGATCCTACGGACGCTCAATTCACTTGTAGAGGTTTTACTATGTCTTTTAATCTCCTTATACTAGCACCGGGTCATCAGCACCTATTCAAAGTAGGGTGTAATTAGATACTTAAAGGTTAAAGGGGTTATATCCATAAGAATTATAAATAATGCCTCTTCACATAGTGGAAGAGTCTACAGAGGAAGGAGATACAGTTCCGGTGATCGTGAGAGGTACAATCACTATAGATTCATCATTAGTAACCAATTTAGTTGATACCGGTGCATCTAGTTCATTTATTTCAACTCATTTTTTTTAATATTCTTAGTTTTTCTATGAATCCTTTATCTTATGTGATATATATTACTACACCCCTTGGAACAAAGAGATGATAGGGTATTCATAGTCCCTCTTGTGATTTTTCTTTATTAGATGTTGATTTTTCTTTGGATTTTATAGTTCTTGATATGAAACCTATTGACGTTATTTTTGGGATGGATTGGTAATTTCTAATAAATCCAAAATTAAATGTTATCTTCAATAGGTCCATTTCAAAACAACTTATGGTGTGTTCCACATATTCTAAGGAAAATGGGACCTAAGGTCAAGCAGAGACAGACCATTTTATCCAAATTTGGGGAAATTGATATCTTTTTTTTATTTGACTTGGAGTGAGTGTCTTTGAGTATTGATATTCCTCCATTTTTCATCCAATTTCCTAACATTTTTTCTTTTAAACTCTATAGTTTTCCACCTGTAATAATTGTAGAGTTCTCTATCAATTTACTGCATGTTACTCAACCATTATCTATTCCTTATTACTACATGAAAAAAAGTTGAAATTAAAGAGATGAAGTCTCGGTTGGATGATCTTGTGGATAAAGGATTTAGACACCAGTGTGTTTCACCTTGGGTGGAACTGGTTATCTTTACTAAGAAAGTTAATGGTTCACTTCTCCTTTGTGTGTATTATCGAAAAATTAATCGAGTTATAGTAAATAAAATGTATTCATTCTATAGATCAATTGTTTTTTACTATTTAAAATGGGATAAGTGATTCTCAAAGATTGATCTTCGATCTGGTTACCAATAGTTAAGAATAAAAGAATCTAACATTTAGAAAACTTCCTTTTGGATCAGGTGTAGTCATTATGTGTACCTTGTCATGCAATTTGGTATAACCATTTCTCTTACAGATTTTATGGCCTTAATGGATAATATTTTCAAATAGAATCTTGATACTTTCATGGTTGTATTTGTGGATGACATACTTGTTTACTCTAAATCAGAGTAGGATCATGTGTTTCATCTAAGGGAATTTTAGAATTGTTGAGAAGTCACTGATGTCATTCCAATCTATCAAAATTTGATTTATGGATTCTGTAATGAAGTTATTTGGACACTAGGTGTTTGAATATGGTATTTTAGTTGATCCTTAAAGGTTTAAAGTTGTTATGACATGGGAACAACCTCAAAATGTTTCCTTGATTCAGAGATTCTTGGGTTTAGGTGGGTATTATTTCTAGTTTGATAAGTAATTCATATCTTTTTCTTATCTTATGACTACTCTAACTCATAAGGTATTTAATTTTTTGTGGGTTGAAAAATTTTAGAGTTATTTTTTTGAGTTGAAATGTCTTTTAACTAACGTTTCAGTGTCTAATCATCTAGAGGTTGGGTAGGGAAATGTGGTCTTCAATAATGCATTAGGTTCAGGTTTGAGATGTGTTATTATATAGGGTTATAATGTCATTGCTTATATATTTCATCATCTTAGGACACACGAGAAGAATTATCAGACCCATGAACATGCAGTTATGAAGCATACTCTTAAGAATTAGTAACATTACCTTTTTAGAGAAAGGTTTTCTATTTTTTATAAACACAAAAGCATGAGTAAAATATTTTCTCAAAAAGATTTGAATATCTACCAGATGATTTGGGTGGAATATTTGAAATCATTCAACTTTTACGTCACTAATAACAAGGGGAAAGGGAATGTCGTAGTAGATGCTCTAAGTAGGAAACTTCCAACCCAAAAATGGAATAATCATTAAAAAAAGTGTGACTTGATGGATATTTTGGCACAATTTCTTATGGAGTCTAAGATTTTAGGGATAAGGTTTCATTGACCAGTGTTATGTTGAAATCCTCTCTTCTAGAGATAATTCTTCGGAAACAACAGATTGATGACAAGTTCCATAGCATTAAGGACTCTATTTATGGTGGGGTGGAAATGGATGACATTTCATTCTCTAAGGAGTAAATTTTATGATATTAGAATAATTTAGTGGTGTTTTTTGAATAATGAAGCTATAATATTATATTTCCATAATTCTCAGTAGGTAGTGCACCCAGGAACCATTAATATTTTCTATGACAAACGACGACAATTTTGGTGGCCAAGTTTTAGATGAGGCATTGATGAGTTTGTCTCTCATTATTATACATTCCATAAGGTCATGGCTGAGCACTAAAAACCTTCAGGATTGCTTAATACAATTCATATTCCTACATGGAATTGGGATGGGAAATCTATGTAATTTTTTGTTCAGTTTATATTTAATTAGATAAACAATAATGAGATATGGTTTTCAATTGATTGGTTTACCAAGTCATCTCACTTAGTACATATTTTTGATAAAACCAAAGTTAAAGATTAGTAAAATATCTATGTGAGATGGATTGTTATTTTTCATGGAGTTTCATCAGTTATATTCTCTGATAGTTTTCACTTGTTCACTAATTGTTTTTTGGATACATCTTATTTAGGCATAAGGATCTCATGTCTGTTTTAGCACAGTATACTATCCATAGTCAGATGGGCAGAGAGAAAGAGCTATACAGAGTCTAATACTTTGTGTCTACATACCTAACTTTTGTGGGGCTTGGTATGAACATATGTGGATATTTGAGTTTTCTTATAACAATAGTTACTAGTCTGTGATCAGAATGTATCCTTTTGAGGCCTTGTATGGATTACCTTGTAAATCTGTATTATGTTGGTTATTGATCGGTGGAAGTTTCTTGGATGGATGAAGTGTGGATCGAGATATAACAAAAAAGATTCAATTGATTCATTAGAAAATTTTTTCAGAACAAATTTGGTATAAATATTATGATGATCATTGTCATGTATTATTGGAATTTTTAGCTGTTGACCAGGTGTTCTTGAAATTTTTACCCTGGTTAGGCCATCGATAACTTGGGTGGCAAGAGAAACTTGATCCTTTTTTTGTGGGACATTTTTTGATAGTGTTGAAGGTATGGAATGTTTTTTTAACATTTTAAACTTCCACCATAACTTATGTCGATACATTTCATGTTCCATGTATCTCATATATGAAAGTATATTTATGATCCATCTCGTGTTCTGAGATAGAGTGATCTCAAGGTTAAGACTGATTTATCTATGACTGAGCATCCATTCAGCAAAGTTGATTCTAAAACCAAAGAACTTCTTGAGAGGATGTTACATTTGGTTCTAGTGCTATGGAATCATGGTTCTAATTCTCATGATACGAAGAAGATGGAGTCACTAATGAGGGAGTAGTGGCCTCATCTTTTTTACATGGATTATTCTTAATAATATTTCTGAGGATATAATGTTTCTTTGATAGGGAGGATATAACATCAGATTACTATTTTTGTGTATCCCTATACCCCTTTTTTATCATTATTGGTTTGGTTTCATTTGGTTTTTTTTTGGGTGAAAATATTCGATGTTTGAAAGTTTTTGGTTTGAACATAGTTGGAACATGGTTTTCCCAAACCATGCGCCCTCTTAGTGGAAATCATGAAAATCCGGATAATTGGGGCTTCCATGGACTAAAAACGGATTGAAAAACTATGCACCCAACTAGTATAAACTTATAACTAGGGGAAAAAGGACCGCATAGTTAAGTCACATAGTTTTTATAGCCGTGCAGCCCTGGCCAACTAACTATGCGTACATGATTGTTTAATCTAAATATTAATTTCTAAAATCCCAAAACCCCCTTTTTAGGTTCCTGATGGGCCTGTACAACCCTATAGTGTTTTATTTTTATTTAGAGGCTCTCAAGAGTTGATTCTGACCCCTATACACACTTTATAAAGTGAATCAAATCTTGGAGAATGACGTTTGATCTATTCCTGATAAGATTTCTCTTCATATTATCTTGCCCCCATTCTCTCCTATTTCCTCCCTAGGGTTTTATAGATCTCCATGTTGTTTGAGGATCTAATCCCCACTATTTCGGATCTTGAATCTAGGTTTTATTCTCAAATCATAATTAAATATGTTATTCATTGAATTTTCCCAATTAGAGCACTATTTTTTGAGATCTTGTGATCTCGAGGTTAGTAGTTCCATTCGATGCCTACTTTTGATTAATCCAGATTTGATTTATTAAAATTTATTTTTTTCTTTTAAATTAAATACCATGATTCCAATAAAATTGAAATTAATTTGTTTATTGAAAAACCAATTTTCTTTAATTGGGGTTTTGAATTTTATTTGGCACAAAATTGGGAAAAACTCCAATTCCAATGAATTAGAGTGTGTTTTTAAAATTGATGGAAATTGTGAGAATTAAATTATTGAATTCAAATTATTAAATTGATTTGATGAAATTGATTTAAAATTTTTATTTGATAAAAATGGATAAAATGGTTTTAATAGAAACATAGTGGTTTTATCTTGGAAAAGAAATTATTTGATTAAAATCCCTTGTATTGGTTTTTAAAAGGCAAATTAGTGTATTTAAACTGTTATAATGGGATGAATTATATTTTAAATAGTTTTAAAATAATTTTAAAATAATTTTTTATTAGATCATATGCATGCCTAGGTAGTAATTTATTTATTCAAGAGAACACTCTATTGATGATTTACAACACTAAAAATACATATATATCATGGAACATCCTTAGTGGTATAGTGATGGGTTCTCTATGAATAGTGTGTGAGGGATGTGTATACACATATTTTGATGATAATTATTTGAGTGTGAGTGAATCCCATAGCCTGGATTTATCGTAACTTTTGGCAGATGACAATGTTGCTCATAGTTTGTATTTAAAATATATTCCATTATTTTTAAATTGTCCTATAAATGCATTCTGAATTTACATAAATAGTTTTATATAAATTTTTTATTAATCCATTTGTCTCAAGTATTTCCATCATTTAAAATGTAATAAAATATTTGTTTTAAATATGATGTTTAAGTGTCTTACAAGTTTTTTAAAATTGGACTCATTATTTAGTTTATTAAAATTTGGAATCTTGTTATGGAATCCTTAGTGAGACCCCACTAGGATTTTAGCTTACACCCTAACTATTCCTTTGGGATTTTTTAGATTCTCTTTTTATAGGTTTGAGCAAGGGTAAGGCTCCACTTAGAGGTGGTAGTATCTTTTTATCCTCTGGGTTGGAGCGTTGGGTGTATTGGGACTTGGGGTCTTATCTTACTTTTTTTGGGTACGTGTGGCTTCACATTGAGTTTTCTTACCCGTTTGAATTCTGTTATAGTTCTACCTAAGAAGATTTTTATTCATACTAACTTTTTTATCTTTATTCTATTGTGTTTGAGGAAAATATGTTCCCACTTTCATATTTTATGATGCCATGCACTAGTCACTGACCCATGGGGATTAGGAACGCATTTCACGCTATGTCATGACTGGCTCAATTATGAGGTTACCAGGGTTTCTGGGTTTGTTTTTGATAAAGTTATTTAACACAAAATTAAGAAGAGATAAAATATATCCAATGGTTCATCTGAAATATAGGTTTTTTAATAAAAAAATCCATTATAAAAATAAAGAAAATGAATGTGAAATATTAAAATTATATTTCATAATATTTTTTTGTTTAAAAAATCTGAAATATTATAGAATACTTTAAATAGTGTATAATGGTTACAGTATCATGGAAGTATGTTAATGTTGTATATATTAAAAATATTCATTTTGACTTTTTATAAATAATTGGAAGATGACCCTTTCTAGAAAACATTATAAATATTCTTTTAAAAAAAATAAAAAGTTAAGGATAAATTAAAATATCCTTAATAAGTCACTTTAATAAATAAAAATAAATTTTTTAAAACAATTTTGAAAAATATTTATATTAAAGAAAAATGTACCAAATCAAAAAGAAAAATGAGATCAAATTTCATTTTAAACATTTCTTTGTTTGATTCCAGTTACAAAGAGAGGAAAAATTGGAATAAAATAGTTAAACTCCTTAAATATCTATTGGATAATAAAAAAGATTGATTTTATAAATAATATATTATAATATTTCTTCAATGAAAATATATTCAATACCAAAAAATGAGATTGTAAAATAAATCTTTTCATCTTTAGTAAATTTTAAATTATAACCCCTTGAAAAAATATACTTGAATTGAAACATTTATCATCTTGAATAAATAATTATTCATGTCAAATATTCCAAATATACAGTGTATAAACCATATAAAATTAAATAGGTCCATAATATAAAATATGTCTCAATTAAATGGAAATTGATATGCAATCTCTTACAACATGCTTACCATTAATTGAATGTGATTTGACCTATTGTATAATGGTTTTAAAAATATTATTAATTCATAAAAAAACATATTCATATTAATAATATCATATATTACCCTCTTAAAACATATTATCACCCATTTAATAATATCTCATTATTACCATTATTTTAGGTGTTCACTGATTTGTTGTTTCATGCATGTTTTGTTATGGAAGTTACAAATATTTTGTATAGGATATAGTTAAATAATATAAAGAATTATATTAACATAAAAAATATCATATTTATTCATTAAATAAATTTTAAAAATAATTCTTGAAATTTGGACATAGAAACTGAATCACATCACTTCATGAAGGTGGTAGGTCGTACATAAGAATGAGTGGCCTTATCATTTGCTTAGTGGATGAACGGGTATGTAAGTGTATGATATATTGATTTTATACAATAAATATTATATCATATGTATCATATATATTCATTATTTACATCCTTATGACTATCCATTTGAGTCGATGATGGAAACATATAGCATTATTTTGCGAGATGGTAGTTTATCATACACATGAGAAATGGTTTTATTTCCATTTGATGAAGAAGTAAATGGATAAATATTTTTAAATAAAAATAATAAAATATTATTATTTGGTATATACTGGTGTTACTATATTTTAATTATTAAGATATAATAGATGTTTTTAAAATAAGAAGTAAGAAACAAATAGTTTTGTGAGGATTATTACATTGTCTTAGAAAAACCTCCTTTAGATATCTTATTAAGATCCATATGGTTGGTATTTTAGAAATAAAATTAGATCTATAATTTGTATAATAATTTTTATGGTTATTTTTTTGGGTATTTGTTGAGCTAAATGGATTAATTTGTGTGAAGAAGTGAGGAGAAGAGGTTCCCTTTTATAATTTTGGTAAGTGGAAAACATGTAAATTTTCAAAATAATTTAAAGTCACTTTCAAGGAAAAATTGATCAAAAATGGATAATATTTTAACTTTTTATATTTTAGGTAAAAATAAATCCAACCAATGGTGTTACATCAAGTATTTATTTTGTTTTATCTGATATCTGTTTAGGTTAACCCCTCGATAAACTCGTTTTAACCTTAAGCATGGTAATTATTTTTTTCTATTTCTTATTACTAATTATTTTGAAAAACTATTTTGAAATAATTACCTAATATTAATTAATCAAAATAAAAATATATAATTCATTTTATCAAATTTAATTTGTATAAGTAATATTATTTACTTTAAAAATAAACACACAAAATATGTCAAAATGGGTTTTCAAGAAATGAATTTTTCAAGCATAATATGGTCTTATATTAACTATACGATTATTAATTATAATTATATGGATTTAAATTCACATATTTATATATAAATATAAATTTAATTTAAATCCTTCATCATTAAAGAATATTTTAATTTATTAAAATTGAAATTTTCTGTACTTTTAGAAAATAGTTTTTTGAAAAATATCTCTTTTTACCTCCAAATAATCATATCTATATTTATATTAAATTTATAGTAAATACATTCTTAATTATACATAATAAAAAAAATATAATTATAAATAAATGTATGAACAGATAAATTCTACATTTTCAAATATTTATAAAAACTTATTTCTAAAGAAGAATTTCAAAATTTCATTCTTACCTTATTTTGACCAAGTAAGTTAAAATTTTATATTCATCCTATAAAATAATAATTTTTGTGACAAAAACTATTAAAATTGTCATTTTATTATAGTATTCTTTAAATATAATTTTCACTTAATCTAATTGAAGCTCGGGTGTTACATTTTATGTTCAAATGCAATGTTAGGTAGATTCAATGTGTTGGCATTGGGATTGAGGTGGTTTTGGTGTGATCTGGAAGCGAGTCTGATCATTGGTGCTCCAATTATATAGGAAAAATAATGATATATAGATCTAGTGGTTAGTGGTTCAATTATGTAATTACATTGGAGTCAAGTTTGGACATTGGTGTGGGTGTTTGGATTATCTTTTTATGCATTTATGGGTTAAGGAATAATGATTTGGAGGTGTGATAACACATCATGAAGGTGTGTTTGAGTGTTTTTTGGAGAGTTTTTTTAGTTGAGGTTTTATAGGTGTCTTTTTTTAGAATCAAATATAGTTAGGTGATAATTATATCAATTGTGTTATGGTATTATTAGACGATAATTAGAAAATAGAATCATATGTTGGGGAGCACCATGGTATGGAATTGGTCATTTTGAGTGGATATTTATAATGGGGGACACCGTAATCCATGTAATGTGTTGGTTTATGTAATTTTAGTGTTTCAAGTATATAGTTTCATATGATCATCGTCTCAATATTATCCTCGGTGGAATGTGGGTGGCTCAATGAATTAATTCTTGGTGTTTGGGAATGGAATGTGGTGAGTTCTTGGTTATTTGACAACTGTGGGAGATCAAGAGATGTGCTTCAATATATTTCATGGATTCCCAGTGATCAGATTATTTATGTTGGAGAGTTTTTAATTCTCCATATATTTTGAATCCATTAAATTTTAAAGGAAGTTTTAAATTTCAAACTAAATCATGGTTCATTTTTTAATTGGAAGTTAGTTAAGAATATAATCATTTGTAAATATCAAAAAAAAATTGGACATGGAATAAGGAATATTGAGTGATTTGGGTGCTCAATGAGGAATCAAAGAAGGATCATGGTGATCTGGGATTTGAAGTTAGCTACAATCTGCAGACTATGTTTTATCCCTGTGTGTTGTGGCATGGTGAGGGTTGTGGCCACATCCAAATTTTCCAAATGGGAATAAGGTCATTCCATAGCCCCAAGTGTTGTGAAATAGAGGTACTATGGTAGAAAAACCTATGCCATAACTGTGGAGGTTTTTCTATGGATGGATCATCAGGGTGAGTTCCCTACGACGTCGTATAAAAGGTCATTCCATAAAGGATAAACCCTTAGGTTTGGGAACTCTTCCCAGGTGTTTGTGTTGTAACATAGTTGATAAACTTGTGTGTGGTCATATCCTAGATATATAAGAAAATGTTTTATCTTGTAGGGATATCAGAGATATTAGGATGGATGAGATGTCAACCCTTCCTTCCTAGGGGCTGAAAACACTATAGAATAGCAAGCCACACCATAGTATGGCCCAGCGAAGTGACCTAGGTGTCACATTTAAAAAATAAAACACTATATTTTTTTAGTGGGCATGGAATTGTAATTTACCAATTTTACCCCATTATATTTATAGTTGAGATATTATTAATTAGGTTATTTTTATTCAATCCCTCCCCCATTCTTCTTCCCATTGACCCTAAGGGTTTGGGGTTATTTGGAATGTGATCAGATGGAAGTTTCAGGAATGTTATTCTATTTTTATACTTCTATATTGGTTTCCATTATAGCTTAATAATCTTAGGAATTTTAAATATTAGGATTTAGTGATGATTTCATATTTTAATAGTGAAATCATCTTGATTTTATGGGGATTTTTCTAGTCATGGATAAGGGAGATTTCAGAATGATGAACGCGTGATGTTTTATGTAGTTTCAATGAAATAATGATGATTAGTGATTTTAATATCAATTATTCCTACTTATTTTAAATTTAAAAATTAATTATAATTTTTTATAAATAAATATTTATGTTTTATGGAATGATATAGATATTGGATGATTGTATGACCTTATAGGAGGCATGGACAAGCTTGTTCAAGGATCAGTGGAGCTTGGGGAATATGGTAAATCCTTTATAGAGTTTGGTGGTCCCTTTAATAAAAATACATATCCTTGTTATAAAATATATTTCGTTCCTTGAATTTTTCCTGGGATTGGGTAGATTATTAGGGATCAATAGAATCCTTGAGAAGGATATAGGATGGTGTTCATCCTCATTTTCTTAGGATATGTGCACTATATAAATTTAAGAAATTGGGATCACATAATGAATATTTCTATAAGAGTTTATGATGTTGGTGGAGCTAATTAGAGGCCCTTGGTAGGTCTCAACATGTGGGATTATTCATGGATAAACTAATCGATTTTATAGTATATGTCAGGAAGGAACAAGATGCTTACGCTTGGTGGAAATAGGTGAGACGTATAAATATATCATTCCCAGTGAGTGAAACCCTCTGAAGGTGGATTGATACATAGTAAGAATTTTGAATATAGTGATTCCTTCAGGATGAAATAGGGTGTCATGAAGAGGTTTTCATCAAGGTGACAAGCTGGGAGATATCCCATAGAATATGTGAGACCTGACCTAGGTTTGGGGTTGTGGATTTTTTTCTCAGGACACAACAATATGTTTCCAAGGGGATTCGAGTGACTTAACTTGGTATAGTCCCCAGATAAATGGAAAATGAGTGATGATAACTTTTAATAAGGTTAGATCGGGAATTGATGTCTGGGTTTGAAGATCCATTGGGAATTGGTGTCATTGAGGGGTAATAGGTATGAGTTGTTATCGATCATAAGATACTGTGATGGGACTCTAAGACCCATTGGACACCCTTATGGTGAGATAATATGTGTTCATGATAAGGTTATTAGTATCAAGTGACTTGTTCTTTGGGAGAATTTGGTGAGTTTTGTAATGGGTTAAGTGACTTGTGTGATGTTTCATTTGTATGTTTATTATTATGTTTGGGATATGTGACGAACATGGTGGGGGGTAGGGATACTAAGGTATGGCCTCTACATGATTTATATAACATTTTCTAGACTACTTTTTTCCGATTTAGAGTCCTCATGTTCATGAAAGGAATACATTTCCATGAGAAGTCTTGGTTCGTGGTATGAGACCTTTCCTTGTGTAAGTTTGTGTCCTGATAGTAGACCATTTTATGAGAGAGGGATAGTTCATGGTATGATTCAAGATGTGTATGGAGGAAACTACCTTGAGTGATAAAAAAATGGATTGGGATATTAACATATTATGGTACTCTATTCCTTTAGGTAGAGGGTTGAGGCTTTTTATGATGCCTTTCGAGAGTTTATGAGTATTTCTTGTGGCCACAGAATACTCATACCCAAACTATTTGGGTATGTGGTGGGTATGGTTTAATTTCACAAGGTAGTGATATAATTCTAGAATGGAACTAAATCAAGTATGGTAAGGTTTCTTGGTGTCCATGTTAGCATATGATAACCCGGTGTGCATAGAGTCATGGTGTCCTGGTTAGCACACAACATCTAAGGTTCATGTATGACATGACTAATTATATTCCTCATGAATAGACATATATGATAGTATATACTAGGGGAACTTGGTGAAACCCTACTGGGATATATTTTACACTCTATAATGTCACGTTGGTGAGTATGCAAACCCTGTGTCTTATTTCAGGTTAATCACGTGATGTGTTATGGATTTGGATAAAGTTGTTTGGTGGGTTTTTTTGAGATAGGTAAGTGTGGAACAAGGATGTTTGTAGGTCCAGTGTGTGTATATTTTTATTTTTTTCTTATTCTTTATATTGGATTGACTAATGAGTTATCGATGTCTATTTTATATGATCATGTGTTTGTGTGATAGATTTTACATTTGTTATATCATTGTGTTAACTGATGTATTTTTACTCTAATAATGTGAATGATGTTTTTATTACTTTTCAAATATCTTATGACCCTAATTTGATAGAATAATATCATTATTATATATAAAAACCCCTCACCGCTAGAAGATGGATTATGGTTTATGGGAAGGTGTTATTAAAGCCACATATCCCTCTATATTATACAAGTGTTCTGTTTTTTTTGTGTTATAATTATGATTGTGTGTGTTGTTTATGGGGTGATGGTTTATGTGGGGGAGAACGATATGATAATATTGTTAATCATTCCTTATGTCTATGTATCCTTGGTATGAATTTTATTTTTCAACTTTCACATATTTTATTTGGGTAATTTCATTATGAGGCTTAAAATGAAGAGGTGTAGCAATCACTTTAAGGAAATGCACTAAGGTATAGACCCATATTCTAAATTAGTTTAGAAAACAACCTTAAGTGAGTTCCAAAAGAAGATACTACTGAAGTATAGAAGATATATCTGCAATTATGAGATTAAATATTGATTGGAAGAGGTTTATATTTCTTTTTTGGTTGATCTAGATAGGGGAGGAAAATATTGTTCCTTTATTAGTGAATTTTATACAAGGATTAGCATGTTAGTGGTGGGCTCTATACTTTAGAGATCATGATGTGTCCATGAGTGGATATACTCCATTTCAATAAATATTCAAACAGTTTTTCTCTGTTACTAAAAAATGTGAGTGAAATTAGGACATGTTTGTGACCTAATACGAGGTTTTGAATTATTCAAGAGTTTAGTGTGTGTATTATAGATATTTTTCATTGTTATTAAAATTTTATGACTGATGAGAAGTTAAAATATTTTCATTTCTAGATAGATTTATGACCAAATATTCAGTGGTGGTTTGGGATCCTTTATCTAAGTTCTTTTAAATAAATATTAGAGTAGGAAGAGATCGAATAGAATCTATTGACCAATATGGGTTTTTTCCTGGATATTTTTTTGTACGAAAATGCTCATAGTGGATCTAGAGGTAAAATTTATCTATTTTCAAAGTGGTTGAAGTTCAGGAAATAGTCATTGGATTCAAATACCAGTCTAATATCCTCTTTATAGTATATGAAATATATAACCAACCAATGGAAACTGAGGAATTATATGTTTCTCTTGTGGTGGTATAGTCCATATAAAATCTATATTCCCGTATTTTCAGAGATATTAAGTATTTTTATGATGATCATTACTATTGATGATCCACCCTATCAGTTTCATCAACCTCATCAATAGTAATTTCCATAATAGTAATAGGATGTATAAACATTGTGGTTGCCAGTACATAGTAGTTCAAGGAGAAAATATATTGGGGAGATCATTTTCCTTAATTATGGAGAGATAAACATATATTTCATAGATGAAAACATCTTATAAATAGAGGAGGAAGATATGATATAGGAAAACTTCATGTTTTTGAAGTTTAAGAGGTGGATGGACCAGAGGTGGTTTGAGGTGCAATTTATATTTACTCTACTCTTACTTGTGTTTTAATTTATATTTTTACTTCACATTCATTTATCATGTATTCAATATTTTTGGATAATAACTTCTATTAGAGAAGCTTTAGATAGCATGGGATGTGACTACTTTAGTATTAGGGGTAATGAGGTTTTCTTAGGTGTGTTGTTGTGGGATGATTGTATGAGGAGATTAATTTTTATGAAACCTAGAATTTTCATGATTGAAATAATATAATTTTATTCTTGTCATATATTATCTATAATCTATAAAAGCTTGTGTTGATGGATATTGATTGATTTATTCATGAGGTATCTATTATATAAAGTTCATGTGTAGTATTTCAGGGAAAGATATTTTTTTAGGTAGATATATATTGATCTACATAGTATTTAAGGGTTTAAAAATATCATCTAATGATCTATGGAAGAATAAATAACCCATATTTTTTCCAATCTATCTTCAAAAAATGTAACATGTAGAAAAAAAAGAACACAATATGTGTGGAGTACTTGAAAAACAACTACGATGATCTCTATTGTTATTCATTGATGGAGTACATTTGAAGAAGATCATAGATCAAGTTACCTGACTATCACTTATATAAATATTCCATCATTTTAGATCAAAAATTAATATATTACATAAAAATTCATTCATCGAGACTGTAAATGTTTAGTTTCATTGGATACTAGATGCATAATAAGCTAATTTCATGAAATGTATTCAATGTAACCCCTAATGTTCTTCTCACATAGTGCTCTTCTTAGATATATCCTACTTAATACCTTTCTTTATAACTAGAATAAATGGAAACATAAGAAAAGGTGATACCAAATGATAAGTAAGGGTAAACAAGTGAGATATCAATCAATGATCATATGTGAGTGTATAATAAGAATAGTGGTATGAGAATATGACCATCACATATGAAAACATATTCAATAATTCATAGACCACAAATCATGAGTCACAACATAAATATTTTCCATAAGAAAATACATGAGGCATAATAGTGTGAAGTCAAAAAAAATAAATCATGAGTTATGAGATAATATCATAAGCACAATACATATGTTTTTTGAATACACATAATAATAGAGAATCATTTTCTTAGTTAAGGGTCACCGTTAAGACTATTATAGTAGATAGAGTCCTGGAGTGTAATGGCTTCACTCTCTATTCCCATAAATATAATAGATAAAGTGTCATAATGGATTTGGTTCCTTACACATTCCCTTTAATATTAACTTATGATATTTCAATATTTACCCAATTCATTAGAAGGATATATAATTTCGTTTCCAACCATAAAATTATGATAACCATATATATGTGTTCCATAATATCATAAAAACATTCCTGATTTTATCGTAACTTAATTAACCCATGGGAAATAAACTTGTTTCATAAAAAAATCATTAAAACATCATCATAATAAGTCATCCATATAAAAAACTTTTATGGTATCATTAGATAATATCCCTCATTAAATAATAATATTACATTAATGATGTCGACATATATGGAAATTGTTTTTTTAAAGAATGAGAAATATGCATCGAAACATAAGAGAAAACATAATTTTATTCTGGAATATTGAAGACTAAAAATTAAAAGAAAATGGGAATATTATTTTCTTTATAAATATATTTAAACTTTTAAATCAATATTTTCAATAAATAACATACATGGCCGTAGGAAAATCCTTTCATTTGGTAAATTTAGAAAATATTTTTTTTATGAACATTTATAAAAAGTCAAATGTAACCCATATATAAAACATTATAAAGATTAATTTATAAACATTTTAAAAGAAATTAAAATTAATTTAAAATGAATTTAAAAAAAATTGGATTATATAAAATAATATTCTTGAAACATTTCAATGAACATGGACATTGAAAAAAAATTCTCAACCAAAAAGAAAAAATAAGATAGGATTTTCTTAAAAATATTCTTTCTGAATTTTAAATACTAAAGAGGAGTGAAATGGAAATAATACATTAAAAACTTATATATATATATATATTATAAAAAATATATTATTTTTATAATATAAAATACATATAATTTCCTTCAATGGAAATTGATGCCTAAACGATCCTGATAAAAAGTTTGGTTGTAACATAAACCCTTACCTAAAGTCCTTACTTACATCATATGCACTCGAACTTCTTTTATAGTAAATTTTGATTTATTATTCATATATATAATAAATATATTCTAACTTATATTAATATCTATGATTAATTAATAATTTCTAATCATCTATTCATTAATAATTCTATACTAAAATCAATATTCTTGATGTTAACAGTTTAATTTTTTTTCATGTTTCAAATTAGCGATTCTGGTTCTATCACCTTGATCTGGGTTCATTAATATATATAATTTTAATGATGTAATGAATAAAATTTGTATTAATTATATAAATTTTTATAATTTTTAAATAAATTCAGTGATTTAAAATGAAATAAATCATTAATGGAGGCAGTATTATGCACATATGAACGAATGATGTTTCCATTTTCTATAGAGAAAAAAGAAAGGAAGTTATATACTATTTTATCTATCTGTAATAATAATTCTAACATAAATATAATATATATATATATATATACATTAAATCCATCAATATAACCATCCATGTGAGGTGGTGATGAAAAATGAAATGTGTTGCTTCATATAGATGATAATTCGTATCTACGCATAAGAGATGTTTTTATTTTTCCATGGATGGATGAGAAATAGAAAAGGTTTTTTATATAATCATAATAATTTTTTGTTTATGATACTTATTTAATTATATCAGTATATATATAATATAATTTAAGGAGTTGGAAGAAAAAATCTACTTAAAAGAACTCAGTTAAGATGAATATCTATTCTTTGAGTATATTTCTTCGACTTACGCCTTAAATCATCTTAAGACTATCTTATGGTAAACAAATGACCAATAGTACATGGGGAGGAAATTTTAGAAGATTTTTTAGGAGTTTTTGATTGATCTAGATAACTCAAATTGTGTGAATAAGTGAGAAAAGTTGGTACCCTTTTATAAGTGAGAAGAGTGGAACCCTTATAAATCTTAAGAACATTAAAATATAATTAAGGTTTTTTCCATATAAGGTGGATAAAATTTATTAATATTTATCAGATACGATAATTTATAGTCTAAATACAATAATGAAACAAAATTAAGACAAGGTTTATTGATAATTGAATCCTTATCTCTTAGTTTCACCCCTCATTAAACCTGTTAACCCTTTCCATGTTGACAAACTCTTAACATGGAAACATATTTATATGCAAAGAAATTAATTTTTACTTAATTAATAATTATTGTTATGATTATTTCAAAGATTAAATCCATTTTATAATACTCAATTTCTTGTGATAGCAGAAATTAAATTTAATATCCACACAAAAAATGCGTAAAAACATTTTTGGAAAAAAAATGCATCTTTAAGCATAAAAATGATTTTATTATCATTACTTGACATATAAAAAACATTTTATTGATATTAATCTATTTTATTAAGTATTTTATCAACAAAATTTATTAAAACCATTCAACAATATTGATTTATTTAATTTATTAATATAAAAAATACAGTACGTTCATAAAAAATAGTTTATTTTGAAAAATATATCTTTTACCATCAAATGATTTTGTCTTCATTTACAACTAATAGATAATCAATGTATGAATTATCATTAATCTTTATAAATTCACAAAAAATACTATTATATATATATTTAATACTCAAAAATAAATAAATTATATTTTAAATAAAACATAAATGATAAAAACAATGTTTGTAAATGAAACTTTATTTTTTAGCCAAAAATTACAAGAATAACATTACTTATCATTTATAAACCATTTAATGGATAAAATTAATTGATTTTATTAATTATTAGTGTAATTTTATAAATAATTTTTGTTGGTACCATTCCATAAATTTATTAATTTTAATAAAAATTCATATTTTAACAAAACAGTTTAAAACAGATTCTCTAGGATCTATGTTATTCCCTAAAGTGACTTTTAACCCTTTTACAATTTAATTAAATTCATAAATTTCATTTCAATATCAATTAATTTATTTCATTTCATTTTTTTATTAATTTATTATTAAATTAATTATGGTTTATTTATCTCCCAAGATATCGAACACATCCATTTTATTAAAGAGATATATATTTTAAAATCATTACATGTCACATTCTAACCCTTATAAGAATTTTACCCTGGAAATTTCATTAGTCTGATGAAAAAAAATATTCCTCTACCTCATTACCAAATTGGGTTTCCATATATCTTACTTTAATTTATGATTCTTCTAGAGAACCTTAATTAGGTGAGTTATCATGTTTTGTACCAAATTATCTCTCTGATTCAAGATTTATATGGGTTTTCCTTATAAAAAATCATTCTAAAATGGTATAACCTCTATGTTATGTACAAGTGAAGTATTAGTTATGTACGTACTCAAAAGATATATATGGAACACATCATAAACTTGGGATAGTTTTCATGGAAATCATAATTGATAAGCATTTGTCCCGGTATGATCTAGAATCTCAAAGAGACCAATATATATAGGGCTCAGCTTCCCCTTATTTTCAAATATCATAAACATCAACCAATGAGATATTCATAAGAATACTTTTTCACCAACTTCAAAATCAAGATATTACTAAATATTTTCAACATAAATTTTCTACTAACTCTTAGCTTATCTGATGTGCCGATAAATGGATCCAACTTTTACTAAAATTTCCTTAACTAGCTCAGGTTTTAATAGCTTACGTTCTCTAACTTCATCCCATCATGATAGAATTATGCACTTATTTCCATATATGTATCCATAAGGATCAATATTAATGCTTTATTATAAGTTATTTTTTTAATAAATTTCAACTAGAGAATGGTATTGACCCCAAACACCTTTTAAATTCATTAATCAATCTATCAGCGTATCCTTAAGTGTCTAGTCAGTTCTTTTAAATTGGATATTAGTCTAATGGTTATATATCATAATTAAATTCAACTTTATATTCAAATAATACTAAATAATTTTATAAATATTTGATGTAAACCTCAGACCTTGATCAGATACATTTAAGAGACATACTCTATGCAACCTTACCACATACTTAATGAATATCCTAGAAATTTTTTGAAGAAAAAAACATTCTCTAATAGAAATGAAATTTGTTAACATTATAAAGTGATTGACTAGGAATCAAATTGAATTATGGTATTTAGATGTATTGAAAATTCCTATTATTAATTCAATGGTGATTTTTTCCGTTTTCATATAGGTATGGGTATTGTTTACATCATCCACTTAGACTTATATTGTTAAACATTAACTTTATGACATTCCAGACATAGAAATACATACTCCATGAAATCAATCTTCATGATTTACCACAAGAAATTATATTTGATATATCTATACATATTTTTACTCTTGGGATGGATAGATAATGATGATTTATGTGCTTCATCAAATATCTCTTTCTTCCATTCTAGTATTGACAGAACACATACCTAGTTCTTAAACCTTATCATTCCCTCACTAACATAGTTGAACTTATGAATATTCATTTAGTTATTCTATATCTCTAAATACTTTATATGAAGCTATTTAATCTTCATTTAAATGGGTGGTTGATCATTTATTTGATCATGATTGTAATTACTCCCTTCCATCTTGATTTCAATATTCATCATCTTCAAAACCATAAATATTTGACCTCTTTCAATCCTCAAAAAATATTAATAATCTTCCTAGATCATAGAATATATATAAATATTATCTATAAATACTACAAAAAATGATCAATGTAATCTATAAATACTCTATTCATTAGGTCTATGAAGATATAATGGGAATTGTTAAGTCCAAATGGAATCACTGTATATCTATTGTGTCCATAACTCATATGAGAGGTTGTCTTGGGATGTACTCTCATTTGACCCTTAACTGGTGATATCTAAACCAATGGACAATATTTTAAAAGTTTTTTGCTCTATTTATTTGGTCAAATAAGTCATAAATATTAGGTACATGTTACTTTTTATTTATAGTTGTCGTCTTAAATTTCCAATAATCAATGAAAATATTGTTTAATATATATTTCCTATTAAAAAAAGAACAAAATCATCCTATAAAAACAACTTAGATGAATGAATCCCTTATCTAGATTATCCCCTATAATTTCTTCTTTAATTTCTATAATTCAATCAATGTAATTTTATAAGGATTATTTTAAATTGGGATAGTAGCAAGCATGAGTTATATAAAAAATGAAATTCACAATTTAGTGGAAGAATAATAAAATATTTCGAAAATACATCAGTATATTCCCAGAAAATATGAATATATTAAATTTTGAGTTTCTCCCCAACTATATGAGATAAATATCCCTCATGAATATGTAATAATACCCATATAATGGAGGTAATTTCCTTTATAAATTCATGTTAATACTCAAACAAATAGATGTCCATAGGTTTATTAGAAGTATCAAATTTGACTTACCTTCCTCATAAATGGATATGGAATCTATATAGAGGGATCTAATTCATTCCTAAAATAATATAAAATTAAACCAGAGGGAAAATAAAGAGTTTTTCATAATGTGCATCCCACAAAATTCTACCAGTGAGGATATATCGCCTTGAGATGAGATCATCATACCATTCAATGTTTTCATCAATAATTCAACATATAATAATTGAGGTTATGATGTGACACTCTTATAAAATTATTTGGATGTAAAAGAGTGGGTGGTTCTTGAATAAAACAAAACATTTTCAATTCTATAGTGGATGATAAGTGTACCTTTCACCCCTTTATTATTATGTCCAACTTTGGCTGTTGTGATCACATGATATTTCCATTTACCTATTGGATTAAGATGTTGTAGATGCTGATTATCATCATTAACCATCATATTAATGTTTTAGTTTGAATAATTTATATACTCTTTAAATTCTAAGCATTAGAGTGTGTGTGGTGTATTCAGTTGATATTTCACTATATTTAGTTAATTAATAATCCTTTTTATATCACTTCAACACTCATTTAATCATTTTCATTCATCTCTATACATAAATTATTTACCAGTCCCCTTAAGGTATTTTACTCTATTATTATTTCCAAAACATTGACATATATGAGGATTGATTTTATTTCATCAAAAGGTTTTATTATTATAATTTCCTATAAATATCATCTTTATCTTATTCTCCTAGAAATCATGATAATAATGGGATTCTCCACTCTTTATTTCTACCATGAATAAACATTGAATTATTTCATTATAATTACTAAAGACCATTATATTTAATGATTTTAGAGACTTTGTTTTAAGTAAATAAAGAATCAATCAATTTTTATTTTAGGTTCGATGATAAAACTATAAGTGTACCTCACAAGTCTTGAAAATATTTCCACATAGGTAAAAATGGATTCAAAATTCTTCTAATTTTACTCATATAATTACCTTTACATTTTCATGTGGAGAGTTTTGAAAAATTACCTACTAAAACTTAACCTTTCAAACTCCTCTCATTACATGGATTCAATTTCTTCATCTTGTTATGGATTCCTAATAATATTCCACCATTAATCTAGTACACCTTCCAAATGATAATTGGAAAATTATAATTTATCATGATCTTAGAACTGGAGAATATAAAATATATTATTGGTGGAACTGATCCATTCCTTGGAAAATAGTTCCTTCGGGGACCCACTAATGGAGGGTATATATTTCCCCATGAATGACTCAATGCTACATTTATCCTTCCATTTATCATTTTTAATTTCAACATGATTCATAACTTGAAAGATTTTCATCAGAATATTAATAAGGTTATTCATTCTACATCCCATGTCTTTTAGTTTCTCATGAAGACAATCATTACATTTCCCACAACATTTGTTTGACAAGATTTGTCATGGATCTATCAATTCACTAAAACAAAAAATTATAGTGTAATTTTAAAGCATAAATAATTAGAGTGATAAATCTTGAAATCCATTCCAAAGATGTCAGATATTATGACACTTAATTTTCAACCAATGAAACTTTAGGTTTATCCTGTATAATTTTTTGACATAGGTCTTCAAAGTCACTATCCTCTCATCCTAATAACTTAATCTCTAAAAACTAAACCTAGCTCTAATATTAATATTGGTGACCTGAGTATCACTTACTAATGAGTCTATTAAATGCATACAGTTTTTTAGATTAATTTCAAAAATGTATGAAATTAATTAATTAATATTTCCCATTATTAATTAAATTATCATATTTTTGTGATTAAATTTTTTAGATTAATTTTTAAAAAAGTAAAAAAATTAATGTTTGTAATTGTGGGTGAATTTTTTAGTGGATTTGTTGTGTTTTCTATAGGTCAAAATAGAAAATGAATTATTTGAGCAGTTAGAAAAAATATATTTCCAATGCCTAGGGCTATCCCTCAACTTGGCCTCAATCTATATGGATACCCCATATGGGTATCTAGACAAGAAATTGAGGGAGCTTGATCACATGCATGTTATAGGAGAGAAAATGGTGTGCACATGCAGGGAAAGAGCTACACCAATGTATGGGAGGAAGGTACATGTGGTGGAAGGAGGAGAGAATCACTGGTGTGGAGAACTTCATAGAATTGGTAAGGGTAATTCAACCCCCTGTCAAGCTACGATGTCTAGTTCTTCCATGGGAATTCATTATTAATTTTACATAGACCATCGGAAACTTTGATGTGATATATGGCTAAGGAAGAGTATTTCACACATAAATAGAAATGAAATCCTTCAAATTCATGCTATGCATGTTAATCCTCAAATAAGATATCTACGTTTCCACTATCATCACTACACCATAGAACCCCCATGGTCTAAGAGGGGAAACTTTGGGAACCTCTGGAAATTTGATCACAATCATGTCGCAGTCTTGATTATGCATCATATTGACCCTGGAATCTCAAAATGTTACTGAAGGATGCACCATATATAGTAGAAATACATTGTGGTTACCTATATCTTGAGGGTGGATTAAATTAAGTTCAATCATCATTCTTATATTGTTTAATTTTAAATTTTATTTAATAGGAACATTGTGGTCAAAGTCATCTTTCCATTCCATTAGTTTGTAGAAGGATTTTCATATAGTGCCTAGCTATTTAATGGGACCCTAGATGCATTTTTCAAGGGATATAAATCCTATCATCTAGGTATGATAGGATTAAGAATTTTGATTTCATGGTGTTATGTATATATAATACCTATGAAATAAAACATATAGGATGAAAGATCTACGATGTAGGGGGTTTGTCTACACCATGAGTTTTCTATCCACATAAAAATTCAAACACTCAGTGATCACGAGATATAAATGTGTTATAGGTTGAGAATTGGGGAATATTCTAGAATGTTTTTCTCATGAGGTTTCACACAATTTTAAAATATGATAATAAATTTCAAAGGAGTACAAAACATGGAGGATTTATCCAATATTAAAGTGAAGATATCTATGGATATTTAAACTCAAATATTCTAAGGAAGAAAAAACACTCACTTTTTATAGAGGTCTATTCTAAGGAGGTCTTAGGATGAAACATATACGGATATTTTCAAATAAAACTATCAATAATATAGGGTATTATTTCATTCAAAACTAAAGAGAATAAAAGTAATTTTTCTCAATCCTTCTTTTTCTATAAATAGAGAATGGGGGTCGTTGTGTTGTGAGACCTGGACAGGGACCTTCGACTGGACCCTGGATCTGGAATAGGTTATGTTACTACCATGGGGTTATACTTCCTAGGTTTCTTTTTATTTTTCACAACCTATCATATTTATCATAAGGGGGTAACTATTTTTTTCCAATCCATGTATGAATAAGGGATTTCATTTAGTAAAGTAATGTGTATTCATAATCCTAGGATGGGTTTTTGTAATCATTTATCATTTCCTTAATATAATTTATTTCCACATTTTTATATCATTTGTGGGTTGGAAGAAATTTTCTATCAAAAAATTAAATAACTAACCCTATTTATTTCATTACCATTGGGTGAATAGGGGTGGTTACATTTAAATAAGGTATTGGATTACCCATCATATTACCTAACTAAAGTACATGAGAGTAAAAAAGGGGTGTAAATATAATGGAGAGTGTTCACCCAGATAGAAACTTCACTATTATTCAATTCTAACAGTATCTAAATTAATTTAATTCTTTTAACTTCACTAATGCATGAACTAAAAATAATTTTCCTAGTAAAATCATCTCATTTATATAAAAACAAAACCCATTTTGAATCATTTACTTTCCTTCAAACCATTATTTAAATATCCTATATAATTTATTCACTCTTATCTTCAGTATGGACCAAAAACAAAAAAATATATTTATTTTAGTTCATAGGATGAAAAAAGATAAAAAACATTATTGGGCCTAAAATAATTCCAACCAAGATCATATCCCCTAATGGTGTCAAGATAGCCTATAGAGAGATAAAAATCTAGAAAAAAGAGTTTACACACCAACTAAACTAACCCTTGAATCCAATTAGTCTTTCACTTGATTCACCTCATGCTAGATGTGATGTAGAGTAGTATGATCATTGATGATATCTCTGAACTTATGAATATAGTAAATGATAGAACAAGGATCATCTATCCAGTTTTAGAGTGAGGTAGAATGACCATAGAGTTGGTTACAATCGATTACAGATCAATATTCATCTCACTACACAGTTTTATCCCCGTTTGGATGTAGACATTTTATGTTAAAGAAAACCCCCTTACCATATGTTTCACTATAATCAATGATAATAGTGGCCCAAGGGTTAGGTATAATTCCACTTCCATGCATAACATTAGAGTTAAAGGACCCATCCACTTTGAAATTAAAGCCATATGAGGGGGGATCCTAACATACTCAGTGGCCTTGAGGATTTGAATGTTTCCTAGGGGAAGTTGGTCCATGATGGTTCATGATACACCTTATGGATGGGGTAATCTCCCATAGTTTCATGAAAACCACCAACTCCTCTACTAGGCATGTTACTCAAATAGACAGGAATCATTCAATGTACCAGTACCCTTATGTAGCACCTTATTCCTCTCTTAACATATACTAAACTTACACATTAATAAATTAAAAATTATTTAGTGATATTTTTAGTAGATACATTTTAAAATTATATTAATAATTAATGATTCCTTTTATGTGACCACTTATAAAAATATTCCACTATTTTATAAGAGGAATTAATATATTACAAGAAAATCACACCAAAAGACCATAATGGTTTTTTATCTTTAGATACTAAATATATAATTATATTACTTCTTGAAATATCTTCAATATATATCCCGAAGTTCTTCTCATATAGTTTCATTCATAAAAAATATCCTACTTAATACATTTATTCATGGTTTTGGGAAATGGAAACATAATAAAGGGTAAACATGAATGATATCTAAGGTGAAACATGAGACATATAGATTGATGATCACAAGTGATCCTAAGATAATAATAATTGTGTGAGAATAGTATCATACCTTACAAAGAACATACTCAATAATTCATAGATCAAAACTCATGATTCATGGCATAAATATTTGTTATTAAAACTACATGAGTCATAATAGTGAGAAATCATAAAAATAAATCATGGGTCACAATATCATATAGTAATCATAAAAAATAAGTTTTTAGTATACACATAATCATATAAAATCCTTTCCTTAGTAATGGATCACTACCAAGACTATCATAGTGGATAGAGTCCCATAGTGGCTTTGGTTCACTCTCTATTCCCATAAACATAATGGAAAAATTCCCATTGTGGATTGAGTTCCCTCCTCATTCCCTTTCATATTATCTCATGATATATCAATATTTAACCATTTCATTACATGGATATATAATGTTTTCCCACCCATCAAAAAATGATAACTATACATATGTGTTTCTTAAGATTAAAAAAACTTTCAATTTTTTTTGAAGCTTAATGAACACATGGGAAAGAAACATGTTCCATAAAAACATCATCAAAACAGCATCATCATAATACATCCATCAAAATAATTTCGATGTAATATTTATGTTATATCCTCAATGAAGCATAATATCCCTTAAATTATGTTGAAATATAAGAAAAATACTTTTATAAAATAATTAAAAATATACTTTGAAAATTAAGAGAAAACTTCCTTTTATTTTGGTAAATTTTAAAGACTAAAATTTAATAAAAAATGGGATTAGGATTTTATTTTTAAAATAATGGAAACTTTTAAATAAATAATTATAACAAAAAAATTGATGTTAAGGGAAAAAAATATGTTCATTCTATGGATGTTAAAAAGAAGATTCACTTCACACTTTTGTACAAATTTAAATATAAACCGTATAGAAAACATTATAAATATTCCTTTTAAATATTTGAAAATAAATTCAAATATAGTTGAAAAAACTATAAAAATTCATTGGATTATATAAAAAAATATTCTTGATGAATTTTTAAGAATATAGATATGGAGGAAAATATTATCGATCAAAATGGAGAAATAAGGTCATGTTCTCAAAAAACATCCATTCAGACTTTTTGAAAACCAAAGAGGGGTAAAATGGAAATAGTAATTTAAAACCTTATAAATAAATACAGTATAATAAAATATATTATTTTTTGAATATAAATAAAATATAATTCTCTATAATATAAATTGAAACATAAATGATAAAAATAATATTATAACAAAAACCCTTACCTCGAGTTATGACTTGCTTCATACACATTATTACCTAGTATAAAATAAATTTATATTGATTAAAAAACAATATTATAATAATATTTATACTTATATTATAATATATCATTCCTTTATAGTTTTAGAATTCCCATTTGTTAATAATTTCTCCCCTTAAATCAATATTCTGGATGTTAACTATTTCTTTTTCATTCAAGGTTCAGTTTGGTTATTCTGGTCCTTGGAACATGGTAATGGTTTCAGAACACAAATTATATTAATATTTTCATAAAAATAATTTTTATTCATTATACACACTTTTATAATCTTTTATTAAATTCAGTGATGAAAAATTAAATACATCATTCATGGAGGCGGTAATCCACAAATACACTTTAATGATGTTTTAATATTATAAGGGGAAAAGTAAATGTATGTACATTATATTTTATCTATAAATAATCATAATTATATCATAAATTTCATATATATATATATATTAATTAAATATTAAATATAACCATCCATGTTTGTTGATGATGAAAACTGATACACGTCTCTTCATGGAGATGGTAGTTCGTGTGTACGCATGAGCGACCCTTTCATTTTCCAATAGATGGATGATAAATTGATCATTATTGTTTCATAAGAATAATAATATTCCAATATATGAAATTATATTATTATGTATGAAATATATTTTAATGATGTGGAACAAAAAATATACTTGAAAGAACTCGATTAAGACGATAACCTCTTCTTTGAGTATCATTTTTTGGAGTACACCTGAAGCCTTCTTAGGGTGGCATTTTGGTGGGAACAAGAATTTTATTATGTGTGTATGAAATTTAGGAAGATATTTTAGTGGTTCTAGGATAATATTTAGTTCTAAAAGTGTAATAATAAATCATAATAAAAGGTTCCCTTTGATATGTAAGAAGAGTGGAACCCTTGTAAATATTAAGAACATTAAAATATAATATATTTATTTCTCCTAGAAATTGGATAAAAGATAGTCTAACTTATAATATAGTAAAATTTAAGGACTAAATAAACTCTTAAAATTAATTTTATATAATTTTTAGTTATAATTGAAGCCTTATCTCTTAGTTTAACAACCTCATTAAGCATTTTAACCCTTACCATGGTGAAAAACTGTTACCGTGAAACTTATTTCTCTGCCCAAAATTTAATTT
Source organism: Viscum album (assembly GCA_963277665.1). Classification (NCBI taxonomy): domain Eukaryota; kingdom Viridiplantae; phylum Streptophyta; class Magnoliopsida; order Santalales; family Viscaceae; genus Viscum; species Viscum album. The sequence continues at coordinate 488,884,404 of OY728166.1, forward strand.
GACATTTTTACCTAATATTTTATATTCCAAATCAAAATATATAATCAATTTTACTCTATTTAAATTATATAGGTGGAAAAAATTAATTCAAATATCAACACACAAAATGCATTAAAACTATTTTTAGAAAAAATATATCTTTAAACATAAAAATGATATTATTCTCATTATTTTACTAATAAAAATAATAAGATAAATTTTATGTTATTTTATTAGATATATTATCTAAATATTTCATTAAAAAAATTCATAAATCATTATTATTTTAATTTATTAAGATAAAAACTAAATTATTTTCATAAAAAACAATTTTCTGTAAAATATCTCTTTTACCTTAAAATGATTTTATCCTCATTTCTAACCAGTATATTATCAATGTATGAATGTTAGTTAAATTTTCAAAATTTATAAACAGTATTATTAAATATTTGTATTACTCAATAGAATGTAAATTAACATTTAATTAAAACTTAAACATACTCATATCTCATATGAACATTTATACAACAATATATACCATATACATTATATGTATACCTATATAAACCATTATTCTATGACATAGTGTGACCAATTTACATGGAATATTGTCAAAATAATAGAGGTTGTCTAAAAAATTCTTGATTCTCAAAAAAATACTAACCTAGTCGATGAATACATTATGTGAAATTCATATAATATATGATAACATCACATTTTTATCATAAAATTTGTTTAAAATATCACATGTTACTCAACTAAGAATGGTCATGAATTTTCTTAATAAATTTCAATCATGAGCCATATGTCTTTTCTCTTCATACCAGTGAATAAATCACATCATGTTTTTGGTCCAACCAATGATATGATAATTAAAATACCAAACCACCCCCTGATTAGATAATCATTAAGAATTTCATAAGAAATGTATTAAAGTATGAAGGTTCTTATGCTATATATTAGCTAAACATGGGTAAAAGGTATTGATAATGTGCATAAAACCCTAAATATATCAATTACTTTATGAAATTCCATAGTATATAATTTTGTAGGCTGTTTTAAATAGTAAATCTCTACATATTATCTCATGAGTCCACTACTCATGTTAATCTTAACATATCATCCCAACCCACAATACTCTTTTATCATCATCAATTAGGTACAAATCAAAATCATACATTTAGGGGGTATAATCATTCCTTTGTTAATATAAAATAAGTTAAAGCTGACTTGAATGAATGATAAATGGGTATTAAATTTATTATAAAATCATGATACAATATTCATCCATTACATCAATATCTTATGTCTCATATACCAAGAGATTCGGGATGAACCTCATTAATATATTGTGATATTTGTTTCAACAATTGATATTCTATATTTTCATTTGTATCCACCCAATAATTACTAAAATTTCCCATCTCAATTTTCTCTTATATGAGATGGTATTTGTGATGGATGTGTTTTGTACTTTGGTCATATAGGGGTTTCTTTTCTAAATAATTGGGGTCAATTATTTTCATAGTAAATCTTGATTTCAACCTCAATTTTAGGAACCACACTAAGTTTAGAAATGAAATTTTTTATCCAACCAACCACATTTATAGCATTTGATGTACCAATGTACTTTTCCTATATTTTCAAGTCTTCCATGATGGATTTTTTAGAACACATATAACCAATATATACTTCTTTCAATAAAAAATTGAAACAAAATTGAGATATCTTTTAATATTTATTGAATTAGAAACTATAATCATTGTAACCATTTTCAAAAAGCTCATCATCTACTCCAGAGAGAAATAAAATTTTCTAAGTTCTTATCTAGTATATAAGTATGTCTTCCATATACATCCAATGACTCTCAATAGGATTGGATTGGTACAAATATAAAAAAATATGTTATTTAAAAGGTTTAAAACCATGGAAATATCCCTTAAAATAGTAGATATATGTCATTTTTTCCAAATGTAATGGTTTTTCTCATTATGGATACATTTGGAATCAACATATTACTTTTTAACCATAGTTTATAAAAACTGTGGTCCTAGAATTATATTTCCACTATTTTATAAACTGTGGTGATATGTTCTTAAAAAAAATATTTTTAAACACAAAACTCATCCTTCATCTTCCAAATAATAACCACTGATCTCTAATATACCATTTGATATATAGTATATAATTGTATTATGTGTTTCAAATGTATATATTATAACTTAATAAATATGAGCAAATTAATTATTATTATTACTATATAGTTATTATATATATTATAAAATATTAATATTTTAATATTTTAATATAATTTGTTAAGAAATAATTATTAAAACATTATCTATATTTGTATTATATTTTTCATAAAACTGAAACATATAGATACTACAGTTACATTTGGAAAACTATGGAAGAAGATTTATGAGGCCATAGTTTTCCAAAATTTAGCCATAAGATCATAATTTTTTAGTTCTTTGAAATATATGAGATATGTTGATGATTTTTAAAAACCATTTCTATAGCTAGTTATCACTATTGTTTAAAAAACTATGGGAAAAGTGTTATTATGACCCAAAATTCTAGTAGTTTTCTCTAGTAATGCTATAAAAATAGGCAGCATCAGGTCAAATACACAACATGGAACATATGATAGAGCCTATGGCAGGAACATAAGTATTTCTATCCATCCTATTTTCCCCCATATAAGGATCCTAAATCTTCCTATTATTTGAACCATGTAACACTATAAAATAACCCTTTTTGAATTTCTCTATACTAAAACTATTTTGAACTTTACTAATGTATATATCTCTTGACTTAGCCTAAGAAACCTCTTAGACATATCTTAATAGATCTTTATTCACATTATGTAGGCTTCTTGATCATTCTTTCATGGAATGTCAAATTGATAGTGATTTCATGAAGATTTTGTAGTCTATGGTAGACCACATGTCATCTCTCAAGGAGAATTGGTGGTTTATAGTGCGAATTTTTAATAAAAAGGAACAATAGAGGGGGTAGTTTTGAAAATAGTTTAAATAAAATGACATGATTTAAAGAGTTTAATAGTTGATAAATTAAGGTGGTGTTTTATAATTGTGAGATCATGAGATAATTTCATGTTCACTACACATCTTGAATAGTTTATTGTTCTAAAAATATTGAAATGGTTTTGTTTAATTCTTTAGTTGAGGGTTGTCAAGATCTTGATTCCCCTCTTGCCTTAAATCATCGATTAAAGGCTACCAAAAAATTCTAATATATTATGTATGTGTGAGAGAAATAGTATGCTTTTGTTTCCCAATCGGAACAACCCAATACCGCCACTTGAAATCTCAACCCAATCGTTATTGAGATAAAAAGTGTTCCACTTAATTATAACAAAATAAATTTATTTAAATAATAAATGCATCAAGTTTAAACATAATTTAAATAATTAAAACACAAATTATAGAAAACCAACCGAATAAAAAGTGTTGGATGTAACACCCCGACCCCAGTTACCCAGAGTCGGTGCATTATTACATAATATTGGAATGATCATAAAAGTTCAAATATCGAAATAATGATTAGTTTAGTAGCCTTGGAATCACTAGATACATTCATAAAGTTTACATTACATCAAAGAGTGAAAAAATACAACAACATCTTATCTCCATAGACCACACTCATATCCCCTCATACTGTCCCTACAGGTCATTAATAAAATAATTCTTCAAATCCTGGTAAAAATAAAACATATAAAGGGATGAGCTCATATGCCCAATAAGGATAAAAATATAGTGGAAACTTTCATAAATAATCATAAACATTTTAATGCAATGTATAACTAAAACAAAAGCCTTTTAAACTTGAACTTCAACATAATATGGAAAAATAAAATGAAATAATGCCATTTACTTATTCACAAGGATATTCTACTAGTTGAATAATCACATCCAATATCAATAACCACTTTCATAATGATGGAATGCATAATTCCATACTATTATAATCACATAGTCAAGGCCTTGTGCCAAGACTACAAATAAGATTTTGTTAAGGCCTTGTGCCAAGACAGTAGTTTGTCTCATGAGACCTACCAATGCATCGAGGAGCTATAGCAGGCTCCACCCATCACTTACTAAGTCTAATGCATTCCTCATATGAAAATATTGAAACATAACATAAACATTCATATTAAAAATATCATACGAAATATCAATACTTTATCCACCAACCATGAATGGTATAAAAATAACACATCCATAGTCAAACATAACACATTCAATACAATATGGAAGATTGTATTGTAACAGATTAACCACAATCGAGAATAATGAAGGATATTGACATAGATGAAAATAATCATCAAAACTATTTGATAGAAATATCCCCCTTTTGATTGAAAAGATTTAGAAGTCACACTATTTGTCAAAAAGCCATTTAAAAATACATTTTTGAGTCAAAGTGTCCCGAACCACTTTGAAACTTTTAAAAGGAATTTTAATTTTAAAACTTTAATTTCAATATAAATAAATCTTTAAAACCATTTTTAAAACATGGAAATTAATGGAAAATATTTAGAATAATAAATCATTAAAACATTTAAAATGATATTTTAGTTAGAGTTCCTTACCAAAATATAGACACTTGAATACAAATAATTAGGGTAATAAAAACTTTATAATATCATGAGAATAAATGGATTCATGATATACTATGTCAATGTACATTATATACACCATATAAAATTGATTTGATGTATAACAAAAAGGAAGTCTCAATGGAATGTAAATTGAGATAAAATATCTTATAAAGACTGTATCCTTAGGTTAAGGATAAATCAACGACATAATTATGTGTGACAAATATACATACACTAAATATGATTGGATATTTATCGTATATCAATCAGAGGTTATTCACACATATTCTTGTAAAAACCACACTAATGAATTGGATGTTTTACTGAATAAATGGAGATTGAGTTAAAATTACTCTTATCAAGTTCATATCAATGACTTGAGAATTTATCAATGGAGTGATTATGTGTATCAAAAGTATATCCACAGAAATGGGAGTGGAAATTATGACATAAGAAAATGAATAGTGATTCCACGCATAATCTTGGAGTAAAATAATCAATGAAGTATGCGTAAAGCCGAATGAGTGGAAATTGAAATTTCAAATTCCCTTATCGATTTGGTAATTTATGAAACATACACATATGAAAGAATGATAATAAAATTATGATTTAAATATCCATAAATTAATTTATATTACACAATGAATATAATCAGGGTTAGTACACACACCACATGCAGTAAATAAGTGGTGAACAATGGAAATCTCACAGAATTAAAAGTGAGATAAGAAACCCCTTACTTTGTACTTTTTCCTTGGTCGAGGGTATGTTAACCTCCTGTATAATGGTGAAATAATTGTTATTGAATTATTCAAGAATCATATACATTAATATGATATCCTATATGATCTTTTAACATTTATTTGTTAATAATGTCATAGTATTATCATCGTTTTGGGAGTTAACGAATATGTTTTCCTTTATATTCTTTGTTATGTGAGCCATATTTGTTATGGATGGGATGTATCTTATTCATATCCAGAATTATATTAAGTCTTTAAACATTATTTTTAACCATCAAATGAAAATTATTCTTGAATGGATACGATGGGTAATGAATCTCATCGCGTTTGTGGAGATGGTAGTCCGTACGTACGCACGAGTGACAACATCATTATTTTGATATTAAAATAATATATAATTGGATAGCATATCATATATACAGAATCATTATCATGTTATATTTATTATTTACATCAATTAAACATCATTATTATACCCATCCAAATAATAATATATTGAATAACAATTACACCACGACGTGGAGACGGTAGGTCGTATGTACACACGTATGGTGACGTGTCATTCAAAGGATGGATAGAATACTGAATATGGTTGTAATATATTTATAATAACATCACAGTATATATAAGATACTGGAGTTATTATTTTATAATGGAAATAACAAAGAAATAAGAAGTGGAAGAAGAAAGTAACTTGAAAGAGGGTGGTGAAATCATTACCTCTTCTTCGGGTTCTTCCTTTTGATTTGATCAAAAGGGCTCCTTAGGTTGGATTTATGATCAAAATAAAGACTATATGTTGAATTGAGAGAAGTTTGGAGGATATTTGGGTAAGGTTTGGCCGAACCAAAAGGATTTTATGGTATGAATTTGAGAGAAGGGGGAGTGCCCTTTTATAAGAGGGGTGAGGGGCACCTTAGGAAAAGCTTAAAATATTATTTGATAATAAATTCATATTCGGTTTATAACGGCTCCGAAGTGACTTATTTTGAGGATATGGTTGGGATGGGTCGAAATACTTTCAAAAAATAGATTTTAGATAGGTTTGGGTCACTATATTAACCTTATCATTTATATTTAACTCTTAGTTAAATAGTTTGACATTTACCATGTCTCTTTGTATTTTTATATTATATGGTTAATAAACATACTATATACATCTAAGAGAACCCCAAGTGGTTCATTAATGATACACCTATCATTAAATAAGTCTTTTTTCCGAACCTTAGATTTTTAGGAATAGAATAGAAATTAATAATATACTATTTGTTTTAAATACTCCTTTATGTCAATTTTGACACTATTTAATTATTGATATTTTCAAAGTTCCAAAAACATTATTAATTCGAAATAAATTAATTTAATCAATAATAACATGTAATATTAACCAATAAAATTAGTGTAATTCATAAAAAGTCTCAAATTATATTTATTTGGATATTTTTAATATCAATTATTTTAATATTTTATTAATTAGGTAATTACTGCATCACCATCGTCTCATAAATAAATTAAATTATTTAATGTCTAAAAATTATAAATAAAATACCATTACTTAGGGAATATTTTTATCTTTCTAATTAATATTTATAATTGAATTTATTTATGTATAATTTTATATTAAAAATGTATTAGTTATTAAACTTTGATTTTAACTCTTCTTTGAATTAAATAATAATAAATGTCCTAATCTAATCCAATTGAACCAAAGGGGTTCATATTTTATTACTAAGGTTTTTTTGGTCGAATTATACTTAGATAATAGAATTGGGACATGTTTTAGGGTAATAATAATATCAGTTTTACCTTTAATTACCCTATTTAATTTTAACTATGGTCAATAAAAGTAAAAATTTACTATTCCCCAAAAATTATTTTTATCTTATTCAACCAAATTTTACTCATTGATATTAAATGTGTCTCTCGAATTTCTGAAATTCCACTCAAAAAAGTGGTAAAATTAAGTTTTATGTGAATTTTCAAATTCTCCTAGGAGATGGGTAAAAGACGGTGAAAAGTTCAATAAAATTTCTATATATCTACAATTATTATAAACTAACTCCAATGAATTAAATTGAACTTATATAGGTATTATGCATCTATTTTTACCTAAAATAAATTTATATAAAATAAATAATTATTTAAATAAAAATTCGGTTTGAAACTATAATTTAGTGTTTTCCACTATTCAACAAAAATTGAAAGTTTTCAGAAAAATACCAAAAAATCACCCTAAGATAATTTTGATATTCCGAATCTAAAAAGGAATTCCATTTTGAAAGATAAAATGTATACAATTTCAAAAAGTGGGTATTACTATTCATAACAGCTTGTTTGATTGGTTGTGGTGTGTTAGAACTCAAAATTTCGTACAACACACGCTACTATATTATTCAAAAAGAAGCGTATCATGGATGCTTGGGGTGTTACATTCTACCCTCCTTCAATAAATTCCATCCTCGCAATTTGAAATTGTTCTTCAAAAATAAAATGTTGAAAATAGAAAATATCTTTGTGGGAAAACCCACATCAGAAATTGGGGTAATGAAATTTAGTCTTAATAAGAGGAAAAGAGAAATGAAAGGGTCCCCACCAAATTATGATCTCAATTTAGAGAAAATTGGTGGCAATTAGAGACACATAATTAGAGGAAAACGTAAAGATTTATAGGTAGTGATTGAGGTTATCAGTCAAAAACAATTGTATAATTGGGGGCCTCAAAACCATCAATCTATCTTGATTTAAAATATCATCAGTTTAACAAAACCTAAGGTATTACGATAACACATTTTTTGTTTTAAGATCCCTTAACTAATGTTTGAGAATTAATTTCATCATAGAATAAGAGAAGAAATATATATATATATATATATATATATATATACTTGACAAGTATAGTTCCATCCTTTCACTAATTTCTACCACAAACTCATCTTTCACTCTAAAAGACAATATAACTTTAAAAAAATATTCCATTTATCATATTCATATAGGGTTCCAAAAAAATGAATTTCTAATTCATCTACCAGTCCTTTTAAAAAACGGCATTATTCAATCTAGGACATCACATGGGCCAGTGGTAGGTGATACACCCTTGTCACCCTTCAGTTGTGGGTTCAAGTCTCACGGCCTTTCCGGACGCGACGGGTTGCCGCCCGACCTCCAGGTTTTCCTTTTATGGCAATCCAAAAATAATCTCAAACTAGAATTATCTAAAATACTTCTGTCCAAACTCACAGTCCAAAATTTGTAAGGAAGGTAAACACAATGAAGATCCTTTTTCCCGCGTAATAACATGTGAACACCTTCTTCATGTATTCTTTTAAAACACTAAAACATCCTGAATTACCACAAAACCTTATTGATTACATTCATGATCCCTTATTCCTTATAGAATATTGGATATACTTCTTCTATCCAAAAATGTTGTAAACTCCAACAATAATGGAATATACAAAATATTAATCAGTTTCAAGGGAGTCAATAATATCCAATATAATTTATCCAAATCAATCATGTATTATTCCAAAATCACTACCTCGTTATCAGAACCATACTATGGTTTATCTTTCACTAAACAATATATTTTCCAAAAAATTAACCTGCTATTGAGTCACTTTTCTTGGTTCCACACAATCTAAAGTCCTTAATGAAATAGTACTGTAGTACAATCCTTATATACTCCATAATTATTATAACCATTACAACATTGATACACACTCAAATGACATAATTCTTTAATAACAATATAAGAACTCTAATCATTCCTCCTCATCTTTGGTAGTTTCAAAACTTGATTATTATCCAATAGCATCATTTGGGGCATACTCTGATGATTTGGACATTGGTTTGCATAGTGTCCCAACTCCATGCAAATGAAGCATTGTACATTTGCAACCTTTTTCTTACCCTTGCAGTCACGTACTTGGTGTCCTTTTTCTCCACACTTATAACAAACTCCCATTCCCTTCAGGGAAGTTCCAGGGTGTTTCTTCCCACAGTTATCACATATTGGAAAATTCTTCTTTTCCATATTCCCTTTATCCATCTTTATATCTTCCATCATTTTCTTCTCTTGCTTACCTTCAAATCCATACGACTCAGAGAATTATTTACTTATCTAATTAACACATGATACTATTTATTCATATGTTGATAATACATGGGAGACAATTTCCCTTATAAATTTTGTCTTAATACCGTGAAAAATATGATCCTTCTTACTCTTTGGATCATACGTATTGCTGGAGTTCACATTCTTTCTACTGGGTGCCATTTCTATACAATTTCATACACTAGATTATTTTATGAATAGAAATAATTAAATCCAAACTTGTAAAACACTTAACATAAATTGAAAATTTTATAGATATGATCCATAATCATAAAAATGTTTTATTTGATGAATTATATACTCATAAACCCGTCATAATGGTTTATAAAGAAAATGAGAATTATCCTAAGCATATCCCTTGGGAGTTTCATAACCAAGAGTGCAACAAGGCATGTTTTCATGCACCTTTTCCTATTCGAGTCTAGCTCAAAGTGGTGTTTTCAGGTTTTACCCCTAGGTACATCTATGCCAGAGCCACCTCTACCTGCTCGTATCCAGATAAGGATATATTGCTTGAAAAACTCACAAAATCTCTACAATACCAAAATTCTAGGAAGTTCTTCTACACTAATCCTCAATGTCCATATTAGGTCTATGTGCTCTAATTAGTGTTTATCTAAATCTAGCTTCCAAGGTTGGTACTAAAATTTCTCTGATACCAACTGTAATGCCCCGACCCCAATTACCCAGATTTGGTGCATTATTATATAACATTGACATGATCATAAAATATCATTCTCAAAAGACCAATTAGTTTAGTACCTTGGAATCACTAGATACATTCATAAATTTTACATTACATCATAGATTGAAATACTACAACAACATCTTGTCTCCATAAACCACACTCATATCCCCTCATACTATCCCTATAGGCCATTCATAAAATACTTCTTCACATACTGGGGAAAATAAAACATAGAAAGGGGTGAGCTCAGATTCCAAGTAAGGATAATAATATAGCGTAAACTTTCATAAATAAGCATAAACATTTTAAGGCAATGTATAACTAAAATAAAAGAATTTTAATGTTGAACTTCAACATAATATGGAAAAATAAAATGAAATAATTCCATTTACTTATTCACAAGGATATTCTACTAGTCGAATAATCACATGCAATATCAATATCCACTTTCATAATGATGGAATGCCTAATTCCAGACTATCATAACCATATAGTCAAGGCCTTGTGCCAAGAATACAAATAAGATTTTGTCAAGGCCTTGTACCAAGACACTGGTTTGTCTCATGAGACCTACCAATGCATCGAGGAGCTATATCGGGCTCCACCCATCACTTACTAATTCCAATTCATTCCTCATATGAAAATTTTGAAACATAACATAAACATTCGTATTAAAACTATCATATGAAATGTCAATACTTTATCCACAAACCATGAATTGTATAAAAATAGCACATCCAAAGTCAAACATAACACATTCAATAAAATATGGAAGATTGTATTGTAACAGATTAACCTTAATCGAGAATAATGAAGGATATTGTCATAGATGAAAAAAATCATTAAAACTATTTGAGAGAAATATCCCCCTTTTTCTTGAAAACATTTAAGAGTCACACTAATTGTCAAGAGGCCATTTAAAAATATATTTTTGAATCAAAGTGTCCCATACCACTTTGAAACATTTAAACGGTATTTTATTTTTAAAACATTAATGTCCATATAAATAATTCTTTAAAACCATTTTTAAAGCATGGTCATTAATGAGAAAGATTTAGAATAATAAATCTTAAAAACATTTAAAATGATATTTTAGTTAGAGTTACTAACCAAAAGGGAGACACTTGAATAAAAATAATTTAGATAATAAAAACTTGATAATATCATGAGAATAAATGGATTCATGATATAATATGTCAAAGTACGTTATATACACCATATAAAAGTGATTTGGTGTATAACAACAAAGAAGTCTCAGTGGAATGTAAATTGAGATGAAATATCTTATAAAGATTATATCCTTAGGTTAAGGATAAATCAATGAAATAATTATGTGTGGAAAATATAAATACACTCAATATGATTGGCTATTAAGTGTATATAAATCAGAGGACACTCACACATATTCATGTAAAAACCACACCAATGAAATGTATGTTTAACTCAATAAATGGAGATTGAGTTAAAATTACTCTTATCAAGTTCATATCGATGACTTGAGAATTTATCAATGGAGTGATTATGTGTATCAAAAGTATATCCACAAAAAGGGTAGTATAAATTATTACTTAAGCAAATGAATAGTTATTCCACACATAATCTTTGAGTAAAATAATCAATTAAGTATGTATAAAGCTGAATGAGTGGAAATTTAAATTTAAAATTCCCTTATCGATTTGGAAATTTACAAAACATACACCCATGAAATAAGGATCATAAAATGATGATGTAAGTATCCATAAATTAAATTATATTACACAATGAATTCAATAATGGTCAGTACACACACCACATGCAATAAATAAGTGGTGAACAATGGAAATCTCATAGAATTAAAAAGTGAGATAAGAAACCCCTTACTTTGTACTTTTACCTTGGTCTATGGTAGGTTAACCTCCTGTATAATGGTGAAATAATTGTTATTTAATTATAAAATAATCATATAAATTTATATGATATAATATATATAATATTTTAACATTGATTTTTTAATAATATCTTCGTATGATCGTCATTTCGGGAGTTAACGGATTTGTTTTCCTTTATATTCTTTGTTATGTGAGCCACATTTGTTATGGAAGGGATTTATATTATTCATATACAGAATTATATTAAGTATTTAAACATTATTTTTAACCATCAAATGAAAATTATTCTTGAATGGATATGATGGGGAATGAATCTCATCGCGTTCGTGGAGACGGTAGTCTGTACGTACGCACGAGCGACAATATCATTCTTTTATTATTAAAATAATATATAATTGGATGGTATATAAAATATAAAGAATCATTATCATGTTATATTTATTATTTACATGAATTACACATCATTATTATACCCATTAAAATAATAATTTATTAAATAACAATTACACCACGACGTGGTGACGGTAGGCCGTACGTACGCACGTATGGTGACAAAGGATGGATAGAATAATGAATATAGTTGTACCATATTTATAATAAAATAAAATTATATAGAAGATAATGGAGTTATTATTTTATAATGGAAATAACAAATAAAGAAGAAGTGGAAGAAGAAAGGAACTTGAAAGAGGGTGGTGAAATCATTACCTCTTCTTCAGGTTATTCCTTTTGATTTGATCACAAGGGCTCCTTAGGTTTTCTTTATGATCAAACTAAGGCCTCTAGGTTGAAGTGGTGGAATTTGGGAGGATATTTGTGCAGGGGTTGGCCAAACCAAAAGGTTATGATGGTATGAATTTGAGAGAAGGTGGAGTGACCTTTTATAAGAGGGGTGAGGGGCACCTTAGGAAAAACATAAAATATTATTTTATAATAAATTCATATTCGGTTTACAATGGCTCCAAAGTGACTTATTTTGAGGCTAAGGTGGGGATGAGTCGAAATCATTTCAACCAATAGATTTTAGACAGGTTTGGTTCACTATATAAACCTTATCATTTATATTTAACTCTTAGTTAAATAGTTTGACATTTACCATGTCTCTTTGTAATTTTATATTATATGGTTAATAAACTTACTATATACATCCAAGAGAACCCCAAGTGGTTTTTTAAAAATATACCTATCATTACATAATTCCTTTGTCTGATCCTTATAATTTTAGGAATAGAATATCAATTAATAATATAATATTCGTTTCAAATACTCCTTTATGTCAATTTTGACACTATTTAATAATTGATTTTTGTTGAAGTTATAACAACATTATTAATTCGAACTAAATTCATTTAATCAATTTTAACATGTCATATTAACCTAGAAAATTAGTGTAATTCATAAAAGTCTCAAATTACATTTATTTGGATATTTATAATATCAATTATTTTAATATTTCATTAATTAGGTAATTACTACATCACCATTGTGTCATAAATAAAATAAATTTTTTAATGTATAAAAATTATAAATAAAATACCATTATTTAGGAAATATTTTTATCTTTTTAATGAATATTTATAATCGAATTTATCTTCTGTATAATCTGATATTTAAAATGTTTTATTTATTAAACTTTGATTTTAACTCTTTTAACTCTTCTTTGAATTAAATAATAATAAATGTCCTAATCTAATCCAAGTGGACCAAATAGGTTCATATTTTATTCCTAAGTTTTTTTGTCGAATTATACTTAATCAATAGAATTAGGACATGTTTTAGGGTAATAATAATATCAGTTTTACCCTTAATTACCCTATTTACTTTTAACCGTGGTGAATAAAAGTAAAAAGTTATTATTCAAAAAAAAATTATCTTATTGAACCACATTTTACCCCTTCATATTAAACATGTCTCTCAGATTTTCAAAATTCCACTCACAGAAGCGGTAAAATTAGGTTTTATGTGAATTTCCAAATTCTCCTAGGAGATGGATAAAAGACTATGAAAAGTTTAATAAAATTTTTATATATCTAAAATTATTATAAACTGACTCTAATGAATTGTATTGAACTTATATAGGTATTTTGTATCTATTTTGTCCTAAAAATAATTTAAATAAAATAAATAATTATTTAAATAAAAATTCGGCTTTAAACTATAACTCAGTGTTTTTCACTATTCATCAAAAATTGAAAGTTTTTAGAAAAATACCAAAAATTAACCCTAAGCTAATTTCTATATTCCGAAAGAAAAAATAAATTCCATTTTGAAAGATAAAATGTATAAATTTTCAAAAGGTGGTTATTACTATTCATAGCGGCTAATTTGATTGGTTTTGGTGTGTTAGAACTCAAAGTTGCGTACAACTCACGCTAATGTATTATTCAAAGAGAAGCGTGCCATGGAAGCTTGGGGTGTTACACTGGAACTCCCTTCCAAGTATGTGTATCTATTTTTAAATGATCTTCCACCGTTTAGCTCGCCATCAAGAGGATTAGGAGGCTCGGGTGGAACATCGCCTTCATACTTGGTCCCCCAATGAGGATAGGGACCACTAGAACTTCATGGATGAGGAGAGGAATCTTTTGGGTCTTCAAAATACCGGATCTTTTCCACGATGCCAAACTTACAAATGAGGAGCCCAAGGTGCCAATTTATAAGAAATTGGAAAGTGGTTTTGAGCCCCCATATTTTGAGAAACCACTTGGCCAATGGTGTTCGACCACTAGAAATTCAAATATCACTTTGGAAAAAACTAAAAATATATTTCCCCAACTCTTTAATATCTTCATATACAGTTTTGAACCATTTAGATAAATATAGCCAAAGATATTTAAAAAATAAAAAACACATTTTTTCACTTCGTGTAGATTTGACGATGTTGAAAGATCACTCCGGATGGGCCACCAGATGGAAGAATTGGGATTGGGTTCCTTTATAAAAGGTGTATCCATGGAGTCTTGGATACTCTTAAAATTTTCATTTCATTTTTATGCACATATGTCTTAGAACATTTAAAATAGTGGACGTATGTCCTTGGGATTCCATGCAATTTGTCCCATTTACCTTCTGCATCATCTACGACCCTCCAAATCACCTCCTCCTACAATACAATTAACAAAACAAGTAACATTTCCCTCTTTAATAGTGATAGAAATAATAATTTATTCTAAAATTAAGTGAAATTTGTTATTATTTTTATAATTTTCAATACAAAACTAGTTTAGAATAGTGGGGTAAGGTTGAAAATGAAATAGTGAATTGAGGTACGGTCACACCCCCACACCTAAACATTTGAACTCCTTGTAAAAAGTCAAATTTCTAGAAATTATGCATGTAGATATTTTCAAATTCATAAATATTTAACATTCAATGAAATTTGAAATCCTAATATAAATTTGATCAAAGAAAAAATCATACTGATGATTTATTCTTAGTGATAAAACAAAAATATGTCTCCAAAACTATATCAGAATGAAATTCCAAGAGATGAATGATATAAATAGAATATAATAATTTAAAAGTTAATCATATCACTAATTCTCCATTTGTGTGTGTGATAATCATTTAATTCTATTCTTTCCACTTTCTATCGAGTAAATATAAGTTATTTTAATAATTTTCTACAAACAATATCCCTTCAACCATACCTTCCCTACATCCTTTACAATCAAATTACAAGACCCACTCACTTGATCATTTTCATAAGTCAAAACATAACCTCTCAAACTAGATATCCCCATATGTTGTATATTTCATCACTCTGCTCATTTATTATTTTTTAAAATGTTTTAATTGGTACAAATTTCACACTCTTCTCCTAACCATTTTTTGATCTCCTCATGACACTAATGGTAATACTTATAACAAAATAAAAAGTAGAGTAAGGTTGTTTTTTGACCTGGTTAAGACACAACCCATTTTTTTGTTTTTTAGGGTGTAAAACAGTCAGATAATAGGTACACATACATAGATCAATCTGTTACAGTAATGAAATAGATCAAATAAAAAATGAATGTATGGAAATATGATTTTGTAAAGTTGAGAAAAATCAACCTAAATTATATTTACCTTCCATTAATTAAGAAATTTTCACACTTCATGGTTGGGTGAAAAGACAGGTGGAGAGATTAAGTGAAACAATTTTCCCTTAAACTATTCACAAAAAGGGTACCATTCTTCTCAATGTTTTTGAAATGATACACCCATTTATATAATTGAAAAAAACTAAATTTACAAACAAATTCACACCATAGTTTTGAATTCTTTCTAAAATGCACATTTTATCAAAAAAATGTTTTTTAATGTTAAAACAACATGAAATGTGGAAAATACACAAGCATTTTCAATAACTTCCTTGATTAAATGGGAATAATTTTCAATGATAAATTGGGCATTAAAAAGTAATATTCCTGCACAAAAGTGAGAGGGAGGTAAAGGGGGGAATGTAACAACACTATTCAGTAAGCTAAATAGAGAAAAAATAAGAAATATGATGAAAATTACTAACTAAACCCATCCCCCCACACTTAAAGTATGTAGTGTCCTCAATGTTATCAAATAGAATGTGGGAAGGAAGGATAAAACCTAGTGGGTGTCATTCGTATGGTCCATCTTGAACATGGAGTTCCACCATCAGGAACTCTGGAAGTGCTTCATGGAAGTGTTTCAACCGATGCCCATTGACAGTGAAGGTTTTATTGGTTTCTTCATTTGGAACCAGAACAACACCAAATTGAGTGACATTAGTAATAGTGTATGATCCAAACTAGTGGGAACAAATCATACCTAGATAAAACTTTAGCCTTGCATTGTAGCGGAGGACCTTCTTCCAAATTTGGAACTAACGATGAAGGATGAGATGGTCGTGGGCAGCCTTGGTTCACAGCTTATAAATACAAGAGTTCTCATATGAATCTCTACACATTTCCTCCGTATTCTGAGTCTATAAATTCCTTTGAGAACCTACACCAGAAAGACTAAAATTTCATTTTTTTTAATGGCCTAGTAGGCTCAGTTCTCAATCTCAACTGGTAGGTGAAAACTCTTTCAAAAAACAAGCCTATATGGTGACATTACAATGGGAGTTTTGAAAGAAGTAAAGTAATCCCATAATGGATCATTAATTCTAATACTCCAATTATTTTTATTAGGTTGAACCATTTTTTCAATAATCTTTTTACCTATCTATTAGACACCTCATCTTGACCATTGGTTTTTGGGTGATAAGTAGTAGACACTCGATGCCTGAGCCAATACTTATGCAAACCTTATTCCATTTTTCTGTTATAGAAATGAGAACCTTAGTCACTAATGATGAAACTAGGCAATCCAAACCTAAAAAAATTGGGTTCTAAAAAATTCCATAATATTCTTGGAATCATCTGTCCTTGGGGAACATGCCTCTACCCATTTTGAAACATAATCCACTACCATAATAATGTACAAGTTCCCAAAGGAATTGGGAAATGGTCTCATAAATTCAATTCCCCAAACATAGAAAATGTCATGGAAGAGCAAGGGTTGTTGTGACATTTCATTTCTTTTATATATATTCCCCACTATTTGAAAGTGGGGACAAGATTTACAAAAAAATCACGTGCATCCCAAAAAATTGTTGGATGAAAGAGACCAGAATAAAGGACCTTATGAGTAGTCCATTGGGGACCAAAGTGGCCCCCATAAGAAAGAGTGTGACAGAACCTAAGGATATACTGAAACTTGCTATCAGGAACACAAATCCTGAGGACATGATCACTACATGTGCACTAAAGGTAGGGGTCATCAAAAATGTACCAAGGGGACTCATGTTTTATACAGTCGGCCTGGTTTTTATTGAAATCAGCAGGAATTCCATATTCTAACAAGTAATTTACAGTTTTATCATAGCAAGGAATAGAATCTTTACCTTGTTACAATTTCTCATCTAGAAATATGTCCTTTATGGGAATATAGGGGGATTATTCAATGACCGAGGATGGTTGGATCCTACTGATATGGTCATCCACCACATTCTCTTCTCTTTTTTATCTCTAATTTCTATTTTTAATTCTTGTAAGAGGATTTTCCAAAAAATGAGATGTGGTTTCACTTCCGGTTTCTTAAGGAGATACTAGAGGAATTCATGGTCTGAGAACACAATGACTTTGGACCCCAAAAGTTATGACATAAATTTTTCTAAGGAAAACACAATGGAATGGAATTTTTTTAGTTGTGGTGTAGTTTTATTTGGTAGGGTCCAAAGTACATGAGGCATAGACAATGACATGTGGAGCTCGATCGACCCTTTATTATAAGACTACCCAACTTCATAGTTAGAGTCATCACACCTGATCTCAAATGGTAAATCCCACTGATGTGGTTAGATTATCATGGGTGATGTGGGACTCCATTTTAATTTTTTTAAAGCTTCCCCACATTTTTTGTCAAAAAAATTCCTTTTCTTTTTGGAGCAATTAGGAGAGGGGGAGTCCAATTTTACTAAAGTCACAAATGAAATGACGGTAAAATCTAGAATTACCTAAGAAAGACCACACAACCCATAAATTTTTGGGGTATGTTAAGGAATAAATGAAATCCACTTTTTATTTATCAACTTAGATACCATCCCTAGAAATTACATGTCTCAAAACTATACCTTGTCACCCCATGAATTGGTATTTTTCATAATTTAATACAAGATTATTTTCAATATAGTAACGTAGGACTAAACAAAGAATTCTAAAACATTCATCAAAAGAGGATCCATAAACAGTGAAATCATCCATGAATACTACCATGAAATTTTCCATGTAATTCAAAAAAAATACTAACAGTGTATCACTAGAAAGTACTTGGAGTATTGCATAGAACAAATAGAATCCTCCAATATAAAAATGTGCCGAAGGGGAATGTAATGGTTTTATTTTCTTGATCCTCAGAGGAAATATGGATCTGAATGTATCTGTAATTCCCCTCAAGAAAATAGTAATGGGACTTCCCTTCAAACATATCTTGCATTTGGTCAATGAATGGCAATGGTAAATGGTCCTTCTTAGTGTGTTGGTTTAATCAAAGATATTATATACATAAACACCATCTATTTTTCACACGAGTAGGAACCATTTCATGGTTTTCATTTTTAATTACTACCAGACCAGTTTTTTTAGGAACCACTTGTATTGACTGACCCATTGGATTTCAGAGATGAGGTAATTGATTCCAACCACAAATAATTTTGTTACCTCCTTTTTAACAACATCTAGGAGGTTTGGGTCCAGTCGACATTGTTACTACCTAACTGGTTTATCCTCATAATTTAGTAACATAAAGTGTTTGAAAATTGATGGTCTAATACAAGGAATTTCTACAATTTTCCATCCCAATTCTTGGTTTTACTCTATAAAAAGTTCAAGCAATCAAAATTCATGCTCCGGAGGGAGAGAACTAGTAATGATGATAGAAAAATTACTTCCATTCTCAAGATAGTAATATATTAAATCCTGAGGTAGTTGTTTAAGTTCCAGTTCGTGGGGATTTTGGATTGATGGGAGTTTATGAAAAAGTTATAGGTCACTAATCTCATATAACTGCTCAATGGTATCTTCCTCAGATATGGAATGAGCTTTTACATGCTTTGTAGTATCATCGATGGTCATGTCATCCTTAGTGTTCAATAAATCGTCAATTAACAAACATGCATGACATTTTTCTAAACTAGAACAACATTATATGCATGATCCAATTACTAGAATTTCAATCAATTATAAAAAACATCGATAGGGGATCATTTTAATGTAAAGAAGTGTTTTTAGGGGAAGGGATTACATTTATAGAGTTAACAGAGAGAGAGAGTAATGTTCTTCTGTGGGGTGATTCATGGAATAAATAATGTTTAAGTGGACAATGTCACCGGAAAACTCTATAGATAATGTACCATTATTGAAATTAATTATAGTTTTTGTGGTTTTCAAGAAGGTTCACCCCAATATAATGAGTGCATTTCTACTCATCCTGTCATCTTCCATTTTTAGCACATAAAAATCAGTAGGAAAATTTAAAATTTTCACCCTCACAAGAACATACTATAACACACCCAAGGGGTGTGTAGTACTCCAATTATCAAGTTGAACAAAAAATAATATGGGATTTAGTTCCCTGACCTGCAATGAAGAGTAAATGGATTGAGGCATCACATTTATAGAGGCACCTAAATCAAGAAAATCATTGGAAAATGAATACTCCCCTATGGTTAACGAAATTAAGAATGTTCTTAGATCAATTCATTTGGCAGGAATTGATATCTCTATAAATGATGTGATGTTCCTCCGCAAGCTCACCATTTCATAAACTTGAAGCCTCCTTCGGTTTGTACACATCTCTTTTAGAAACATGGTGTATCTTAGAATTTTTTCATAACATCAATCAAAGGAATTTTAAGCTTCTCTTTTTTGAATGTTTCCATCACTTTCTTATCAAGATCAGTTTCCTTTTTCTTACTATGTTCATTATTCCTTTAGGGAAATAGAATAGGAATGTTTGGTTTGGGTTATTCATTGACATACATTCTCTTTCCTTTTGCAGGGCTTCTCTCGGGATAAGGTTTTTCAACATTTGGAACATTTTCAATGGCTAGGGGTGGTTTCCTTGGGAGGGAATGAATATATTGGAGGATTCATTTGGATTTTAAGTTAATTTCCACTCCTAAGGATTACGACACTGATATTTACCTTATCCCTAGAGTTGAAAAGTGGTTGAGAGGGTAGTTCACCCGACCCATGATTTTGGATTTCTCCCACCGAGTTAGAAAGTTGGCCTAATTGGGTTTATAAGTCTTGTATTGCAGCTTGGGTGGTTTTTTGGAATTGGAGATTTTTTGCAACCATTTGTTTCATCAGATCTTCTAGTCTAGGCTCTGGTTTTGTAGGGGTGGTTGGAATGAACTTTTTGTGGTTGGGTATTTCTGGGTTGTGTTGCTGGATGACTAATATGCCCTGGTTGGTTCCATTATTGTTGAGTTTGGTTTGAATACACCCTTTCCTAAAAGATTGGTTTTATTTCCACTCAAGGGTGGATGGATAGTATGGTACTTTCCTAAAGGGTTGGTTATAGGGGTGTCCTTGAAATATTTCCTCAAAACTCTCTGAAGTTTCTCTTAGGTGGGGGAATTAGTCAGAATAATAGGTGTCAGAAGAACATATACCACAATGGATTAGAGGAGGATATTGGGATTTCCCTTGGTAAAGAGAAAGTTTAGGAAGAAGAGTACTTCCCTCTTCAAACATTGTGTCCACCTTCTTCTCAAATTTATTAATTTTCACCTCATGGACTCTTCGAATGGGTGCAATAGACCCTGAACTAAATTGATGAGTTTTTTGCACCATGTTCTCAATCAGGGTAATTATAGCAATTGGGGTCTTATCAACTTGCGCACCACCTGAAGCAACATCAATCATATTTCAATCATTAGGAATTAATCCTACATAAAAATATTGAACAAAAAGTTGATCACTTATTTGGTGGTGTAAGAAACATAAACATAAACATTTAAATCATTACCAATATTAATCTAATGTTTCCCCTTATGATTTTATTATCCCACACATTTCTTTCCATATTGTATCGGTTCAAGATTATGTGAAATATTTTTCAACAAAAAGACATTTCATGTCCATCTAGCCTCTAATTGGTGAATTAACATAGTAAATCAGGTATTTTTCAGTTTCTTCTAATGAAAATAGGAATGCTCTAAGATTTAAGTTTTATTCATCCACATTAGCAGGTTTTAAAGTAGAACACATAGTATGAAATTATTTGAAGTGTTTATGTGGATATTCTCTTGTGAGTCCATGAAATCTTGGTGATAAGTGAATTAGACCGTATTTAAGTTTAAAATTTGGTTCCTTTCCTTGTATTTCAATATAGGTTGTTTGGATATCAACATCAGGTGAGGTTTTTTATTTTAGTGTTCAATTTTTTTCATACATGTTGTAGCGTCCCGGTTTCAGAAGCCACCCAGAGGCACCCCGTACCTAGATGGTCACATGGACTCAAGCACATTTCCCCAAATTCCAGAGGCTGCCGACTAGCAGTGAGGGCCTTGGGTGTGATAGTGGGGAAACTATGATCTCATTGGTAGAGTATAAAGTAGAAGTAAATAAAACGTGCAATAGCAGAAGTATTGAATATCCAAGATCAATAAACAGCAGAATACTAAAACAATAAACAGTTAGAGCACACATGTATATATGAAATGATGCACGATACATATGTCAACAAAAGTAGCCAAACATGTCACAATGCTAAATACAATACTAAACCAAAGTAAAAGGAAAATTAAAGAGATAAGCAACTCCTCAGCATCGAAAGCCTCTGTTTGGTCCCATGCTCTCCTACTCCAAAGAAATCAAGTACCAGAATATGAGGGAGATTTCCCTTGTCTATACCTGCAACAACATAGTCTGCTTGGGCCCAAAATCATGGCCCTAATAGGGTGTGAGACTAAATCCTAGTAGGAAACCACCCAGAGATTTGTGCCTCACAGTCAGTGAGAATATGGAAGGTAACAGTACAGTAAGTAGTAAATAGTAACAGTAAACAGCAGAAAGTAATAGTATGAAGTAACAGGATGATATGCAACAGTAATGAATCCACAGAACAACAAGAAGTAGTGAAGAAAATAGCTAACCACAACAGGAACCCCTCTAGGAAGTACTCACAGCCAACCCCTCTGGTCCTAACCAAGAAGTACCCACAACCCTCTGGGCAGTGCACTCAGCCTAACCCCTCTGGTTTGGTTATACGAATTTATAAGACTTGCTGGAGAAGGTCACTCGGTCAAGTCCCCTTATAGTCTAGGGTAGTTAGGGACTCTCTGAGGAAGATCACACGGTATAACCCTCTTATAGCCCCAATGTCTAGAAACTGTCTGAGGAAGCTCACTCAGTCAATTCCTCATATAGTCTCAGTTCTAGCACAGACTCTCTAAGGAAGCTCGCTCAGTCAATTCCTTCTCTAGCCTGGAAAGGTTTTAAAGAAATTCAAACAATGTAAAGACTCTCTGAGGAAGCTCACTCGGTCTACCCTCCTATAGTCTATAATATCCAAGAATCTCTAGGAAGCACACTCGATCAATCCATTGTAGTCTATAATGTCTAATACTCTCTGAGGAAGCTCACTCGGTCTATCCCCATATAGCCTATAATATCCAAGACTCTCTGGGAATCTCACTCGGTCTATCCCTTATAGTCTATAGCACCAGGTTCTCATGGTCCCGTGCCGGTCAGTGCATAAATATTCTATAAGGCCAATGTACACCTATAGAGATACTTGGCTAACCAGTCTACAACATAAAAAGCATGTCCAGAAGTATCATTCCATCCTACGGTCAAAAGGAATGGATAACATGTATAACGATCAAAGTCTAACAAAACCCAAGGGTTATAACAAGAAAAAGGCATGGGAAAAACATCCAATCATAGAAATTACACACAAGAATGATCAGATTTACCTCTACACAAGCATACAAGCAAGGCAGGAAAACAATAGGGTCAAAAAGGTAAACACGCAATACCCCGTTCATGGGTATTAGTGGAATTTCACATAAAACTCAAAGACATTGAATGGTAAGGTACAAACCACCTACCTCGATGCTAGGAGATCAATATAGTTTCACCACAAGGCTTGATTCTTTTTATAACGGTGTAGATCTACAAAAACACACAAAACGTTTAACCCACTATATCTTGAGAAAGAGGAGGAATTGGAAAAGAAATCTCTAGGAGATGGAAGAGTTTACCGCTGCGGTCCCAACGCAATCTACGATGGTCAATTTGGATAACAGATGGAGGAACGGGGGCTCGGAGAAGTTCTGAGGTCATACGGGTTCTCTCGGACGAAGACAACATAGAAGAAGCAAGTTCTGTCTATCAGGCGCGACCCTGGTCCATTTAATGAAAAAAAGAATCTACATGGCATGTACTTATGGGGTACATGGCGTGTACTTGGCCTTTCTGTACACCGCCTTAAGCATCCATCACATCACCCTTACACACCGTGTGTGTGGCCTGGACACGGCCAGCACATGTACGGGTGATGCATTAGAGTACACAGCGTGTACTTATAAAGTACACGGCGTGTACTTAAAAAATTTCTAGATTTTCCTTTTTTTCTCAAAAATGACCAGAAAAAGACAAACATACCTGAAACAAAGATCTGGGTTCTGAAAAACTTCTCCCCTTAAAGAAATTCGTCCCAAAATTTCCCTAGAAAGGCATAGGAGAAGAAACCCTGAATAGCTCCAGCCACTGCGATCATACATTTTCCTCCCTCTCCCAGGTCTCGTCTTGTACTCGCTTGTGCTGCCATAGCACTTGTACCAGAGGAACAGAATGGCCACAGAAAATCTTCATACCGCGATAGATAATCCGGAGAGGATTCTCATCAAATTAAGCATCTGCTTCAAGCTCAACCTCCTCAGGTTGAAAGACATAAGATGGGTCTGAAAAGTAACGTCAGAGCTGAGAAACATGGAAGACATCATGCATAGCCCGGTGCCTCTAAGGTAACTGCAACCAATAAGAAACTGGCCCAACTCTCTCCAGTACCTCAAACGGTTTGACGTACCACGATGAAAGCTTAACCTGTCTCCAAATCCTCTTGTGTCCCAACCTAGGTGCGACACGTAGGAAAACATGATCCCCGGCCTCGAACTCCAGAGGTCGTCTCCACTTATCAGCATAAGACTTCTGTTGAGACTTTGATGTAGCCATCCTCTTCTGAATCAAATCAATCTGGTCTGAGTTCTACTGAACAAGACAAGGTCCCATCAAAGCTACATCTCCTGCCTCCATCCAGCACAAAGGTGATCAGCATGACCTACCATACAAAGCCTCGTAAGGTGCCATCTGAATAGTTGCCTAAAAAATGTTGTTATAGTCAATCTCCACAAGAGTAATATGCTTCTCCCAAGATTCCTTGAAATCTAGAATGCAAGCTCGGATCATATCCTCAAGCACTCAGATCGTACGATCGGATTGGCCATCTGTCTAGGGATGGTATGTTGTACTCAAAAGTACCTGGGTACCCAAATCCTTCTGAATCCCCTGCCATAACCGAGAAGTAAAACGCACATCCCTATCTGAAACAATGGAGTGTGGAACTCAATGAATACATTCAATCTATCAGATGTACAACCGACCTAGCTCATCAGCACTAATGGTCTCCTTGATCGGCAAGAAGTGAGCAACCTTTGTAAGCCGGTCGACGATAACCCAACCAATATCACTCCCTCGGGGTGATCTCAGTAACCCGGTCACAAAGTCCATGGTGACATCATTACACTTCGACTCAAGAATGGGTAACTGCTGTAAAATCCCTGCTTGTCACTGATGCTCTTCTTTTACCTACTGACAAGTAGAACATCTCTTGACAAACCCAGCAACATCTCTCTTCATACCTGGCCACCAATACTAGCGGTGTAGATCACGATACATCTTGGTGATTCTACGATGAACTACCCAAACTGAAGAATGGAAATCCCACATCAGCTCCTTGAGTATGTCTAATGGAACCCATAAACGTCCCTGGAAATGCATGATCTCATCCTCACCCACTTTCCATCCAGGAAGAGGGTCCTCTCCTAACAGACCCTCCCGCAGGACTAGGCCTTCTGAGTCTGATAGCTGCCTCATCTACACCCGATCGAGAAGAGTATAGGTAACAGTTACAGAAGAAATAAAAGTATGCCCCTATTTTTCATGAACCTCCAAATGAATCTCAGAGAACATAGACATAAGCTAACACTCACTGCTGGCCTCCTGAACTGCCTTAATCTGAGTTCTCCTGCTCAAAACATCAGCCGCTGCTTTTCCTTTTCCCGGTGTATAGGCAAGCTCAAAGTTGAAGGACTGTAGAGACTCGACCCACGGGGGATGTCTCAGATTCAGATCACTCTGAGTTAAGATGTAATTGAGACTCTTGTGGTTGGTAAACACAACAAAGTGATCTCCCAGAAGACAATATAACGACCCATACTTTACATACATTGTTAATACTTCAAAATTGAAGCACACTTATTACAACATATGACAAAACCACAAAGGACCGTATAGGTATAGTGTCTTTAGAAACTGGGAAACATAAACAACTGGTTCATAAATCTTCTACAGTGTCTCCTATTTATTTCATCATATCTAGGGTCCCTTTTAGCATATTCTACTTAATATCCATCTTCCTAACCTGGGGAAAAGAAAACATAAAAGGGTGAGCTCAAATGCTCAGCAAGGGAAAATAAAGGAAATAAAAATCATATCATATATTTTTGAAAATCAAAACCTGCAAAAGAGATCATAATATCTTAACATGGAATAAATCATAGAAGTGAAAATGAGATCCCCATAATCATAACATAAAACTTGAAACTTTGTGGCATGCACACATAATCATGGAAAATCATTTCTTGTTAGTCATGACTCATTGCCAAGACTATCTTAGTGGACAAAGTCCCTTTCTGAACCGAGTTCACTCCTCGTTTCAGTCCTGTATCACTGAACCAAAATAACCTTCCGTTCCAGCCATGTCTATCTCATGAGATATAAAATCTTTACCCAATGCATTGGAGGGAGATATAGGTCCCACCCATATTATAATTAATCCTTTCTTATGTGTGACACATAATCATAAATCATACATCATCGCATAACACATGTAACAGAAATGGGATTCTTGAAACATCATGACATTATAAATCAATTCATATAAGATAAAGGAATTCATAAAAATAATTCCATCACAACATGATCAAATCAATGTAATAATAGGGATAAAAACAGAACCCTTTATTATCTTAGATGGAAAATAATTTTGATAAAACACTTGAACTCCATTCTTGAGGAAAATATCCTTTCTTCTTCAAAAAACATTTTTCCTTTCATAACATGTCATACAACTTTAAAATAAAAGAAGTTGATTAAAAATAAACTTGAAAACTTGTAAAGGAAGCTTCTTGGAAATAATGTTTTAAAAATCCATTCTTGCCGTATAAGTTAAAAAAACATTCTTCGTACTTTTGTCGGAAAAGTCAAAAAGTACCTCGTACGAAAAACGACAAAAGATTCCTTTCATTTCTTTTACTAAAAACTCACCGAAGGGTAAAAATGGGTTTAAACAATTGTAGGTGGATGGAAATAATATTACATATTTATGAAACATGGATGTGGATGATAAAATACACCCCAGTAAATACTTACGAATAAACAATCTCGGATAAAAATGAGATTGTGATATTTCCCTTACCTTAGGTCCAATTTGCTTTGTACGTGTCCGAAGCTCCTGTATAATGGTTTAAATAATGTTATTGACTTATCCCAGAATCATAGATACTGATATGATATCATATATGGTCATATTCTTAGCTTCTTGATAGTAATATTTCGTTGTTACTTGTTACTCGGGTCTTTGTTGCCTTTTGTTCTTATGCATGTTTTGCCGAATACATTCTTATTCTTCTTTTAAGGTTATAGATACCTTATATCCAGAATGGTATTAGTGTAACATATATCATATTTATTCATTCAACTCATTTATATAATTACTATGTAATGATGATCATGTAGAACGAGTCGCATCACATCATGGAGACGGTATTCCGTACGTACGCACGAGTGATGATATCGTTCCTATGATCGTGGAACTGTATTAGAGTATATATATGTTATTTCAGTATCAATATTACTTTATAATAATCATAAATAGTTACTCATTACACCATTATACCCATCCTTGTAAAGTGATGGTGGAAAATAGATTACACCACGGCGTGGAGACGGTATTCCGTACGTACGCACGCACGGTGATTTCATTTTTCCGTAGGATGGATAGAAGGTGAATTAGGGTTGTTTCATATTTATAATAACATATCAGTATGTAAGTAATACTGATGTTATTACTTTATCATGAAACAACTATAGAAGAAGAAGTTGAAGAAGAAAGAAATTGAAAAGATCGGTAATGGATATTACCTCTTCTTTGGAACGCCTCTTTGAATCCTCCACTTAGGGTACTAAGATTGGTCTTTGAAGAAGACCAGGACCTCTAGGATTATTCTAGGGAAGTGGAGAGGAGAAAATGGCAGGGGTTGGCCGAGCTTGAGTGCTCAAATTGGTGTGAGGAGGAGGGGGAGGAGGTGCCCTTTTATAAGGGAGGAGAGGGGCACCTTAGGAATATCTCAAAATATTATTTTATATTAAAGTCAAAATCGGTTTATAATGGTTCCAAAGGGTCTTATTTCGAAGCTAAAGTGGGGAAGGGTCGAAATCCTATCAACCAATAGGATTTAGACAAGTTTAGGGTATTATTTTAACCTTATCAATTAGATTTAACTCTAAGTTAAATAATTAAACTTTTACCATGTCTTTTTGTTTTTTTTTCACTATATGGTTAATACACTTACTATAACATGCCAAACGAACCCCAAATTTTTTATTATTAATATATATATCCTTATCTAAGTCATTTGTCCGAATCTTAGATTTTTAGGAATAAAATAACAATTAATAATATAATATTTGATTTAAAAACTATTTTGTTTCAATTTTGACACTATTTGATATATGATTTTTGTGAAAGTCATAACAGAATTATATGTTCGAAAAAAGTTGATTAAATCAACACTAATATATCATAGTAACCTAGAAAATTAGTGGAATTCATAAAAAGTCTTAAATTACATTTATTTTGGTATTTATATTATCAATTATGTCAATATTTCATTAATAAGAAAATTACTGCATCATCTTTGTGTCATAAATAAATTAAATTATTTGATGTCTAAAAATAAAATACCATCATGTAGGAAATATTTTTATCTTTCTAATGAATATTTCCAATCGAATTTATCTTATGTATAACCCCATATTAAAAATGATTTACTTATTAAACTTTGATTTTAACTATTTTAACCCTTCTTTAAATAAATTAATAATAAATGTCCTAATCTAATCCAAGTGGGCCTAAATGGTCATATTATATTCATAAGGTTGTTTTTGGTCGAATTACACTTATCCAATAGAATTAGGACATGTGTTAGGGTAATAGTAATATCATATTTACCCTTAGTTACCCTATTTACTATTAACCGTGGTAAAAAAAAGTAAAAAGTTACTATTCACCAAAAATTATTTTCATCTCATTGAACCACATTTTAGTCCTTGATATTAACCGTGTCTGTCGGATTTTCGAAATTCCATTCACAGAAGCGGTAAAATTAAGTTTTATGCAAAATTCAGTTTTTAACCTACCACTTAGTGGTTTCACTATTCATCAAAAAATGAAAGTTTGCAGAAAAATACCAAAATTTCACCCTAGGCTAATTTCGATATTCTGAGTCCAAAAATGAAGTCCATTTTAAAAAATAAAATTTATAAAATTTCAAAAAGTGGTTATTACTATTCATAACGGCTAGTTTTAATAGCATATTGTTGTTTAGTGAAACTCGGTATTGCGTACGACGCAATCTATCGAGGAAGGTCGCGATTGCATGTAAAGCAAGCCAAGCAAGTGTTGTGTAGAAAAAGATTCCTTTGATGATTTATATAATATAAAAGTCTCGGGTGTTACAGACAATGTCTCCAATAGCGTAAGGCATGAACAACAGCTACCAACTCCAGATCATGCGTCAGGTAGTTCCTCTCGTGTGGCCTCAACTGCCGAGACCCATACCCAACAACTCCATCTCCCTACATAAGCATAGATCCAAACCCGACACATGAAGCATCAGAATAGACTTTGTATCTCTTTCCCGGCTCTAGAAAGACTAGTATCGGTGCTAACGTCAACCTCCCTTTCAGTTCCTGATAGGATGACTCACAGGAATCTGACCATAAGAACTTCGCCCCCTTCTTGGTCAGACCTGTCAGCGGTGCTTCAAGGTTTGAAAAGTCATATATGAAACGCCTGTAGTATCCATCCATTCCTATAAAACTCTGCACCTCAAAGACATTCTTTGGCTGGTCCCAGGAAACTACAGCTCTCACTTTCTCTGGGCCTACTGATACTCCTGCCCTTGAGATGACGTGACCCAAGAAGTGAATCTAATCCATCCAAAAGTGGCATTTCAAGATCTTAGCATATAACTGATGCTCTCTCAGTGTACTCTAAAAGATCTAAATATGGGTTTTATGGTTGTGTCGAGTGAGAGAGTACACCAATATATCTTCCACAAAGACCACCGCAAAAGATTTCAAGTATTGATAGAACACTCGGTTCATTAGTGCCATAAAAACAGCTGGCACATTCGTGAGACTAAATGGTAGGACTGTATACTTGTATAGACCATACCTACTCCTGATGGATGTAAGAGGTATATCAGATGGTATAACATGCAACTTATGATAATCGGACCTCAAGTCGATCTTCGAGAACACCCGGGCTCCTATAAGATGATCAAAGAGTTCATCGATCCTCAGCAAGGGATATTGGTTCTTGACAGTCAACTGGTTCAGCTTCCAATAATCCACGCAAAGCCTAAGGTTATCATATGCCTTCTTCACAAACAGGACATGTGAACCCCAAGGAGAAGTACTGGGTTGGATGAAACCATTTCCCTGCAACTCCTCCAACTACTTCTTGAGCTACTATAACACAGGTGTAGCCATCCTATAGGGAGGAATGGACACCAGTGCTGCTCCTAGAACGAGCTAAATTGAGAAGTATGCCTCATGCTCTGGAGGTAAACCTAAGAAGTCCTCTAAAAAGACATACCTAAAACGATCCACCACTGGAGGAATGTCTAACTGTGAAGTCCCCTGGTCATCCAGATAAAGACTGGAAATCTGGGCTATAACTCCTCCTAGCTCATGATGCTCTGGTCCAGTTCTACCCGCCTGGGCATCCCACTCACCTCTATGAAGAAAAGATCCTCCCTCTGGTGATACGAAACTCAACCTGCAGCGATAACAATCTATGACTACCTGGAAGGGAACTAACCAGCCCATACTGAGATTGACAACATATCCTGTCATCTCTAGGACATAGAGGTCCCATAAGAAGTGATACCCTGCAACCTCAAGAGGGCACTCTCTGTACTGACGTACGCTAGACGTCCTCATCCCCAACGGTGTATCAAGAGTAAACATATCAGCAGACGAAAAGATACAGAGCCCAATGATCTCCACAATAGCAACAGAGATAAATCTATGCGAAGCACCAATATCGAAAAGAGAAGAAGATAAAACGGAGGCTACTAAGATCCTACCTCGAACTGTAGAAAAGTTGGGATCCTGCTCTTGATGGGTCTGATCCACCACAAAAGTTTGGCCTGAACCGTGGCCATGCGCCCCTGGTTGACCACTATGAGCTGATCCACTCTACTGTCACTAGTAACCTGGTGACTGGCCACCATGGTCATGACCTCCACCTCGGCCTGAACAGATGGAAGAACTCCAGTTCCCAGACTAGTGAGAAACTGGCTATACATCTTCTGCACGTGGGGTCATAGAAGAACCCCTACCACCAGCTGTAGGCGAGAATATCTGACAGAAACCCTGAATATGGCCCATCTTGCGGAAATATCGGCACTCCATCGGGTCTCCCTGACACTGAGGCCTAGTAGTCCCACTCCTACCACACTGGTAGCATACAACCTGGCTGCCCAAGGATACATTCCACCTACCCTGCTCTCCTCGAGCAAACTCCCTGCGGTGCTTCTTGCTATCAGTAGGAGGAGCGCTGACTCTGGATGTCGAACCACCCTGGCTCACTGCTCCAGAATCCTTCAGCTTGCGCTCTATGATCAGTGCCTGGTTGACGATAGAGGAGATCGAAGTCAATATGAAGATATTCACCTGGGAACGGATCTCCTTCTTGAGATTGCCCTCAAATTTCCAACAACGGAAAAACTCATCACATGATGGAATCGGCGTGAAGTGATGCATCTCAATAAAGTGAGGCGAGTACTCCATAACAGAAAGAGTGCCATGCTCAAGACTCATAAACTCCCTGGATCGGTCGGACCTCATGGTCTCTAGATAAAATTAGTCATAGAAGATGAATCGAAACTCATTCCAAGTCATTCTCTGCTAGCGCCCTGACTGTGAGATCACCTCCCACCACCTCTTGGCGGTGTCTCAGATCATATAAGAAGAAAGCTTTACCCATTTCTCTAGAGGTATCTCTAGGTGCTCAGAAATCATCAGTGTGGCCTATAACCGTGACTCTACAGCCTAGGGTTCTATATCCCCAAAGAAAGTAGGAGGAAGCTGTTCCTGGAAAACCCACGTCAACTCATCCATCGACGGGGAAGGAGGTGGCGCTCCCTAAAAGGTATGCATAATCCTCAGGAATTCCTCCATGAACTACACATCAGTGCCTGCAATGGGTATAACTACTAGTGCCAAGGCTGGAACGACAGGAGTATCTACAGGAGGTTCCTGATCGGCCATATCCGGTATCTGATCATTTTATGGCAGCTAACAAACAACCGGAGGGCGTCTCGGTGGCATAACTCTGAAAGAACAAAATCACACCTTAAATCAATCTTATCAAGGACAGAGAACACAAGAGTACAAAATGGGAACAGGGAAAAAGAAAAAACAAGTTCTACAAAACACGACTACATGGCATGTATAAAACTACACGGTAGGTCCTCTTAAGCCAGACACATGGGCGTGTACTTCAGCCACAGCTGGTCGTGTAACACCCCCGACTACACGACGTGTTTCCCCTACACACGGAGTGTACTTAACTCTATTCCCCTACTCGAATCTCTTTACATGTCTAACTCACACGGTCCTCTTAACCCTAGACTGCACGGTGTGTTCACTAAGTACATGGCTTGTACTATACAAGGTTTCAGCGACCCGTGTTGTTAGTTACACGGACGGCTACACGGCGGACCCTTACAGGGTGTGTTCTGAACAAACATGGCATGTATAAGAGAGATAACATTGTCCTGTGTTGTTCATGACACGACCGGGTACCTAGAACAAGGCTACATGACGTGTTCATACCAAACACGGCGTGTTCTGCACGAGCTTCCCTGACCCATGTTGTTAGTGACACGGTCAGGTACACGGCTCACTACTACACGGCGTGTAACTACCATACACGGCATCTTCTTAAAAACTTTTTAACCACCCTATGTTTCTGCTCACACATTCAGTGATACAGTCTAAAACTACACGGCATGCAGTCAAGTACACGCCATGTATTCTAGGTTTTTCCAGGCAATAGCCCAGAAACTGCACCAAAGCCCAGAAAACACTAAAAAAAACATGAGGTGCCAAATTCTGATCCGTGAGGACCCATACTCCCCGCGAATCAAAGATTGACATCAACTACATATCAAATTCAATGTTAGAAAGTCAATGATCCCCCATGTTCTGATTCATGAGGGCCCATAACACCTCCAGAACCAAAATTTGGTGTTCATTTAAGGAAGGTACAATACAAAAAATTTCTCTGTCAGATTGCAGAGATTATATCAAAGCATCTATCAAAACAACATGCATAATATATACAACATCTATCACAACAACATGAAATCACTAATGCACCCTTGATGGCATGGTAATAATGCATGGCATGTGATTTCTAACAAGTGCCTATATGATGCATAAGATGGAATAACCTCATCCCATTGGGTTGCGACATAAATAGAACCACAATAGCACAACAATAACAACACAAGGCATGTGAATCACTCTAGGTGAAATCATATCAAACATAAATTCTCAAAACCAGAAAAGTGCAATAAACGTGGTAGATTGGTTTTTCCCTATACACGGGTTAGCTACTCCCGGACACAACTTATTACCAAGTACTGAATCTATCCTATCCTGGCTAAAGGCTCCAAACATTAAATCAAGAGAAAAGAATTCCTCTGATACCACTTTATAACATCCTGGTTCCGGAAGTCACCCATAGGCGCCCCATACCCAGTTGGTCACATGGCGTCAAGCGCATTTCCCCAAATGCCGGAGGCTGCCGAATATCAGCGAGGGCCTTGGGTGTGATAGTGGGGAAACTATGCCCTCATTGGAAGAGTACACAGAGGAAGTAAACAAAACATGAAATAACGGAAGTAGTGAATATCCAAGAACAATAAATAGAGGAAGACTAAAATAATAAATAGTTGGAGCACACATGTATATATGAAATGATGCACGATATATATGTCTAGGAAAGAATCCACACAAGTCACAATGCTGAATACAATACTAAAACAATGTACAGGGAAAAGTAAACAGATAATAAACTCTTCAGCATCGCAAGCCTCAGCTTGGTCCCATGCTCTCCTTCTCTAAAGAAATCTAGTACCAGAAGACGAAGGGTGCTTGCCCTTTCCTATACCTGTAACAACATAGTCTCCTGGGGACCAAAAGCATGGCCCAAACATGTTGTGATACTAAATACCAGTAGGAAACCACCCGAAGATCTGTGCCTAACAGTTAGCGAGCATATGGAAAGTAACAGTATTGTAA
The DNA here is from genome assembly GCA_963277665.1 of Viscum album. Lineage (NCBI taxonomy): Eukaryota > Viridiplantae > Streptophyta > Magnoliopsida > Santalales > Viscaceae > Viscum > Viscum album. The sequence goes on from OY728166.1 coordinate 488,918,880, forward strand.
GTAGTAAACAGTAACAGTAAACAGCAGGCAGTAACAATAAGCAGTAACAGGATGATATGCAACAGTAATCAATCCACAGAACAACAAGCAGTAGTGAAGCAAACATCTAACCATAACAGAAAACCCTCTGGGAAGTACTTGCATCCAACCCCTCTGGTCCTAACCAAGAAGTACCCACAACCCTTTGGGCAGTGCACTCAGCCTAACCCCTTTGGTTTGGTCATACTAATTTATAAGACTCTCTGGGGAAGCTCGCTCAGTCAATTCCCCCTATAGTCTAGGGTAGTTAGGGACTCTCGGAGGAATATCACGCAGTCTAACTCTCTTATAGCCCCAAGGTCTCGTAACTCTCTGAGGAAGATCACTCGATCAATTCCTCCTATATTCTCAGGTCTAGCACAGACTCTCTAAGGAAGATCACTCAGTAAATTCCTTCTCTAGCCTGGAAATGTTTTAAAGAAATTCAAACAAAGTAAAGACTCTCTGAGAAAGCTCACTCAGTATACCCTCCTATAGTATATAATATCCAAGACTCTCTAGGAAGCACATTCGGTCTATCCCATGTAGTCTATAATGTCTAAGACTCTATAAGGAAGCTCACTCGATCTATCCCTATATTGCCTATAATATACAAGAGTCTCTTGGAATCTCACTCGGTCTATCCCTTGTAGTCTATAGCACCAGGTTCTCATGGTCCCATGATGGTCAGTGCATAATAATGCTATAAGGCCAAAGTACACCTATAGAGCTACTTGGCTAACCAGTCTACAGCATAACAAGCATATACAGAAGTATCATTCCATCCTACGGTCACAAGGCATGGAAAACAGGTATAAAAGACAAAGGTTAACAAAACCCAAAGGTTATAACAAGAACAAGGCATGGGAAAACATCCAATCATATAAATTACACACAAGCATGATCAAATTTACCTCTACATAAGCATGCAAGAAAGGAAGGAAATCCATAGGGTCAAAAAGGTAAATACGCAATACCCCTTTCACGGGTATTGGTGGAATTTCACATAAAACTCAAATAATTCAAAAGTTAAGGCACAAACCACCTACCTTGATGCTAGGAGATCAATATACTTTGACCACAAGGATTGATTCTCCTTAAAACGGCAAAGATCTATAAAAACGCACAAAACGGTCAACCCACGATATCTTGAGAAAGAGGAGGAATTGGAAAACAAAGCTCTAGGAGAAGGAAGAGATTACCACTACGGTCCCAATGCAATTGATAGTGGTCGATTTGGTGAACGGATGGAGGCACGGGGGCTAGAAGAAGTTTTACGGTCGTACGAGTTCTCTCAGACGGAGACGACCTAGAAGAAGCGAGTTCTATCCGTCAGGCGTGACCTTGGTCTCTTTAATGAAAAAAAGAAACTACACAGCGTGTACTTATGGGGTACACTATGTGTACTTGGAATTTCCGTACTCCGCCTTAAGCAGCCTCCACATCACCCCTACACACCGTGTGTGTGGCCCAGACATGGCCAACACACGGCTTGGCGCTGCATCAGAGTACACGGCGTGTACTTATAAAGTACATGGCATGTACTTCGAAAATTTACAGATTTTTCTCTTTTTCTAAAAAATGACCAGAAAAGGAAAAAAATACCTAAAACAAATATCTGGGTTCTTACACATGTCATGAAATTTTAATTCAATTTTGATGTTGGTTCCAAAATAATAAGTGGAAGGATAAAGATGTGTGTTGATGTTTTGTGTCTTTTCTTTTAAAGGGTTCTCTTGTGCATCTCTGTGTCGCTGATGTAAGATTCTCTTCAATTCGGGTTTGAATGGTGGTAGGTCTCCCAGAGGAGAATGCTACATGCATAAAACCCAAAAAATAAACAATTCATAACACAAAAATATATGAAAAGGTATAATATAAAACAAATAATTGTTCACAAAATTTACAAAAAACATATAAAAACACACAATAAAACCAAATCGCTCACCAGAAATAGTGCCAAAATTTGACCACTTTCTCATGAAACATCAAATTGATAAGGATTTAAAGAATATTTTGTAGTCTAGTTCAGACCCTAGGTCATCTCTCAAGGAGATTTGGTGGTTTATAGTGTGAATTTTTAATAAAAAGGAACAAAATACGGGGTGGTTTTGAAAACAGTTTTAAGAAAATGTCTTGATTTAAAGAGTTTAATAGTTGATAAATAAAACATATTTTTTAGAATTATGAGATAATGAGTTCATTTAAAGTTAACTACACTTCTTGGATATTTCATTCTTCTAAAATTATTGACATGGTTTTGTTTAATTCTTTGGTTGAGGGTTGTCAAGATCTCGATTCCCCTCTTTCCTCTTAAATCATTGCACAAAGTACCTACCCGTGACACAATAATCATTTTGTCATGTATTGGACATAAATAATATATTGATGGATACCAAATAATAATATCATCTTAAGTATGTGTTAATGAAATAGGATTCTTGTGTTTCCCAATCAGAACAACCCAATATCCCCACTTGAAATCTTAACCCAATCGTTTTTAGACAAAAAGTGTTTCACTTAATTATAACAAAATAAATGTATTCAGATGATAAGTGCATCAAGGTTAAAAATAATTGAAATATTTAAAACAAAAATTATAGAAAACCATTAGAAGAACAAGTTCCAAAACTCCCTCCCAAGTATTTGTAGCTCCCTCAAAATGAACTTCCACCATTTTGCTCGCCATCGAGAGGAGGAGGAGGCTCGGGTGGAACTTCACCTTTATACTTGATCCCCCTATGAGGATAGGGGACTCCAGAACTGCTTGGATAAATATAGGAATCATTTGTATCTCCAAAATACTAGAGCTTTTCCTCCTAGAAAAACTTACAAATGAAGATCCCATGGTGGAAATTTATAGGAAAATTGGTAGGTGGTTTTGAGCGCCTAGATTTCGAGAAACCACTTGTCCTATGGTGTTCGACAACTAGACAGTCAAATATATATTTGGAAATACTAGAAACATGTTTACCCACCTCTTTACTACTTAAATTGAATGTTTTTCACCATTTTGAAAAATATATCCTGATATATTTACAAAATACATAACACAATTGTTGACTTTGTGTAGATTTTATGTCTTGGATAGATCAGTCTGGATGGCCACCAGATGGAAGAATTGGGACTGGGTTCTTTCATAAAAGTTGTAGCCCAAGGATTATTGGGTATTCTTACAAAATTTATGCCCATTTTCATGCATAGATGTCTCATATCATGTAAACTAGTGGAAATATTTCCTTGAAAATCCATGCAGTTTGGACCATTTCCCTTCCGCATCATCCCCATCCCTCCAAGATACCTCATCCTACAATAAAATTAACAAAAAAGTGACATATCACTTTTTAACACTGATAAAAAATAAATAATTGAATAACAAATTAGGTGAAATTTGTTATTATATTTATATTTTTCAATACAAAACTAGTTTATCACAGTGGTCTAAGAGTGAAAATGAAATACTGAATCGCAGTACGATCACATATTCACCAATGTCTTTTATAGAGAATAATTTACCCAACCACAACTCTAAAAAATATAAAGTTGGGATTTATTGTTTAATAAGAATTATATAATCCTCACACAATATTAAAAACACTATAATACTCTGACTAATATATTTATATACACAAGAACCATCTCTATTTTTTATGAAACCATAATCTTCGATCACATCATCAAACTGAATATTCCATATCAAGAAATATTTCCTTAATCCATAAATGGATCTTTGCAACTTGCATACCTTAGCAAACTCATTTAGAAATATAACACCTTCAGGTTGAACCATATACATATCCTCAATAAAATTCTTATTAATAAAAAATGTTTTTACATCCAATTTATGTATACCATAATAAAAATAAGATACTATGGAATGTAATATCCAAATAAAATTTATTATCACACCAGGTGAAAAGGTTTCTCTATAGTCAATACCATAAATTTCCATGCAACCCCTTACCACCATATGTGCTTTATAAGTAGACACTCCACAATATATGTTTGTTTGCTTATGGAAACCACACTATAACTATATGGTTATAACCCATTCAAGTAAACCAACCAAGTACCAAACTTGGTTCGTATGTATATAGTTCCTTTCAGATTCCATGGATTTCAACCATTTCTAAAAATAAGAACTCTCAATAACCTCCCAGTAGGTAGAATATTTAACTTCTAAGAACACTAATTCATAAATATTTTCCATAATAAATCCATATCTCTCGACATCCTAACAAATCCTACCATACCATCGATATTCTTATGTAACTTGAATAGGTTATTCTCCCCTTACTCTTTATGGAATTAGCTCAGATTCCATCTTTGGAACATTTTCTATTCATTGTTCTTTAACTTATATAAGTTTAAATTTCCTCACACTGACTTCTCAGTCAGTGAGTTTTCATTCAAGGAAAATTAAAAATTACTCCACAAACATTTTTCATTCAGTAGGATTACAGAAATAATATCACATACTTTAGTTGGGATAACCAATAAAAAAATTATCTTCCATCCAAGCTTGTCAGAATAAAATCATTGTACATGTGATTCAAAACCCCATATCCTCCTAAAATAAATAATGTTTAATTTATCAATCCATATCTCATATAGTTTTATTTTGAATACTTTGGATGGAATTAAATTTATTAGGAATTTTAATGCCCCAAGATTTCATAGTATGTTATTTCTTCAAAGTAATGCAATAACTTCCACTACATGCAACACTGAGTTCAAGCGCACCATGACTTGCCAAACTAGCCGTTCAAAAGCGGTTATAAATAGTATTTACTGAATTTTGAACTTTATATAATCCCTATAATTTTAGAATCCATATTATGAGTTTCTCAGACATAATGTAAGAACAAATTCATTTTTTTCAGATGAAAGAATTATTTTTCAAAAAATGCAATTTTACAGCTTTTTAATGGCGAACCCTTTTTAAATCCAATATTTGAAACATTTATATATTAAATTTGGCAAAATAAACTTCTTCTTTAAAATTTAGACATAATAATTTAGTTTCAATAATTTTTTTGTGTTTTTATGATAACTTTCATATTTGGGTGAATAGTGAAAAATACTACATTTTAACCAAAAACAAACTTTTTAATCAAAATAATTTATAGTGTTGAATTATAAATTTTAATGGTTTGGAAGTTTAATTAGATTATATTTTTACCATTTAATCCAATTATGGTCATTTTAAGTAATTTCACTTTAAAATTAGACATAAACAAGTGTTAGTCTTTTGATAGTTATTATTTCTTAAAAATACGCTTTTTGGTTTTGACAACGGGAATTGATTTTAAATTAATTAATGAAACATCAATGTTTTTAAATTGGTAAAATTAAATTAAATTTTGAATTTTTAATATAAAAATTATTTTAGATTGAAGTTTTGGTATTTTTAGAAAACATTCAATTTTTTATGAATAATGAAAAACACTAAGTTATAGTGTAAAACTGAATTTTTATTTAAATAATAATTTATTTTATTAAAATATATTTTCAGTCAAACTAGATACATAATACCTATATAAGTTCAATGAAATTCATTGGAGTCAGTTTATAATAATTTTAGATATATAAAAACTTTATTAAACTTTTCATCGTCTTTTACCCACCTCCTAGGAGAATTTGCAAATTCACATAAAACATATTTTTACCGCATTTGTGAGTGGAATTTAAAAAATCAAAGAGATGCGGTTGATATCAGTAAGTAAAATTTGGTTCAATAAGATGAAAATATTTTTGGTGAATAGTAACTTTTGACTTTTATTTACCTCGGTTAAATGTAAATTAGGTAATTCAAGGTAAAAATAATGTTGTAATAGTCCAAAATTACCATAACACATGTCTTAACCTTATTTGATGAGTAATGGCCGACCATTGGCATACCTGGGTAGCTTTTGGGACCCCATGGAGCCACTTATGAATGATAATGAAACTTTAGATTAATTAATTTAAAGTAAAGGCAAAATTGACATAAACAAAAAATCTTTTAGAAATTAATTTTTATATGGTGTTATATAAGTAATATTTTTGACTATAAATATTCATTGGAAAGAAAAAAAATATTTCCTACATAATTTTATTTTTTTATAATTTTTAGACATCGAATAAATTAAATTATTTATGACACAATAATGATATAGTATTTACCTCATTAATAAATGATTTAAATAAATTAGATTATAAATATTAAAATAAAATCCAAAACATTTCAAATTATTATTGACTGATTTTATTTTGACCATGAGTCATCTTATCATATACCCTAATGATTTTTGGAACTTTAGAGACCGAATATAATTATATAATAAAATAATATTTTCACACATTCCTAAAGAGCCCCTCCTCCCCCTTATAAATAGAGACCGCTACTAACCAATTCCTAACACCTCTTAAGCCTTTAGGTTCGTCCAAACTGTTCAAAATTAAGCTCCCTACATCCCTATTCTTCTCCTACAAGACTTACCTTAGGAAAAAGGCACTTCAAGAAGTCCTTTTGGTTCAAACCAAAGGAAGTTACCCAAATTAAAGGTAACAGTTTCTCTTAACTTCTTTTCTTTTATTTTACTTCTCCAACCCCTACACTCTTTTTATTACATTCTTTTATAAAAAAATATTATCTTCAATATACTAGGATTTTGTTATGAGAAGTATTCTAACTACACTTACACACACCTCCATCTAATGGGTAAATAACATAATGTTTCTGTGGATGGAAAACTAACGCCTCACGAAACGATGATTGTTCAATTACCTCCTACCGCCTCTCATGGTGGCCATTATGATAGAACTATATTTATATATGATATATATTATGTTTATGTTTTCTTCATGCTTATTTATTTTTCTTTTATAGCATACCATAATGGTTTACATTATGGGTAAACGCGATATTTTCATTTGAGGAAGTAAGGACTACCGCCCCCTCAAAGTGATATGACTCGTTAATACCATATGTGGGATGTATGAAGGATGGAGTTAATAATATTATATGTGATATTATACTATAAGTATAATATACCTATGTATCATTATGTTTTAATTTCATTAAAATAAGAAATAGAAATGAAAGTAGCGTTCATGCGTACGTACGGCTTACCGTCTCCGTGAATGATGCATTTCATCTCTTACCCCAAAATGATATATACTATTATAAATATATGTATATACTAGATATATATGATATATATGATATCTAAATCATGAATATAATTCTGGATATAATTAAATTTGGACCATGTGAACAACTTGTAACTATAAGGTGTTCATTTTTTACTCAAGTGCCAAATATCGACAAAACAAACGTTATTAAATTAAATGATTACAGAATGTTTAAAACATGGTAATTAGTGATATAAAAGGAATAATAAACTTTTAAAATGTTCTTAATCAATTATAAATTAACTTTAGTCTATTATTCAGGATATTAAAGAATGAACGGGTCAAGTCGGACACGAGGTAAGGAGTTTCTTACCTCACTTTTAATTCCATGATATTTCCATTGTTCACCACTTATTTATTGCATGTGGTGTATTGTGTACTTCCATTTGATATATATTATCATGATTCTATTTATATTCATGATATTATTTGATTCATTTTTATGTTATTGACTATTCTTCATACGACTCAATTGATTACAACGAGGTAAGGGTTAATTTTACAACTCGTTATTATCTGAGGTTGTTTATACGTAATTATCTACTAGGACCACTTTATCATCCACATACATGTTTCTTAAAAACTTATTTCAAAACATTCTTACTATTTTATAGACTATGGGTTAATTCCATTTATACCCTTGTTTCACTTTTATAATATGTTTATAAAGGAATCTTCTTGTCGATTTCTAAAAAAGGTACGTTATGACCTTTTCGAACAAATTAAGGTAAGAATGATTTTTTAACTTATACGGTGGGTGCAGCTATTTTCCGCCATTATAACATCGTCAAAGCTTTAGTTACATGCTTATAAGAATATTTTAAAAATAAAAGTTTTCTTTATAATTGTGTGACTCTTAAATTATTTCAAAATAGAAAGAGATATTTCTCTAAAAAAGGTTTTGATTTCATCTATGTCCACATCCTTTGATAGATTTTATGTTTATTTGAAGTTGATTTATTATGATACAAAACATTCATATTTTATTGATGTTTTTGTGATATGTTTGAATATAGATGTGTTATTCGTATTCCATTCATGGTTTATGGTTAAAGTATTGACATTTTGGATTCTAGTTTTAATACGAATGTTTATGTTATATTTCAACCTCTTCATAAGATGAATGTGTTTAACTAGAATGTTCTGGGTTGCGGACCAGTAAAAGTAAGCCCTCTGGGTTGGGGTCCGGTTACAGCGGACCCTCTGGGTTGGAGCCCGGTTACAGAGGCTCTCGGGTTTGGAGTCCGGTTATAGAGGCTCTCCGGTTTGGAGTCCAATTATAGAGGCTCTCTGGGTTGGAGTCCGGTTATAGAGGTTTTCTTGGATGGAGTCCGGTTATAGAGTCTCTCTGGATTGGGGTCTTGTTACAGTTAGCCCCTAGGTCCTAGCACGATTCCTTGACACAGAAATTAATTTCTTGTACTATAAATTCCCTCGTTATGAAAATAATTTTGATGGTTAATGTGGTCATTAGACTAGTAGAATACTCATGATTATGTTTTATTGTGGCACCATTTACTCATCTCATATTCCTTCCATAAAAGTATTCATGTTTATTATCGGTAAAGGCACATGGTTTCAATTATTCACCATGCTTAATATTTATGTTATATTCTGTTGTATTGCATGCCCTTACTGAGCATTTGAGCTCACCACTTTCTATGTTTTCTTTTTCCCAGGATGCGAAGAAGTATATTATGACTGACCTGCAGGGATAGTCTATGGGATCTCAGTGTTGTCTATGGAAACAATATTGTTGTATTTTTTCATTTTATGATATAATGTAAACCTTATGAATGTATCTATTACTTCCAAGGCTACTAAACTAATCGGTCTTTCGAGACTTGATCTTTTGTGGTCATGCCAATGATACATAATAATGCACCGACTCTGGGCTTCTGGGGTCGGGGTATTACAATTGGTATCAGAGGAAGTTTAGTACAAACCCTGGAATCTAGATTTAGATAAACTCTAGTTAGATCACATATCCCTAAGATAGACTTTTAGGATTAGTATAGAAGAACTTCCTAAAATTTTTGTATTGTAGAGATTTTGTGAGTTTTCCAAGAAATACATCCCTGACTGGATACGAGTAGGTAGAGGCGGATCTGGCACAGATGTACCTAGGGGTAAAACCCAAAACCACTACTTTAAGATAGACTTGAATGGGAACTGGTACTTGACAACGAGCCTTGCTGCACTCTTGGTTACGACACTACCAGGGGATATGCTTAGGATAATTCTAATTTTCTTTACAAATCATTATGAAGGATTTATGGGTATATAACTCCTCAAACAAAATAATTTTATGATTTTGGATTATATCCACCAAATATTCAATTTACATTAGGTAATTTACAAGTTTGGAATTATTCATTTCAATTCATAAACTGACATAGTCTATGCCATTGTATAGAAATGGCTCCCATTAAAAGGAATGTGAACTCCAACAATACATATGATCCAAAGAGTAAGAAGGATCATATATTTCACAGTATTAAGCCAAAATTTAGATTGTAAATACTCTCCCATGTATTCTCAACATATGAAGAAATTGTATCATGTGTTAATAAGATAAGTAAATAATTCTCTAAGTCATATGGATTTGAAGGGAAGTAAGTGAAGAAAAGGATGGAAGATAGAAAGATGGATAAAGGGAGGAGGTAAAAGAAGGATTTTCCGATATGTGATAACTGTGGAAAGAATCGCCTTGGTAAAAGCTTTAATGGAATGAGATTTTGTTATAAGTGTGGAGAAAAAGGACACCAAGTAAGTTATTTCAAGGGTAAGAAAAAGGTTTCAAATGTAAAATACTTCATCTGCAAGGCGTTGGGACACTACGCGAATCAATGTCCTAGTCATTAGAGTATACCGAAAATGATGCTATTGGACAATAATAAAGTTATGATACTACCTCATATGAAGAGGAATGACAAGTGTTCTTGTGTTGTTTTTATAGAATTATTTGATTTGAGTGTTGTATCAGTAATATACTGGTTAAATGAATTGTGGAGATAAATAAGGAGTGTATTGTAGGACTATTTTATTTAGGATTTGAGATTATATGGTTCTAAGAAAAGTTACTAAATAGTAAGCTACACATTTTGGAAAATACATGGTTGAAGGAAAGGTACTCCTTAATATGGTCTCGATAATGAGGTAGTGATTTTGGAATAAGAGATGGTTGATTTGGATAAATTATATTGGATATTCTTGACTACCTTGAAATTGATTATTGATTTGTATATTCCATTATTATTGGATTTTACAACATTTTTTGATTGAAGGAGTATATCCAGTATTTCATAAGTAATAAGAGGGTATGAATGTAATCAATATGGTTTTATGGTAATTCAGGATGTTTTAGTGTTTTAAAAGAATACATGATGAAGGCGTTCACATGTTATTACGTGGAAAAAGGGATATTCATTGTGTTAACCTTCCTTATAAATTTTGGACTATGAGTTTGGACAGAAGTATTTTGGATAATTCTAGTTTGAGATTATTTTTGGATTACCATAAAAGGACAACCCAGAGGTCGGGTGACAACCCGTCGCGTCCGATAAGGCCGCGAGGCTTGAACCCGCAACCGAAGGGAGACAAGGGTGTATCACCAACCACTAGCCCACGTGATGTCCTGGATTGGATAATGTAGTATTTTTTAAAAGTTCTGGTAGTTGAATTATAAATTCAATTTTTTTGAACCCTGTACGAATAGGATAAATAGAATATTTTTTTATCTTTTAGAGTGAATGATGAGTTTGTGGTAGAAATTAATTAAAGGATGGAACTCTACTTGTTACGTACATTTTTTTTCTTCTCTTATTCTATGAAGAAATTAATTCTTAAACTTTAGGTAAGGGATCTTAAAACTAAAAATGTGTTATCCTAATACCTTATATTTTATTGAATAGATGATATTTTAAATCATCATAGATTGATGGCTTTGAGGCCCTCAATTCTACAATTTTTTGTGATTTATGACCTCAATCACTCCCTATAAATATTTACATTTTTCCTCTAATTATGTGTCTCTAGTTTCCACCAATTTTCTCCTAATCGAGATCATAATTTGGTGGTGACTTTTTCATTCCCCTTTTACTCTTATTAATACTAAATTTTTTTAACCCAATTTCTGATGTTGGTTTTCCCACAAAGGTATTTTCTATTTTCCACCTTTTATTTTCGAAGAACAATTTCAAATTGTGAGGGCGCAATTTATTGAATAAGAAAAGAATGTAACACCACAAGATTTCATAGTATGTTTTTTCTTCAAAGTAATGCAATAACATGCACTACACACAATACTGAGTTCATGTGCACCACGACTTACAAAACTAGTCATTCAAAAGCAGTTATGAATATTTTCAACTGAATTTTGAACTTTATATAATCTTTATAATTTTAGAATTCATATTATGATATTCTTAGACATAATGTATGAGCAAATTCATTTTTTCAGATGAAAGAATTATTTTTCAAAAAATGCAATTTTACCGCCTTTTAATGGAGAACCCTTATTAAATCCAATCTTTGAAACTTTTATATATTCAATTTGACAAAATAAACTTCTTATTTATAATCAATACATAAGAATTTAGTTTCAATAAATATTTTTTGTTTTTCTGATAACATTCATATTTGGGTGAATATTGAAAAATACTATATTTTAACTGAAAACAACTTTTTTAATCAAACTAATTTAGAGTGTTGAATTATAAATTTTAATGTTTTGGAAGTATAATTAAATTATATTTTTACCATTTAATCCGATGATGGTCATTGTAAGTAATTTCACTTTAAAATTGGACATAAACAAGTGTCAATCTTTTGATAATTATTATTTCTTAAAAATACGCTTTTTATTTTTGACAACAAGAATTAATTTTAAATTAATTAATGAAAAATAAATGTTTTGAAATTGGTAAAATATAATTAATTTTTGAATTTGGAATATCAAAATTATCTTAGGGTGAATTTTTGGTATTTTTCTGAAAACTTTAAATTTTTGATGAATTGTGAAAAACACTAAGTTATAGTTTAAAACGGAATCTTTATTTAAATAATTATTTATTTTATTTAAATTTATTTTAGGTCAATATAGATACATAATACCTATATAAGTTCAATATAATTCATTAGAGTCAGTTTATAATAATTTTAGAGATATAAAAACTTTATTGAACTTTTCACCATCTTTTACCCACCTCCTAGGTGAATTTGCAAATTCACATAAAACATAATTTTACTACCTCTGTGAGTGGAATTTCAAAAATCCAGGAGACACGGTTGATATCATTAATTAAAATTCAGTTCAATAAGATGAAAATATTTTTTGGTGAATAGTATCTTTTGACTTTTATTTACTGCGGTTAAAAGTAAATAGGGTAATTCAAGGTAAAAAGAATATTGTAATAATTAAAAATTACCTTAACACATATCCTAACCTTATTTTATGAGTAATTCCCGAACATTGGCATCCTTGGGTCGATTTTGTGACCCCATGGATCCAATTATGAATGATAATTACACTTTATATTAATTAATTTAAAGGAAAAATTGACATAAACAAAAATCTTTTAGTAATTAATTTTTATATGGTGTAATATAAGTAATCATTTTGACTATAAATATTATTTGTAAATTTAAAACGATTTCCTACATAATGGAATTTTATTTATAATTCTTAGAACTCTAATAAATTAAATTATATATGACATAATAATGATACAGTATTTACATCATTAATAAATGATTTAAAAAATTAGATTATAAATATTAAAATAATATCCAAAACAATTACAATTATTATTGGATGATTTTATTTCAACCATGAGTCATCGTATCTTCTACCCTAATGATTTTTGGTCCTTTATAAACCAAATATCATTATATAATAAAATAACATCTTTACACTTTCTTAAAGAGCCCCTCCTGCCCCTTATAAAAGGAAACCACCTCTAACCAATTCCTCACACCTCTCAAGCCTTTAGTCTCATCCAAACTCTATCAAATTAATCTCCCTACATCCCTCTCCTCCTCCGAGAAGCCTTACCTTAGTAAAAAGGCACTTTAAGAAGTCTTTTTAGTTCAAATCAAAGGAAGTTACCCAAATTAAAGGTAACAGTTTCTCTTAACTTCTTTTCTTTTATTTTACTTCTCCAACCACTAAACTCTTTTTATTCCTTTATTTTATAACAAAACCAGTATCCTCAATAAACTAGGATGTTGTTATGAGAAGTATTTGAACTAAACTTCCACACACACCTCCATCTAATGGATGAATAACATAATGTTACTGTGGATGGCAAACTAACGCCTCACGAAACGATGATTGTTCAATTACCTAGTATCGCCTCTCATGGTGACCATTATGTGGGCACAGTATTTATATATGATATATATTATGATTATGTTTTCTTCATTCTTCTGTATTTTTTATTTTATATCAAACCTTAATGGTTTCCATTGTGGATAAATGCGATAATTTTATTTGAGGAAGTTCGGACTACCGCACCCTCAAAGTGATATGACTCGTTAATACCATATGTGGGATGTATAAAGGATAGAGTTAATGATATTATATATGATATTATACTAGAATTATAATATAACTATGTATAATTATGATTTAATTCCATTAAAATAAGAAATATAAATTAATGTAGCGTTCATGCGTATGTACGACTTATTGTCTCCATGAACGGTGCAATTCATTTCTTACCCCAAAATGATATGTACTGTTATAAATAAATGTATATAATAGATATATATGATATATAAATCATGAATATAATTATGGATATAATGAACTTTTGACCATGTGAACAACTTGTTACTATAAGGTGTTCATTTTTTACTCAAGTGCCAAATATCGACAAAACGAACATTGTTAACTTAAATGATTACATAATGTTTATAACATGGTAATAAGTGATATAAAAGGAATAATAAACTTGAAAAAGGTTCTTAAAGAATTAAAAATTAACTTTAGTTTATTATTCAGGATATTAAAGAATGAACGGGTCAAGTCGGACACGAGGCAAGGGGATTCTAATCACACTTTTAATTCCGTGAGATTTCCATTGTTCACCACTTATTTACTACATATGGGGTATTTTGTACATCCATTTGATATATATTATCATTATTCTATTTATATTCATGATATTTTGTGATCAATTTGGTTGTTATTGAATTTTTTTTTACGAATATATTAATTACAACGATGTAAGGGTTAATTTCACAATCTCTTTATTATCCGAGCTTGTTTATACATAATTGTCTACTGGGGCCTCTTTATCATCCACATATATGTTTCTTAAAAACATATTTCAAAACATTATTACTATTTTATAAACTATGGGTTAATGTCATTTATACCATTTTTTGAATTTTATAAGATATTTATAAAGTAATCTTTTCTTCGTTTTCCAAACAAGGTACATTATGACCTTTTCGACAAAATTAAGATAAGAATGTTTTTTTAACATATACGGTGAGTGCAGCTATTTTCCTCCGTTATAACATCGTCAAAGATTCCCTTAAAAGCATATAAGAATATTCTCAAAATATAATTTTTTTTCTTATAATTATGTGACTCTTAAATGATTTCAAAATAGAAAGAGATATTTCTCTAAAAAAGGTTTTGATTTCATCTATGCCAACATCCTTTGATGGATTTTAAGTTTATTTGAAGTTGATTTATTATGATACAAAACATCCATATTGTATTGATGTTTTTGTGATATGTTTGACTATGGATGTGATATTAATATTCCATTCATGTTTTATGGTTAAATTATTGAAATTTTGTATGCTAGTTTTAATACGAATGTTTAGGTTATATTTCAACCTCTTCTTTAGATGAATGTATCGGACTAGTATATTCTGGGTTGGGGACCAGTAAAAGTAATCCCTCTGGGTTGGGGTTCGGTTACAGAAAACCCTCTAGGTTGGAGTCCGGTTATAGAGGCTATCTGGGTTGGAGTCTGGTTACAGGGGATTACCGATTTGGAGTCCAGTTACAGAGGCTCTTTGAGTTGGGGTCCGGTTACAGTTAGCCCCTATGTCCTGGCACGAGGTCTTGACACAGAAATTAAAGTCTGGTACTATATATTCCCTCATTATGAAAATAATATTTATGGTTCATGTGGTCATTAGACTAGTAGAATACCCATGATTATGTTTTATTATGACATCATTTATTCAGCTCATATTCCTACCCTAAAAGTATTCATGTTTATTATTAGTAAAGGATTGTGGTTTCAATTATTCACCATGCTTAATATTTATGTTATCCTTCGCTGTATTGCTTACCCTTACTGAGCGTTTGAGCTCACCCCTTTCTATGTTTTATTTTTTCTAGAATGCGAAGAAGTATATTATGACTGACCTGCAGGGATTGTCTATGGGATCTCAATGTTGTCTATGGAAACAATGTTGTTGTAGTTTTCAATCTTATGATGTAATGTAAACCATATGAATGTTTATAGTACTTAAAAGGATACTAAACTAATTGTTATTTCAAGACATGATCTTTTCTCATCATGCCAGTGATACGTAATAATGCACCGACTCTGGGTTTCTGGGGTAAGGGCGTTTCAGAAATATTGAAATTTATAGATCATATCTCTATAATGAAATAAAAAGGTCACACCAACTCCTCATCAATAAAACCATGTATAACAGGGTAGGATTCCTCTTTTCAGACACATAATTCAACTATGGTGTTCTAGGGTAACTGAGTTTTGAAAAATTATATAATTACTCAAATGATCATTGAATTTTTGGATCAAGTATTCACTACCCCAATCCAATAGGAAGAATCGTAATAATTTTTCTCAGTTAATTTTATACTTTATTCTAAAACTCATTGAGCTTTTTAAATGTTACATATTTTGGTATCATCAAAAACACATATCCATACTAAATAATGTCACCATTAAAAGTAATTAAGTACCTAAAACCACCACTTTCTTGAGGAATCATTGATTCACATACATCACTCTATATGATATCCAATATCTCACTAGTCTTTTCACATTTTCCACTAAATTATATTTGGTTATTTTTTCTAACAAAACTATTTTCATATTTTTAATGATTCAAAATCAATTTTTTCCAAAAACAAATCATCTCTTTTAAGCCTTTGGAATTGTTTTTTCATTTATATGTATAAGAATACAATTAAAAAAGTAGTTCGGATTAAAATAATTGGTTACCTTTTTATTCAAAATTTTATTAATAGGGTCATCCATATCTAGAATGTATAAACTATTCACCATATTTATAATGCAATAAAACATTTCAATATTATATATAGAAAAAAATATTTTTCTTAATAATGAATGAAAATTTCTTTTTTACATGATACTAAAATGATCTTTACATTTATGAAAGGAATATAATAACAGTTCTCTAATTCCAGAATTAATCCACATGGAAAAATCAGATCATAAGTTCAAACATCTAATCCATCAACACTTTCCTTGTTACAGACAAAAATACATATTTCAACTTTTTTCAATTCCCTTATATATAAAAAACAGTCTTTATTAATTCCAAATGGTTGATACAAACCCAATATCCAATACCCATGAATCAGAGTTGGTGAAATTTACCTTTATAACATTCACATTCAAATGATCAAAATGCTTCACTTTGAGAACACTTATCAAACAATGATATAAATATAGAGATATTGAATAGTTCATACCTATAACTGATCTCAAAATTAATATCATGATGTGATCCATAGTCTACAACAAAAATATATTTATCAGTGAATATGATATTTTATTTCTTTTCATCAAAGAATTTTTATGAAATTATGCACACTGAAAAAGATGAACTCATACATTACATCCATTTAGTTATCCAAGATCCACATTAAACTAAGGTTTTATTCCACTTTAGTTTTCATCCCATTCCTTGGATATTTACATATGGAATCACTCTAATCATAAGAATAATGATTCTCAAATAGTAAATGAATTACTCCTTATCCAAATCTATCAAATGGATTCACACAAATTTATTCCTTTGGTATCCTATCTTTTAGAGTTACCCAGCTATGTGTCTCCAAAATATAAAAGTATGATTTGGTTTCCTAAACTTTATGAATAGTCATTTCCACCATTACATATACAAGATAATCTATGGGAACCTTTCTTTAGTAGAAACTACTCAGTTGAATGATCAAGGTCTTTACATGTGCTACTTTAGAAGGAATATAAAAATTAGTATTTGAGGGGGTTTCCATTAAAAAATACATTATTAATATATATCATATGATGATTAAATCCATTTAATATCATTCAATTATCATTATCTCATTTTTTTTATTCTATATAACACCATGTGTCAATGTAGTACTATTTTCCATTAATTATTTTAATTAATTTTTGTGGAATTTAAATTTGGGAATGTTTTGGGATGAATTTTTATCTTTCTATACATTTTTATTCTATTTATGATTTTGGGAAAATAGTTTATGTTAAATCCTTTGGATATCCTTACATGGCGAAGTTTCTAGTTGTTTTTTAATATTCATGGTTTTACTTTCACAAGTAGTGCATGTCTTGGGTGACTCTTAGTAGTAACTATGCAACATTACCTTTCCATGAGTTTTTCCTAGTACATGAATTGAACATGGTTTTGAATAATATATGACAAGAATTTGATATGAATATATGTTAGTATAGTTCCATTTGGTATGGTTAATTTATAGAAAGACTAGAATTTCGAGCTCTGTGGGAAACTATGTGAGGAAATTTTGGGGAGGCTATACTAATTTAACAGTTAGATCATGGTTTATAAAACCATATGTCCTATCCATTAGAGAATACCAAAATCACATAAAAGTAAATTTCTATATTTTACCTCTTAATTTTTGATATCCGTAAGGGATTTATCCCTTATCTATATCATTTGACAAATCTAGGCATGTACCCAAGGATGCCCCTCCTTCCTTTATATTTTCACGCCTCTCTAACCATATTTAATGTATCTTATTTCAAGGTAATACCTTAATTCCACCGTCTTATGTTTTATACCCCATCCCTTATCTTATGGTTTCCCTCTCTCCCCTAAAGCCTAGTAGTTGTGGGTTTTGATACAAGGGTTTTTGGTTCTTGATCTATGATGGTTTTTTTGTTAGGGAAAACTTTATCTACCTTGATTATTGTCAAATAATAACTACCATAGGTGATTTATTCCAGGTTTCGTTCTATTTAAATGAGTTTGGTGTTTTTGTGTTTTATTTTAAAATAGAATACCATTGGGTGAATGGAAATTTAAATTTCCCTTTCTAATAAATTCTATCCATGTGTAGTGGTTTGGATTGACTTATAAAGGGTTCAAGGTGGTTTTCCACTTGGTCAAAAGGTTTTTACTTTGAATTTCGAGTGAGAAATGAAACTAATATTGATAAATTATTCAAATAATGGTTTTAAATAAATTGACGAATTTCAATTTATTTGGAATCTATTTGGGTTGGTAGATAAATTGGTGTGTGTGCTTTTAGACTTCTAGAGGATTTTTATCTGTAATTTAAGAAGGAATTTAAAATGAAAAGTGTTGTGATATTATTGAATGAATTATTTTAAATAGGGATTTTTGTTTTAAAATTATTTAACCCATTTAGATCATGATGTGAATTAAAAAGGTCTTTTTAACACCATTTGGGATTTTAATGGATAATGTGTGTATTTATGAAAGTTTTCTTCCAAATGATTTTGAGTGATTTATTTTGAAGGTTGATTTTTTAATAGATTTTTAAAGCCTGGTTTTGAAGAATGGTTTTAAGTCGAAATTTAGTCCATTGAGAATCAATGTGGAGTTGTGATTATTTTGATAAATTCCCATTTGTCACTTTGGGTGTTTTCTAAAATGGTGTTTGTGGGAGTGTGAGACCCTCTTGATCCCCCATATTATATTATAACCCCAAGGTGAGAATTATCTTATTACTTGATATAGATATGATCTGAGGGTATTGTTGTTTATTTCATACGATATGGATAAAATATAAAGGGATATTTTATTATAAGGGTGAAGGTGGTGAGATGAGATTTAATAATATGATATAATGATGCTTGTGATTTATTGCTTCTATTTGATGTTGGTTATGGGATTCCTAGTATATAAATAGAGGTATGGATAAGTTCAAGCCTAAGTATTTATTGTATTATAACTTGGGGCAGTGGCCTGCGAGACCGAGTGATCTTGAAAAAATGTATTGTGGCCCATTATACATAGTTAGCTGACAGAATGTAGTGTGTCCAGCTAGACCAAGTATGATAGTAGAATATATTGTGGCATGTGGTAGCACTATACACCCAAGATGTTTATTTATAGATATTCTTATGGGACTATTGATGATATTAATAGATTTATTAGTGCTGACATTGAAATCATGTCATTGGTTTAGACCAATATACTTTATTCCTAAGAGTTCCCCATAATGCTTTGATCCCTTTTTGGATGACTTAGGATATTTTGTAATATATGTGTTTTATTGATATTTCCCTAGTTGTTGATTGGTGTATAGAATCATTGTTATATTTTGAATATTTGGAATGTTTAATTTATTTTTTGTACCATTTAAGCTCACTCTTTGGTGAGTATGGTTTTTGGGTCACGTTCAAAATTATTATTTGAAATTATTTTGAAATTAGAATTTAAAAATAGGTGTCTGAGTTTAATTAAACATTTGAGAAATATTTCAAAGGATGATAAAGTGTTTTTTGGTTTATTATGTGTTTTATTACAAAGTGTGTCTCTTTTGGTGTTTTAAAAGTGTTTATAAAAATATTTTTAATCTTACCATCTTCCTTTTATAAGAAAGGGGGAATTTTTTTATAAAAAGGGACTAAGGCTTGAGAAATTGTTTTCAAGTGATGATTTTCATTTAAGAAAAATAGATTCATTTTTGTGAAATGTGTGAGTTTTGTTTTTCTTTTATAGACTTTTTAATTTAAAACTGATTTTCAATTATCTTTTAAAACTATTATAAAATGGATTTTATTTTATAATTAATTCTATAAACTTTTTGGTTCTTAAATAATGGGATCGATTTCACTCACACCTTGCACACACCACTCAATGTATGCAACTCTTGTGATTTTCTTCCATGTACATTGGATTTGGTCTCCCTTTTATTTGGGTGTGATTTATTTGGGATGGTTGGATTGGGATATGTAGATTTATCATTGGTCAAGACGAGTTTACAAGTAATACTATTGTTTCCCCCATTGGGATCATTATGTATTGGATTTTTTTTAGAAATTATACGTTGAGGAGTTGATGCTTATTCATTTACACTCTATCAACTTATGTATTTAATCCCACCTTTACTTTTATTTAGTCTCCAATTTACTCCTTTTATTTTACCTACTTAATCTTATGTGGTTATGGTACCATTAATTTTTTCTTTGGTTAAGGTTTAAATCATTCCCAATGAACATGTTATAAGACCCTAGTACTAGTTTCCATCCCAGGGTGATTGAGAACACACCTCAGCAATGCCTCAAACCTACTTTGGAGTCCAATTGAAGGATACATCATCATTTTTCATGAAAAAATGGTATAAAATTATTCTCTTATTTAATTTATTTCATGTATGGGTATTATAAAGACTAAGATCATCATCAGGACTTAGGTGGAGAGTTTGGGAAAGTT
Organism: Viscum album; assembly: GCA_963277665.1. Lineage (NCBI taxonomy): Eukaryota > Viridiplantae > Streptophyta > Magnoliopsida > Santalales > Viscaceae > Viscum > Viscum album. The sequence continues at coordinate 488,939,754 of OY728166.1, forward strand.
CTTGGCTATCTCTTATTCACACTAAACCTTGAGGTTTCAAGGGTATTTTGAACTTAAGTACTAATTTAGAGTTCATATTTTAATATATTTGATGGATTTTGATATGTTGTTATAATTATTTGATCCCTGTTGATTGTATCGGTAATTTCAAAGGTCGGTTTTAGTTTCATAGGTGAAAGTGGTGAATGAACCAAAGTTCCATTGTAGACCACAGTCTGGTAAACCATGTGGTGACCATATTGAATGGATATGTAACCATGAAATTTCATGTTCTATGGTTGGTGTATAGTTTAATATCCTATGATTCTAAACTATGTAAAGTTTAGTTTCTACTTTGTATTTATTTCTTCCTCAAATCCCTAGATTGATTCAAATAGTGTGTGATATTAGTCTGTTATCAGATAATGGAGCATAATTGGGGTTTTCAAAGTGTTTTAATATGGTTAAATGTGGTTTAATTAGAAAATTTTTAGGGTTTTATTGGTTTTTTTTAAATTGGTGAATTTTTCCATGTTTTCAAAAATGGTTTTGTGATGATAAAAAGGAATTTTATGGGATGATATGTTTATGAAAAACCATTTTATAATGATTTTATTAATATATTTGGTTTTATTTTTAAAAGATGAGTTGATTTTTGTTTATAGTGGATATACAAAATTTGTTTTGGGTAAAAATTGGGTTTAAGATTCAAAAACATAATTTGTGAAAATTTTAATTCTTAAATAAGGGATATATTAAAAATTATTTAACAAAATTGTATTCAACGGTAGATTGATTTCGAAATGAAATTTTGAATTTTATTTTAGAATGGAAAATGGGGTATGAAGAATAAATAATTTTTAGTTCTATTTTAATAACTATGAAATTTTTTTAATATTATCGGTTTTGTGAAAAAAATTAATGTGTTTTAAAAATGAGCTAGGGATTTTGTGAAAAAAACCATCAAATTCTCCAGTTTTGAATAGTAAATTATTTCATGAATTTGAAAATGATATTTTTTTTGTTTTCCTCTATATATAAGGAACTATTAAATTTTATTTAAGGGACATGGATGAGTTTAAAATCATGTATCATATTTGTTTTTTAGTGCCTTATAAGAAGGACTTGATGAATGTTAGGGTGTTGTCTCTAGGTGTCCTCCTTACATGGTTTCGTCCATTTTCTAGAATTGGAATCTTCTATTCTTGAATCTATGAGAATTAAATTGTATTTGGGGGATTCAAATATTTATTTGGGATTTAGCGCTTCTCTGGTGAGTTTTATTCCCCACATTTTTATGGATTTGTGGATAAATTTTGGATTCTCATCTTGGTTAGTTTTCTTTGGGAATAAGGATTTGGTAATGAATCCTTATGGGTGTTTCGGTGGGATCTAATGAGATTGGATTGAATGATATTTTTTCTTTGATGGACTTATTTTATTAAAAATCAAGGATTCTTGAGTCATTATCTTATAGTTGGAAATAGATCTTGAACCAATGTGTTGACCTTTGGGATTTTTTGGATTCCTTTGGGTTTCTAGGTTTTGGTGTATGCCTTGTTATTTGGGATACCTTTTTTGGAGTTATTGATGTTTTTACACATGGTGACCATTTATAGGTTAGTTTATTATAAGTATGAACATGGGTAACCTTTGGGAAAGTTTATGGTTAATTAGGATGAATGTTTCCTTCAATAGTTTGGTCACTTAGTAGTGCTATATGTGTGGGGTTTTCAGGGGATAGTGTTTTAAGATTAAGGTCCTAGTTTACCCATTGTGTAAGGTGAAGAAGGTCAATATCCCATGTTGTCGGTTGTTATGGAATATATATAAGTTTACCCTCAAGGATTTGATGCATGTTAATCTTAGTGGTGGCTTTGTCATTTTGGGTGTTAAGCCCTTTTGAGGTTGATTTTCTTTTGGGATGTGTTCACCTAGGGTGTTATAATGGTTTACTTAGTGATAGTTTTTTATTGAAGTATTAGGTGAATTCTGAGGATTTTTTGTAGATATTTTATTATAGTTTATGTTTTCATATCATGGGTTGTTCCCATATTATACATTATTTATGAAATTTATAAATAGTGTGGAGGCCCATATTCAGTCTCCATCTCCTCGAGATTCATTTTGGTAATTTTGTGTTTGTTCTTATTTGAAAAAATCCATAATTTTATATACATGATGGTTTGGTATAGAGTAATAATCATAGATTGGGGGTTTACTTCACTGGATCCTCTCTAGTTGATTCCATCTAACTCACCTCATTCTACTGGGTATTTTTTTGGATCGTTTTGGATACTTGTGTTTGGAATAGGGGATTTTTGAGGGAATAAAGTAGTATAATGGAGATTTTGTAACACCCTAAATCATATTAGAACTATTTTCCATTAATTGTGTTAATTAATTTTATAATAATTTAAATTTTTAAAGTTTTGGAGTGAATTTTTGTTTTTCTAGTGATTTTTGTTTTTCACATGGTTTGGTAGCACACTTGGGTAAACAATGTGGATACCATTACATGGGTAAGTTTAAAGTTTTTTTAAATTTACATGGCCTAACTTTCATGGGTATCACACAGATTTGGTGATTCTTAGCAGTAATTGTGTGGATTTACCTTTCCATGATTTTTCTCTATTACATAGGTCAAGAAAAATTATGAAGACCATGCAATACGCATGTGTTATGACTCTATGTTTGGAAAAAAAAATTAGGATTAATGTATGGGTATAAAACCTTGTGGATCTAATGAGAAAAACTGTGTAAAGAAATTTTAGAGAGGCAATGGAACCTATACTATTGGGGCATGGTTTACTAAACTATGAGGTATAACCATAAAAACATTTTAAAAACACTTAAAAGTAATTTTACAAAATACCACTCTCTATTTTAAGAGACCTAATGTTTTCATCACTTCACACTCTTATTAAAAAAAGTTATACGCACACCTTTGGAGGTCTCTCCTCTTTTACTTTGGATTTTAAATCCTCATATAGATTCCTTTATAATAATTCCTTTATTAATCTTTTTTCTTCTCCATGTTCTATTTTATTTTGGATTCCATCTATCCTATTAATCCTAAGGGTTATTGGGTTTAAATTTATGTTTTGTGGTGATTTATTTGTGGGGATTGTGTTTATTAAGGATTATATGAGGTCCATTGATGCTTGCTAAAGTGTTCTCTGTTTTAGGCAATGACTTTTTTCTTTAGTTTCATTGAACCGAAAAAGGTGTTTTTAAATTTTATCTTAAATTGAAATTCTATTTAGTGGTTGGTAGTTCTAAATATCTTTTATAATGAATTTAATACAAGTTTGGGGATTTTGAAATATTTATAATGGGTTCATTCTGGTTTTCCACTTAATAAAATGGTTTTTACTTGGTATTTCATTTGGGACTTGAAATTCCAAGTAGTGATAAAATGTTTAAATAATGATTTTAAATAAATTGTGGTCTTTAAAGTGTTTTGAAACTATTTGAGTCAAGAAATAATTTATAAATTTTGTTTTTTTTCTTCATCATGCTTTATCTTTGTAATTAAATTGGTGATTAAAAAATTCCAATTGTTTTTATGTTTCAAAATCACATGTCCCCATTTGGGTCATGATGTGAATTAAAAAGGGGGTTTTAATCTCATTGGTCATTTTAAATGATAATTTGTTGATTTATAAAGGGTTATATAAATGGTATTGAGTTAGTTATTTTGGAAGATTATTTGTAAATGGATTTTAAGAGCACGATTTTATATAATGGTTTAAGTGGTACTAAAAATCCTTGAGAATCATATTAGTATTTCCAATATTTTAATAAAGGCTTATTTGAAACTCTGGGTGTTGTTCTAAATGGTTTATGTGTCAGTGTGAGACCCTCTTAACCCCCCTTGTTATTATGACCCCTATGGGGGATATTTATTATTCCATGATGTGGATATGACTTTATGGTAATGTTGTATATTTAATATGATATGGATAAATTGTAAAGGGGTTGTTTCTTGTAGGGGTGAAAGTTGTGAGATGAGATTTAAAACTTTTATATATTGATGCATATGATTTATCTCCTCTGTTTAATTTCAGTCATGGGATTCACAGTAGACTAATTAGAGGTTTGGATAAGTGTAATTATTATTTCATATTATTTTTGGACTAGGTGTGTTGGCCCACTCGAAAGAATGAGATAGTGAAATGTATTGTGACTTTCTAGACCGATTGATATAGAAGAATGTATTGTGTCCTATTAGATTGAGTTATCTAGTGTAATATAATGTAACATGAGGTAATTTTTTGATCCTATGATTTTTATTAATAATTACTCTAAAAATAATACCAAGTGAATTTAAATATTTATCAGTGTTGACCTAGGAATCATGTCTCTAGTTTAAAAAAATTTACTTGAGTACTTAGAGGTTTCCCATGATTCTTTGATCCCTTTTTGGGATGACTTAGAAGATTCTACTATATATGAATTTTATTAACATTTCTTATCCATTGATTAGTGTATGAAACCATTATTCTATTAGGATTATTTGAAAATTTTAATTTAATTTTTATTCCATGGGTGATTACAATTATGTGAGTATGGTTTTAGGGTCACATTGAAATTTATTTGTTTAAATGATTTGAAATATTAAATTGAAAAGAAGGTGGTGACATTGGATATTACTATTTGAGAAATTTTTTTAAATAGGATAAATGTATTTTGGTTTGTTACATATATTCTATCAAATGGATCATCTTTCAATGTTTTAAGAGTGTTTGGGAAAATATTTTTAATCCACCCTTCTTCCTTTTATAATATGGGGGATATTTTTTTCTAAATAGGTATTTATTTTCAAGAAATGGCTTTCAAGTGATTCTTTAAATTTTAGAAAAATAAATCCATTTTCTTGAAATTTGTGGGTATTATATAAATTTTTTATACTTATTTAGTGAAAATATTATTTCAGTTGTCTTTTCAAACTAGTGTAAAATGGATTTAAATTTGTATTTAATTTCACAAACTCTATGGTTCTTACCTACCGGGATAAGTTTTTCTTATATCCTACATACACCACTCAATGGATGATACTCTTTTTATTTTCTATTAGGTGACTTTGATTTTCTTTTCTCCCTTTTATTGGGGTTTGGGTTGTTTATTATGGTTTTATTTGGATTTGGAGAGTAACCATGGATCAGAAAAACTTTGTGGGTATCCCTTTTATTTTATTTTCCATTAGGGTTATTTATGTATTATATTCTTTTAGAATTTATTCCTTTGAGATATGATTCTTATTCATATATTCTAAATGTTATTGTTTATTCAATCCCACATTTTCACTTATTTATCCTCTATTTTTTCATTTTATTTTTGTGTATTACTCTGATGTGGTTATGGTATCCTTGATATTTTTTCTTGTTAAGGGTGAAATCACACCTAATGATCATGTTTTGAGACCCTAGTACTATTTTCTAACCTACAGAAATTGAGAATGTACATTTGGTATATCATAGACTAGCTTATAAGTTTGATGGAAGGATATCTTGGGTAGCTTCATGACATTATTTTTATGTTTACATTCTTATAACATTTTAATTTTTGAATCCCTATTTCATCCACCAAATTAATGTGTTAAAAAAACATTAATTTGTAACTCTTTTCATAACCCATAAGTGTGTGTTACTTACCAAAACAGAGAATTAAAACATTTTTATACATATCTAAATGGTCACATGAATAAGGCACATGAAATCTTCATGTAAAGTCTTATAGTTATATAAGATTAAAAATATTTACACGAGTAAGCTCGGGATGAGAGAGAACCAACCACCAAATTTATAGAATAAGGAACGAGCCTCCAATATAGTGGGAAGTCTAGTCCCAAGTACCTCTCTCTGGGGATACATCACTCAATATATAATACAATTCATAAAAACACTAAAACATAATATGCACAAACTATATTTAATAACTATTTTAGAAATCATTACTTTAGTTATAGACTAATGTCATGGTAGATAAAAACAAATTATTATAAAATTTCACCTTCCATATAATGTAAATATTTAAAATCAACTAGAATCAATTTATCTATTAAATTTATCAATTAAATTTATCAATTAAATTTATGATGCACAATATTCAAAATTTTTAAAAATTTATAATCATTAGTTTTTAATGGAATAATCAAAATAAATAGATACTTTTTATGTTCAAAACATGAGATACACATTTTGACATTTTATATTTAATTTTGGAATGAAAAATCCCATTTTACATGGAATAACACTTATAATTTATAAAAATTTATAAATATTAATAATATTCGTTAAAATATTTTGTTTTTAAACTTTTATAACTATATTGAATTTTGTGACTGATAATCCTATGTTCGGTCAAAAAATATGATTTAAATAGTAGAGAAATAATGTTCATATCAATAATTTTCTTTAACATAAACTTCTATCATATGATATGATTTATATCATCACTTATGACAAGTACACTTTTAATTCTCCTGTCTTTTGTACTAAAAGAGTTCCACAGACACTCAAGAGGTTGTTGAATTGGGTTCTTAAAATTTTTCTCCAATCTAAAACCTACCACTTAAATACTGTATAAAAGTGTCCCTCTTTTCTTAAACAAATTTTTGGTAGAAAATAAAATAAGTAGGAAAAAATAGATCTATAGTCATTTGCATAAAAAAATCTCATAGTCCACTGTAGCAGTCACTATAATAGTCACTGTAGCAGTTACTGTAGCAGTTAATGTTCGGTACTGTAGCAGTCGGAACTATTCACCTGATTTGGGCCTTAGGGCCACCGGTTTGGGCCTATGGGTCTCAAGGGCCTTCGGGTCATCAAAGGCCTTCGGGTCATAGGGCCTTCGGGCCATGTTGACCATGGTGTAGCCTAGTTCACATAGAATAAGCCCCACAAGACGATCATAGCAACAGGAGTAGCAGCCACCAGATGCAGAGCTAACCAGATTGGAAGAATGAGAGGGTATGACAGCCACCGTCGGGACCAGGCACCGTTTATCTTTGTATGGCGAAATTCTAGTCGATCAGCAATGCAAGGTGGGGAGCTAGGTGATCAATGATGCAGAAAGATGGAGAGGGGCAGTTTAAGTGGGACGGGCCTACGGGTTATATATTGGGCATGGTATGCCTCTAGGCCTTCATTTCATGTATTGTTGGTTTGTTGGGCCTTGTTCCTTGGGCCTACGGGTCATGTAAGGGTTCCCCTTCAACCCTTAAAAGGGGTATTATCCATAATAAAAATAAAAAATTAGGCTTTTGGGCTATTCGGGCACTTGACTAACACCCTCTAAATGAGTGTTGATTTTCACTATACCATCCCTTTTCTTAAGGGCTACCCAATTGTGTGAAAATAGATTTTACTAGGTAAAATATCCAGAATATTTTTTCAGTATCTTATTATATGTCTTATACATAGCCTCTAACTATGATCAACATAAGGATTGTGCACCATCAAGTAATATATAAGTAGAAAAATAATTCCAATTTAGCACATAGTTTCTAGTACCAACATGAATTTGATTGATATTCATGAAACAAATAATAATGTTTAAAAATTTCTCTAAATATAGTTTTTTAATGTAGATGAACTTGAAATCATAGAGTAGTACCAGATCTTTAATTTTAGTCATGTTGTAAAAATCATGAAAGATATAGTTTGTTCAAGAAGTAGTTCTAGTATTTTTCTAACTATATAAACCAAATATACATTCTTATATTATTATATTTGAACTCTTATATAAATTAGAATTATCAAGATTAAATAATATAATAATCATAAATTAATATTATTCCTTTTATATATGGATTTTTCTCGAAAAATATAAAATTTAATTTAACCATTTTGGAGTGACTACTGTCTTTCTTGGAACTGCACAATTTCATAGAAATATTGACTTTAAATAACTCCTCCTATTTAAATTCCAATATCACTACTTTTGATGGCACTAAAGTAGGAGTATACTTTTTATAAATTACTATAATAGTAAAAAATTCTTGAGAATATAAAATAATATCATAAAAATACCAAAAATTTTAAGAAATTCGTTTCATAAGCCCTTAATATTAATAAGACATTATATCTCTATGTATTTTTACTCTCTGTAAGTCTTTAGAATAATCCTTTTCTCTGATTGTAATTATTTTTCTTAATCTTTTGAATTTACCTTTATCTTTTGTTTTTTCCTAAAATCATAAGTATTCCATTCTGAATGTAATATTTTTCTTTCATATGTATGACTTTCTTCCAAACATAAGTCTGTTCTTCCACTCATATGTATTTACCAAAATTTATATCTTTTAGATGTTGTGAAAACTCTAGAAACTTGATCAAAATAATTTCTCTATAAAAACTATATATCTTTGAGCATATGACATACAGACTTGAAAAAAAATTTCCCAGAATAAAAAATATATTTTAAAATATTAGTTACATTAAAACAATATATCTTAACACATTAAGAAAAATAGTTAGTTATAAAAATGAGGATTTTTTATCATTAAAATTTATGAAAAATTGAGATATATTGGAACAACCTTAGTGTGTCCTGTAATCTTCCCCATTTTGATGATAAAAAAACCTATACAACTATAAACATAAAATTTTACAAATTCCCATAATATAAAATTTCAAATTAGTGTATTTAAATAGTTGTAACAATTATAATACAACAAAAAAAATAAAATTGAGCAAAATTTTGTGTTTCTTACTTTTTCTTCTCCCCTTTCTGTGAGATCAAAAAGGAATATATATGAATTTATGTTACACAGTAAATAGAGAACGATAAATTTTAGAAATATAAGAACATGTGACTGAAATGAAGTACATTATGGAATTGATGGGTAAGAACTGATTCAAAAAATTAACTTTAAAAATACAAAAAAATAATGGAAATAATACATTGAATTTTATTAAATAAATAAATAAATTACTAATAAACACAAAGGGTACATCATCCAAATAGAAAAGAAAAATTCTTTCTCGAGTTTATAATTGGGTTGTGCTGAAGTTTCAATAAGGTAAATAAGAGAAAATTGGGTACCTAGGTCAAGAGTTCCTTTCTTAAATAATCTTGGAATATGTGTAGCAAGGCTCTTTTCATACCTATTAGCTCTAAGGATAGTTTTACCTCTACCCTTATAGGTCCTAATAGATAAAATGTTATATAGAATTATTTTTTTATTTTCTTCATAAACCTTATAAACTTTAGGCTAAAAAATATTATGTTTTGGAGGTGATAATCTAGCTCTAATAGATGATTATAATTTGGAAAGATTAAAAAATTCACTTTTAATGTCAAGGTGTAAGGTAGGACACCCAAAAAAATCTTCCACACCATTATTATAAGATATATATTTATTTATTTGTATATTACCCATAAAATATCCACTTATCATCTCAAAATTGATTTCTTAACTATATTCAGCTTTCTCATTAGATCATCCTTAAAATAGTAAAGTATTACTATATAACCCATTTTTAGATAATAAATTTTAGATCTTATTCATTTTTAAATGATCATATCCATGTTAGATGGAGGAATCCTGAATAATATCCTCTAAATAATTAATTTTTTAACTTTTTAAATTAGTAATATTCATAATATTGTAAGTGAAATTAAAAAAATTCTGATAGAATCTCTTGAGAAGAAGGAGGTTCAAGATCGGGCTAGTATGATGGTATAAGATTAAGGATAAGTGAGACAAAATTTGAGGTTGGTTATACAAGACAATGAGTGTATTCAAGATAAATTTATAAATTAGTTTCATCCTATATTTTAGAATAAACCATCTTAACTTCCTTAAGGAAATATCTAGGGGAAAACTACTCCTGAATCAGTTCATAGGACACAAAATATATTTCTAGGATACTTACTCCAAGAGTTATTTTAAATCTGATTTCAAAAAAAAGATATATCATAGGATTCCAGCCTCTAAATAGTCTTAGGCTCTTATAATTCAAGTAAAATCAGAAAACCATTTTTAAATCATCTTGAGTTAGCTATTTAGGTAGTATAACAAGAGTATATTGAGATATAAATTCATATATATACTTATTTAACCCTTCAAATTGAGATTATGTTTGAACTATTATAAAAATATATGGATTATCCAAAGTAAATTCGAATAATTTTCTCTTAGATAAATCTATAAAATATCACAACTTTTAATAATATATTTTTTCAATAAATTCCATTACTTTTAATCAACTATATTGTCAAGGTTCTGATTGATTTACTTCTTACTATTTCTAAAAAAACCAGAAACTATCTTGAAATATTATATCTCATTCATTTAAAAAATTGAATACATTATCACATTCAATATTAGAATCCTAAAAATCAACAGATAAACTTCTTTGAAATTATTGAATAGTATTCATAAAAATAACATCATACTACAAGAAATGGACCCATTCACATAGAATACATAGATTAAAAGAAACAATTCCAAAAATTCTATTAACAATTTCAATCTCTTTGATAGTAGAAGATTAAATATTTTATTGAGTATACAAAATATTCTTAATGAATACAAATTGGTATATCAATATTATTTTCATCATATGAATTCTTATTTTAGAAACATCATTCTCTTTTAGGTTTATAAAATCTTTATTCAACCAATCAAACTCTTATTTAGGAACTAAATATTATTTTAAATCAATCAACTGGTATTTTTAATATCTCACTTCCATCATTACTTATATCTAATAACTTTTTTAAATAGGTTGAAGGTTCCTCAGTAATACATCTTGATCATCCATCATCTTCATCATGATAGACAAATCAGTTTTTTAGACTGAGGTTATCTTTATGCTTGGAAGCTCATAGCTCAACCTTGAGCTCATTTATATCCACTTTGACATTCTAAAACACATTAAGTACATCAACTAAAAAAATATAAACTCTATACTCAATGTTATAATTACTATCACTCTGGTTGACTGGATGTGTAGAATCTATTTCTTTATCAGTTCCAAAATATGATAGCTTTTCGATTTTTCCATATAATGGAAACTCCTCACTATCTTCTTTTCTTATAAGTATTGTAATATTTTGAGATAAAATATGATTATATCTACTTAGTTGAGAGAATTAAATATTTAAATCGACTAATTATTCAAGGTATTCAAGGTTTTTAAGGAGATATTTCTTCGAATTTTGATTTGATATTTGAGCTCAATATTCTTCTTACACTAACATTTTATCCCCAGTAGTTTCTTATCTGGATTGTGCTTAAGTATCTTTAATCTCCATAAGTGTTGCATCTTCATTTTTTAATCTATATCCAGAACTAATTTGAGTCTCATCATCCTCATCCAAAGCACTAACCTCAATAGTATACCTATAAAAATTTGTAGTAACTTTTTCTATTTCAAACTATAATTCAACAATATGTGATATTTCACTATCATCACTGAACTCCCACTTAAAAAGAGCTACATACTTAGGGTGTTATTGTCTTATTTACTCCCTACAAGAAGCAATAGGTTCTTTATGATATTCTCTTTTTAAATTAGTTTCTTCATCTTCCTTTTCACATTTCTTTTTTCATAATTATCTTATTCTTAGAGAATCCACAAACAATTCCTTGTTTCTTAAAAAAACTATAATATGGGGTGTAATGCCTTTATAACTTTTTGAACACATATATACTAAGTTCCACCTCTTTTTTCTTAAATAACATGGTTAGTATCCTTCCATAAGGATATAAAATAATCATTATCTATAACTGACTATAATAATATATAGGTCCCCATGTATCTAGGAAAGTTTATTTTTTCCTCATTTAGAAAAAAATTCATTTGATATATGTCTTATAATAGTACCATCTCAAACTCACCACCACGCTAGGATATTATGTTCTAGATAAAATTTAATAAGAATCTTTGATCAGGTTCTAAATCCTTTTGTAATTTCTTATCAATAGTAGGAGATCTAAATAGTGTATCCATAATGAAAAAAATTACTAATTTCATTATCACATAATGAATAATGTCTAAACATATATCTATCTCCATATGGATAGTGAAAAAATTATTCATCTCTATTATATAAATGGATATATTTTCTCTATTTTCCATCAATTCAATAGTATCTTTATTTTGACCAAATAAAAGGTGACCATATTCATAGAATTTCCATACTCATTTAACAGTTATTGTTTTGCAATCTTTCTCATCAATTACCCATCCCCAAATGTAACATATTAAAACCTTTATTAGAAAAATGTTTTTTAGTTTAACCAACAAAATTAGATACTTTTTCTACAATGAAATATTTTATATTTATTTCTCAACATTTCCTTATTTAATATTCCTAAAGCTCCATAATAATCCCTTTTAGATTTCACAATACTTGAAGGCATTGAGAGGTTGAGAATGGAAGGTCTTAAGTTTTGGATTCAGCTGAAGGGGAGAATAATCTATAAGTGTTCACAATAAAGTGGGTTTGAATCAAAAGACCATTATAATTTTAATTTTTTATGAAAAAAGATATTATTTTTTTCTTTTTCATGACTAGGAATGTGATGGTTTGGAAAAAAAATTAAACCCTATTAAAGGATAAATGAATAATTAAATTTGTAAATAGTGAACATATACAACATCATATAAATAAATATATATCCTGAGAATGAAATAAAATAGAATACTTAGATAGTGGAGAATAAATTTTAAATCAGAATAAAGTCATTTATATTCAAATAATCTCAATTCCCTTATGATAAAATAAATCTGATCATCTAGTAAAGGATTAGTAACAATTTTGGAAAATTCATTTTGATTGAAAATAAATTCTAAAGTGATATTAACTTTTGTGAGTGATCCCTTAGGAAATGATGTCATAGATCAATGTGTTTAGTCCTTGAAGGGGTATTGGTTTTTTCAAAATGTTGATAGAATAATAGTTATTACATTTAACTAAAACATAGCCAAAATTTGAATAAAATACATCAAAGTATGTTTCATCCATAACACTTGTGTAAAAAAACTACCAACTACAATTTAATTATCTTTAGTGGTTGATAATGCAACTAAGTGTTGCTTCTACTTGACCATAAAATAATATCTTTTTTCTAGACAATGACTGATTTTATATTTACTTTTCTTATTTAACCTATAACCTATATTTTCATAATAAAAATATGAAAATAAATTAAAATAATAATTTTTAGTAAAAGTAAATAAATTTAAATAGTTCTTTTTAAATACCTTAAAATTCATTTGGAAGCTGTGAAATAAGACTCTTTAGGTTTTCAGGAAATATAACACATAAACACGTAGAAGATATAATTTTTTTCAACTAGTAGTAAGATATACCAAGCTTCCAATATTCCTCCATATAATTTTTTTTCAATTAGCTTACCAGATTCTTCTAAATAAATTTTACAATTGGAACTCATTGAAGTTTAATATACTTTATTTTTTCACGTCTAATAATTTTTAGTAATTCATGTATGTATTTTCATTGATTTAAAACATTCTAAAAATAATTTGGTAATGTTTAAAAACTAAGAATAAATTTCAACTCACCCATCATTCTTATTTTAATTTTCTTTTAAATAAGTTTTGAAAAATAATTAAACAATTTTTTATTTTTAAAGAGAAAACTTACATGAGTAATATAAATCTGAACTAGAAACATATCTTTTAATGAGTTTTTCTTAAATAAATTTGTTTCTTCCAAGACTGAATCAAAATTATTTGACAAAATTAATTAACTCAAACTTTCATACCAATATTTTGGTGCCTTATTAAGACCATACAAATATTTTGTATGTTTAAAAAAATAATTTCGAAAATGGGGGTCTTCAAAACCTAGAGGTTGTTCAACATATACCTTTTCCATTAAAACCCATTTAAAAATATAGATTTTTCAATAATTTAAAATTATTTAAAATTCATATAATATTTAAATGAAAATATAATTATAATTAATTCTAACCTAGCAATAGGGGAAAATGTTTATTTATTGTCTACTATTTCCTCCAGGTTATAAACTTTAATAACTGTTTATTCTTATTATTCGTGATCACACCATGATCATTTTGAATACCTAGGTAATCCTAGAAATAAATAAATGTTATGATTTATATGTATACCTTTTATGAATTTAGATTCATCCTTGTTTTATAAATAATTTTATAAAAGTTTTCAGTTGAAAATGGAATATTACTATTTAACTAAATTGTTTTTATGAATTATTTAGTTTTATAATAAAGATAAATTTCTTGATTTTAAAATTTTAACTTGATGAAAATAAATTCATTTTATTGAATCAAAATATCAAATATAAATTAGGTTGAATTTTTCATATTTTCTTAAATGATTTATTTTTGAGTGAATAGAAAGAAATTTTGATTTTTACAAAACTATCATTTATTTTCATTGAATCGTGTAATTTAAAGGTCCATTATATTTCGGATACTATTTTAATATAAACCCAAACTTTACATACATAAATATTACATATTATTAGACAAATAGTCATTACATATTAACATGATCCACACATGAACTATAAAGTCTTAGAGTATTTGAAAACTTTTATATATAAACAACTTGTACATAAAAGGATATACATCATCACTCATTTAGTTTTTCACAACTAGCACTCCTATTATACATACCCTAATTAAAACCATTATTCATAACCTAGGGAAATGAAATATAAGGGTGATATAAGAAACTTAGTGAGAGTAAACATAATAGATATCAATCGATGATCATAAATGACCATAATACAATAATGAGGGTATGATAATATGATCATAATATAAAAAATTTATACCTAAATATTCAATTATCTTTAATTGTGAATCACATAATATGGATTTGTCATAATAAAATATAAAATTCATTATAGCATGGAATTATCAATAATCAATCATGTATCATGATAAAATAACATAATAATAACATATAAGTTTATTAATTACACATAATCATATAAAACCATTTCTTTATTTAAGGATCATTACCAATACTATCATAGTAGATTGGGTTCACTCCTTGTTCTATTATTTCCATAGTCAATGTTCACACCCATGACTATCATGATGGTAAAAGTCCCTTTGTACAGTCCGGTGTTTTTGAACTGGGTTTAAATTATGAAGGTTTTTGAATTTTTATGGTTTATCAATTGGTAGGTTTTTAAACCAAACTCCAAAACTTAATTCCAAGTGTTAGAATACTTAAAGGTGTCTTTTTTGGACTAGTGCATATACCTGATAATTTTTGTGGGTGTCCCAATAACTCTCAGGAGAACCAGATCCAGAAAAGTCCATTTCAATGGATCTGCACGGGTTGTGCATAGTTGCGGTCCAACCCCTGCAGCTTACCTAGTATAATATTTTATTTACTTTAATTAAATGATATTAAATGAGACATTTTTGTTTAAATATAAATATGTGTTAATAAAAACAATGTTTTTATTTTTTTAAATTTGGTGTCGTAAATTATTTGGATGTTAAAAGATATAATTGCATGATTAATAGGGGTAACATTTACGTTCAAAGATTTAAATTCCATGATTAATGGGGTGTAACTTTTATGTGAAATTAATGTGGCTTTTAGGTATCTCAAAGAAATGTTTAATTAAATAAATATTTTTGGAATTATTGAAGAAGCATTATTAATAAATGGAGGTTTTTGGGTTATATCAACGGTTTGAGTAATAAAAATGATATTATTATAATTATTATTTTATGAGTGTTATAATTATTATTAATTATAGTAGTTATTATTCTATAAATAATAATAGTAATGGATTTGGGAGTTTTGGTGGGAATTGAAAAAAAATGAATTTTTTAAAAATAATAATGAGGATATTATTATTATTATTGAGATAATTAATTAAATTCAAGGAAAAGGAGAAATTAATTAATTGTGGGAATTAAATTTTTGATTTACTTTTAGTCAATAGTTTTTAATTAAATGGGGAGTTATAGATTGAATAAAAAAATCTTTTTAACTAAATAGGGAGTTTTAGATTTAATGATAAAAACTTTTATTGGTGATAATATTAAAAATGGTATTATTATTATTATTATTATTATTATTAATTTCTATTAATTTATTGGTTTTATTAATGTTTTAACTTACAGGTTATAAAATAAATTAAAGGGAGGACCCTTCTACCTTTCCCCCATGCTGAAGTGTGCACCCCCCCCCCCCTCTGAGAAGCGATTCACAAGAGGTGCATGCTTCCTCCATGGCGCAACCCTCCTCCTCTAGACCACCTACAGCGCCCCTCCAAGACTGATCCTCTCCACAACGCACCACCTATAGTGTGACCTACTCTTGGCTAGACCCCCTACTATTGCACACGACACCTGGGTAGCATCCTTGTAGCAGCGTAACTCCCCTCTTTAGCACACCACCCACTCTCCCGGAATCCAATTTGCGCACGAGGATTCCTCTCAGACTCTTCATGAATCATTTCCACCTCATCATGGTGAGTTCTTTTGTGTATAACTCATGATTCTCATCATCCATTTGAATCATCTATCTTGCATTGTTTTCTCTGCTGAAACCCAAAGGTTCCGGTTTAATCTGATTGTTGTGTTTCTTTATTTTCAAGGGTGTGAAAATTTTGACTTGGGACCCATTGGTCCATAATCCAACATCTACCGCCAAGGGTGAGGATGATGGACTTGATTTTCCTTATCTCCATTACTTCGGTTAAGGATATATATTCTTGCTATTTTTTTCACCATCTATTTTATAGTCTGACAAAATATTTGAGCCCCTGGTATATAACTATTGGTGCATTGACCCTTGTTCTACTATTTATGGTTGTACAATTTTTTATAATGTGTGTTCATCAATGTTATATTTTGTACATGTGTGTGTGTATACATATATATTTAAAGGGATGTGTGTGCGACTGCGAACTAATAGTAATTAGTTTCCACCAAAGATGTTGAAGTAATGCATTTCTTTATTTGGTTCCTTCCTAAGGTAGGGTCCCTTTTTCGAGTCCTTAACTTTAATAAATGCATTAATAAAATGTTTGATGTGCTTTCGTTGGTATTTAAATTATGCAGTGAATTATTTATATTGAATTTCTTTCAAATGTGAATTTAATAAGTTTGATTAAATTGCTAAATGTGATATGTGATGTGTTTATGTACATCTTTGGATGTTTTTAAATGATGATTCCCACATGAGATAAATGAGGAGATGACTCTGTGTTGGTTTTAAGCATGTATTGTTGAATTTGTTAAAGTGGCACGATTAAATAACTAAATGATGTTTTGTTTTGGCTAATATAAGATAATTAATTTTTTATATTAATTTTTTTTGAGACTGTATATAAATAATTAATCAAAGGATTAATTATAATATATTGAATTAAGAGAATGAAATAATTTATTCTGGGATTAATGGTGATATTTTGTTTTGGATAAAACAAGATAATTAATAATGGGTTAATTACTATATGTTAATGGCCTGAAAGGTTATTCAATTATTGAATTGATTAAAGGGTATGATTAAATTAATTAATTATTGAATTAATTATTTTCACGTATTAATTTAAATGATGAATTTTTAATTCTTAAAGTTATGTACCACGATATTGATTTAATATTTTTAATGGTGGTTTTGATTAAGAAATGTTGGAACCAGAATGAGATATTTGATCTGACGATTGACTGTGATACGTTGTTTTGGCTAAATAGATATGTTTAATGATGGATTAAATGAAGTGATTTTGCAGTGATATTTTGGAGAATTAATTTTGGGAATTAATTATTGGAATTGATATTAGAATGAGATAATTAATTCTGGAAAATTAAATATTGGATGTGATTTTCTTTGTATATTAATTAAATTTATGGATTAATTAATGGTAATGTGTACTTAGTTAATTATTGTGTTAACTAATATATTTTGTATATTTAACTAATCGATTGGATTAGTAAAGTAATTTGGTTAATTTCTTGGTGAATTAATTATCATATTTTTAGTTTAATAATTGCTATAATAAAATGTTGAGTTAATTATCTAGTTGACTTGCTTGTGGTTAATAATAATTAATTGTTAATTACATATTAACTATTGAGGTTTTTAATGGTTAATTAATTGTGGAATTATTTGATGGGAGATTTTTGTTGTTATTTAATTTTTAAATTAATTATTGGATTTGATTAATTAATTTATGAATTAATTGAAGGATGGTTTGTGGTGTTATAAATGACAATCTTTACCAATGATAAATATATGTGTATGATTGATTAACAGGTTGTGAGACAGGGACTGATGCTCCAAATACTCACGGGGTTATAGACATAGTGTTCTACACCCAGCTTCCATAAAAATATTCTTTTATGGGATAGGGAATGATGCTCCAAATACTAATGGGTTGTGAGACAAGGACCGATGCTCTAAATACTCATTAGGGTTCTAGACATGACATTCTACACCCATTAATTGACATTGGATTGTGGGTCCAATTGGTCGTACATGAATGGAATTAAATGGTTAATGAAAGCTAGTGTGATGTAATGATTTGTGGTTGAATATGGACAATAGTTCAGACCTCGGCAAGGCTGAGGTAAGTATTGAGATACGGGTGTTTAGGGGAACCCATGGATTTATGCGGTTAAATAAAGAATATCAATTAATGAGGATTATATAATTTAACGAGGCTAGAATTATTGATAAATAAAAATTAATGTGTGATGACTGTTGTGTATGCATGAAAAATGTATAATATTGATTCAGACACTAGTTGAGGGCTAAGCGGGTACTTGGGTTTATAGTTACATTGTACTGATTACTTTATTTATGCATGTTTTCACACTGTTCAAATTCTGGATTTGGGGTAGACATCAGTTGTCCCAGATTATTGAGATTTATATCTCACATCCTAATCGGGCCCCCATTGCACTAGGGTACCCAAGTAGATTCTATTTGGTTCCAGATTTTTTTTGTTTATATATACTTGGGAGATAGAATTAGAGGAGCGAGCGGAAGCTCGGGATTCTCGAGAAGATCACCCACATAGAATTGAGTCATTGTTTATTTATTTATTTATTGATATATAAATCATGATGTATTGTATATTGCTGTAATAATTTAACCGTCATAACATTTGTGAATTGTATAATGCTAGCATTGGACATTTGTTTAATAAAAGATTTATAAAATTGTGTCTTCAACAACTTTATCATTATTCGCACTGCTTCCGCCATTTTATGATATTGTCCACTTTTTTTAATCTAATAAGAGGGTATAGTCTCCCCCACTAACTATCCTAAGACCCTAACTACTATTCAACATCATATGGTGTATAGGGAGATGCGTTTGAGGTCATGTGGTGACTAGTCTGGCCACCAATCCAGGGTTGAACCGGATCAGGATGTTACAAAGTGGTATCATAGGATGTTCTTTTCCTTTGTCTTATTGTTTTGGGGTAAGTAGAAAAGAGACTATAAATGTGTCAGTGCTTGGGTTAATAGACTTTCTTGGGACGGATCACCCCACCTACAGAAAATGACCAAGTGTCTAGGGTTTAGATTGTTTTTCATGTTGTTCGTTTTTATAGTTGATATGATTTCACCTTGACTGACTGGTGTATTTTCCACTGCTAATTGATTATGAAAATTTTGAAAATTTTACTTTGGCATGATATGGAAAAGAATTTTATACATGCATCATCTTAGGAACTTAGAGATTCACATTCCAAGCATATAACATGTCATATAGTTGCATTAGTAGGATACCTGCTAATTTGGACTGTGAGCCTTGAGTGCAATGCCATGTTTTGATCTACATTAGCAGGCCTCTGTAGATAGAATGTTTCAGTGATAGATTTAACATGTTTGAGTGATTATATTCCATACTGCATTAGTTATTATCATTTTTTGTTCTTGTTCTATGATTATATGTTATAGCATGTTGTTTTGTTACTACTTATGATAACATTCTAGATATATTTTGATGTGTGAAAGGGATTCTAAAGTTAAAATGTTAAATGAATTTTGATTGTGATAAATAGGATCCAAATGCTCGCGAAAAGGTGTATGGGAACCTTATCAATTGGTAGATTTCCAACCATGTGTTTGAACTCTATAAAACCATAGTATGTTTTAAAATGGTTGTGAATTTAAAATTTTGAGTTTTGATTAATGAACCTTTGTGGGGTTGATTTTTGAAGAACTCGGATTGAATAAATGGACCCTCAGAGGTCATCTTTTTGTTAAAATTAATTTAGATGATAAATTGCCTGTTTATATTTGAATATCACTGAATATTAAATGATTAAAGAGGATGTTTATGATATCATTCCTATTTTTACATAGGGAATTGTTTTGAAAACCAAGTAACTTGTTATGAAAAAGTACTTATGGGTTTGTTGAAATTCATTAAAATATTTAAAGGTTTAAATGAATTAAAATTATATGGCTAAAAGAAAATTGGCCTTTTAAGATTAATAATATCAGTTTTGTGTGACCAAGATAGAGGGTCGATGTTTATGTTTCGTAAGGGACTAGAATGAGGTTGGTATTACCCTTACAATGTTCTAGGCCATTAAAGTAAGTTCATCCCACTACTCGGGAGGACTTCTTGTCACTTGGGTGTTATGACATGTCTATAAGTTTAAGTTGAATTTTTCTTGCAAGTTGTTTTAATGTGGTGATTGTGGTTTCAAGAATGACACACGTACATTTAGGGTATTCTCAAATAGCTCAGAGGTGAGCGGATAATTTATTATCGATGTCATGAACAATGATAAGGTGGGTAGTATCGCATCGATTTTGGTAACGTGTCGGTAGGTGATGCCAAACTTTTTAAATAGAGTCATCTGGTTGTAGTTCAACTGATATTTTTATTAACCTTGGTTTTTCTCTTAGTACTCTCTTTCAAATGAGATGATAATTTCCCTTATCTTGACCTTTCCATGGAGACACTAAGATAGTTTCTGTCTTACGCCACACTAAAATTTGAAAGTTGTGGGTTTGTTTTGTGATCTCCTTCTAGGTTTTACGGGGTATGTGTGGTTTCTTTGAGCTAAATCTTTATTTTTGTTCAGGAAAGGTATTTTTAAATATCCTTATGATGTATTGACTTGGTAATGTCCCTTGAAGTTGGGAAAGAACTTCGATGTACATGAGGTTATTGATGCAATAATTTTTTTAATGTCATGTTGCAAGTTTATGGGTGAGTGAGGGTTTTTGGGACTGTAATGTCTTTCTAGGAAATCTTGTGCAATTAGTTTCTATTGGTCGATCAAGATTCACCCTTTTCTATAATGAAATCCCCATAATGACCTTGGATGTAATATTTTTTTGGGTGTTTAAATGGTAAAATAAGATTTGAATCATTTTTTAAATAATTAAGTTATTAGAATTATGTTTTAGTTAAAAAGTATGTTTGGAATTTGGAAATGTAACATGGTTATTCAAATGAAAAATATTCTCAACCTAGGTTGCTAAGTAGATTTTGTAATGGTTTCTGATGGTTTCTTAGGAATGAGAAGTTTTTACGGTGGGTATATTACAAAGTCCCATGTTTTTATCCGGGTTTAAATTATGAAGGTTTTCAAATTTTTACAATTTACTAATAGGTCGGTTTTTAGACCGTGCTTTGAAACTTAATTTCGAGTGTTAGAAAAATTAAAGGTATCTTTTTTGGACTTTGGCATATACCTGATAATTTTTTTGGGTGTCCTGATGAATCTTGGGAGCACCAGATCTGTAAATGTCCACCTTAATGAATCTAAACAGGTTGTGCATGGTTTCAGTCCAACCTGTGTAACTTACCCAGTTTAATATTTTATTTACTTTTATTAAATAATATTAAATGGGAGATTTCAATTTAAATTGATTAATGTTTTAATAATAATAATGCTATTATTATTATTATTATTATTTGGTCTTAAGTTATTTAGATGTGAAAAGATATAATTTCATGATTAATGGGGTGTAACATTTATGTTAAAATATTTTAATTGCATGATTAATGGGGTGTAACATTTATGTGAAATTAATGTTTCTTTTGGTTATTTCAAATAAATGTTTAATTAAATAAAGATTTTTGGAATTATTGAAGAATCATTGTTAATAAATTGATTTTTTGGGTTATATCAAAGGTTTGAGTAATAATAACGATATTATTATAATTATGGTTTTATGAGTGTCATAATTATTATTAATTATGGTTGATATTATTTTATAAAAAATAATAATAATGGATTTGAGAGTTTTGTTTGGAATTGGAAAAAATTAATTTTTTAATAATAATAATAATGAAAATATAATTACTATTATTTATTATTTAATTAATTAAATTCAAGGAAAGGTGAATTTAATTAATTTTGGGAGTAGAATTTTTGATTTATCTATAGTCAAGAGTTTTTAATTAAATGAGGAGTTTTAGATTGAATGAAGAATGATTTTTAATTAATTGAAGAGTTTTAGATTTAATGATAAAAACATTAAGTTATAGGTTAGAAAATAAATTAAAGTGAGGACTCTTCTCCCTTTACCCCATGTTGAAGCGTGCACCTCCCACTATGAGGCATGATGGATAGAAGGTGAAGGCTTCCTCCATGGCATGACCCTCCTCCTCCGGACTACCTACAATGCCCCTCCAAGGTTGATCCTCCCTACAGCGCACCTCCTATAGTGCGAACTACTCCCTACTGGACTCCCTGTTGCAGCGTACGACACCCGGGCAGCACCCATGTAACAGCGCGAGTCCCCTCTTTGGCATGCCACCCCCTCTCTCGAACTCCACTTTGCATATGATGTTTCCTATTATACTCTTCATGAATCTTGTATACCTCATCAAGTTGAGTCTATCTATTTAAAACTTTTGATTTGCATCGTCCATTTGACTCCTCTCTCCCGCCTTGTTTTCTCGATCGAAACCCAAAGGTTCAGATTTAATCTGATTGTTGTGTTTCTCTATTTTTAAGGGTATGTTAATGTTGACTTGGGACCCATTGGTCCATAATCTGGAATCTGCTTTCAAGGGTGAGGAAGATTTACATGATTTTAATTGTATCCATTGCTTCAGGTATGTATATATACATTCCCACTATTTGTTTTGAACCATCTATTTTAGAGTCTGAAAAATTATTTGAGTCCCTGGTATATAATTGTAGGTGTATTGACCCTTGTTACACTATTTATGGATTTTCATATAGTGTTTGTTGATCAATAATACAATGTGTTTATATATATATATAGGTACATATATATTTAAAGGGGTGTGAGTGCGACTGTGGACTGATGGTAATTGGTTTCCACCAAAGTTGTTGAAGTACTGTGTTTTTAATTTGGTTCCATATCGAGGTAGGGTCCCCTTTTTAAGTACTCAAATTTAATAAATGCATTAACAAAATGTTTTGTGTGCTTTTGTTGGTATTTAAATTATGCATTGAATTATTTATATTGAATATCTTACAAATTTGAATTTAGTAAGTTCGATTAAATTGCTAAATGTGATATGTGATGTGTCGATGCATAGATTTAGATGTTCTTTAATGATTCTACCCATGTAAGATAAATGAGGAAATGACTATGTGTTGGTTTTAAGCATGTATTTTTGTATTGGTTAAAGTGACATGATTAAGTAATTAAATGATGTTTCATTTTTTCTAAGATAAGATATTTAATTTTTTATATTAATTATGGGCTTTGAGACTATATATAAATAATTAATCAAAGGATTAATTATAATATATTGATTTAACTAAATGATATAATTTATTCAGTGATTAATTGAAATATTTTTTTTGGATAAATTAAGATAATTAATGATTCATTAATTACTACCTATTAATGATGTGAAAGGTTATTAAATTATTGAATTGATTAAATGGTATAGTTAAATTAATTAATCGTTAAATTAATTATTCGGAATTCATTAATTTAAATGATGGATTGTTAATGCTCAATTTCATGTACCATGATATTGATTTAATATTTTTTATGGTGGGTTTGATTAAGAAATGTTGGAATCAAAATGAGATATTTGATCAGACGATTAATTGTGATATATAGTTTTAGAAAAATAGAGCTGTATAAAGATGGATTAAATGATATGCTTTTGTAGTGATATTTTGGAGAATTGATTTTGGGAATTAATTATGGAAAGTTAGATTAGAAGAAGATAATTAATTCTGGAAAATTAATTATGGGATGTGATTTTCTTTTTAGATTAATTAAATTTATGGATTTACTAATGGTAATGTGTACTTAGTTAATTGTTGTGTTAACCAATAGATTTGGTATATTTAACTAATCAATTGTATTAGTAAGGGAATAAGGGTAATTGATTGGTGAATTAGTTATCATGTTTTTTGATATGGAATTGGGGTTATTAAATGTTGAGTTAATTATCTAGTTGACTTAATTATATTTAAGAATAATTAAGTCTTAATTAATTACTAACTATTGAGATGTTAAATGGTTAATTAATTTTGGAATTATTTGATTGGAGATTTATGTAGTTAATTAACTGTATAATTAATTAACAGATTTGAGTAATTAATTTATGAATTAATTAATGAATATTTTTGGATGTGTCAGACATGGAATTCTACACCAATGATAAATATATATATATATATTTATACATATGATTGATAAATGGGTTGTGAGGCTAGGACTGATGCTCTAAATACTCATGGGATTTTAGACATGGAGTTCTACACCCAGCTTGCCTGCAAATATTATTTTATGGGATAGGGACTAATTCTAGAAATACCCATGGGTTGTGAGACTAGGACTGATGCTCCAAATACTCACGAGGGTGCTAGACATGACGTTATTCACCCATTAATTGATATTTCATTGTGGGATAATTGGTCGTACATGAACTAAATTAAATGGTTAAATAAATCTGGTGTGATGTAATGATTTTTGGTTTAATATAGAGAATGGTTCAGACCCTGACCTTGTATTGAGATATTAGTGTCTAAGGGAACCCATGGATTTATACAGTTAAATAAAGAATATCAATTAACGAGGCTTATAAAATTTAACTGGGCTTGAATTATTGATAAATGAAAATGAATGTGTGATGATTGTTGTGTATTAATGAAAAACGTATAATGCAGATTTAGTCACCAGCTAAGGGATGAAGCACGTACGTGGGTATATAGTCACATTGTAATGCTTACTTTATTTATGCACATTTTCACACTTTTTAAATTATTTATTTTATTTTTGGATTTGGGGTAGACACCAGTGGTACCGGCCTACTGAGATTTATATCTCACACCCTACTCATCCTGCCATTGCACTGAGGTACCGGGGTAGATTCTATTTGGTAGTAGGATTGTGCTGTTTTTATATACTTGGGAGATTGGATCATAGGACTGAGCTAAAGTTTGAGATGCTCGAGAATATCTCCCTCATGGATCTGAGTCATTTTTTATTTATTTCATTATTTATTTGTAAATAATGATGTATTTTTTATCACTTTCATGTTTTAACCATCATAACATCCATGCATTGTATAACATTGGTGTTGGCCATTTTTTTTATAAAGATATAAAAAATTATATCTTTCGCTACTTTATTGTTATTCAAAATGCTTCTGCCCTTTGCTGATATTTTCAACTATTTTTACTCTAATAATAGTGTATAGCCTCCCCACTGACTATCCTTATACCCTCGGTGCTAGTTAGTAGCCTCTGGCTTATGGGGAGAAGCACTTGAGTTTATGTGGTGACTGGTCCGGCAACCGGTTTATGGGTAAGCCGGGTTGGGACGTTACACTCTTATAGAACTTGGTCCACTCCCCATTCAAGTCATTAATATCCATTGATATATACATATTTAAAAAATTAATTGATGGAATTTATAATTATGGCCCCAGCTATCACATAATGAAAATCATACTATCACTTCATCCTATCTTAATCTATGGAAAAGATACAAGTTTCCTTACAATTTAACAATAATATTTATAAACAATCTATAGAAGGCATTAATGTGGTAAATTTGGATCATATTCCTATTAAATCATAATAAAAATCAAAGTATGTTGTTATATATGAAAAAACCTTTAAAATATCACTATAATGTCTCCTGAGGAAAATACAATTTTCATTTTTGTAATCACTTCTTTATAATTTAAAAAAATTCCAAAATATTAAGGAAACATTTTATTTGAAAAGAACCAATAAAACCTAAAAAAAATCTTTAATGAAAATATTATTCTTGATGGTCTGGAAACTCTCCCATACGATGTTTGTTAAAACAAAAAATCCATTCAAATTTTTAGTAAAAAGCCAGATCTAACTCGTTCAAAAAAAGGTATATTAGTTTAAAAAAAATAATGAAATTTAGACATAGGTAAAAATTACTTTAATGAAACTTTTTATAATATTAATAACATTATCTAAATTTTATTTAATAAAATATGGACATGGAATAAAATATTCTTGACTGATGAGAAAAATAAAGTCGGTTTTTCTTAAAAATATTCTTTTTATCTCATGAGTACATAAAGAGAGAAAAATTAAATGAAAATATGTAATATATAGAAATATACATAGTAGAATAAAATAAATAATATTTTTTTGAGATTTACTATATAATTTTTTCATCATAAATTTATTTATAAATAATCCTATTAAAAAAATATTGTAACATAAAACTCTTAACTCAAGTCTTTCTTGCCTTCTAAATACTCTAACCACCTATATAATAAATTAAATTTTTTTATAATTCTATAAAATAATTATGTTAATACCTATAATAAAATAAATGGTTTAATTATAATATTTTTTTTCATCTATTCATTAACAATATTTCATTATCTTCATCATCATTTTGGGTGTTAACTGCATCATTTTTCAAGTACTTTTTGGTATGGAAATTATGATCCTTGCACTTTGATCATGGTTACATCATATATATAATGTAAATAATGATATAAATATCAAATATATTTATTATATACATATTTATAATCATTAATATAATGTGGTAATGAAAAACTAATTACATTGCAATATTGAGATGGTAGTTCATACATATGCATTAGTGATGTTTCCATTTTTTGATGGATGGAATGAAAGAAAAGTAAATAATAATTCACCTTCATAGAATAATTACTATATAATAAATATCATATAAATACATTAAATTTATCATAATATCCCTAAAATATAGTGGTGGATAATGAATTGTATCTCTATGTAGAGGTGATAGTTTATATATATGCCTGATTGATACTTTCATCTCCCATTTGATAGAGAATAGGTGTGAAAAGGATGGGACCGTTGGATCGGGTTATACCAAATATGCACAAGATGGGGGTGAATTGTGTCTTTTACAAATTTTTCATGAGATCATGTTCTTCCCTTTAACTTTAATCAGATGGATTAATTCAGAGGAAATTTAAATAGTAGGGACACGCGATGTATAGTTGTTCAGGGAACAGAAGGCCCCTAGTCCACTACACCAACACTCTACTCCACAAGCTTGGTTATTTACACTATCGGGTCATCTTGTCAACAGACCGTTCCAAAACTGTGTACAGGAAATTGACACCTTTACAATCTAAGGAAAAACAGAGCCTTCTGGTTCAATCACAGAACCTACACAGCTTAGTACAAGAAGCCAGTCACTGAATATAAAAAAATATTTGCTCTTTGAAAATACTTTCCCATTATTCCTCACAATTGAAATAGAATTAAACTAACAGTAGATGGATCGTCGTCTTCAGAAATAATGATCTTCAAGTAAGATTCATTCGGAGTTGGTCCGATCACAGTAGATATAGTAATAAAATTCACAACTTTAGTAGTAGATTCACAATAGATCTTTCATGGTAGAATAGATGAATAATCTATCGTGTTTCTTTTTCTTCAATAAACAGAGCTTTGTTGCTCTTCATAATCAGCAGATCTATAGATATTGATAGTCTCTATTTTTCCCCCTTTTTTATATTCGTCGTTGATACTCTCTAGTTCTTGTATATATTCTCTATGTATAAAATATCATATCTATACTTAAAAAAATATAATAACGACGAGAAATTATTCTGCAAATTTAGATAAAAAAATTCTCCTTCTGACTCATGATATTCAAACATTTGAATTAATAGAGTAGTTGTAACTCCCCTTGAAATTCATCATGAAAATTTCCTTTTAAATTGATCCTTTGAATCATAGATAAAACATCTTTGAATCAGTCAAAGACACATTTTTAAAAAGAGCTTGTAATCCGGCTTAAAATCAGCCTAATAAACCGCTTGTAGAACGTTGCATAATAATATTATCTTTAATTTTCCAATGCCAAACATAAGGTTGAACTATTTAGAATGCATCTTATGAACATAAGGTAGATCACAGACGTAAGGTTGATGATGCATCCTTCAAACGTAAGGTTGAATACAAACATAAGGTTTATCATCAATTCTTTTCTTTTCAACATTAAAACGAATGATAAATGATCCATACTTTTATAAGCATCAAAACATAAGGTCCATGATCCATACTTTTTATGAAATGTATGGTTTTTTACAAAAGTAAGGTTGATGAACCATACCTTTCAGAAAAAAACGTAATGTTTAAAACATACGTACGGTTCTTCTCCCATACTTTTCAATATCCCAAACATAGGGTTCCTTTCTAACGTAGGGTTCATCTCCCTTACTTTTCCGATAAAAAATGGTTGATTAAATATACTTTTCTGATATCTCTTCAGAGTATACATTGCATTCCATCCTTATTCTACGCTTCTCCACCTAGGGTATGAACTGTGTTTCCAGAACACGCTGAATTCATTTCCGAACTCTTTTACACTTGTTTCACGCTATATAAATACTTGAATACTCTTCCAAAAATAATAATATATATAATATTTAATTCCTGAAATATATTTAAAGTAAAATAATTAGAAAACAATTAAGGGTATTTGTGAGCATCAAAATCATAAAAAAGAAATAAAGTATTATTCTTAACAATCTCCCCCTTATTAATAATAAAATCATGTATTGTTGAAAACAACACTTGCTCAACAATCTCCCCCTTTTTGATGATCACAAAACCCATAAATAACCAATGAAATCAACTTAAAAAATTAATTACATATAGTTTTGAATTTTTCAAAGATAAATACAATATTAGATTTAACTTAATTTCTCCCCCTTAAAGGATTAATATAATGCCTAATATTTATCCCCCTTTATAAAGAGTAGAATAAATAAAAATAAAAAATTTAAAGTACAATGTGAAATAGTTGAAATAAAATGTTGTGTTTATCTAAATTTATCCCCCTTTTGGTGATATCAAAACGAATTATAGAATTTGGAATAGAATACATTTAATGTAGCACTGAACTTAAGTAAATGTTATTATTAAATGGTTTTCCATAATTGAATCTGGATGAATGGAATATTTAAACAAAGACATTAAAACAAATAGAAACACAAAAATATAGAATGAAATAACATTCCATTAAAAAAAATATGTACCAGTTACAATTACGATGAACACAGGAATCAAGGTGTGGTACGGATATGAGAGGGGGTCTATCTCCTCTGAACTACTACCTTGATTTCTGTCAACTACTCTCTCAACCGTCTCTTCATTCCATCTCCCAATTTGAAAATAAGATCTCTATTCTCCCGATTCGTATGAATATCATCAATCAAATTCACTCGGAAAAACTCATGAATCCTCTATTACTTCTCTATAAATAGAGTTAACATCTATGTCAACTGAGTTAGTACAATTATAATACTTGGTTCTCTTGAGTTCAATTGATCAAAGAGAAACTTACGATTATCTAAAAATACTAAAAAAGGGGTACTATTACATTAAAGGTCCTGTAATCTTGCATTCATATTCTCCATGACCTCTATAATAGCCTGGAATATTCTAACTAAATCAGGTGAAGTACCTGATGTACTGGCCTCAATAGGTTTGATAGATGCAAATTGGTGCTCCATGAATGATCTAAATTCCAGTAAATATGTCTTCATAACCATATCTGATTTCAACTTTGTAACTTCATTTAACATTAACTTATAAAACACTTGAAATTCCTGTTTAGAAATATTAATTGATTTCAGTATCTAAAAATTCAATTGTTCTATCTCTAAGGATCTCTTCAGAGCAACATTTTCAGATTCCAAACATGACAGCTTCCTATACAGCTCTTCTACTTCCCCATTACCTGAATCAGAGGCACCCTGTGCTTGATTCTCATCCTCATCTTGTACTTGATATAGTAACACCGTAGGTAAAGACTCTGCATCATATTTTTCATTATCTTCCTCCTGAGCAGGGTTTTCAACAGATTTTTCCTCTGAGTCTTTCCCAGACTCATCCACAGAAAAATTCTCATTCAGTACTTCAGTATGAATCTCAAAATAATTCTCTTCCTAGTTTTCAAGTGCTGATTATGAGAATCATCTTCATGGTCTTCCTTTATAATTTTATTTTCCAAAAAAATATTTTCTTGTTCAACCTGGACTTGATCAATTCGAATTTAGGCCACTGCTTCTCCTTCACCAGGAACTGTCTTAGTTATAGTTTTTATTTGAGCTCCTTGTTCTGTCACTTCCTGAGCCAAATTGTCTTTCTCTTCTGGAGAAGTCACCTTATCTTGATCCACTTCTCCTTGTATAATTTCTTCAACTCTAGTTTTTCTAACAAATGAATAGCTTAGGAGATCCCCATATGTAAAAACATGTGAAGTTATAGCAGGCTCTTCAATAAGATTAGGATACTTGGTCCTTTTGAACTGAAGTCCTTCCAAACTTTTTTCTTTAGATACTTCCATAGCCTCAAACCTAAGTCTTATTAATACAACACTGATACTTGATTTAGCTTGTCCTTCCTTTGATTTTTATGGTTGGGCCTGATCACTTTCTTCATCTTCTTCAGCTCTTACAGGCAGCATTTGGCCTTTAATTGTGCTCCAGAAATATCCAATCTTCCTCAATGTACCAGCATTGAAGATATTACTGTGTTGGAATTTCATTCTATCATCCACTAATCTTATCATATTTGTCTTAAACATAATTTTTGAGTTGAACCGTCTAAAAGGATAAAAGTTCATCCTTGCCTCTGGTTGGAAACAGTAACTGGGATACCTTACCATGTATCTTGGAAAGTTAAATTTGATATCACTCAGTAGAAAAAACATTATGTACATATCTGGATAAATTATCTTTTCCATATCAGACATTCTAGGTGCAATACAAGTTTTTCACAAACTTAATCAAAATTTTCTGATCCGGTTTCAAATCCTTCACAAACATTTTATTTATAGATGCAGTTCCAAACAAAAAGGACATAATATCTTTTGAATTATGCATAGAATAACCAATATTCATTAAATTAAAATGAAAAAATCCTTCATGAGGGTAGTTAAGAATTCGAGAAATTTCTACAGATGAGATTGAAAAAACTCGATCCTCAATCTTAGCAAAAATAAAATCCTCATCAGTTCATAAACTAAACTGTACTGACTTAAATAAATGATGAAGTTCTACCTCATACAGAAACTCCGTATGATCTCTATTAAACGTCTGTTCAAGATTTTGAAAAGCAAGAGCTTGATTCAGCAATAGGTTTGTCTGATATAACCATTCCAGATCTAGGACCTTTCCTTGAAAAATTTTCCTTCCTACTGAGCGCTGCCTCTTGGCAGTGCTAGTCTCAACCTCATCGGTTCTTTTGGTGTTGGCCATTTCTATTTTGAGTCTCTGAAAGTTCAAGATTTAGGGTTTCAAAGGTTTAGGTTCGGATTGACAAATAGTGGTAAAGGTTGCGGGTTTGAAAGGGTTTTTTTATATTTGGTAGAAATGAAATGATTCAGAATTCAAAAGGCTTCTAACAGACCTAATTTTCGTGTCATCAATAATCATTACATAAGTTTATTAAAAATAAATAATGTTGTACGTATTTAAAAATAGATCTAATAAAATAAAATATTCTGTTAAAAATAAGTTAAAAGTATAAATAAAAATAGCATAATTAATTGAATAAAATAAATCATTATTTAAAATTAAAAAAACCTTTCAGTGGGTAGTGGTTTAGTAAAAATATCAGCTAATTGAATTTCAGTATTTACAAATTCAAAAAATATATCCTTTTTAATGACATGGTCTCCTAGAAAATGGTGTCTGATATCAATAAGCCTAGTCCTAGAATGATTAATAGGATATTTTGAAATATTTATATAACTAGTATTATCACATAAAATAGGCATATTATTAAAACATAGTCCAAAATCTATAAGAGTCTTTTTTATCCACAAAACTTATGCATAGAAACTCCCAGTAGATACATATTCTAGATCGACTGTTGACAGGGAAACTTTGTTTTGTTTCTTACTTGACCATGACACTAAGGATTTTATTAAAAAGTGACAATTTCTTGAAGTTATTTTTATATCTAATCCACAACGTCCAAAGTCTTCATCTGAATATGAAATTAAATTAAAATCAGACGTTTTGGGATAAATAAGAGATTGAAAAATAGTTCCTTTTAAATATCTAAAAATTCTTTTTACAACAGTTAAATGGGATTCTTAAGGGTTTGATCGAAATCTTGCACAAAGTATTACTGAATACATTATATCTATTATTCTAGCAGTAAGATATAAGAAACTACCAATCATAACTCTATATAACTTGTTGTCAACTGATTTTCCAATTTCATCCAAATCAAGTTTTATATTAGTAAACATGGGAGTTTTATATATCTTGTTGTTTTCAAATCCAAATTTCTTTAGTAAATCACAAATGTATTTTCTTTGATTCAAAACATTTCCAAAATATTTTTGAAAAAATTATAGTCATAAAAAAAACTAATTCTCCAATCACACTCATTTAAAATTATTTTGGAATTATATTTTAAAACTCATGAAAAAGAGATTTATTTGTTGATCCAAAAATTACATCATCAACATAAATTTGAACTAATAAAATATTAGAATTTATAGTTTTCTTAAATAGTGTTGTATCTGTCATTCCAACAGTAAAATAATTTTTCAAAAGAAAAGACCTTAATCTTTCTTACCAAGCTCTAGGTTCTTGTTTAAGGCCATAAAGACTTTTAGTGTGTTTAAAAATAGAATCTGGTTTTTGTAAATTTTCAAAACCAGGAGGTTTTTCAACATAAACTTCCTCCATTAAATAAACATTAAAAAAGGTAGACTTAACATCCATCTGAAATAATTTAAATTTCATATGAGATTCATAGGATAAAAGGATTCTTATGGCTTCTAACCTATCTATAGGTTCAAAGGCATCATCATAATATATACCTTCTTCCTGATTATATCTTTTAGCTACTAGTCTTGATTTATTCCTAGTTATTATTCCTTGATCATCTTTTTTATATCTAAAAACTCATTTCGTTCCTATAACTAGATAATTCTGTGGTCTTTCAACTAATTTCAGGACTTCATTTATTTTGAATTGGTTTAGTTTTTCTTGAATTGTTATCATCCAACTTTCATTATCTAATGATTCTTCTATAGAATTGGGTTCTAATTGGGGTAGAAAGCCGAAAAAACTCAACAATATTTCCTATGTTCCTTCTAGTTTTTATTCCTGTATCTAAGTCTCCTATTATTGTTTCTAAAGGGTGATTCCATAGGGTTCTTGACTATCTAGGTAGTACACTTATAGGTTCTTCAGTGTCATGTTCTTCTGGATTGGATTGAATTTTATTTATATCTTTTTTGAAATCAGCTTTCAGGTTCTCAAGTCTCATATTATCATTAGAGCCAGATTCATCAATTTGATCTGTCCTTTTTTCAAAGGGATTAGATTGTAATCCCCCGACCCCAGCTACCCAGAGTCGGTGCATTACATCGTAAAATTGGAATGATCACAAAAGATCAAGTCTCGAAAGACCGATTAGTTTAGTAGACTTGGAAACACTAGATACATTCATAAATGTTTCATTACATCATAAAGTGAAAAACTACAATAACAAAGTCTCCATAGTCCACACTCATATCCTCTTCTGACTATCCCTGCAGGTCATTCATACAATACTTCTTCACATCCTGGAAAATATTAAAACATTGAAAGGGGTGAGCTCAGATGCTCAGTAAGGATAACAATATTGCGGAAGCTTTCATAAATAAACATTAACATTTAAGGAAATGTATAACTAAAACAAAAGCCTTTTAAACTTGAACTTTAGCATAATATGGAAAAATTAAAATGAAATAATGTCGTTTACTTACTCACATGGATATTATACTAGTCGATTAATCACATGAAATATCAATATCCACTTTCATAATGATGGAATGCATAATGCCAGACTATAATAACCACGTAGCCAAGGCCTCGTGCCAAGAATACAAATAACATTTTGTCAAGGCCTCGTTCTAAGACACTAGTTTGTCTCATGAGACCTGCCGATGCATCGAGGAGCTATAATAGGCTCCACCCGTCACTTATTAAGTCCAATGCATTCCTCATATGAACAGGTTTAAACATATCATAAACCATAACATAATCGTATCACATAAAACATTCATAAAGGAAACATAAAATTTCCACATTTCAATCACAAGATATCAATACAACACATTGATATAATAAAAACACTTTCAAAACCATTTTCAATACCAAAATAAAATAAAATTAAAACTTTGTATTTTTTTCATTTAAAAAAAAGTTATGGCTTGTAGAGGAAGCCGAAACCCAAATAATGGCCATGGTGTCGGAGAAGTAATTGTCGCCTTATACGTACGACAAGAAAAACATTACTTTTTTCATTTAGTAAAACGCTTCATATAAAAAGATTCCTTTTGAATAAATGTAAAAGTCAAAGGGGTTTATACACTGTATAAAAGAAATTTGTGTATAAAACAAAATATGCCTCAATGAATGGAGATTGAGACGAAGTACCTTAAAAAGATCATTTTTAAATAAAATATATCTATTATGTGTACTCACTATATGTACACATAAAGAAAGTACAAATTCAAGATAGGACATAATAATATAATGACATAATTTTAAAGTATGAGATTAACCCAAATAATGGAAATTGGGTTAAGAAGATCCCTTACCTTGCGTCCTGTCTTGACTCGACCGTTCTTTAACCTCCTGAATAATAAACTACAGTTAATTTATAATTTCTTAAGAACCTTTTTTCAAGTTTTTTATTCCTTTTATATCACTTATTACCATGTTATGAACATTATGTAATTATTTAAGTTAATAATGGTCGTTTTGTCAATCTTTGGTACTTGAGTCAAAAATAAACTTCTTAAAATTACAAGTTGTTGATGTGGTAAAATATCCATTATATCCATGATTATATTCATGATGTAGATATCATATACATTATATATATCCATTATATACATTAATTTATAATATTACATAACATTTAGAGGTAAGAAATGAAATGCACTGTTCATGGAGACGGTAAGCCGTACGTACGCATGAACGCTACTTTCATTTCTATATCGTATTTAATGGAATGAAGTTATAATTATATAAAGGTATAATATAATTCTAGTATAATATAATGTGTAATACCATTTACTCCATCCTTTATACATCCCACATATGGCATTAACGATTCAAATCACTTTGAGGGGGTGGTAGTCCGCACTTCCTAAAATGAAAATATCGCATTTACCCGTAATGGAAACAATAAAGGTATGCCATAAATGAAAAATACATAACCTTAAGTAAAACATAAACATATTATATATCATATATAAATATAGTGACATCTTAATGGCCACCTTTGAAGGTGTTATATGAGTGTTGATCAATCATCGTTTCGTGAGGTAGAAATTCGCCATCCACAGAAACAGTATGTTCTTTAACCATTAGATGTAGGTGTGTGTAAGTGTAGCTCGAATAATTATTATAACAACATCCTAGTATATTGAGTATACTGGTTTTGTTACAAAATAAATTTATAAAAAGAGTTTAGGGGGTTGGAGAAGCAAAATAAAACAAAATAACATAAGAGAAGACATTACCTTAAAATCGGGTAACTCTTTTGATTTGAGCCAAAGGCTTCTTTGGGACGAATTCTGCCCAAGTTGAGGCTTCTAGGAGTAAGGGAGGGAATTTGAGAGAGTATTTGGTAAGATTTTGGCCCAGCCAAAAGGCGTTGATGGTGTGAATAAGGTGGTAGAGGTGGGGGCCTTTTATAAGAGGAGAGGAGGGGCATTCTTGGAAAGTAATAAAATGTTCCTTTATTATACAATGATTTTCGGATTCTAAAGGTCCCAAACTTATATAATTAGAGGATAAGGTGATAAGGGTTTGAAATATTCTCATCCAATAGGCTTTGGACAAGTGTAATGCTTGGATTTTAATTATCTTTTCATTTTATTTAAATCATTAATTAATGAGGTAATTGCTGCATCATCATGGTGTCATAAATAATTTAATTTATTTAATGTCTAAAAATTATGAAAAATTTATCATGATGTAGGAAATCTTTTTATATTTCTAATGAATATTTATAGTCAAAAATATGACTTGCATAACCCCATTTAAAAATTGTTTTAGTAAAACAACTTATGTTTGTGACATTTTTATTTTAACTTTAAATAAAAGTTATTTATGTCATTTTCCTACCAAAGTGGCTCCATGGGGTCCCCATGTTGACCCATGTATTTTATTTGTCGGCCATGACTCATTAAATAGGTTTAGGACAAGTTTCAAGGTCATTTCATATTTTTATAATATCATTTTTACCTTAAATTTCACTAATTACCTTTAATCATGATTAATTAAACTTAAAAGTTACTATTCACCAAAAAATTATTTTAATCCCATTGAACCACATTTTACTTCCTAATGACAACCATGTATGTCGAAGTTTTTAAAATCAAATCATAGAAGTGGTAATATTTCATTTAAACGAAAAATTAGTTATTTAACTACCACTTAGTGGTTTCACTATTCATAAAAATTGAAATTTTTCAGAACAATGCCAAAATTTCACCCCTAAGCTATAATTGATATTCCAAATTCAAAAATGATGTCTATTTTAAAAAATTCCAAAAATATAAGTTGATTAATTAATTTTATAATTAATTCCCGCTGTCACAACAAATAGCATGTTTTAAGAAAGAATATCAATCAAAAGATTGACAATTGTTTATGTCCAATTTCAAAGTGAAATTAATTCTAATGAACACCATTGGATAAAATGGTAAAAATATATTCTAATTATACTTTTAAAACACTCAATACTGTAATTTATCACTATAAATTATTTTGATTAAAAAAGTTGTTTTTAAGTATTTTTCACTATTCATAAAAAATTGGAAGTTCTCAGAAAGTTACAAAAAATTCAACTTAGGATAATTTTGATATTACGAGTACAAAAATGAAGTCCATTTTGAAATATAAAATTTTTATAATTTTAAAAAGTGGGTATTAATATTCATAACGACTACTTTGATTAGCCGTGGTGTGTTAGAACTCAAACTTGCATACAATGAAAGCTATTGCATTATTGAAAGAGAAGCGTATCGTGGAAGATCGGGGTGTTACATTCTCCCCTCCTTCAATAAATTGCGTCCTCGCAATTTGAAATTTTTCTTTGAAAATAAAAGGTTGAAAATAGAAAATACCTTTGTGGAAAACCCACATCTGAAATAAGGTTAATAAAAATATAACATTAAAAGAAAGAAAGATAAGTACAAAGGTCACTCGAGATAGCCCATACTAGGATTCTATGAAAATATGGATATGGAAGAAAAACAAACCATCAAGGTCTGATGGAGAGTTGTAGAACACTGGATTAGGAGAAAGTTAACCATAAGAATATCACAAACTTGTGATTGGTTAAACGGTCATTGAATCCCCAGTTGGAAAAGTTAACCAACAACATTTTTGTTTTAAGTTACCTTTCATAAAGTTGAGGAATTTATTTAAGATATTTACTAAGAACATAAGGAAATATACTTACTTGTTATGTAGGCTTTCATTATTTAATAAATGTTTTACCACAAACCCATCTTTCACTCTAAAAGGTAATAGAACTCAAAAATATTCTATTTATCCTAATTGTATAAGGTTCCAAATATTAACACATACCATTTAGATTAGTAAAACTATTTTGAAATAACCAGGGACTTCCTGTAGGCTTGTGGTAGGTAATAAAGGCATGTCGCACTATGGTTGTGGGTTCGATTCCAGCAGCTTTGTCCAACGCGATGGGTTATGCCCCACCCTGCAGGTTGTCCTTTTCCTAAAACTATAGTATTATAATATTCCAAAAATAATCTTCAGAAATGTTTTAACCTTAAACAATAATATCCAAAGATCAACTTAATCCATTCCAACCTTTATAGTTATCCAAAATACCTCTATACAAACTTTCTCTAAAAGGTCTCTAAATTCCAAAATCAATTGTATCATCAGATTCCTCAAACAAGGTAAAGTTTCTCTTATTGTCACATAAACAAATATGATTACCTTCATCATATTAAAACCTTAATGAAATCAACAAGTATTGCAGTACAATCCTTATATATATATATCACATTATTCTAATAACCAGAATATAATCCATGAGTCCAAAAGCACCAATACATTAATTATTCTGCTTCAACTGTAGTAACAGCATAAGATTGTCCTTGATCCCTTGGCCTTTTATGAGGTAAGTTTCCCTGATGTTTAGGACATTCATTTTCATAATGCCCCATTTCCCTACAATTGTAGCATTCAACATTGATAGCCTCTTTCATTCCCTTGCAATCACGCGCCTGGTGACCTTTTTCCACACATTTATAACAAACTCCCATTCCTTTTAATTAAGTACCAGGGTGATTCTTCCCACAATTATCGCATAATGGAAAATATTTCTTTCCCTTTTCCCCTTTATCTATCTCTTGTTCCACCATTCTCTTCTTCTCTTGCTTTACTTTATTGTCATAAGATTTAGAGAATTCCTTTTCTGTCTTGATAGCACATGAGATAATATCTTCGTATGACGAGAAGGATTGTGAGACTAAGGCTCGATGGAGAAACGGTTTTAACCCATCAAAGAAATGATCAATATTACTTCTTGGGTTACGTATATAATCTTATGCATGCCCCACTGACCATGTAAAGTTAGACTCATACTTTGCGACATTCTCATCCTCCTTTTGTATCAGACTCAGAAATTGCCTTTCCATATCTGCTCGATGGTCATGTGGAAAGTATTTTTCTAAGAAAAGATCTTTGAACTCTCTCCATTCCATACTTGATACTTCTTCATCTTCCTTTGTATTTTGAATCAATGACTACCATTGATCGGCATCTCCAGTGAGGAGGTAAACTGCCATGATAACCTTCTCTCTTTCGCTACTCCCCAAGGCATGGAATATTTTCTCCAAGGAGTTTATCCATTGCTCAGCTACTAATGGATTTGTACCCCCATTAAATGTTGGCAGTTGTTGCCTCATGAAGAGGTCTAACATTGATCCTCCACGTTGCGGATCAGGGTGCTCCATATGAGTAAGGTTATTATTCATAACCTGAGTGAGTTGTCCCAGTATGGTAATAAGTTGATCAGCACTAGTTGTATCTCCAGCTCCATAATAATTATCTTGAGCAGGAGGGAAATCCCTACACGGAGTGCGTGCATTGATACGGTTTCCATTCCTTCCACTAGGCGCCATTTTTAACAATGGCATAAACTAGATTAGTTTATGTATCAAAATACATAATTCCATACTTGTAAAACACTTAACACTAATTGAACTATTTATGGATATAATCCATAATCATAAAAAAAAAATTCTTTGAGGAAGTATATACTCATAACCCATCATAGCGGTTTGTAAGGAAAATGAGAATTATCCTAAGCATATCCCCCGGGAGTGTCATAACCAAGAGTGAAACAAGGTCCGTTGTCATGCACCAGTTCCCATTCGAGTCTAGCTCAAAGCGGTGTTTTCTGGTTTTACCCCTAAGTACATCTGTGCCAGAGCCACCTCTACCTCCTCGTATCCAGACAGGGATGTATTGCTCGGAAAACTCACAAAATCTCTATAATACCAAAATTATAGGAAGTTCTTCTATATTGATCCTCAAAGTCTATATTTGGGCTATGCGCTCTAATCAGAGTTTATCTAAATCCAGCTTCCAAGGTTAGTACTAAATTGCCTCTGATACCAACTGTAACACCCCGACCCCAGCTACCCAGAGTTGGTGCATTACTTCGTAACATTGGCATGATCACAAAAGATCATGTGTCGAAAGACCGATTAGTTTAGTAGCCTTGGAAACACTAGATACATTCATAAATGATTCATTACATCATAAAATAAAAAAATACAATAACAAAGTCTCCATAGTCCACACTTATATCCTCTTCTGACTATCCCTGAAGGTTATTCATACAATACTTCTTCACATCCTGGAAAATATTAAAACATTGAAAGGGGTGAGCTCAGATGCTCAGTAAGGATAACAATATTGTGGAAGCTTTCATAAATAAACATTGACAT
This sequence comes from Viscum album, assembly GCA_963277665.1. Lineage (NCBI taxonomy): Eukaryota > Viridiplantae > Streptophyta > Magnoliopsida > Santalales > Viscaceae > Viscum > Viscum album. The sequence goes on from OY728166.1 coordinate 488,980,177, forward strand.
TTAAGGCAATGTATAACTAAAACAAAAGCCTTTTAAACTTGAACTTTAGCATAATATGGAAAAAGTAAAATGAAATAATGTCATTTACTTACTCACATGGATATTCTACTAGTCGAATAATCACATGAAATATCAATAACCACTTTCATAATGATGGAATTCATAATTCAGACTATCATAACCACGTAGCCAAGGCCTCGTGCCAAGACTACAAATAAGATTTTTTCAAGGCCTCGTGCCAAGACACTAGTTTGTCTCATGAGACCTGCCGATGCATCGAGGAGCTATAGCGGGCTCCACCCATCACTTATTAAGTCCAATGCGTTCCTCATATGAACAGGTTTAAACATATCATAAACCATAACATAATCGTATCACATAAAACATTCATAAAGGAAACATAACATTTCCACATTTCAATCACAAGATATCAATACAACACATTGATATAATAAAAACACTTTCAAAACCATTTTCAATACCAAAATAAAATAAAATTAAAACTTTGTATTTATATTTTATTTAAAAAATGTTATGGCTTGTAGAGGAATCCAAAACCCAAATAATGGCCATGGCGGCGGAGAAGTCATTGTTGCCGCATACGTACGACAAGAAAAACATTCCTTTTTGTCATTTAGTAAAACGCTTCATATAAAAAGATTCCTTTTGAATAAACGTAAAAGTCAAAGGGGTTTATACACTGTATAAAAGAAATTTGTGTATAAAACAAAATATGCCTCAATGAATGGAGATTGAGACGAAGTCCCTTAAAAAGATCATTTTTAAATAGAATATATCTATTATGTGTACTCACTATATGTACACATAAATAAAGTACAAATTCAAGATAGAACATAATAATATAATGACATAATTTGAAAGTAGGAGATTAACCCAAAGAATGGAAATTGGGTTAAGAAGTTCCCTTACCTTGCGTCACGTCTTGACTCGACCGTTCTTTAACCTCCTGAATAATAAACTAAAGTTAATTTATAATTGATTAAGAACCTTTTTTCAAGTTTTTTATTCCTTTTATATCACTTATTACCATGTTATGAACATTATGTAATTATTTATGTTAATAACGGTCGTTTTGTCGATCTTTGGTACTTGAGTCAAAAATAAACTTCTTAAAATTACAAGTTGTTCATGTGGTAAAATATCCATTATATCCATAATTATATTAATGATGTAGATATCATATACATTATATATATCCAGTATATAAATTCATTTATAATATTACATAACATTTAGAGGTAAGAAATGAAATGCACCGTTCATGGAGACGGTAAGCCGTACGTACGCATGAACGCTACTTTCATTTCTATTTCGTATTTAATGGAATGAAGTTATAATTATATAAAGGTATAATATAATTCCAGTATAATATAATGTATAATACCATTTACTCCATCCTTTATACATCCCACATATGGCATTAACGATTCAAATCACTTTGAGGGGGCAGTAGTCCGCACTTCCTAAAATGAAAATATCGCGTTTACCCATAATGGAAACAATAAAGGTATGCCATAAATGAAAAATACAGAACCTCAAGTAAAACATAAACATATTATATATCATATATAAATATAGTGACATCTTAATGGCCACCTTTGAAGGTGTTATATGAGTGTTGAACAATCATCATTTCGTGAGGCAGAAATTCGCCATCCACAGAAACGGTATGTTATTTAACCATTAGATGTAGGTGAGTGTAAGTGTAGCTTGAATACTTATTATAACAACGTCCTAGTATATTGAGGATACTGGTGTTGTTACAACAGAAATGGATAAAAATATTTTAGGGGGTTGGAGAAGCAAAATAAAACAAAATAACATAAGAGAAGACATTACCTTAAAATCGGGTAACTCTTTTGATTTGAGCCAAAGGCTTCCTTGGGAAGAATTATGCCCAAGTTGAGGCATCTAGGAGTAAGGGAGGGAAGTTGGGAGAGTATTTGGGCAGAGTTTGGCCGATCCAAAAGGCTTTGAAGGTGTGAATAAGGTGGTAGAGGTGGGGGCCTTTTATAAGAGGAGAGGAGGGGCATTCTTGGAAAGTAATAAAATGTTACTTTATTATACAATGCTTTTCGGATTATAAAGGTCCCATACTTATATCATTCGAGGATAAGGTGATAAGGGTTTGAAATATTCTCATACAATAGGCTTGGGACAAGTGTAATGCTTAGATTTTACATTATCTTTTCATTTTATTTAAATCATTAATTAATGAGGTAATTGTTGCATCATCATGGTGTCATAAATAATTTAATTTATTTAATGTATACAAATTATAAAAAAATTATCATGATGTAAGAAATATTTTTATCTTTATAATAAATATTTATAGTCAAAAATTTTACTTGTATAACCCCATTTAAAATTTTTTTTAGTAAAACAACTTATGTTTGTGACATTTTTATTTTAACTTTAAATAAAAGTTATTTATGTCATTTTCCTACCAAAGTGGCTCCATGGGGTCCCCAAGTTGACCCATGTATTTTCTTGGTCGGCCATGACTCATCCAATAGGTTTAGGACAAGTTTCAAGGTCATTTCATATTTTTATGATATCATTTTTACCTTAAATTTCACTAATTACCTTTAATCACGATTAATTAAACTTAAAAGTTACTATTCACTAAAAAATTATTTTAATCCAATTGAACCAAATTTTAATTCATAATGACAAAAATGTATGTTGTATTTTTGAAAATCAAATCACAGAAGTGGTAATATTTCATTTAAACGAAAAATCAGTTATTTAACTACCACTTAGTGGTTTCACTATTCATCAAAAATTGAAGTTTTTCAGAACAATGCCAAAATTTCACCCTAAGCTATAATTTATATTCCAAATTAAAAAATTATGTATATTTTAAAAAATTCCAAACATATAAGTTGCATTAATTAATTTTATAATTAATTCCCACTATCACAACAAGTAGTGTGTTTTAAGAAAGAATATCAATCAAAAGATTGGCAATTGTTTATGTCCAATTTCAAAGTGAAATTAATTCTAATGAACACCATTGGATAAAATGGTAAAAATATATTCTAATTATACTTTTAAAACACTCAATAGTATAATTTATCACTATAAATTATTTTTATTAAAAAAGTTGTTTTTAAGTATTTTTCACTATTCATAAAAAATTGGAAGTTCTCAGAAAGCTACAAAAAATTCAACTAACGATAATTTCGATATTACGAATACAAAAATGAAGTCCATTTTGAAATATAAAATTTTTATAATTTTAAAAAGTGGGTATTAATATTCATAAAGACTACTTTGATTAGTCACGGTGTGTTAGAACTCGAACTTGCGTACAATGCAAGTTATTACATTATTGAAAGAGAAGCGTATCGTGGAAGATCGGGGTGTTACATAGATTCATAAAATTTCACATTAAATGATTCTCCAATAATCCTTGACTTTTTATTGAAAACTCTATAAGGTTTAAAAGTAGAAGAATATCCTAACAAAATTCCTTTATCAGATTTTGGATCAAGATTACCAAGATTGTCCTTGGTGTTTAAGGTGTAAACCTTGCATCCAAAAACATTGTAGTAATTTACTTTAGGTTTTCTGTTATTCTAGAGTTTATAGGGTGACTTTTTCAAAATTGGTCTAATTAAAACTCTATTCATTATATAGTAGGTTGTACTTACAGCTTCTTCCCAAAAATAGGTAGGAAGACTTAGCCATTTCTTGAATAGTTCTATTTCTTCTTTCAACAATTCCATTTTGTTAAGATGTTCTTGGTGCAGAGAAGATGTGTTTAATACCCATATTTGAGAAAAAAGAATTGAATTCCAGATTCTCAAATTCTCCACCATGATCACTGCTTAATGAAATTATTTTAAAACCTTATTCATTTTGAACAGCTTTGCAAAAACTTTCAAATAATATAAAAGCATCATTTTGAAATTTTAAAAAGAAAATCCATGTAAATCTACAATAGTCATAAAACAAAACATATACATATAATTTACTAGCCAATCTTGCTACTCTTGAAGGTCCAAACAAATCCATACGGATATGTTCTAGAGGTTTAGATGTAATAGTCTTGTTAACATATTTGAAGGATGATTTATGCTGCTTACCAAGTTGACATGCATCACAAAATCTATCACTTTCAAACTTGAGACTAGGAAATTCAGAAACTAATTGTTTATTATATAAATTTTGTAAAGCATGTATATTTAAATGTCCAAGTCTTCAATGTCAGATCTAGGATTCATTTATCTTAGTAGTTAAGTACTTTACTTGTTGTTTACATAAGGAATTTAAGTCCAAAGTATAAAAATTATCAGTTCTAGGTGCTCTAATTTTAAGAAGTTTATTTTTGAAAACCGAACATCATTTGTTAGAGAAATCAACAGCATAACCATCATCACAGAGCTGAGAGACACTTATCAGATTGTGTTTCAATACTTTTAGATAAATTACTTTATTGATTCAGGTAACTTCTGGATCTCCAAATGTTCCAATGCCAATTATATTTCCTTTGGCATTGTCACTAAAAGTGTCTATTCCACCATGTTTTTGAGTTAGTGTTATTAAATTTGATGAGTTTCCACTCATATTCCTTGAGCATCCACTGTCCATATACCATATAAAATTTTTTTCTTCTATGACCTATTTCCTGCAAAGATATTAAAACTGATTGTTTAGGGACCCATATTCTATTGGTCCAGTTGTGTTAGCCAGCAAAGATCTAGAAATCTAGGCATGATTTGTTTTTCTAAAATCAGTAGAATCATTTAAATTATTTGAGACAAAGGCTTTATTTATTACACTTATTTGGGGTTTACTTAAGTAAAAATTATGAGACAGAATACCTTTTCCCCACAATAGTTACATATTATCTTTCTAGTATTTGGAACAAAGTATTTTTTGTACAGTTTTGGATTTTCATCTTTACTGCTTATTCCATATCTTCCCTTTTTAATCACATTCTTTCCAAGAATTTCATTTCATGTATTTTTTACTTTTGTAAAAATAAGAGCTTCACTTTTATATGTTTCTACTTCATTTTGCAGTATTTTTACCTTTGATTCATAATCTGTATAGTTAGTGTTAATTGAATTATACTTATCAATTAACTCCTTAAGTTGTTTCAGTATTGTATCTCTTTCATCTGAAATAGCCTTGTGAATGTTCCTTAAAGAATTATGTTTCTTAAAAAGATAATCATATTTTTCTACAAGCATGTTGTAGTAGGCTAAAAGTTTTTCATTAGAATATCTTGTTTCAAAACTAGAGTCTGAATTAGAGTCAGAAGAATAGTATGATTGTACCTCATCTGTTTCTACCATAAAGCACATATTTCCTTTCAGATTTAATTCTTCTTTTTTTTGACTCTGAATCTGAAGGGATGTAGGAGTCTTCAGACACACTCCATGTAGCTTTCATTTCTTTCTTATCATTTTGCTCACAATCATTCTTTTTGAAGAACTTATTCTTCTTGTCTTCCTTTAATTGTGGACAGTCAGGTCTGATGTTCCCCATTTTCTTGCACTCATAACATCTGACTTCATTTTCATCCTTTTTGAAATTTTTTCTGAAGCCTTTCCTATTTCTGTATAATTTACTAAACTTTTTGTCCAGCTGAGCCAGTTCTACATCAGAATTTGATAAATCAAAACATTCTGATTTCACCTTTACTTATTTTTTCTTTATCTTTTTGTTTTTACCTTGAAACGATACTTTAAAGGCAGTGTCTTCTCTCTTGATAATAACCTTATTCTATTTTTCTTAATTGTTCATTTCGTCTTCATACATCATAAGTGTTCCAATCTGTTCTCACATGGTTAAGACATTTACAGGTGTTGATTGTATGATTGCAGTAGAGATTATATTCTATTTAGTAGGTAGTACTCTCATTACTTTGATGGCCTGATCAATATGTGTGATTAGGTATCCCAAAGAAGATAAATTTTTGACAATTTCTGTCAATCATCCATTCATTTGAGTAATGCATTCTCCTTCAAACATTCTGAATGTATCAAATTTAAGCTTAACAGTAGCATATCTCATTTTCCTAACATTTTCAGTTCCTTCATAACCAACATCAATAGTTCTTCACATCTCATATGCTGATTGGAATTGAGATACTCTATTGAATTCATCAGTTCCTAGAATATATATAATTTCATTCATTGCCTTCGAGTTCATATCATATTCTTCTTCAGGGGCTGCACTCCATGTCTCAGGTTTTTCCGGTATTTCATGTGGAGTCAGAATCTTGGAATATGCTCTGTATCCATGGTTTTTCAGATAAATTATCATTCGCGGCTTCCAGCATCTATAATTTTCTCCATTGATGTACAGTTCACTGACCATAGACATTTCCTCTCTTGTATCAGTCATTTTTCTCTGTGTATAATCACTTTCATCTTGTTAAGTCTTTATCAGAAAGCTCTACCTCTGATACTAATTGACAGATTTGGTTATAACAAATATACACAAGAGGGGGGTGAATTGTGTATTTTAAAAAATTTTCACGAGATAGTGTTATTCCCTTTAACATTAATCAGATAGATTAATGCAACAGAAATTTAAATAGCTGGGACACATGATGTATAGTGGTTCAGGGAACTGAAGGCCCTAGTCTACTCCACCAATTCTTTACTCCACGAGCTTGGTGATTTTCACTATCTGGTCCTCTTTTCAATAGACCATTCCATAACTGAGTATAGGAAGTTGAAACCTTTACATTCTAAGGAAAAACAGAGCTTTTTGGTTCAATCACAGAACCTACACAGCTTAGTACGAGAAGACGGTCACTCAAGATAAAAAAATATCTTCTCTTTGAAAATACTTTCCTATTGTTCTTCACAATTGCAACAGAATGAAACTGACAATAGATGGATCATTGTATTCAGAAATAATTATCTTCAGTAAGATTTATTCTAAGCCAATCTGATCGCAGTAGATATATAAAAATAATTCATAACTTCAGTAGTAGATCCACAATAGATCTTTGATGGTCGAATAGATAAATCCTCTATCATGTTTCTTCTTCTTCAATAAACAGAGCTTTGTAGCTCTTCGTAATTAGGAGATTTGTAGATCTTAATAGTCTTCATTTTTATCCCTTTTTTATATTCATCGTTGTTCCTCCACAGTTCTTATATATATTCTATATGTATAAAATATCACATCAATATTTAAAAAATATATAATAACATCGATCACTTCTTATGCATATTTAGATAAAAAAAAGTCACCTCCTGAATCTTGATATTCAAACATTTGAATTAACAGAGCAGTCGTAACTCCCATTGAAATTCAGCATGAAAAGATTCTTCTAAATTGATCCTTTGAATCGTAGATAAAACAGCTTTGAATCAGTCAAAGACACGTTTTTAAAAAAAATCTTGTAATCTGGATTAAAATTCGTCTAATAAACCACCTGTAGATCGTTGCATAATAATATCATCTTTAATTTTTCGATTCCAAATATAAGGTTGAACATTATAGCATGCATCTTCTGAACGTAAGGTAGATCAAAAACGTAAGTTTGATGATGCATCCTTCAAATGTAAGGTTGAATACAAAAATAAGGTTGTTCATCCATACTTTTCATTTCAACATTAAAACAAATGATAAATGATCCATACTTTTATAAGATTCAAAATATAAGGTACGTGATCCATACATTTGATTAAATGTAAGGTTTTTTAAAAAATTAAGGTTGATGAACCATACTTTTGAGAAACAAACGTAAAGTTTAAAACATACGTACGGTTCTTCTCCTATACTTTTCAATATCCCAAACGTAGGATTCCTTCCTAATGTGGGGTTCGTCTTCCTTAAAATTCTAATAACTTATGGTTGATTAACCACACTTTTATGATATCTTTTTAGAGTATACACTGCATTCCATCCTTATGCTAAACTTCTCCACGTAGGGTATGAATAGTGTTTCTCGAACATGCTGAATTGATTTCCGAACTCTTTAACACTTGTTTCATGCTATATAAATACTCGAATACTCTTCTAAAAATAAGAATATATAAAACATTTAATTCCTAAAATATAATAAAATTAAAATAATTAGACAAAAATTAAGGTTATTTGTGAGCATCAAAATCATCATAAAGAAATAGAGTATTGTTCTCAACAATCTCCCCTTATTAATAATAAAATCATGTATTGTTAAAAACAACACTTTATCAACAGTGGCATAACCATAATAAAATCTTAGTATATTTAAGATATTATATTCATTGTTTTTCATGGATAAATTTTTTTATATAAAGTATAATATAAAATAAAATTGAAATATCTTGGTTAAGATTTATGCACCTTCTTTGGGAGACCTCCTTTGGCATACACCATAAGCCATGGAGTATTGATATTGGGTGAAGACCAGAAGATATAGGATGATAAAAAAGGAATTTAGGAAGGTTTTTAAGCACATATTTTAGGATATATAAGGCTCAAATGGTTTGAATAATGAAGGATAATATGTTTCCTTTTATAAGTGAGGGGAGAGACACACATGGAATTTCTTAAAAGATTTCAATGATATATGGTCGCTTTCATGGGAAAGTGTCTCAAAATGGAAAATGATTAGAATGTAAGATAATATAATGTCCAAATATATTCAATCAATAATAATTATATAAGTGTGTCTAGATATCATACCTTTATCTCTTGGTATAAATTTCCCCTACCCCCGGTAAATCCATTTTAACTGTAATTGTGGTAACAAAATTTTACTATTTTTACTATTAAATATGAAAAAAAATTAAACCCATTAATTTATATTAAATATTATTAATAAGAATGTGGAATCTATTTTACCAAATTAAATTTATATATGTTAAAAATTACAATTTAAAATAAGTGTGCCAAACGGAATGAAAACCAATTTTAGAAAAATGCATTTTTAAGCATTAAACATAATTTCCATCCATTACTTGCCTTTTAAAATTTATAAAATGAAGTTTAAAATATATTTTTGAATATATTATATATATTATTCATTAAAACCCCTAATAAATATAAATTAATTTAATTTATTATGATAAAAACACATTTCAAACATAAAAATAGTTACTAAGAAAATCTATTTTGAATCCCAAAAAAGAACTTATAACAAAATAAATTATATTAATGATTTCTATTTAATTAATAAAATTATCTTTTATTAAATTATTTTTATTTTTATTTAATGTAAAAATCAAAACAGAATGGATTTTTTACTTCAAAAGAAGTTACAATTTTTACCAAAATCAATATTTTTCACTATTCATTTAAAAATAAATATTTTTAGAAAAGTCATAAAAACATACCCTAATATAATATTGAATGAATACTTAAAAAATTATATTAATTCCATAAAATAAAATTTCTAAAAATTAAAGTAATTAATTACAATTTTCATGAAAAAAAATGAAATAATATTTTTGGAAGAAAACATTGTTTTTGAAGCAAAAAATGACTTTACCAAAAGTTGAGTACTTATTTATTATGAATTAATAAAAAAATATAATTATTTAAAAAAATAAAAAAAATGAAAAAAGTATTACTATTCATACCTTTTAATTAAATATATAGGTTATAAATGATTACTTTATTACAGCTCATTTAGACTCGGGGTTTCATGTAAGGAAAGCTATCGAATGCATCAAGTTTATTTAAAAGGAGATAAATATAAAATCATGGTGTAATATAGTTTTAATATAAAATAAGATTTATTTTATTATACCTAATATAATGAATTTTATAGAAATCAACAATATATTTTATTTTGGTATAAGTTCATTGTTTCTTAAAGATATAATTTTCAAAAAAATATTTTTTCTGTTTTTATTTGAGCACTTATATTAAAAGTAATTTCTTCCAGTTCAATAAATTGAATCTTGAAAATTTTATTTAATATTTTTCATCGTGAATTTAAAATTTGGTAATTATTTTTTTTCAATTTTTTTATAATGAATAGTTACCACGGTAAAAATGTGTTGTCATAGTAATGGGTAAATCGGGTTAATAAAGGTTAAAATTAAGTAACAAGGCCAAAAAATATTATATTATATCTAATTATATGATGGTTTTTAGACTATAATCACCTTATCTTGTAAATTATAAATGTTGGGGTTAACTTTACAAAGATTAAAACTTTAGAATATTTAAATATTTAGAAAAATTACAAGCGTTCAACTCCCCTCAATTATAATAGTTTGCCTTATCTCCTACATAAATCACACCTTGTGAGGTATATAGTTAGGAAAACACCTTAAAAAATCTCCCAAATATCCCTCCCCATTTCCAATAGGTATTTATATTCTCAAAATACCAATCTTATAATTCATATAGTGTACACCAAAGGGAGATATCAGTGAAGAGGGCATCAGTCCTAACCGACCAATTTCAAGTTTATTTCCTCTTCTACCTCTTTAAAATATTTTAAAATCATGATATAATAAAATAATTAGTATATTAAATATACTAAAATTTTATTATAAATATCTATCATCCATTTTCAATCTCTTTTTACATATTTTGATAAATGGAAGTAATGCTAGTGTGTACGTGTGGAATACCACCTCTATAAAGTGACGTATTTCATTTTTTATCACTAGGTCATATAGATTTTTTTAAATTATTAAAAAATTAATATATATGATATTTATAGAATTTCTATTATTCTTTAAATATAATATATTACTTAAATTCTAACTCTTTCCATTCCTTGTAAATAGATTACATTGCTTGTCCGTACGTGTGGAATACCACCTCCATGAAGAGATTTAATTCATTTTTCATATCTACCTTACAAGGCTAATCATAAGGATGGAAATAATGAATAAATATAACATTAATAACATAATTATGGTTATTTAATTTTTAAATATTATCTAATTTTTTATTTTATACCTGTTATAGAAAAATTAAAACAACATTTATTCATGCATATAGACTATAATCTCCATAAAATGTTGTGGTTCATTTTCTATAACTACCTAAAAAGATTGGTTTAAAAATTGTATCCATTGTATAAATATGATAATTAAATAATTTTTAATATATTTTGGGAAATTTAACCATAACCGCTTGACCAAGGTTAATGCACCAATGTGGTTTTGAGGTTATGAACCGGACAACCCCAAAAGGTCCAACATGAACATAACCATTTTAGTAACTGAATAAAATATGGTAATAAATGAAATAAAAAGAATAATAATAATGAAATAAGCATGAAAATGTATATTAATATAGTAAAAATTTAATATAATTTTGTTATTCCCAATTTAAAGAATGTATGAATATATATTTGAATTAAGGAAACCTAATTTTCTATACAACCTTTTTTTAAAGTATTCCCTTCAAAAAAATGTATTCCATGTCCATGTTCCTTAAAATGTCCCAATAATTTTATTATTTTTACTTAAACTTATTTTAAATTTGATTTTAATCTACCTTTAAATTCATATTTAATGGTTTTATATGGAATATTTTAAAGCATTTTTGAATGGGTCAATTTGACATTTTTTACCAAAGTATAAAAATAATTATTTTAATTCATATAGCATGACTTCTTTTCTATGCCATCATAGATATTATTAATTATCAATATTCCTTAAAAAAATCAATTTTAATTTTCAAATAAAATATTTCTCTTAATATTTTATTAATTTTTTTAATTAAACATAAAATTTTTCAAATCTTTATGAGATGACTGAAAGTGTTATTACTTTTGGTTAAATGCTAATTCAGACGGATTTTATGATTAAAGTTAAATATATTTGTGTTTTATTTATGATATGGTGACATGATATTTTATATTAATTATAGTTAATATTAATATATATCTGATTATGGTTGATCCCAATATAGATTGTCAATGCATTATGTAAAATAATGAAGTTTACTGATTATAGGATACTCTTAATAGATATGAGAATTATATGGTTTGGTGATTCTATTTTAAGGTTTTTTAAGGGTTAATTTATGGATAATTTTATAAGGTACCTAAATGATATTATTTCAATGGTTTATGAAGGAAATATTTTGACTTGAAAATTTAAGCAAATAAGATTGTGTTTTATGGAATGTTTATGACATTTTTTTATAAAATTCAATGTATTTTTACTAAGGAAAGGTATTAATGAGTTTTCATGTTTTCCGAGAAACCATTATGATTCTGATTTTTAATTTATGATTTTATATGAAATGTTTTATGAAATATATTATTCAATTAAGTTATTTTCTTGAATAATTAAATAAATATTTGAGATCAAATGTTTATTGTGAAAAGGATAACATTTTTATGGATTTTTAGGTTTATAAATAAAATAAGGGGTTCCTTTTATTTTATGCCCTGTAATGATCTTTTTTACTCATCCCATTTTTTTAAATGATTTTCAATGTTTTTAAGGATGATTGAGGATAATGGATAAGTCCCGTTTAAAGTCATGAATATGTTTCATGTAAATAAAACATGTTTCATTTTAAAAGTTTCATATTATGGAAAAAATGGATACTAGGTGGAAGTGTCAAATTTATAATATATGGGTTTTTATGTAACATTTATGACATAATTCTATATAAATATAAAACATAATGATCCTAAAAATGTAATAAATTTCAACCCTTGTTATAAATCTTGTAATTATGGGTTATTTAAAGCATAGGGTGTTATAGTTGGTATTAAATCTAAATTTATATAATTTTAGTACTTATGGTTATGTTAAATAAAAAATTAAAAAGATTATAATATATGTTTATATTATAATGAGATAGAGTAAATATATTTCCATGTTTATTCATTTAATCAATGTATTTTTAAAACAGCTTTCCACAGAGGAAATAGGTTAACTAAGGTAGAAATATATCAACAGTATAATATTCGTCCAAACCAACAACTTGGAATAGTTGGAATTGGAACTGAGTATTTTGTATATACTTACTCATATTACATATTTTATAAATTTCGTAACCAATATAAGAGATATAAAACTTTCTTTATATAAGAGTTTGTCTATAGTGGAATATTTTATGAAACTGCACCCTCCAACAATCGGTGGATCTTCAGACCTTGTGATAGATAAAGGATGGATTAATGCTTTGGAAAAGATTTTTTAAGTTATAGGATATTCATAACATTAAAATGAAACCATTTATATTTATTTTTTTGGAGGTGGATTTGATCAATGGTGGTATTTTAATAAAAATAGTAAGGAAAAAAGAAGAAATCAGTGCCATATAATAGATGGTATTTAAATATCACTTCCTTGAAAAATATTTTCCTAAAGTTATCTGAATTAAAATGGAAAATAAATTCTTATAATTGAATAAAAATAAAGAGGAGTTTTTTTTCACCTGTAAAGATAATTTTACTAGATTGTCCTGGTATGCACCGAATTTCATTCTGAACCGTGATAGTAAATTTTATCCATTTTACTCATGATTGAATCCATGATTTCAAAGTTATCTAGTTACTTAAGATTTTGGTAGTTATAAGTAAATTTTGTAATGTGTTGAGAAATTCGAGATGGAGTTTTGGAATTTCTATAAAGATTATGATAAGAAATAATTTAGGGGGAATACAATAGGGAATCACTCATCAAAGAAATCTAAAGGTAATATTATTTAGTTTTTGTGTTGTGTTAAGTGTGGAAAGAAGCATTCTATAGAATTTATTATGAGATCAAAGAAGTTATAATGATGTGGAAATCCTAGACACATATCATATTATTGAAAGTAAAACAAAAAATGAAATGGTTAGGATCATAATGAAAATGTGGAAGTGAAATTTTTTTCATTAAAATGAGTCTGTAAATTATGTCGATTACTATCCAAACATAGTTGTTTAACATTAGAATCAACAATATGGGAAATTTAAATGTGCAAAAAATACTTTTATTTATAATATAGTAGATGAAGGTCCCACAAATAAAGTAGTTATAGGTAAATTACATGTTTTTTAAAACTATTATAATGTCTTTTTTCATTTGGGATCCACATATTCATTTATATCTTGTAAATTTTCAATTAAAATGAAAATTCTATCTCAAGAAATGAAGTTGAAACATTTGGTGAAAATTCATGGGGGTATTATAAAGGTAACATGAATTTATAGAAATATTACAGTTATAATCTAAGGAATGGTTTTTAATAAAAAAAATTATAAAACCCTGATATTTTAAAATATATTTCTCTTTATATAAATTGTAAGTTTTTTATAGCTTGCCTAATTAGAAACACCGAATTTAAAACAAATCACTATATATTATAACCGAGTTATTAAATTGATTATATGAATAGGAATAACTAATTCATAAAATATATATAACTTAACTGATTCAAATGTATTTATTAATTCATAATAAATAAATACTCAATTTTCAGTAAAGTCAATTTGTGGTTCAAAAATACATTTTCTTCAAAAATGGTTTTATTAAATTTTCTGCATGGAAATTTAAATTAATTTATAACATATTTCAAAAATTTATTTTATTAAATAAATTTCATTTTATAAATCATCATGTAAATATTATCTTAGGGTTAATTTTTTTTATTTTTTCTAAAAGGATATATTTTTCTACGAATAGTGAAAATTTCAAAGTTTTGTAAAACTATCATTTCCTTTCATTAAATAAAGGGATTTTAAAAGTACCATTATGTTTTAGATTTTAAAAAAAAATTAATATAAATATAAATTAATTAAATATAATCCAATTAATTACATTGTAGTCATCATTATAATTTATTTTGGTGTAAGTTTATTTTTAGGCTTGAAAATGCTTTTTTCTAAAAACTACTTTTCATTGGGCTTAAGAAATTTATATTTAAATTTATTTATAAAACTTCTAGAATTTGAATCTTGAAAAATGGATTTCATATTTTTAATTAGGATTTTCAAATTTGGGAAATATTTCCTCTTTAGTTTTTTCATTCTGAATTGTAATCGTTGTAAATATTTATCACCTTGGTAAGGGTAAAACGGGTAAAATAAGTAAAAAAAGGGATAAGTCCTATAAATATCTAAAACACTCTCCTATACTTCACTTTATGAGTTTAATTCGACCACCGCCCTTTTATATTCAATTATATTTAATTTTGGGGTCATTTTTCTTTGATAAAGACATTTATATTATTTTATGTTAACGAAAATTCCAAAAATATCGCTATCTTGCTTTTAATTTCTATTATATGTTTAAATTGGGATAAGAATATATTATGAGTGAATATAAATGTTTATTTTTAACATAGGTTTTAAAATTTTATGATGATAATTTATTTTTAATTTGTAGTGATGGTATAATTGTCTTAAATTCTTATACAACGCGAACACAGTGCTAATGAGAGCGGTAGAAAAATAAAAGTAAATGATTTTAAAAACATAAAAAGTAATATTTTTGGATGAATTATGGTGTCACATGAATTTTATGGTTTATAAATATATATATATATATATATATTATTTTTAAATAGTATATATTTTAATTATATACCTATCATGGTGGCTTTAAAATAAAAATATTTGAACAGTTCTTTAAATGAAATTAATAGTATTTTATATTTAATAATATATTATTAAATTATATAAAAATAATAAAAATAATTAAAGAGTACAATTAGTTTGGATATGGTCAAAATTATCATCCATTTACCATTTATTGAGCTAATTTTTACCCTATGAGTAAATTTATAACACTATAATAATGAAAAAAAATGTAACCTCGGTTAAACATAAATTTTTTTAATAAAGTTGTTAAACCAAAATATAAGGTTTACAATTACACATAAATATATCCAAAGTTTATTATTTGAATTTATTTAAACATTATCCCATATTTATTTTTTATTTTTTTCCATTTAGATCCATTTTCACATGAAAGATAATTTATTATATTAAACTCTTAAGTAATTTCAAGTGTATTTGTTTCTTCACTATAAAAGGACACCACACATCCGCTATTATTCACACGATATTGAAAAACTTTTCTTAAAAACCCCTTGAAAAAAAATATTTTTAACATCCTTATCCATGTTTTTTAGGTTCATTTATCCCCAAAACCATCTTTAGGATCCTTGAGAAGGGTTCCAAAGAAGGTCACTCAAAGTGGGGGTAATCGTTTTAACAGATATTTTTCATTTTAATTCATAATATAACTACTTAAACTATATCATAAACAATCATATATAAAAACCACATAATATAAAATATAATAATATTTTATTAATTTTATGTCATAACCTTTACCCATATCATTTCCATCAAATGGTTAATAAATGTGTTGCTCTTACGTAAGTGTGCATCACTGATTCCACATAGCGATATAATTCATTTTCCATAAAAAATTTCATGGTAAGTTAATATGAGGAATATAATTTTTATATATAATTTTTATTCCATAATTATAGTTTTTAATTATATTTTATTATATATCACATAACCTTCCAATCCTTTAGAAAATTATAATTGTGCTCATGCATACGTGTGCACTGCCACCTCTACAAAATGATGTGATTCATTTTTCATTTAAATTTGAAATGGATGGTAATAAGTATATATTTAATTAATATATATTATATTAATTATATAATAATAATTTTTAAAAGGATAATTATTATTTACCTTTCTTTCTTTCCATCCATCAAAATTTGGAAACACCACTCTTGTGTATGTATGAATTACCATCTTCGCAAAGTGATATAATTCATTTTTCATCACTACTTTATATAAATAGTTATAAAAGTTTTTATAATGATTAAATATGATAATTATTAAATTATTAATGTTTTAAATATGATAGAATCATGATAAAATTATAATTATTGGGACATTCAAACTAAAACATGAAAGAAAAATGAAATAAATATCACCCAGAACAGTGGTTTTAATAAAGAATTTTCAATTAAAAAGTTATAATATTTTAAAATTAAATCATATATGTTATGATATATATGAGTATTATTATAGAATTTTTTTATAGTAAATATATATTTATTATATAGGAGTTTTCAGTTTATATTAAACAAGACAAGACTTGAGGTAAGATAATTATGTTTCAATCCCATTTTAATTAGGATTTTTTATGATTAAATTTAAATTGAGGGAAATTATATTATCCATATATTATTAAACCATTTAATTTTATTTTCATCTATTTTTTTATATTTTTTATATTTTAGTACCATTCTCCACTTATTAGTACTCAAAATAATTGAGAAATTTTTTTAAGGAAATATGACATTATTACTTCTCTTTTGGTTGGGAATCATCCTACAATGTATACATATTCTCAAAAAAAATTAAGAATGTTTTTAATATACTCAAATGATTGTGAAAACTAATTTTTTAAAAAAAATATTTTAATTAAATGTTTTAAAAGGAGTATAATTTTCATTTTCTATATGAGGTACAAAACGTGTGAACCGAATCATTATTTTTAAATATTATGGCATGAATAGAATTTTCCATCATTATGGCCATTCTATAATTTAAATATTAATGTATAATTTTTCATGGTTCTTTTTAAAGAAGATTTTTCAAAAATATTTTGTAAATTTTTAGATTTTAAATAAGTGATTCCAAAAATGTAAAAGGTATTTTTATTAAGAAATATTCTAGTGATATTTAAAGTATTTTTTCAACAATAATAACATCCCATGATGTTACTTATTATATAATATGAATATGATCCCCTGATACCATTATTATCATATCTCTGGATGGTTTATGATTATTATGATGAGATTTTTACAAAATCTATTTTTCCATGGGTTATGTTGTGATGATATTATGGATTATTTATGATCTTAGGGAATATATATTAATGGATTATAATTAAGTTATGGGTAGTCTATTAATTATATAGCCCTATAATTCATTGGTTAGAGATGACGAAGTTGTGAAACCCTAAGGAAATTGGATTTAGAAAACACTTAATTGATGATGGAGTTAACTAGATGAAATCTAATAAAATTAATATGTTAGAAATGACTATGTAGGAATTTCTATTGAGGGATGTTTCACAAAATGATATTTTTTGGAGTGAAACATGTCTAAGGAAATGATTTTATATGTTTAAGTTTATTCCAAAAACTTATATTTTATGTTTATGATCTATTCTCTTGGGTCATTATAGATTATTGAGGATTCTTCAAGATTATTTCTTATGACATTTTATTGACTAAACCTTATACCGTGATCCATAATAAAATTTCTTTTAATGATTGGATATTATTTCTGTAAGTTTTGGCCATGTTATCATACCATTATTCTTGTATTATAATGGCATATGATCATCAATTGATATATACTATGTTTACACTTAATAAGTATTTAAGATCACATTTTATTATGTTTTATTTTCCCAAAGATATGAATAAAGGTTTTATATATTATGTGTCTAAGAAGGGTCCTATTTGTGAATAACTTAGTGTGATATAATGCACATATTCTATCTACCAATTGTTTATGTATCCATGTTTCCAAATACATTAAAAATTTATTGTTTTGGCATAGATCATAATGTTACATATTGAATATACATATAATAAGATGTAATATTTATGTATGAAAAGTATGGGTCACTATAGTTTGTATCATATTTAGGTTTAGTTGATCTTTAGAGATTAGGATTAGATAACTTTGTTTAAAACCCTAGGGATAAGTTTAATTATGGGATAACATCCTGGAGATTTGGTATAGTAGAGATTGTGTGATTTTCTTGGAAAATTCATTCATGTATGGATAATGGAATGTGGATGTAGCTATGTAATAGATTCACCTAGGGGTAACAACTTTTAAAGGGGTGTATTAGTTATTAACTCGATCATCATCAGTGCACGATTAATGTGCCTAGGACTGCACAACTAAATAGACACTCTTGGGGGATATTCTTAGTTTAATTCACATTTTCTTTATGAACCATTATGAAGGATTTGAATAGATAATAACTCTGGATGGAATAGATTAAAAAAAGGTGTCATAGATTGAAAAGAAGGTTACAATATTTATACATCCTATAAATGGTTTTTAGGATTATATGATTTCTCAATAAGATTTCTATTTCTCAAACTATTATTTTCGTTTTAGTAAATGGTTGGAACCAGGAAAAATTATATTAATGATGAATGTGATGAAAAATGGGATGATTATACTAATGAGAAACCAAATAAAATGAGATAAAAAACATGGAAACTTGTGATTATGACTAATCATATATATGATTAAAAAATTCAAATTGGGTGAGTTTGTTAACGCACCTAATAGAAGAAAAATCGAGTTTCGTGGTAGTTTAGTTAATGAAGACCATTAAGGGAAGAAGATTAAGATTCCTATATGTCAAGTATATGGGAAGAATCACCTTGTAAAATGTATCAAAGGAATTATAATATGTTTTATATATGGAAAAGAAGCGCATATAGTTAGTAATTTATAAGAAAAAATTAAAAGTTTGATAGAGGAAAATGAAGTTCATCCTAAAGTACCATTTATATTTCAATGTATTATGTTTGGTGGACTTAATATTTATTTAAGTTGATGTCTTAATCTGGGGGCTAACTCCTAGGACAAGGAAGGTAATATGTTATTTCTATCATTTAAGTAGAAGTATTTAAGTGTTTATTGGGATTCAATAAATATATTTTATATGTTTTTTATCAATGATATTTTGGTTATAAGGATCATCAAACATCTTAATATCATTCTATAGTTTTTTTATTTAAGGATTTTCAAGTATATGTTGAATATTATGGATAAGCTAGAATGTTTATTTAATGGTAAGGTGGTATTTTGGGAAAAATGATTCAGGGACATATAACCCTTTATATGTGCATGATTTTCAGATAATAAGTTTTATTTTGGATAAAGAGATTATGGATATTGATAAAGTAAATTTTATAGTTTTGTAGAGATAATTTTTGGTAACAGATATGATTTTATTTTATCTTTATGGTGATTTGGGATATTTATGGATAACGTTAGAATGTATTGGGGAGTATATGGTTTAGGTATATCTATTTTTGGTATATGACCTTATGATATATTGACAATATTTAGATATAATTATTGATTTAATCATAGAAAAATATGAGATCAAATCATTTTAATCATCTGGTTTCAATTATTATATGTCATATGTTGATGAATTTTAAGTTTAGTTATTTATGTAAAGATTTAATTTATACTGTGGGTGTTATTATAGAGATTTTTTATATTTTTGTTTTGAGATTTATACATATTGGATAATGTTTTGTAACCATTTTAGTTTTGTTAAATATCTAAAGGTATGAGGAATGAATTCTCATTATTTTTTGGATTATAAAATCTAAAAAAAGTTAATTTTAGTATTTTAACCGTGAAAAAAAATCATCATGTTTATTTATTATGAGAATAAATTGGGATCTAAAACTGCTCAGAGTATAATCAAATGATGAAATTATGATTACGGTATGGATGAAAATCAAGAAAATTTATTATCTAATATTTTTTACCTTGATGGTAAATGATTTCCTGAAATCAAGTAATATGAATATAAATCTATTTTTTCTTATGTAAAATTTATCACCTAGCTATAAAGGTATGCATTTAGAAACTTGGGAATCTTTTAAGGAGGGATACTTGGTTTTAGAAATAAATTATTATGAAATTCAAAGTTTCCTATAAGTGACATAGAAATTATTTATCATGATATAATCTACATTAGGTTTTATTATAATGTATTGATACACTAAATACAGTATGTTATGATTACAATTATAAAGAATAAATTTATTTATGTTGGTTGGAATGTGAAACTCTAATATTTTATAATATATTTCACATTAAATAAATTTTATGTGTTTGATAGCTTACTTGACAAGCAACACTAAGCTTAAAACAAACCACGTTTTATTATATCCTAGTAATGAAATTGACATCATGAATAGTAATAACCAAATTATGAAAAATAGTTATAATGTTTTAAATAATTCAAATGTATTGATTAATTCATAATAAATTAGTACTCAATATTCAGTAAAGTCTACTTATGCTTTTAAAAAATATTTTCTTCAAAAATGGTTTTATTGAATTTTTTATGTGAACATTAAAATATATTTCTACAATACTAAAAAAATTTATTTTATGAAATGAATATCATTTTTTAAATCATTATTTCAATACAATATTAGGGTAAATTTTTATGATTTTTCTAAAAAGATATATTTTTAATGAATAGTAAAAAATAGTATTTTTTGTAAAACTATGATTTCAGATAATTAAATAAAGTAATTTAAAAAGTACCATTATATTTTGAATTTTATATTAAGTTAAAATAAGTATCCTTTAATTAGATATATTATAATTAATTACATAGGAATCAGTATTATAATTGATTTTTGTGTAAGTTCATTTTTTTCTTAAAATAATTTTTTTCTAAAAAAACTTTTTAACTGCATTTTACACATTTATATTAAAATTTATTTCTACTAATTTCATAAATTCAAAAAATAAAAATAGATTCCTTATTTTTAATCAGGAATTCAAAATTTGGAAAATATGTCTCCATCAATTTTGGTCCTTGTTAACAGTATCCAAAGTAATCATTTTCTACCTCAGTAAGAAAAAAATAGATAAAATAGAGCTAATACTATGGGATAAGACCTATAAATCTTCATAAATATAAAAAAATTGATTTAAGAGTCTAATTCCACTGCCCTTCATATATTCTAATATATGGAATTTTTGTTCCATTTTTTATTGATTAATTATTTTATATTATTTTAAGTAAATGAAATTTTAAAAATGTCACTCTTTTGCTTTTAATTTATATTATATGTTCACAAAGGGGAAATAAGATGTTATGAATGAAAAAAATATTAAACATAATTTAATTATTTTTATGATAATTTATTTTTAATTTTTAGTAATGATATAATTACCTTAAATTTTAACCCAACGTTGACATAGTTCTTATGCATAATATAGAAAAATCAAAGAAAATGATTCAAAAAACATCAAAAAAATATTTTTGAATTAATTATTGTGTTATGTTAATTTTATGGTTTATAATAATTTATAATGTATGGATAAATATTTTATATTTTAATTTCATTCCTATCTTGATTTCTTTAAAGTCAAAATATTTGAATAGTTTGTTGGTCAGAGTGAGTATCTCAAGTGGGGGTGAATTAGGTACCCAATAAATCGTTTTTCAAAAAAAAGGTTGAAATAAAATCTCATAGTTAATTAAAATATCTGAGTTAATCAAATAATAGACTGATATAATTTCTAATATTTTAAAATATTTCTCAAATATTTATTAAGTCTTAGTAAAAAAATTATAAAAAACTACACTAACTTTTGAAATCAATTTACTCAAGAAAAACCTTATATAAACACTAATTAAGACTAACAATCAAAGTAATGGTTTTGGTTTTAGTTTAAAACATATTTAGGTTAATGTAAAAAAATAAATCAAATAAAAAACACACAATAGAATGAATACAAGAGGTTCAGTCTCAAGCTGGTACTTAATTCTCTACACTTGGAAATCACCTACTGCTAAGAAGATTATAAAAAATAATCTATGATCCACAACATGGATTAGGTTAAAAATAGAAAACATGTCTAGGCCAAATGGAGACCTCTTCCACAAAACCTATTAGAATGAAATAAACATAGGCCACACAGGGACCACTTCCACAACACTGTGGAAAATCAGCGTTAAAGATAGTGTTAAGAAGATATCTTGTATCTTCTATTTAAAGTGTAAGAGTTAGTGTGGGTAAAATAAAGATATTAAACTATACAGATCATAACATAAATATAATAGACAGAAAGATCAAATAAATTCTGTAGAAATAATTTATTTCTCTATCTAATATTTTCTATAGCTTGGGACTCCTTGAAATTATCATAAAGTAAAGATCAAGTCAAGTTTCTAAAAATTGTAGATAAATAGAGTTTTGTAAACTTTTTTTCTTTCTAAATGAGGGAAGGAATCGAATTTTTTGTAAGATCAACCGATTATCTATCATATTTAAGCAAGATACAACATGAAATCTCTCAGTAAGTGGCACTTTTCAATTGTACATTAATATAATTATGTTTGTATAACTATTTTTTATCTACGTCTATCTCCACGAGGGATTCTAATCCTTCATTTAATAGTAGCATGCATGAGTTTCCATATAGAGAAAAATCATCTTGAAATCCTACATCCCTATACTCAAGGTTGAAAAATTCTTTAATTAATATATTTAATAGATTAATAACAATAATTAAAATAATTTACAACATTGAATTCAATAATATAGTTGTTTTATATATTTAATTCAAAATAGATATAATAGTGATGGTGAGTCTTCTTGAATGATGACTCAATATCGGGTGGTGACTTAGGCTTGTGGTGAGCCTATCTTCTAGTGAGTCAGTATGGTGGTGAGACATATCTACAATAGGGCATTCCAACACTTTTCCAAATTTATATTCTGGTAGTAGGTTATCTTTATCAGTGACTACTTTCTGGTGCTAAGTATTTTTGAAACTTAGCCAAATTTTCATAGGTCACCTCTGATGCTAGGTGTTTTCTATACTTTTTCAAATTTCTAGTTCAATGGAAAGTAATCCTCTAAGGGTGAGTCTTTCTCATACTTTTACAAAAAAAAATATTAACAGTGATTCATATATTATGATGACTCTTTCCCATACTTAACCATAATTTCACACTAATGGTGTTTCCTCCCCAATGGTGATTCATTACGAGTGGTGACTCAACCTCAATATTGAGTCATGTCCACTAGTGAGTCATCATTGGTGGTGACTCGTACATAGAAAAAATTTCACCAATCTATCTTATATTATAAAATGCTACCATATTATATAAAACTCGTTAATATCATGGGAAACATGATATAGTGATCATTAAAATAAAGGTTCCAACAATCCCCCTTTTCATGATCACAAATCATGGAAGTTTATAAACAAGGTATCAATAATAAAGAAAGAACACATGGTAATAAATGTAATTAGATAGTAACAGTATCAATGAAAAGATGGTATTAGAGGACGGAAATAAATAATGACTATCAGTATGGCATCAAAGGAATACTGCTATATAAGAAAATGACATATGTTCTTGTCCCCCTTTTGGGATTATCAAATGGAAAGAAGAAAACATGAAATGAAAAAAAAATAGAATATGATTAAGATAATTGCCATTAAAAATCAATGAAGGTGCAACTAGAAAGTTTCAAAAAAAATATAAACAAAAAATCCTCATCAAATATAAATAGTATAATTATCAATGATTCTTCGGATGTGTTGAAGGAATCAAGGATGATTTTTTGTTCCCTTTTTTTGAAGCATAAGGCTTATTAGGTGAAGAAGAGGGAGATCAAGAGATTGCTATAGGAACATCGGTCAGAGATGGAGTCTCTCCGATGATGATTGGAATTAAGTGTTATACTTATTCCTCATGAGAGAGTTAAAAGGCTGAAAATGATCTGGTAAAGGAGCATTGGGTCCCTAGTGATACCATGCTTGAATTAATCTAAAGAAAAATCTAGAGGGGTAAGATGAACTATAACTAGTATGGAATTCGAAACCACTATGGTAGTTCCAGACACATGAAAAAAGGGTTTCATAAGATTTATGAAATCCATTATTTTGTTTACACCTCTCTCTATATCAGTGAAGAAATCATTCTTTTATTCCATATTAATATTTAACACTGCAGTCATCCCTTTTAACTAATTAACTCTCTATTTAAATGATTGAGTCACTATAGGCATTCTAAGATTTATAGTTAAGTACTTGAAATGAGAATTCAACTCATGCTTAGTGAAAATATGAGATAGATAATACTTGATATATTTTTTGATGGTATCTCAGTCAACATTTATTTATTTAATATATTCCATGACCATCATATGTACATGGTCAATATAATGCCTAATTTTTATCAAAGACTCGTGTAGTTGGTCTAATACATCACCTAAACTAGTAGTAGCATGAAGCTCTTCTCTCACAACAGATCTAATCAAATCAACATCAATAAGAGTCGGAGGATGTGAACTATATGAATAATCCACTAAAGGAAGATTCTCTATCCTTTCTATAAAAGAAGTCATGGATTTGGAAAAGGAATATCTCATCTATTCCTTTGTGGATCTCATAGCCTCCATCTCATTTTCAAACTATATACTTTCCACTTCCACTTTTCTAATATGAAGAATCATATTAGGTTTGATGTAGTGAATCACAAGAACCAAAAAATTCCCTCTATCCATATCACGAAGCTTTCTAACCAAGGAAGGCTAGTTTTTCAAAAGTAAACCAAAGTAAAAGAGAATGTTTTCTCAAAAATAATGATTGTCACTTCTTGTGACAACATCCATTGGAATTAAAGGAATGAAAGGTATATAAATGTTTTTTGAACCAAACCTCTACCGCTCACCAGCAGCATCAATCTAATCAACCAATGACCCCATTGAATCCCTTTCTTCTCCAATATCAGGTCAACCAAACTTTGGTGGACAATAATCCTTATCATAAAACATACCCTATTCCTCAAACATTGTATCTATCCAACTGAAATAAGACATACCAAAAGATTTTACACCTTGAGAACCATCATTTATAGGTACAAATACAGCATGTACGACAACATAAGCCTCAATAGAACTCTTTATAACAACTTTTTTCTCAACATCATTAGGATCAAAATCAATATTTTTAGTCACTTACTGATCCATAATTTTTATCTCAAC
This sequence comes from Viscum album, assembly GCA_963277665.1. Classification (NCBI taxonomy): domain Eukaryota; kingdom Viridiplantae; phylum Streptophyta; class Magnoliopsida; order Santalales; family Viscaceae; genus Viscum; species Viscum album. The sequence continues at coordinate 489,005,908 of OY728166.1, forward strand.
ATCTACCGACACACTAAGGTCTACACCAACAGTAATATCAACTGGGTAATTGTTCGTACTTGGGGATTTCTCCCCCTCAACTATATGTTCCTTATATTCTCTATGTGATATAACCACATCTTTAACTAGTCTTGGTCTATCTTCAGATGTAGAACTAGATAAAAGTCTAGAAGAGATTAGAGCCTAAGACATCTCAACATCCTCATCTCTAATGCATCCACCAGGACCATCAAAACCTCTATCACTATCACTTCTATATAAAACTTCATTTTTTCCATATTATTCATCTTCTTCATCCTCATCACTATTTTCTCTATATCAATTTACTTCAGAGGATTTGTAAGAACTCTTAAACATCACATCATTAGAAAATTATTTTTCTTTCTACTCACTTCCTTCTTTTAAGAGTTTCTCTCTGAAAAGAAGATACCTTTGTGGACTAAGGGCACCAAAAGATACAGAATGAGATATATGAGGTAAATCTAGGTTAATACCTTCATCCATAGAAAATTCATTTTCCTTATCATTAGAGGCAGCAGCCTCCTATTTCTCTTCATCAGAAAATTAAAAAACTTCATCTAGCTCCAAGATAGGTTTCATAAGATACTTTGGTCTAGAAGGATGTTTAATAGGATTGAACTCATCATAAATACTCTCACTATCATCAAACCACTATTTCTACAAGTATTAAAACTAATTTTCATCCTTTTCAAATAACTATAGTAATGAAAAATCATCCACAACTCACTATTGATTCTTCACCTTCATGAACAAGATTTTTAGCCTCAAATATGGTTGAGACAAGCTTTGGGTATATTAGGGAATGTTATATCAAGCAGGGCTTATACATATCTATCATGTGAAGCATTAGATATCTACACAATTTGATCTTCTATCATCTTTTCATAAGACACAATATATACACATCTTGATATCTCATGGTGGAAAAGTCACATTTCCATAGAGAAATAATGTGCAAGATAAGCTTGAAATGAATGTGACATTATCCATAAACTTATGTAGAAAATTTTCTTCTTATAATACTATCACTAGTCAACTGAGCTAAATCAACTTCATAAACAAAAGTATCACTAATATATATAATGGTTCCTTGATAATCTTTTGAAACACCTTCATGACTAACCATTACACATCTTTCCCATTACTTCGAGGATAATAGAATTTTACAGCCATTTACCCTATTTCTCATCTAGTCTCCATTTTATTCAAAATTATACTCAAAATGCTGACAAAACTTATGAACCAACATAGGATAAAAAGGCCTCTGATTATTAGAGAACTGTTCCACCTATCCCTAGTCTTGTATAATTTTGATCACCATCGACATTCTTGATATTAGTAATTCATATTGAAATTATTTCTCTGGTATCACAACTCTCATTATAGTCTTGGTATTCACTGGATCAACTGCAATAGGAAAAATTTTCCCACCTTTATTCTTATTTCAATGATGTGAATCATCCAGAAAAGAAACTATAGGTGTCTTCACTCTATCCATGGATATTGGTTTATAATTTTTGGGTTATGGAAAGGTAAGGTAAAATGTTATGATAGAAAGGGTCAGATTAAAGTTTCATAGAAAAGTCATCAGGGGTGTGAACATTGGAATTAGGGAAACTTATAATCTATATCATTTATGGATTTTTGGGATTCATAAAATCAAAATTGAAATAACATTTAAAATTAATTCAAAATAAAATAAATAAATAACTCATATAAATAAATTAAAAACAATTAATTAAAACAAATTTAGAAAAAATGAACATATAAAGTAAAAAACTAATGGTTGGAAAACCTAATGGTGAGTAATCCAGAAGTGAGTAATTCCAATAGTGAGAATGGCACAATGGTGGGTAAAACTCAATGGTGGATAAAACTTGATGGTGAGTAAAACTCAATGGTGGGTAACCCTCAATGGCGGGTAAAACTCAATGGCGGGTCCTAGAAAATTAAGCTTAACTAAATTTAATCATTCTTAATTAATATTTTATGTAGTTAATTCTCTCAAAAATAAAGGTTTTAGTGAAAGTATCAGTAAGATGTTGTTTTGTACCGATGTATTAAAGAGTTATATCACAATTTTGGAAATAATCTTTCAAAAATTGATGTATTACATCAATGTGTTTTTATATAGATTGATATACAAGATTATTAGAAAAATTTATTTCATGTGTATTTCCACAATTTATAAGTACATTCCGAAATTTATATCCATAGTCTAGTAATGTGTGTTTCATCCCAAAAATTACTACACAATATCTACCTATATCTATATATTCATCTTTAGAAGTAGACAGCGAAATAAAAAAAAATTATTAATACACCAAGAAACTAGAGGCTTTCCAAAAATGTGACATGTTCCAAATATGATTTTTCTATATAACTTTCAACCACCAAAATCCTCATCTGAATAACTAAATATATTAAATGATTGTATTATATATTAAAATAATACTGAATTGGTAATATAATTGAGGTATTTAAAATCATTTTTACATAAAATAACTGTGGATCTTTTGGGTTTTTTAAAAAATATACAAACCTACACACACAAATCATTATGTCAGGTGATCTAGCAGCTTAGTAGAGAAGACTTCAAACAAACCTTTGTAAATGGTTTGATCCACTAATTTCCTAGCTTCATCAAGCTCCAACTTATAAGTGGTAATCATAGGAGTATCATTACTCTTAGTGCAATCCAAACCAAGACGTTTTAAAAGGGATTTTGTATATTTAATTTAATTTAAAAAAAAATTCTTTCTTTATTTTAAAAAAAACTGAAAAACTAATAATGAATTTGATTTCACCCCTTAAAATAATTTCATTTTAATTTTTGCATCAATTTTGAAAATTCAGTACATGAAGAATTTCTAGAAGATCAAAAAATAATATCTTTAATGTAAATTTGAACAACTAAAATATCTTTTGAAATTGTTATTATAAAAATGGTAGGATCATCTATACCTTTTGAAAATACTTTTGAAATAGGAAAAGAGTTGAACCATTTATAAAAATCACTAAGATGTTTTTTTAACCATATTAATCTTTTAATAACATGAAAATGTGATTTGGAAAAAATGGATTTTGAAATCCAAGGGTTTTTTTCAACAAAAAAATCATCAACTGTATACCCATTCCAGAATTCACTTTTGATATCCATTTGATATAGATTGAAATATAGATGTAATGCATAGGAAATTAATATTCAAATGGATTCATTTCAGACTACAAGTTCAATGTTTTCTTCATATTCTATAACCTCTTCATGATTATAACCTTGTGTGACAAGTCTCTCCTTATTCCTCACTATTATGCCATATTCATCAACCTTGTTCCTAAATACCCATTTAGTACCTATAGTCAAGGTGTATTTGGTTCTTTCAACAAGTTCTCATAAATTATTTTTTAAAATTGATTTAGTTCTTATTGAATATCCATTACCCATAATTCAACATTTATTACATCATTGATGTTCTTAGGTTTAAGTTGTGACAAGAATGGTTGATGTTCAACCTGGTTTCCTAGAGAATCTCTAGTTTTTTCACCTCTATCTTAATCTCTAAAAAATAGTAACTAAAGGTTGGTATTTAAGTGTTCAAATATCTCTATGAAAATAAGTTTTGGTAACCTCAGGGTTCTCTTAAGGTTTAGGTTCTTTAAGTTCCACATAAGTGGATGGTTTTTCTATTTTTTACAGTAGAATTGGATGGTTTGTAATTTAAATTAAATGTGGATAAATCATCCTCTAGGTTTTCTAAAATATTTTTAAGTTTATATGGATATGTCTCATCAAATATGATATGAATATATTCTTCCACTATATTGGTTCTCTTGTTAAAAACTCTTTAGGATTTACTAGAATTTCAATAACTCAAGAAAATTTCTTCATCATTTCTGGAGTAAAACTTGTCAATATTATCCTTAGTATTAAGAATAAAGACTTTGAAACCAGAAACTCTAAAGTTATTTACCTTAGTATTTCTACTATTCTAGAGTTCATAAGGGGTTTTCTTTAATATAGGTATAATTAAAACTCCATTTATTATATATTAGGCTATATTTACATCCTCTTCCAAAAAATATAAAAGAAACTCTTGTTCATTAAGAACAATTTAGGATATCTCTTGAAGTTTTCTATTTCCTCTTTCTAAAAATCTATTCTTATGAGGGGTCCTAAGAGAATATAATTTATGACTATATCTATTTTCTAAGATAAAGGATTCAAATTTTTTATTTTTAGACTCACATACAGGGTCACTTCTTGATGTATTAATTCTAAGTCCACTTAAAATTTCAATAGTTTTATCATACTCGATAAAATATGATAAATATTCACTCTTTTGAGCTAAAAATAATACCCATGTATACATAGTAAATTCATATACAGGTATATAGAAATAGTTCTTCCCATTTAAACTAGAAAATTTAGATGGTTCAAAAAAATCCATGTGAACCATCTCAAGATTTTGATAAGTTGAAACTTATTTCTTTAATTTAAAATTAATATAGTGTTTTCCCCTTTTTGATAGGGGTTAAATATCTTATCATTTATAATTTAACGTTTGGGTAGATCCCAAACTAACACTTTACAAATAATACTTCTCAGTGAGTGAATGTTACAAAGGACTAGTATCTTATGCCAAATCCAAAATTCTCTATGGAAGGAACTTAAAAAAGAAACATTTTGAGAAATAAAATAATCAATATTTACAGCATAAAAATTTTCATCTATCAACGTAGTAAATAGTAAACCATTCCTATAATAAAAAACATCACAAGAACTATTTTCAAAATTCACATAAAAACCATCATTAGAGTATTGTGATATTCTAAGAATATTATAATTTAAACCATAAATAAAGAGTACTTTAGAAATTAAAACTGGGTTAGTGTTACCAATTTGACCAAGGACAATAATATTTCCTTTATAATTGTCAAAAAAGTTCACATGGCCACCATTAAACATTATGAATATCTTGAATATTTATTAATATCCTATCATATTCCTGTAACAACCATTGTCTAGTACCACAAATTCCTACATGAGCTCTTTAAGCAGCTTTCTTATAAAACAAATTTTATACAAGAAATGATTTTGGTACCCATTTTTTCTTAGGTCTAGATATATTGGTAATTTTGTATTTAGAAACATATATTTTTTTATGGGTTTCCTATAAATATATTTCACACTTTTTGAAATAAAAATTTTATTTGGTTCTTTTGAAAAATAACTACTAGTAGAATTTCTATAATTGGACTTAGAAAAAATGTGCTCTTTACCATTAATCACTATCTAGGTTGATAAAATATACCTATAATATATTTAGGATTAAATTTTTTCTCTAATGTTAGAGTATCTTTTTATCTTTCATTAGATAATATTTCCATGTATTTATTTATTTTCTCATTTGAAATTTTTAGTTTAGTATTATCCTTCAATAATTGATCATTTTTATCTTTCTTTGCAGTGAGATATGCTCTAATACTAGTAGATAAAACATGTTGTTTCTTCATAATTTTATATTATTATTTATCCTCATTAAAAATAACTTCAAGAATTTTTTAGTATTTAATCATTTATTATTTTGATATGTTATCAACATTTTCATTTTTAGATTGATTAGAATTAATTATAGATGATATATTAGGTACCTCAAAAACAATTGTCATGAAATACATGTTAGCTCTATCAATATTCTCTTCATTAGTTGAGTCTAAGTCACTAGGCCTATCCTTATAGGAACTTCATGTGTATTTCATATCTTTCTTATATTTTCTATGCTTATCCTTATAATTCTTCTTGTATTTACACTTTGGATAGTCAGTCTTAACATGACCTTTTCAATAACATTCATAATAGATACTATCATTTGTGTTGTCATCTCTTTTCTAGTCCTTTTTTCCAACTTCCCCTACTATCATACATTAATTATTAACTTGGATTCCTAAATAATTTATTATTCTTGTAGAACTTCCTAAACCTTATGGTTAGATGGGTCATTTTCTCATAACTATCTAGTAGTGATTCCTCACTACTAGAACTCTCACCTTAAACTTTTTCTTTCTACTTATATTTGGATACAGTATACTTGAAAGCTACCGACTTTATATTAGGTTCATCATTATCTTAATGATTAAATTTGATCTCTCCCTCATACATCATCAACTTTCCAACCAATTCATTAATAGATAGTTTACTTATGTTTTACGATTCCCTTTTGACACATATGTTCCTCTTTATCTCTCTAGAAGACATCTAAGATGTATCATGATTGGGTCTTTGTCATACACTAGATTTCGCAAGGATCACATTGTATTGACTATCTCATTAAACCTAAGAAACAAATTATAAATTAAATCATCGAGCTTTATCTTGAATGAGTCACATTTGATTGTATAAATATTCTATCTCATTTCTTTAAAATTAGTGGTTCCCTTCACATGCAATAGATAATGTATACCAAATTTCATAGTTAGTTTTACTAGTAGATATTCTATTGAATTGTTCATCACATAAGGAATAGTAAATTGAATTAATATCTTTAAAAAAATATAATAATATTTAGTTGCATCATCCTAAGTATTTCTAGTGGTCTTATGTAACTCATACATATCCTCTATAGAAGACTAGATTTCAAAACCATACTTTCAATATGCATTTTCATCATAATTTTCCACTGAGCATAATTATTTACATTAAATAAAATCTTTATGTTAGTAGAAAAACAAGTTTTCTATTATCCATTTAAATAATTAAATTTATAATTGACATAAATTTAAGATCATTAAAAAAACTAAAATCACAGTTTTATTTTTTAAAAAGATTCTTTAATACCAAATGTTGTTTCAAGTGAGTATCTCAAGAGGGGGTGAATTGGGTACCCAATAAAAAATTTATGTCAATAGCCGATCTAATTAAGACATCCCAATTAATAAAAATAGAATATCGATATAATTTCTAATTTTTAAAAATATTTATCAAATATTCATTAATTCTAAATTAAAAGAACTATGAAAACTAATTTAACTTTTGAAATATATTTACTCAAACAAAATATTATATAAACACTAATTAATAAAAACAGTCAAAGTAATAGTTTTTTTATAGTTTAAAAAATATTTTGTTTAATGTATGAAAATAAAGCAAAGAAAAACAAAACAAGTAGAAGAATGAATACAAAGGGTTTGGTCTAAAGCTGAGACTTAGTCTTCTCTCCTTAAAAATCACTTGATGCCAAAAATATTGTATAAAATAATCTATCATCCCCAACCTATATTAAATGTACAATAGAAAAGTTGTCCAAGCCATGCAGGGACCTATTCCAAAAATCCTATGGGAATGAAATAAACACAGGCTATACAAGGACCTCTTACACAATGTCGTGGGAAAACAATGGTAAAGAGAGTGTTAAAAAGATATTGTGTATCTTCTAGTTAAAGTACATGAGTCAATGTGGTTAAATTAAATAGAGTAAACCACACTACTTGTGATGTAAATAAAATATATAAAAATAGAAAAAAAATATGTAGAAATATTTTGTTTCTCTATCGGATATTCTCTCTAGCTTATGACTCCTTAAAATTATCGTAAAGTGAATATTAATTTGATTTTTATGAAAATCATAACAAAAAAGAGTGTCATAAACTCTTTTTTTTCTAACTAATGGAAGGAACTGAATATTCTGTAAGCTACACTCTTCCTCTATCATGTGTAAGAGAGATACAGTATGTAAGCTCCCAGTAAGTAGCACTATTCACATGTACATGAATATCTTTGTGTGTGTATAATTATTATTTTTCCTCTACGTATATCCACACGAGGGAATTTTTTCATTCATTTAACATTATTATGCTTGAGTTTTTGTGTGGATAACAATCATCTAGATATCATGCATCCTTATACTCAGGGCTAACACATTATTTAATCCAAATCTACAATAGATTAATAACAATCATTAAAATAAAATAAAACATTAAATTCAATAAAATTTCCATTTAATATATTAAATTCAAAAAAAACAGAATAGTATCAGTGAGTCTTCTTCAATGGTGAAACAATATATGGTATTTAATTTGGCTGGTGATGAATTAATCCGGTAGTGAGACATCTCAATGGTAGGTCATTCCAATACATTACCAAATTTCTATTCTGGTGGTAGGTTATCTTCAATGATGACTACTTTCTTGTGGTAGGTTTTTTTTACACATATCCAAATTTTCATAGGTCACCTCATACAATAGGTGTTTTTCATAATTTTTTACATTTATATTTCAATGGAATGTCATCCTATAGTAGTTATTTCTCTCATACTTTTCCAAAACTCTTGGTTCAATAGTGATTTATAGATAATGGTGACTCTTTCCCATACTAAAACATATTTTCCCCCTAATGGTGTGTCTTCCCCAGTGGTGAGTCATTGCTGGCAGTGACTCAACCTAAATAGTGAGTCATTTCATATGGTGATTCATCCTTGGTGGTGACTCATACATACCCAAAATTTAATCAATTTAGCTTATATTATAAAATTATTCTATAACATATAAAACCAATTAATAAAATAAGAAAAATGATTTAGTTATCATTAAAATTAGGGTATCAACCTAGTTTATAAAATTACATTAAAGGTATTTTATGTTAAATAATATATTATTAAATGAACTAAAATTCATAAAATTCATGGAATAGGAAAATGGGTATGGAATATTGTCTAAAATCTCATCCATTTTCCATTTATGAGGTAATTGTTACATTAGAAGTAAAATTATAACTCTTTAAGAATGAAAAAAATTATTACCCTGGTTAAAGTTAATATTGGTCAATAAAGGGGTTAAATTAAAATATAAGGATTGATATTACACTTAAACCTATTTAAATTTTATTTATTAGATATATTTAAATCTTATAATATTTTATCTTCAAAATTGTTTCCACTTTTTTTCACATTCGCATAAAAATAATTTATTACATTTAAATCTTTTAAGTAATTCCATGTATTTCCTTTCCTTCACAATAAAAAGAAAACACCTATGATCTATTAATAAAACAATATTAAGACACTTAGATTGATAAACCCCAAAAAAACTGCTTCTAAAAATTCTTATCCATGTTTTGGAGGTGTTGGTATCCTCAAAATATCATCCCTATGATCCTTGAGAAGATATCAAAAGGAGGTTTCTCAAAGAGAAGGTAGTCGTTTTAACTGATAACATTCTTTTTATTTCTTATTTTACCTACAATAATTCATTCATAAAAAATAAAATATAACTAAATCATCATATACCTTATACTAAGATATTATTATTTTTATATGTAACCATTTCCCATTTCTTTTCTATTAAATGGGTAATGAAAGTATCACTTGTGTGTACATATGGACTACAGCCTCTATGTAACGATATAATTCATTTTACATCACCATATTTCATGGTTAGTTAATATAATGAATTTAATGTTTATATATTATATTTATGAAATAAGTTTTCTTCTATAATTATAATATCATATCTACCTTCTTACCTACTAATCCATTATAAAATGATAACATCACTCGTGTGTATGTGTGGACTACAACTTCCATGAAGTGATGTGATTAATTTTTCATTTATGATTTACATGGATGATAATAAGGATTTATTTAAGTAATAAATATGATATTTAAGGTATAATAATTATTTTATAAAGGTTAATTTTTATTTAACATTTTTTCATTCTATCCATTAAAAAGTAAAAACATCACCAATGTGTATGTAAAAATTACTATCTCGACAAAGTGATGTAATTAATTTTTCATTACTAATTTGTATAATTAATTATAAAACTGAATATAATGAAATATTATGATAACTATGACATTATTAACATTTTAGATATTTTATAATCCTGATCAAAGTATAAGTACTGGAACTTTTAAAATAAAACATGCATGAAAAAACAAACTATTATCACCTAGAATATTGAATTTAATAAAGAATTGTTAATAAATGGATGATAAGATGTTAAAATTAAATAATATATGGAATGATATATATGAGTATGATTATATAATATATTTATAATAAATCTTTATTTATTATAGAATATTGTTTAATGCGTATGAAATATGACAAGTCTTCAGGTAAGAGATTTATGTTTCAATATCATTTTAATCAGAATTGTTTATGGTTGAATTTATATTGTGGGAAATGATATGATACGTATCTAAAAAACCACTTTAATTTCATTATCCTATGGCTATTTATGTAATTTTTATTTTTTATTACCATTTTCCACCCATTGGGACTTAAAATGATCAAGAATTGTTTTTATGAAACACTAACCTTATTTATTCTCTTTTTGTCAGGAATTTCCCTCTTCCATATCCATATTCTCAAAAAATGTTTTTAGTAATGTTTTTACTATTTTAAAATTATTTTAAAAAGTATTTTTTACCTATGTTTTAATTTCCATAAATTTTTTTGAAAAGTAATCTTATTCTATTTTTTGAATGGTGTACTTTTTATTGAAAGTGAGAATGAAATATTTTTTTTAACAATTATGAAAAGAATGAATTTTCTATCCCTCGTGACCAATAAATTATTTGACGCTTAATTTATAATTTTACAAGGTTATTTTCAAATAAAATGTTTTCACTAATATTTTTTACATTTCAAGATTTTAAATAAGTCATTTCAAAATGAAAGGGTTTTTTCTTCAAGAAATATTCTAATGATCTCTAAAGGCATTTTTCATCTATGATAACACCTTTGATGTTACATATGATTTATCGAGTATATGATCCATCGATACCATCATTATTTTTTTCCTTTATGATTTATGATTATGAATATGGTATATTTAAAAAATCGCATTTATCTTCCATGGGTTATGTTATGATGATATGATGATTTATTTATGATCTTGTAGCATACATATGAATGGATTATGATTATGTAATGGGTGGTCTCAAAATTATATATCCATATAATGTATTGGGTGATGAATATCAAGTTTAGAAACACCTAAGAGTTTATAGAGTTAATAAAATCATAAGAGATGATAAAGTAAACTAAATAGAAGTTACTTCTATGAGAATGTTGGAAATGACCAGGTAGGAATTTCCATTATGGGACTTGCTCCAGATTGATAGTATTAGAAGTTAACATTGAATAAGGAAGTAATTTTTCATTCTTATTTTTATGCCAAAAAATTATTCCTTATTCATATCATTGTTCTCATGTATCATGATTAATTATTTATGATTCTATACTCTTATGTCTTATGTATTTGGATTGAAAAAAACCTTATACATTGATTTTTTATTAAAGATATTTGGGTATTTTTTTTAAGTTATGATCATGTACTAATAACCTTATATTAATATTATGATTTAATACGATCATTGATTAATATATTCTATGTTTACCCTTACTGGAATCTAATCTCACACTATATTATGTTTCCTTTTTCCTTGGATATGAAGAAAGGTTTTAAGTATGATGTGTCTCTAAGAAGGGTAATAGTTGTGAAGAATGTAGTGGGATATGATATAAATATTTTATGTTCCAATTTTTTATATATCTAAGCTTCCAAAGACAATAAACCTTTATGGTTATGACATGGAACATAATTTTATATATTGAATATTCATCTAATAAGATGAAAAATTTATGTATGAAAAGTATGGGCTACTATAGTTATATTTACCATTGATGAGTTTGGTGTTATTTGGGGTAGGCATTGGCTTTTATTTAATTATGATAAGATAGATTACGGAGCTAAATAAGTAATTTTTCATAAAGTTTTTTTGTTACTATATAGGAATGAATTAATTCCATTGATAAAAAAATCAAGAAGTTGATAAACTAGTAAAAGATGGAAGTGAAAGTTATATTGATCATATTGTTGAGAAGAAATGAACTATTAAAATTGGTGATGTTTCATTAGTAAATGAATATCTCTATGTATTTTCTAATGATTTTATTGGTGCAATTCCCTATCGAGATGTTATGTTTATTGTCGACTTAGTTCCTAATTTTAGGAAAATTTTAAAACTTCCCTATAGACTGAATGGCCCAAAGGCCTCAATTTTTATTTATTTTTGGATAAACCCCTTTTTAAGGAGAAAGACGGAAACCTCACATGACTTCAAAGAAATGGATACATAACATAACCCAGTACCAAAACAAGACTACTAGAAATTCCCCTCCCTGGCATCAACATCTTTGTTGAAAGCCTCCACCAATGTATTGCTACTCAGCAATCTGTCCCGTGCAAAGATACATGGGCCTGGTACCGATGGCTAGGCCATACCCTCTCAATCATCCAAATCTGAATAGCCATGTATATTGGAAGCTACTTGCTCTGAGTCCTCATCTGAGGCAATCACTTGTAGAATGTCTGGACCAATCCATCATCCAAAATACAAACCATCAAATAAAACCATGTTTCAACATTTCCAAAAGTTCTAACCTTACTCCAGAAAAAAATAGATAACCGGAGAACCTCGATCTCCAAGCAATATATCCACTACCTACAACTCTTATACACATCATCAAACTCCAAAAAAACAAAAAAAATCCAATTTCATCATCCAGATGTTGAATCCAACAGCAATCAGGCCGAAGAAAACTATGAGAAAAATCTACACAACACACCTCGACCTTCTATTTCCAAGACTATGAATTCCATTTCCCAGAACCACCTCCACTAAGACAAAAAACCACACCACAGTTCCAGATTGGTGAAAAAGCCTCTGAAACCTCTATCGCATCCATAGATCGAGAGCATCATCCTAAAAATTTCTTCACACCTTCCCCTTCACCTGAAGACGCACAAAAAACACCGCCAGAAAACCAAACACCACCTTGCACAAAACCTAACTCCAAAAATAATCGGCCTCAAATATAAACAAAAAAGCATCCAAAATAACCTTAAGACTGGTCAAAAAGCAGACTAAAACCAAAATAGGAAGCAAAAAATGAAGAAGACGAAACATCACCAGTGCACCTGAAGAAAAACACCATTACGATCCAAACCCAAACCCCATCGCCGCCAACGAGGTCGCCCGTGAAGAACCCAACACCTCCCAACACACCTCCTGAGATGAAACAATACCCTCAGGCCGCGAAAGTTGGAACTCAACCGTTGGACCTACATCGCGCATCCATGGAGGCCCTATCCAATTAAAAGGAGTCGAGTGGGAAGCCACCTAGCAGCAATCTAAAATGCCAAGACGGTCAAGTCCATGAAGTCGCGGGACACCACCATGGCAAGAAGCTGTCATCACAAGCTTTCCAAGAGTGAGGAGAGGAGTCGATCTGAGCTGAAGCGAAGGAAAAAGGATTTGGTAATGAGGGGAAACCCTAAATTTTCAACGCCCTTTACGGGCTCGTCAACCCTTTCTGGCACAAATGGAAATGCATGAATCCGAGAGTAGTGATATAATTTCCATAAAACAACCCTATATAATGGATTTATTTGAGTTATTATAGTTGAAAAATAAATTATAGGAGTTACTTTAGAAGGGATTCATACATCATATAAATTCTCCTTAGGATGATCTTGTTCTATTTGTTAAAAATAAGGATAGTTCCATGAGAATTTTTTTATTATAAAGCACTTAATAAAATCACTGTTAATTAAAAGTATTTATTGCCTCATATTGATGACTTTTTTATCATATCCAATATATATAGTATTTTTTAAAAACTAATCTTAGGTATACATATCACCTGATAAAGGTAAATAAGGAAGACATTCTAAGGATGGATTTATATACTAGGTATAATCATTATGTGAGTTTTTGGTTATATCATTCATGTTAATAAACAAACCTAATTCATTTATGTATCTAATGAATATATTGTTTCATGAGTATTTAGATAAATTTGGGGTCCTGTTTATTTATGATATTCTAATATACTAAAAATTCTATGAAGATCATGAGAAGCAACTAAGGATTGTTTTGAAGAATTTAAAATGAAATAAATCTTATTGATAATTCAGTATATGTAAATTTTTTCTATAATAAATTTATTTTTTTAGGTATATTGTTTTTAAATATTTCATAACTATTGATCTTTCTAAAACCAAAGTGATGGAAGAATGGCCAATACCCAAAAATGTCACTGAGATTTAAAGCATTCTTGGATTAGTGGGCTACTACAGAAGGTTTGTTAAAAAAATTCTCATTTATCAAGCCCACTAACTAAGTTAACATGAAAAATGAGTTAAATTCATATAGAATAAGTAATTTATTGAATGATTTAGGGAATTTAAAATAATATTGGTTATAAAAATATACGATGAAAGTTAGTTACTCAAAGTGGGAATCATCAAGATTGGAAAAACAAAAAATTGCAGAAAATTATTTTCCTACTACTACATTATATATGGGACCCAAAAATGAATTGGTAATAGGTACATTACATATTTATTTAGATTATGCTAATGTCTTATTGGATTTTGGATCCATACATTATTTTATATCTAAGAAATTTACAAGTATAATAGAAATGTCATCTTAAGAAATGAAGTTGGAACTCTTGGTAAAAACTCATGGGGTAGTATAAAGGAAATAATAATTTATAAAAATATTATTATTGTCATCAGTAGGAGTTTTTTCTATAAAATATTATTTCCCTCCCATTATTGAGTATTATGTTATTATGGGTATGGATTGGCTTGAAATTTATCATGCTAGGATATATTTTAGAGATAAGGAATTCAAATTAAATTTTTAGAATATGTTTCACTTTGTATATAGGAATGAGTTAAAAAAATGTATAATATGTCAAGATTCAGAAAAACTAATAAAATAGGGTAGTTAATTTTATCTAACACATATTTTTGAAGAGAAATAAATTGTTCAAATTGGTGATGTGTATGCAGTCAATGAATAAATGGTTGTACTTACCAATGATTTTTTGGGTGTTATTATTTATTGTGAGGTTTATTTTATTATTTACTTCATGATGATTATAAAATAATTTCAAAAAAAAATTATTGAATGGTTTGATTTGAGTTTTTGAAATTGAAAAAATAGTTATAGGATATATTTCATAAGGGTTTCATCTACCCTAGCACTTCACTGTGGGGTGATCCTATTTGTTTTCAAAATAAAGATGGTTCCATGAGGTTTTTTATTAATTATAGACAACTCAATAACATCATTGTTAATAATAATTATATATTTCCACATATTGTTGACTCATTTGATCATCTACAGGGTGCATGGTTTTTTTTAAGTTTGATCTCAAGTTTGGGTATTACCAACTAGAGGAGAAGGAGGTATACATTCCGAGGATAGTGTTCTGTATTACTTATGGTCATTAAGATTTTTTGGTTATTTTTTTTGGGTTAATATATTAACCCACTATATTTATTAATCTAATGAATAGAGTGTTCCATGATTATTTGAAAAAAAATGTTTATCGATGATATTCTGATATACTCTAAAAGCAATAAAGTTCATTAGAAATACCTATGGATTATTTTTCAGACTATAAAAGAAAAAAAATTCTGGAAAATTTAGTAAATATTAATTTTTTCTAAAACATAATTCTTTTCTTGGGAATATTTTTTTTAAAATTTGGTATGATTGTTCATCCTACTAAAACCAGGGTGGTTGAATAGTGTCTAAGGCCTAAAAATGTCACTACGATTCAATTTTTTCTTGGATTAAAGGGTTACTACTGATGGTTTGTTGAAAAAAAATCAGTTATCTAACCCACTAACTAAATTAACTTTAAAGGGATTTAAATTCAAATCGACAAAGTAATGTGGTGAATGCTTTCAAGAATTGAAAATTTGATTGGTTAATGCTCAAATTTTATACCTTCTAATAAGAAATTGAGAATTAATTATTTGTAATTATGCTTATTTGAATGGACTTTGTTGAGTCTTGATACAAAATGATTGGGTTGTCATTTATGCATCTCTACAATTGAAACCCCGTGAGTATAATTATTCTACACACGACAGTGATATGGATATAATTTTTTTTCTTTAAAAACATAGAGGCATCATTTATATAGTGATCGAGAAATCTGAAAGATATAATGATCTTAAAAGTTCAAAGTATATAATAACTAAAAAATATTTAAACATGAGGTAGTAAAGATGGCTATAAATGATTAAATATTATAATTTCACAATTCACTATCATCCAGGTAAAGAAAAAATCGAGTTTTTCCTTAAGATGAAAAGATAGTGCATAATTAACTATAAATATAATTCAATGAGTGTTGGTCTATAAATTTTGTATAAATAATATTATTTTGGTTTGGTTTGGGTATCGATGAATTCAAGTCTGTCAACAATAATTGAGGAGGCTTGGAATGAAGATCATGGTTTGTATGAAATAGTTGAATTGGTCAAGAAGGGTATGTTTCCTTAGTTTAATGTTGAAAAAGAAGGTGCTAATAGATTTTGAAAGAGGTTTTGTGTTCCAAGTGATTACCAGCTGAAAATGGAATTATTTATTTAATCTTTTAGAACTTCATTTTTTGTTCATCCAATTATCACTAAGAAGTATTATCAGCTCTGGGGATATTTTTGGTGGGAAGGTATGAATAAAAATATAACTAATTTTACCATAAAATGTTTTAATTTCTAGTAGTTTAAAGATGAAATATACCTACTAAATAATATTATTAAGCCTTTTTATATTCATGAATGGAAATATGAGAATATATACATGTATTATTTGGTGGGATTACCAAAGACATCTCGAGGTAATAATGTGATTTGAGTAACTTTTGATAATTTTGTTAAATCTATACATTTTTTACCTGTATAAGTTATTATATCATTAGATAAGATTTTAAGACTTTATCTTAAAAAAATAGCCAAGTTTTATATATTTCTCCTCTCCATTGTATATCATCATGATTCGAGGTTTACATCAAATATTTATATAGGACTTTAGAAGTCAATGGGTATTGAATTTAATTTTAGTACAGATTTTCACCCACAATATGATAGAAAAAAAAATTGATTCAAACTATAGAGGGGATGATTTGATCTTTATAATTTGATTATCAAGGAATTTGGGGTCAACGTCTATCTTTAGTTGAATATTTTTATAATAACAATGTTCATTAAACTATAAAGATGTCACCTTTTGAGGAATTATATAGAAAATTTTGTCGGCCAAAATAATTTTGGGAAGAAGTAAATGAGAGAATGTTTTTGGGACAAAAATGGTAGAATAGAAATTATATAAGGTAAAGATGTTTCAGAAGCACATGATGATAGCTCTATGTAGTAAGAAGAGTTATGCAGATCATAGGAAGAAATATATCTCATTTGAGGTAGGAAAACATGTTTTTCTTAAAGTATATCAGGGGAAAAGTTTTATGTTTTTGGGTAGAAAAGGAAATTTAAGTCCATGGTTTTTTAAAATATATGAAATTATATAAAATTTAATATTAGTTTCTCATAGGTTATCTTTACCATTGATTTTATCTATGATGCATTATGTGTTTCATATTTCTTTTCTAATAATTTACGTACCTCATACATCTCATGTTTTAAACTCTAAAGTTGTATAATTAGAGGAGAAACTATATTATGATTAAAATTTAATTATGATTTTAGATCATAGAGAGAAATTACTATGAAGTAATTTAATTATGTAATTGAAGGTTAAATAGAATAATCATATGATTGAAGAAGCAATGTGGGAATCACAAAATGTTTTAAGGGAAACAATCCCTCACTTGTTTAAGTAATAAATAAAAATTATGAGAAAAAAATTTACTAAGTCAAGAGAATATGAAAATGTAGGTAATGATATAAATAAACCAATATTATGATTTATAATTATTCATTATATTGATTTTTATTCATCATTGTTTTATAATTAATTTTATAAAAGTTTACATTTGAAAAAGGAATAGTTCTATTTAACTAAATTGATTTTAGATGAATTGCACAGTTTTATTTTAGAGATAAATTTATTTATTTTAGAAATTAAATATGAAAAAATGGATTCGTTTTTTAATAAACATATCAAATATAAATTTGGATGAGTTTTTGGTATTTTTCTGAAAATATTGATTTTTAAGTGAATAGTGAAAATACTAATTTTTGAAAAACTATCATCTCTTTTTGTTAAATAAAGTTATTTAAAAGAATAATTATATTTTGAATATGGTTTTAAAGAAAAATAGTATTCATTTTTTAAAAAAATATCAGAATAATTCCATATGAATCAACATTATATGTTATTTTGGTATAAGTTCATTTTTATACTAAAAAATGAAATTTTCTAAAAAATGTGTTTCATTGCGTTTTATGTACATATATTAAAAGTAATTTCTAAAAATTATAGAAAATGAATCATAAAAATGGATTCCGTATTTTTAATCATGAGTTTTAAATTTAGTAATGCGTTCATTTTCATTTTTTGTTCATTAGGAATAACAACCATGGTAACAAAATTTCAATATAATAACGGGTAAATCAGGTTAATTAAGGTACAAACTAAGAGATAAGGACATAAAATATTATCTTAATTATAATTAGAATATTATATTTCAACCCTTATATACTTATACATTTTAGAGTTCTGGATCCAAATTTCCAAGATGAATACATTAAAATATTTAAATACTTATAAAAATAAAAAATGTGCCACTCCCCTCACTTATAAAAGGGAACATCCACTCCTCCCTTAGTCTCACCTTTTTAGAGCACTATTTTGGATAAAACCTACCCAAAACTATCCCAAATATACATCCCCATATCCTAGAGGTATTTTTATTCTCAAAAGACCAATCCTATAAGGCCTAAGGTGTAAGACAAAGGGAGATATCTAAGAAGAAGGTGCAAGTCCAAATCGGCCTATTTCAAGTTTATTTCTTCTTATACCTTCATAAAATTTTCTTCAAAATTGATAAAATAAATTAATAAGTATATCAAAAATAATTAAATGTTATTATTAATATGTTGAAACACTTTTCCATCACTTTTTACACTAGAAAATGTGTCCCCAAAATTTTCTAAATTCTCCCATAAATGATCAAAGATTGTAGCCCATTTCGTAAGCTTAGATTTGATAGGTTTTAGAGACTGAATGGAGTTACAGATTAGGAATTATGGAAATTTGAAGTTGGTTTGGAAAACTGGTTCACGAATCCCATTCGCAAATCTCCCTCGGCAATTGTGGAGCGCCGCCACGGAGCAAGGAGGTGGGATGCTCCGCAAACCCCTTTGACATTCGTGAACACACCGTGGAGCAAGGATGTGGGATGCTCCACGAATGCCTTTGAATTTTACGATCCATCATGGAGAAAGGAGGTGGGATGATCTGTGAACACCTTTGAAGTTCACGATCCGCCACGGAGCGAGCTCTGTCTTCGTGCCGACCAAGCTCTGCTTTGCGGCGCCTCTCCCCTATAAATACCCAGCTCACCCCCCCCCCCCCCCCTTCACGAGACAGTCACTCCACAAGCCCATGCTTATGCTTAATAGTCCTCTCTACATGACTATAAACTGTAGTACACCCTATTTTCCAAACATAGGATTCCTCTTGCTCTATACGAGAGATGCCTTATGCTCCAAGAATAACATGGAAACAGTCCTATCTACATGACTATAAAATGTAGTACTCTGTATCTGACAAACAATAGGATTTCTCTTGCTCCAAACCAGATATTCCTTATGCTCCAAGAATAAGATGCCAATAGTCCTATCTACATGACTTTAAACTGTAGTAATCCCTATTTGACAAATAATAGGATGCCTCTTGCTCCATATAAGAGATGCCTTATGCTCTAAGATGGGATTCCAACAGTCCTATCTATATGACTATAAACTGAAGTGGACCCTATGTAAAAAATATAGGATGCGTCTTTCTCCAAATAAGAGATGCCTTATGCTCCAATAATAGGGTTCCAATATTCCTCTCTACACCACTATAAACTATAGTTATCCCTATGTTCCAAACATAGGATGTCTCTTACTCAATATAAGAGATGCCTCATGATCCAAGCATGAGATGCCAACAGTCCTCTCTATATGACTATAAACTGTAGTGCACTCCAAACATAGGATGCCTCTTGGTCCAAACAAGAGATGCCTTATTCTCCAAGAATAAGATGCCAACAGTCCTCTCTATATGACTATAAATTGTAGTATTCCCTATGTTCCAAATATAGGATTCCTCTGGCTCTAAAGGAGAGATGCCTTATGCCCCAAGCATGATATTCCAATAGTCCTATCTACATGACTATAAACTGTATCTTTCCATATCATTCAATAATAGGATGCCTCTTGTTCCAAATAAGAGATGCCTTATGCGACAATCATAAGATGCATAATTCCATGATTACAATGGCATAATTTCAAGAGTGTTGGAATCCATTCAAACATTCCATCACTCCACCTCAATCTTTGTGTGTCCTTCATTCGGACCTTCATCCACTTCCATGTCTAAAGGGACCCCCTAATGGCTTGGTCCCATGTCGCATTGGCTCATCTACCATCCCGGGCCAATTCCCCGGAAGACATTGGACGACACTTTGAGTCGGGTCCTATGTTTAGATCACGATCAATAGTCGACTTTCATTTGTTTGTACCCATTTCATGCTAATGTGATATGGATGATATGTTTCGAACATGGTCAATAGTTATCCTTCGTCACCACGCCACCCTCATTGTGTTCTGAATGTCAGCATGTGATTTACACTTTTCATCTCCCTTTGTTCGAACTGATTCCAACACCCTTGGCATTATCCCTCTTATGCACTAGCAAATAGGTGAAGGCCTCAACCCACTAGTGGGTTGGGATGCCCTCATGTCCAGACATGAGGAAGACACCCAGAAAAATTCCTTATGTAAGCCCCATTCACCATTACCACTCCATAGCGGCACTCGTACTGCTTTTTTGCATAATCCCCACTCACCATTGCCACTCCATAGTGGCACCCGGGCAGCATCCTTGCGTAAGCCCCATCCACCATTGCTTCTCCATAGCGGCACTTGGGCAGCTTCCATGTGTAAGCCCCATCCACCATTGTTGCTTTATAGCGGCACCTGGGAAACTTCCATTCATAAGCCTCATTCACTATTTCCACTCTATAGCAGCACCCGGGTAGCATCCTTGCATAAGCCCCATCCACCATTTCCGCTCCATAGCGGCACCCGGGAAGCTTCCATTCATAAGCCCCATCCACCATTGCCTCTCCATAGCGGTACCCCGGCAGCTTCCATTCATAAGCCTCATTCACCATTACTGCTCCATAGCAGCACCAGGGCAGCATCCTTGCGTAAGCCCCATCCACCATGGCCACTCCATAGCGACACCTGGGAAGCTTCCATGTGTAATCCCCATCCACCATTTTTTCTTCATAGGGGCACCCGGGTAGCTTCTATGCATATGCCCCATTCTCCATTGCCGCTCCATAACGGCACCCAGGCAACTTCCATGCGTAAGCCCCATCCACCATTGTCGCTGCACAACGGCACCTGGGAAGCTTCCATTCCTAAGCCCCATCCACCATTGCCGCTCCATAGTGGCACCTGAGCAGCTTCCATGTGTAAGACCAATTCACCATTGCCACTCTATAGCGGCACCCTGGTAGCTTCCTTACATAAGCTCCATCCACCATTTTCGTTCCATAGCGGGACTCGGGCAGCATCCTCATATAAGCCTCATTCACCATTATCACTCCATAGAGGCACCCCTAGACCACCATAGAGCATAATCCCCCTCCACCATTGTCTCTTCATAGCGGCACCCAGGCAACTTCCATGCATAAGCCCCATTCACCATTGCAGCTCCATAGCGGCACCCGGGCAGCTTCCTTGCGTAAGCCCCATTCACCATTGCCACTCCATAGCGGCACCCAGGAATCCTAGAGTGTAAGCCCCAAAATCCATTCAAGAACTACGTGGACTTTGATCCTTGCCAAGGCAAGGTATGTAGGAAGCCTCCTTGTGGTTCAAGCCCAACACATGGTCGTTTCGACCCCCTTCATGTCGGTTCACCAAACCCATTCCTGAACTACATGGACATTGATCCTTGCCAAGGGAAGCTGCGTAGGAAGCCTCCCTAAGGTTCAATCCCACCATCTATTGGTCCTGATCATCTCCACATTGGTTCACTAAGCACCCTTTTTGAACTAAATGGAGTTTGATCCCTTCCATGGCAGGGTGTGTAGAAATCCTCCCTAAGGTTCAATCCCAATACCCGGTCATTCTGACACCCTTCATGTCGGTTCTCCCACTCCACCTGAACTACCTTGTCATTGATCTTTGCCAAAGTAGGGTACATAGGAAGCCTCCCTGAGGTTCAAGCCCGATACCTGGTCGCTTGAACCCCCTTCACATCGGTTCTCCCACTCCACCTGAACTATGTGGTCTTTGATCCCTACCAAAGGCAAGGTATGTAGGAATCCTCCCTGAGGTTCAAGCCCAACACTTGGTTGCTCTGACCCCTTTCACATCGATTCACCCACACCACCTAAAATACATGGTCATTGATCCTTGCCAAGGCAGGGTACGTAGGAAGCCTCCCTGAGGTTCAGGCCCAATACATGATTGCTCTAACCCCCTTCACATAGGTTTGTCCACTCCACCTGAACTATGTGGTCTTTGATCATTTCCAAGGCAGGGTATGTAAGAAGCCTCCCAGAGGTTCAATCCCACCATCTATCTGGGCCCCAGTTCCTCTTTCACGTCGGTTCACCCCTGTCCCACATGATGTTAAACTGTGGACCTCAATCAGCAGTAAGTCGGTGTTCCCCCATTCAGCGGTAAGCCGTTGACAACCTCATTCGGTTGTAAGCCATTGAAGTCCCCCAATCGACGGAAAGCTATTGTCAGATGAACTACACTGAATTTGATTCTCTACCACGGGGATACGTAGGAAGCCTCCATGAGGTTCAAGCCCAACACCCATGTCTCATCCTGATCTATCCCTTTATCCCATGTGTTATGGGAAGATCATGCCCCAACTTGGAGGTTCTACTTCCTCCAAGTCCCATCCATGAGTCCATTCTCATGGTCCACCTCCTCCGGAGTCCCATTGTCCCACCGAACTACGTGGACTTTGATCCCCTACCACGAGGATACGTAGGAAGTCTCTTTGAGGCTCAAGACCGACACTACAGTCACCTTCACGATGGTCCCATATCATTCACCCTCCACTCCATTCAACTCTCCATCATCCATCCTAATTCTCACCCAGTCCTCCACATCCCGATGGGATCATGTCATCCACCTCCTCACTGCTTCTAGCAGTAAATGGGATGAAATTCACGTGTAATCCCTAGAATGTCACCGGGTCGTTGTCCATTGTGTACACCCCGATTAATCACCCCTTCGGACTACGTGGGTTTTGATCCCTATCGTTTACACAGGGTACGTAGGAAACCTCCATGAGGTTCAATCCCAGTCAATGGTAGAGCTTGGAGTTCCCCAATTCTGGGGTGCACACTCCCTGATCCGCCCTCAGTGGTGTCCAGATCAGCCTTCACGGTGTGACATGTGCCCTTTATGGGACACACCATCTTGGGTCTACACTTATCAAGTGTTCTGATCCATCCATCCAGTAAACCTTCATGGTGTTCCCTCCTAGGTATGTACTAATATGATCCATCTATATGGGACGTTATGATCACCCTCATTTCGTCTCCTCAAGATGTTAAACTCATATCCTACCTCGTGAAAAACATGAGATTCCTGAGGAAAACCTCGAAAGACACGCCTTTGGCATAACCGTCACTGCTAGACATTAAACATGTGACATACCCTATGTTAAACTTGGGAAGCTGAGGAAAACCTCAGATACATGCCTATGACATATGATTCCCCGCATTTGACATGGGATGCCTTGGGTTCTGCACTCTTGAGATTCCCTCTTATGAGGAAGAATACAGGTTCCCCATTGTCCACGTATCTAGAGATTCCCCGATATGCATGATGTTGTCATCTACTCTGACCGAAGGTTTCTACCATATCAAGATCGCATGGAATGTCCTAACAGAAGTAGTGTAATTAACCGTTGTCCACAAAGATATGGAACCGAGAATGAGATTCATGAACCATGACTTAATCTATAAGGGAGACCCGGACTAGGTGACGAGTTTCGAGGAGGAATCCACGGAAGGAAGAACTGACATCCCATCATCCCATTTCGATCAATTAAAAAATGTCCCTAAACAAGGAATGGATGTCGCCCACCTTTGGAAATCAGGAATGTGGGGAAATGAAATTGTGCCTTTTCTACTCAAGCAGATGGATATGCACACCCTAGAAAAATCATATAAAACAATCACCTTTTCCATATTATAAGAAATGGAAACATCGTGTGTGTATACGTGTGGACTACTACCTCCATGAAGCGATGATTTTCATTTTTCATCTTCAGATCTTATAGATGGTTAAAATTATTAAAAATGAATATATATGATATTTATAATATAATAATTATTCTTTAGATATAATATATTACTTACTTTTTTACTCTTTTTCGTCCATTTAAAATTGATATCATCGCTCATGCGTACTTGTGGAATGCCACCTCTACCAAGTGATGTGATTAATTTTTCATCTCTACCCAAAAAGGATAGCAATAATAATAGAAATAATTAATAAATATTATATTTATAACATATTTATAATTATATAAGAGGTAAATATTGTCTACTTTATTTCTTTTTCACTTGTTATAAAAAATGAAAACAGCATTCCTGCGTACGTATGGACTACCATCGTCATAAAAAAATGGATAATTTTCCACAAACTCCTTACATGGGTAGCTTAAAAAGTGTATTTAATGTATAAATATAATAATATTAACATGTTTAATATTATTTAGGTAATGAAACCACAACCCTTTGACCAAGTTCCAATTACCAATGTGGTGTTTAGGTTATAAATGGAATGACCCCAAAATGTACAGCATCAAGCTAACCATTTTAATAACTAAATAAAATATAGTAATAATTGAAATAAAAGAAATATTAGTAATTAAATAAAAATTAAAAAGGTTATTAATATATTATAAAACTAAGAAAATTGTATTATTTAGGATTTAGATAATGTACACAGCTAGAAGGGAATTAAGGTGAGGGGCATTCCATTATAACCGTATTTTAAAGTAATCCATTAAAATATAGTTTCCCACATCTATGGTCTTTAAAATATTTTAAGAATGTTATTATTTATACTTAAAAAATTAATTTTCATTTTTATTTTCATCTAATTTTAACTTAATTCTTTAAAATTTTAAAATAATATTTTAAAAACTTACTGAACGGTTCATTTTTATGTTTTTTACAAATTTGAAAAAAGAATGTTTTTTAATGTATATGAATTGAACACTTTTTCCAATAATAATAACCATTATTAATTTTCAAGATTTATTTAAAATATTTCTTGGATATTTTTAAATAAAATATTTCCATTAATATATTGTGAATTTTTTAGGGAAGCAAAATCTATTTATCATCTTTATCAGATAACTAAAAGTTTTATTACTTATGATCTTGAATGAAAATTAAAATGGGTTTTATGATTTAATTGAAAGATATATGTGTTTTATTTATGATATGGTTCTTGAAATTTTTTTATGAATGAACGGTGATCTTGATATATCTTATATAATGGGTGAGCCCAATATAGATCTCTAATGCCTTGGGTAATATAATAGAATTTACCAGTTACAGGTTACTCCTAAGAGATATGAGAATTATATAGTTTGTTTATTCCATTATAAGGGTTATTGTAAGTTTTAATGGAAGTATGATGTCCAAATATACCTATATGATATTCATTTAAGGGTTTATAAAGGAAATATTTTGATCCCAAAAGTTAATAAAATGAGTTTATTCTTTTAAGGAAAGTTTATGACCTTTTTTTCTAAGGGTGAAAGGATTTTTTCCAAGGAATGGTATTCATGAGTTTTAATGTTTTCCAAGAAACCCTTATGATTGTGATTTTTTCTTTTTTTATTTCATATGACATGTTTCTTGAAACCTATTATATAATTAAGTTATTTAAATAGAATAGTAAATTAACATTTGAGATTGAATGTTTATTGGGAAAGGTAAAACATTCTTATATATTTTCAAGTTTACAAATGGATTAATGAGTTTATGTTAATTTATATACCTTACTGAGATTTTTTTGACCATACAATTTTCATAAAAAAAATCACAGGGTTTAAGGATAAGTAGGAAAAAATAATAAGTCATGTTGAAAGTGATGAATATTTTTCATGAAAATAAAATTTGTTTCATTTTAAAAGTAATATATTGTAGGAAAAATTCAAACTAAGTGTAAGTGTCCACTTTTTAGTATATGTGTTTGTTGTATAAAAGTTATGACCTAATTTTACAAAACTCTAGACCATAAAGATCCTTGAAATATAATAAAGTGAAACCCTTGTCATAAAACATGTAATTTTGGGTTGTTTATAGTACATGGTGGATCATCATACTTATTTCTAATTACCATTTTTTCAATTATTATATAATCATAGGATCTATCATCTAAATCTCAAACTTTGTTCTTATTAAACTGTTTTAATTCCTTTTTCATGTAAATTACCCAAATTTCATCACTTCAGTCTTCTCTTATAGTTTTAGGCTCATGCTTGTATAGGAAATCATAAAATTAAGCAAGGTTCCCAACATTTATTCTAATCCTAAATCCCTTATCTAATATTATTTTAAAATACTCTAAGGGGTAGTTTTTAAGGGTTTTAGGCAATCTAGGAAGAACATTTTCAAGTTATAATTACAAATTTTTTTCTCAGTTGTATTTTTCATGATAATGTAAAATATTAACATTATTTTTTCATAAAAGATAGGTTTTAGTCTCATGTTATGTAAAGAATCATTTAGGTCATAAATTTGAATTTATTTGTGATCAAGGGAATCACTTTCATCCAATTTGAAATGTGTAGATTCTTTAATAATCCATGTATTATTATTAAAAAATCTATAGGATTTATATGTGGTAGAATAACCTAGAAATATTTATTAACTTGATTGAAGTTACCAATATTTTCCTTGTTGTTCAAGATATACAATTGTTATCCAAAAATATTAAAGAATCCAACCTTTATTTTTATATTTTTTTCATAACTCATATGGTGTTTTCTTTAAAATATTCCTTACTAGAACTATATTGATGACATAGCATGTTGTGTTAATATATTTGACCCAAAAGTGAGTATAAGTACTCTATTTCTATGACATTGTTCTAAAAATATCATTCAATTTCATATTCCTCCTTAAACAACATGATTCTCATGAGGTGTTCTAGGAAAAATTTATACCTACTTCCATGTTTTAAAAAGTGTAATTAAACTCATGATTTTAATATTCTATCTTGTGGTCACTTCTCAAAGAAATAACATTTATAATCACTTTAATTTTAAACTTATTTGAAAAAGTTAATAAAAAGAATAGGATTTACTCTTATGTATTAAAAAATTAACCGAAGTAAATCCTGAAAAATATTAAACAAAAATATAAATAAAATATTTTGAACCTATGATTATAGTTCTAGATTATTAAAAAAATCTCTGTGGATGATAATAAGTTGTCTAGAATTTTCAACTAATTTAATTAGTTTGACATATTATTTGTGTAATTTACCTATTTCTCGTGTATCATATAGTTTCTTTTTTTCATATTTATGTTCATGAAAATTTTCATTCAAATTTTTCATAAAACAATTTCCCAAATAATAACCATTAAAATGTTCAAGTATTCCATTCCAATACTAGTATTTATTAATTTTAGTATTCAAACATTTCACATTGATTTTAAAAAAATAATAAAGGTTTAGACTGTAAACATTTTCATTTCTTAGTGCCCTAATTTAAGCATTTTATATTTGAAAACAAAAAAAAAGAATTACTATGAAAATGAATATAAAATACATCATTAAAAAGTTGTGAAATACTAATCAGTTTTTTATTTAGACCTTAAATATAATGCAATTTTTTGATAAGGGATGAATGTGGATCTCTAATAGATCTAAGTCCAATAATCCTTCCATTGGATTTGTCAACAAATGTGACATAGTTTCCCCCAGTTTTAGATAGTGAGTGGAAGTTTGAAAAATATCTACTCATATGTCTTGAATAATTTTTATCCATAAACCATTTTTCATTATTGTTCCTACAGATTTTTCATTACAAAAAATTTAAACAAGAAGATTTCATATACCCAAATGAAATTTAGTCCAGCAGTGTTACATATAAAATATTTGGGAACCTAAATTTATCTATAATTTCAAAAAAAAATCAGATAATTTTTTTGAAATAAAATCCTTCTTTACACCAAATATTTTATGTTGTGTTAGATAAAAATCATCAACATAATAACAGTTTATACCATAGTTAAAAAAGTCATATTAGATATGTTTCTATTTTTAGATCTAGGAAAAAATAGTTTTTTTATAGCTTAGGTATTTTTTATTACTAACTATGCCTTGTTTTTGTTTATTGGAATTGTTGTTTCTAAGAATTTGGATATGGTAATCCTCTCCAATGGTAAATAAACTTGTTGTAACTTTTAGATATTTAACTTCATACATTAATTCTATTATTTTGTTTTTATAGATTACAAAACTTGAAGCATATTTTTATAATTTCAATTTCAATTCAAAAATCTGTTTGAATGAATATTCATTTTCTGAGCTAATAGAATCAATATATTATTTAAAAATACTATTATTCTTTTTAATAGATTTGTATTTTTCATCCAGCATAGTGAAATACTCATTTAATTCATCAAAATAATAGT
The DNA here is from genome assembly GCA_963277665.1 of Viscum album. Taxonomy (NCBI): domain Eukaryota; kingdom Viridiplantae; phylum Streptophyta; class Magnoliopsida; order Santalales; family Viscaceae; genus Viscum; species Viscum album. The sequence goes on from OY728166.1 coordinate 489,034,678, forward strand.
TTTTAGAAATAGATCCTATATCATAAGAATAATAATAAATAGTATTAACCTTATTTGTTTGAGATATGAAATGTATATTAGATTTCTTGTTGGTATGGTAAACCTATAAATCATAATGACAGTCACTATTAGAGACATCTTAATAGCTTTATGTATCATTTATTTATTTATTCTCATTTCTAATTTAATAATATTTTCTATTGAACTTATTTTTATATTTACTCTTATCTTTCAAATAAGTAAAATTTGGATTGATATGTCTGAGATTTTTGAATCCATAAAATCTTACTTTATTTTAATTTCCAATAATTTTTTTACTGTTGGAATAATTTATTGAATCCAAATTTCTTATTATAACTTTTTTTTTGAATTTTTGTTCAAATTGAAAAAGTTCTTTATCATAATCTGAATATCTTTTTTCTTCTTCGTTTTTTGAGTCTATCTATACTTTTTCTATGACATTACTTTCATCCATTCAAGTAGATACTTTTATGGGATGCATTTTCCTTTTTAACTTGTTAATAATCTTCGATTTTAGATTATATATATTCCTCATAAATAATTAGAATACCAATCAAATTATTTATTTTTAGATCTTGTATATGTAACGCCCCGACCCTAGTTACCCAGAGTCAGTGCTTTATTACATAACATTGGCATGATCACAAGGAAATCATGTCTTGAAAGACCGATCAGTTTAGTATTATTGGAAACAATATTCATACATAAGTTCAACTTTATAGCTTGAAGAGAAATAAAACACAAATATATTTCATTAGAAACATCCAAGCCTCCTAGATTATTCCTGCAGGTCACTCATAATTAACTTCTTTATATCCTGGGAAAATGAAACATAAGAGAGCTGTGATCTCAAATGATTAGTAAGGGTAAGTAATACAGCGGAAAATGACATAAATATTAAGCATGGTAAATAATTGAAACCACATGCCTTTACCAATAATAAACAAGAATACTTTTATGGAAAAAATATGAGCTGAGTAAATAATTCCATAATAAAACATAATCATGGGTATTCTACTAGTAGAATGACCACATGAACCATCAATATTATTTCCATAATGAGGGAATGTATAATGCCAGACATTCTGAAACATTTTGTCAAGGTCTCGGCCAAGACGTCTAAAAATGATTAAGGCCTCTGCCTAAACCATAAATTAAATTGGGAAAGGGCCTCATCCAATTCCACATCTAGTTGCCTCATGATACCTACCAATGCATCGAGGAGGTATAGTGGGCTCCACCAATCACTTACTAAGTCCAATACATTCCTCATATTAAAAGGTTTAAATATATCATAAACATTCGTATTAAAACTAGCATACGAAATGTAAATACTTTAACCATAAATCATGAATGGTATAAAAATAGCACATCCATAGTAAAACATATCACAAAACCTTCAATACAACATGGATTTTTTGTATCATAATAAATCAACTCCAAATAAACTTAAAATCCATCAAAGGATGTTGATATAGATGAAATCAAAACTCTTTTTTTGAGAAATATATCTTTATATTTTGAAATCATTTAAGAGTCACATAATTATAAAATAATACATTTACTTTGAAAATATTCTTATAAGCATTTTAGGGAAGCTTCGACGAGTTTATAATGGTAGAAAATATCCGCACCCTCCGTATAAGTTAAAAAAGACATTCTTACCTTAATTTTGTCGAAAAGGTTAAAAAGGACCTTGTTTGGAAAACGACAGAAAGATTCCTTTATAAACATCTTATAAAAAGTAAAACAAGGGTATAAATTAATTTAACCCATATTTTGTAAAATAATAAGAATGTTTTGAAATACATTTTTAAAAAACATGGATGTGGATGATAAAGAGGTCCGAGTAGATAATTATGTATAAACAACCTTGGATAATGAAGAGATTGTGAAATAAACCCTTACCTTGTACTTTTCCTTGATTGAGGGTAGGTTAACCTATTGTATAAGGGTGAAATAATTGTTATTAAATTATACAAGAATCATATACATTAATATGATATCATATATGATCTTTTAACATTGCTTTGTTAATAATATCTTAGTATTATCGTTGTTTCGGGAAACTTACTCATTTTCTTTTATATGTTTTGTTACATAAGTTTTTTTTTAGATAGGTTGTATATTATTCATATCCAGAATGATATCAAGTCCTTAAAAATTATTTTTAATCATCAAATGATAATTATACTTGAATGGATATGATGAGGAATGAATCTCAACGCGTTCGTAGAGACGGTACTCCGTACGTACGCACGAGCGACAATATCATTCTTTTGATATTAAAATAATATATAATTGGATACTATATCATATATACATAATCATTATCATGTTATATTTATTATTTACATGAATTACACATCATTATTATACCCATCCAAATAATAATGTATTGAATAACAATTACACCACGATGTGAGATGGTAGGCCGTACGTACGCACGTATAGTAACATGTCATTCAGAGGATGGATAGAATACTGAATATGGTTGTACCATATTTATAATAACATCATATTATATATAAGATACTAGAGTTATTATTTTAGAATGGAAAAAACAAAGAAAGAAGAATTTGAAGAAGAAAGGAACTTGAAAAAGTTTGGTGAAAACATTACCTCTTCTTCGAGTTCTTCCTTTTGATTTGATCAAAAAGGATCATTAGGTTGGCTTTATGACTAAAGTAAGGCCTCTATGATTAAGGTAGGATAGTTTATAGGGTATTTGGGCAGAGGTTTTCGGAACCAAAAGGATTTTAAGGTATTAATAATTGGTTATAAGTGGTGTCCTTTTATAAGGGGGGAGGGGATCTTTAGGAAAAACATATGGTATTAATTTATAATAAATTCATATTCGGTTTATAATGGATCCAAAGTGGATTATTAAAAGTCTAAGGTGGGTATGGGTCTTAATAATTTCATCTAATAGATTTTAGATAGGTTTGGGTCACTATATTAACCTTATCATTTATATTTAACTCTTAGTTAAATAGTTTGACATTTACCATGTCACTTTGTATTTTTATATTATATGATTAATAAACTTGCTATATACTTCCAAGAGACCCCCAAGTGGTCAATTAATTATAAAAATATCATTATAGAAGTCCCTTTTCTGAAAATTATATTTTTAGGAATATAATATCAATTAATAATATAATATTTGTTTTAAAAACTCATTTATGTCAATTTTAAAAATATTTAATAATTGATTTTTGTTAAAGTCTTAAAAACTTTATTAATTCAAAAAACATTCATTTAAGTAATCCTAAAATGTCATATTAACCAATGAAATTTTTTTATGCCATCAAAACTTTTCAATTATATTTATTTTAACAGTTATAATACTAATTATTTGATTCTTTCATTAATTAAGAAAATACTGCATCATTATTGTGTCCTAAATAAATATAATTACTCAATGTCTAAAAATTATAAATAAAATACCATTATGTATGAAATCGTTTTATCTTTATAATTAATATTTATAGTCAAAAATATAACATATATAACCGTATGTAAAAATTATTTTTCTAAAAGATATATGCTTATGTCATTTTTGTATTTACTTTAACTTAATTAATATAAAGTGTCATTATCACTTACAAGTGGATCCATGGGGTCCCAAAATCGACCAAAAGATGCCCATGGTCGGACATGTATCCACCAATGGGGTTAGGACACATTTTAGGGTAATTTATTATTATTATAATATTATTTTTACCCTTATTTACCGGATTTACCTTTTAACCATGGTAAATAAAATATTTACCGAAGTAATTATTCAAAATGTCTAAAAATAAAAGTTACATATTTACACAATTTGGACATCCTAGTTATAAATATGGAATCCTTTTTTTAATACAAAAAATAGAAGTGGCAAAAATTAATTTAAAATTAATTCCCGCTGTCAAAACAAAAAGCATGTTTTTAAGAAATAATAACTATCAAAAGATTGATACTTTTTTATGTCCAGTGTAAATGTCAAATTACGTTCAATGACCAAAATTGTATTAAATGGTAAAAATTTATTCTAAATATTCTTTAAAACCACTCAAATTTATAATTTATCACTATTAGTTATTTCGATTAAAAATGTTTTTTTAATTAAAATTTAGTGATTATCACTATTCATCAAAAATTGAAAGTTTTCAGAAAAATTCCAAAACATAAATCTAAGATAATTTTGATATTCTAAGTCCAAAAATGAAGTCCATTTTGAAAGATAAAATTTTAAAAAATTTAAAAATTTGGTATTACTATTCATAACGGCTAGTTTGATTGGTTGTGGTGTGTGTTAGAACTCAAAGTTGCGTACAACACATGCTACTGTATTATTCAAAGAGAAGCGTACCATGGAAGCTTGGGGTGTTACATTATCCCATACTTTAAATAATTTCATCCTCGAAATTTCTAGAATACTACCGCATGAAATGATCCGGGTGGTTCTTCATCATAAGTTCCTCGGGTTCCCATGTTGCCCCTTCCATCTTATGGTTTCTCCATATAACTTTTACCAGATGAGTCGTCCGGTTTCTCAGCACTTGTTCTCTTGTATCAAAAATTTTGACAGGCTCTTCACAATAAGAGAGATCGGGTTTCAGTTCTAATTCCTCATAGGTGAGTATATGCATTGGTTCGGGCATGTATTTTCTCAACAGTGATACGTGGAACACATCGTGAACTTTGGAGAGGCTTGGCGGCATTGCCAAATGGTAAGCTAATGCCCCAATTCGTTCTAAAATTTCGAATGGTCCGATGTACCTGGGACTCAATTTTCCCTTCTTACCGAAACGTATAGCACCCTTCCATGGAGATACCCTTAAGAAAACATGATCTCCTACCTGAAATTCCAAATCCTTCCTTCGGTTGTTAGCATAGCTCTTCTGCCTACTTTGAGCAGCTTTGATGTGGTTTTGAATTACCTTCACCTTTTCCATTGTTTCCTCCACCAGTTCAAGGCCTATGAGTTTTCTTTCACCAACATCATCCCAACTGGTTGGTGTACGACATCTCTTTCCATATAACGCTTCACATGGTGTCATCTGAATACTTGAATGGAAGCTATTATTATAGGAAAATTCTACCAGAGGTAAATATTAATCCCACATACCTTGAAAGTCAAGTGAGAAGGATCTCAACATGTCTTCTAAGGTTTGAATAGTCCATTCTGATTGTCCATCTGTTTGAAGGTGGTAAGCAGTTCTCAAACAAAGTTCAGTATCCAAGGCCTTCTGAAGGCTCTTCCAGAATCATGAAGTGAAACGAGGATCACAATCAGAAACAATCAATAGGGGTACTCCATGAACTCTCACAACTTCATTAATATATAGTCTTTCTAGATGTTCAAGTGGTAAATTCTCTCTTATAGTAAGAAAATGTGCTGATTTGGTAAGTCGATCAACAATAACCCATATTGCACCGTTCCTTCTAAGAGTCTTTGGTAGCCCCATGACAAAGTCCATCGTAAAATTATCCTATTTCCACTCAGGTATAGTAATAGGTTGAAATACTCCTCTAGGTTATTGCCTTCCAGCTTTCACTTGTTGACAAACCATACATCATGACACAAAATCAGAAATCTCCCATTTTATGTTGTCCCGCCAAAAATGTTCCTCCAAATCTCTATACATTTTGGTGCTCTCAGGGTGTATAGAGAAATTAGAACTATGAGCCTCATCTAAGAATTCCCTTTTTAGATCAGGTATATCAGGAACACAAAGTCTCTTCCCAAATTTCAAAATTCCTTCTTCATACAAAAAGTCTCTCAATCTCCCATCATTCAAAGCTTTAATCTTCTTTTGAAATTCTTCATCACCGGTTTGATAACTCTTTATCTTTTCTAGTAAAGATGGTTTGGTAACCATTTGAAAAATTATCATTGTTTCACCTTCTATGGTAATTCCCATATCCATCTTCCCTAGATCCATGAAAATAGGATCCCTTTCAATTCTCATAATGTTCAAAACTCTAGGATCTTTTCTGATCAAAGCATCTACCACCTTATTTACCTTCCCCGGTTGGTAGTGTATCGTGCAATAATAATCCTTGAGTAGTTCAATCCATCACCTTTTCCTCATGTTGAGTTCTTTCTGTGAGAAAATGTACTTCAAACTCTTGTGATCAGTATAAATCTCACATTTTTCACCATAGAAATAATGTCTCCATATCTTCAAAGAAAAAATTACAGCAGCTAACTCAAGATCATGAGTATGATAGTTTTTCTCATGAATTTTCAGTTGTCGTGATGCATAGGAAATAACCCTGTCATTTTGCATAAGAACACAACCAAATCCTTTCTTTGAAGCATCACTATAAATAACAAACTCATCATTCCCCTATGGTAGAGTCAATATAGGAGCATTGACTAATCTTCTCTTAAGTTCTTCAAAACATTCTTCACACTCTTTTGTCTAAACAAATTTAACCCCTTTACGTGTGAGCTTCAATAATGGGTTATCCAGTCAGGAAAAGTTCTGGACGAAACGTCGATAATAACCTGCTAAACCAATAAAATAGTGTACCTCAGTTATACTAGTTAGTGGAGGCCATTATTGGATTGCCTTAGTCTTAGAAGGACCAACAGAGATTCCATCTTTAGAGACAATATGGTCAAGAAAAGAAATCTCCTGAAGCCAGAATTCACACTTACTAAACTTCCCATATATTTCGTGTCTTCTCAGAGTCTTCAGGATAATGCGCAAGTGATTTTCCTGATCTTCGTAGCTTTTGGAATATACCAAGATATCGTCAATAAATACCCCCAAAAAATCATCGAGATATTCCTTGAAAACTATATTCATTAGATCCTTGAATATAGAGGGTGCATTAGTCAATCCAAAAGGCATTACTGTAAACTCATAATGCCCGTACCTGGTTCGAAATGCTATCTTCAGAATGTCTTCCTTCTTCACACACAACTGATGGTATCCAGATCGAAGGTCAATATTTGTAAATTATTGATCTCCATGCAGTTGGTAAAATAAATCATCAATGCGAGGTAGAGGATACTTGTTCATTATTGTTATAGCATTGATTTCCCGGTAGTCTATACATAACCTCATAGATCCATCTTTCTTTTTAACAAAAAGGACAGGGGCTCCCCATGGAGAAACACTAGGGAGAATAAATCCCTTATTACTCAATTCCTCTAGTGGTTTCTTTAGTTCAACTAATTCTATAGTGTCCATTCTATAAGGGGTCTTCAATATAGTCCCTGAACCAGGAATTAAATCAATGGAAAAATCAATTTCTCGTTCTGGAGGATGTCCAAGTAAATCTTCCGGAAACACATCAACATATTCTCTCACAATAGGTACATCCTCTATTTGAACATCCCTTTCCTCACCCACAGTTATTTCATTCTCTTTTTCCCCGATAATTGAATTTAGTTGAGCTACTAGGGGTGGATCTAGATAAGAATCAGGTGGTGAAGATTATGCTCTAAAGATAAGGTGTTCTTTATCATCATCATCAAAAATTGTAACCTCCTTCTTATTACAATAAATTTTCTCATCATGGTACAAACTCCAATCCATACTGAGGGTTATATCAAATTCATTCATGGGTATGCCGATGAGATCAGAAAATAAAGAACATTTATATGCCCTAATGGGAACGGATCCATAAAACTTTGTAGCAATGATACTTCTCTTAGGAGTTTTAACTGAAAACTACCTTGTTAAATCAAATTGGAAATATCTAATTTTCTTAGAAAACTGGGAAGATATGAAACAATGTGATGATCCAGAATCAAATAAATCATTTTTTAAACTTGAGGAAACCATTAAATTACCTTCCACCACATCTTTCGATGCTTCAACCTCAGCAGTACTGATTGCATAATCTTGGCCTTGGTCCCTAGGCCATTTCTGTGGTAAGTTTCCTTGACGCTTAGGACATTAATTTTCATAATGTCCCATCTCCCTGCAGTTTTAGCATTGAACATTGGTAGCGACCTTCTTTCCTATACAATCACCAGCTAGATGGCATTTCTATCCACACTTGTAGCATACTCCTTTTCCTTTTAGATAGGAACTAGGGTGCTTCCTTCCGCAATTATCACAAGGTAGAAATTCGATTCTTCCCTTATTTCCCATTTCCTTATTTCCTTTCCTAGATTGTTCAGCTTATCTCTTCTTCTCTTGCTTTGATTTAAATTCATAAGACTTAGAGAATTCCTTTTCTGTCATGATAGCAGATGAGACTATATCTTCGTATGATGAGAAGGATTGTGATACTAATGCTTGAAGGAGAAATGGTTTTAACCCATCAATGAAACAATAAATCTTACATATTGGGTTACGTATATAATCCGCAGCATGCCTCGCTATCCTTGTAAAGTTAGTCTCATACTTTGCGACATTCTCATCCTCCTTTTGTCTCAGACTCAGAAATTGTCTTTCCATATCTGCTTGATGGTCACGAGGAAAGTATTTTTCTGAAAAAATCTCTTTGAAATCCCTTCATTCCATATTTTATACTTCATCATCTTCCTTTTTATTTTGAATCAATGACCACCATTGATCAGCATCTCTAGTGAGGCGGTAAACTACCATGAAAACTTTTTCCCTTTCACTACTCCCCAAGACATAGAATATTTTCTCTAAGGAATTTATCCATTGCTCAGCTACTAATGGATTTGTACTCCCATTTAATGTTGGTGTTTGTTGCCTCATGAAGTGATCTAACATTGATCCTCCATGCTGTGGATCTGGGTGCTCTATACGGGTAAGGTTATTATTCATAACCTGAGTGATTTGTCCCAGTATGGTGATTAGCTGATCAACACCAGTTGCATCACCAACTCCACTATAATTATCTTGATCATGAGGGAAATCCCTACATGGAGTGCATGCATTGATATGGTTTACATTCCTTCCACTAGGCGCCTTTTCTAAAAAATGGCATAAACTAGATCAGTTTATGAATCAAAATACATAATTTCATACTTGTAAAACACTTAACATAAATTGAACTATTTATGGATATAATCCATAATCATAAAAATGTTTTCTATGAGGAAGTATATATTCATAAACCCTTCAAAATAGTTTGTAATGAAAATGAGAATTATCCTAACCATGTCCCTCGGGAGTGTCGTAAGCAAGAGTGCAGTAAGGCCAGTTGTCGTGCACCAGTTCCCGTTCGAGTCTTTCTCAAAGCAGTGTTTTCGGGTTTAACCCCTAGGTACATCTATGCCAAAGCCTCCTCTACCTTATCATATCTAGACAAGGATGTATTTCTCAGAAAACTAACAAAATCTCTACAATACCAAAATTCTAGGAAGTTCATATATACTAATCCTCAAAGTCCATCTTAGTTCTATGTACTCTAATCAGAGTTTATCTAAATCTAGCTTCCAAGGTTTGTACTAAACTTCCTCTGATAGAAACTATAACACCCCAACCCTAGTTACCCAGAGTCGGTGAATTATTACATAACATTGGAATGATAAAAAAGAAATCATGTCTCAAAAGACTAATCAGATTAGTATTATTGGAATCAAGATTCATACATAAGTTCAACTTTACAGCTTGAAGAGAAATACAACACAAATATATTTCATTAGAAACATCCAAGCCTCCTAGATTATTCCTGCAGGTCACTTATAACTAACTTCTTCATATCCTAGTAAAACAAAACATAATAAATGGGTGAGCTCAAACACTCAGTAAGGGTAAGTAATACAAAGGAAAATGACATAAATATTAAGCATGGTAAATAATTGAAACCACATGACTTTACCAATAATAATCAAGAATACTTTTATGGAAAGAATATGATCTGAGTAAATAATTCCATAATAAAACATAATCATGGGTATTCTACTAGTCGAATGACCACATGAACCATCAATATTATTTCCATAATGATGGAATGTATAATGAAGAACATTCTGAAACATTTTGTCAAGGCCATGGCCAAGATGTCTAAAAATGATTAAGGCCTCATCCAAAACTATAAATCAAATTGGGAAAGGGACTCAACCAATTTCATGTTTAGTTGTCTCATGAGACCTACCAATGCATCTAGGAGCTATAGCGATCTCCACCCATCACTTAATAAGTCTAATACATTCCTCATATGAAAAGGTTTAAACATATCATAAATATTTGTATTAATACTAGCATATGAAATTTCAATACTTTAACCATAATTCATGAATGGTATAAAAATAGCACATACACAGTCAAACATATCACAAAACCTTCAATACAATATGAATTTTTTGTATCATAACAAATCAACTCCAAATAAACTTAAAATCCATCAAAGGATGTTGATATAGATGAAATCAAAACTCTTTTTAGAGAAATATCTCTTTCTATTTTGAAATAATTTAAGAGTAACATAATTATAAAATAAAACATTTACTTTGAAAATATTATTATAAGATTGTAATGGAAGATTCGATGAGTTTATAACGAAATAAAATAGCCGCACTCGCTCTATAAGTTAAAAAAGTTATTCTTACCTTAATTTTGTCGAAAAGGTTAAAAAGGACCTCGTTTGGAAAACGATGGAAATATTCCTTTATAAAAATATTATAAAAAGTCAAACAAGGGTATAAATTACTTTAACCCATATTCTGTAAAATAGTAAGAATTTTTTTGAAATACATTTTTAAGAAACATGTATGTGGATGATAAAGAGGTCCCACTAGATAATTATGTATAAACAACCTCGGATAATGAAGAGATTGTGAAATAAACCCTTAAATTGTACTTTCCCTTGGTTGAGGGTAGGTTAACCTCCTATATAATGGTGAAATAATTTTTATTAAATTATACAAGAATCATATACATTAATATGATATCATATATGATCTTTTAACATTGTTTGTTAATAATATCTTAGTATTATCGTTGTTTCGGGTGTTAACTTACTCATTTTCTTTTATATGTTTTATTACATAAGTCGTGTTTGTTAGGGATAGGTTGTATATCCTTCCTATACAGAATTATATCAAGTCCTTAAACATTATTTTTAATCATCAAATGAGAATTATACTTGAATGGATACGATGAGGAATGAATCTCATCGCGTTTGTAGAGATGGTAGTCCGTACATACGCAAGAGCGACAATATCATTATTTTGATATTAAAATAATATATAATTGGATATTATATCATATATAAAGAATAATTATCATTTTATATTTATTATTTACATGAATTAAACATCATTATTATACCTATACAAATAATAATGTATTGAATAACAATTACACCATGACGTGGAGACGGTAGGCCGTACGTACACACGTATGGGGACATGTCATTAAAAGGATGGATAGAATAATGAATATGTTTGTACCATATTTATAATAACATAAAAGTATATAGAAGATACTGGAGTTATTATTTTAGAATAGAAACAAAAAATAAATAAGAAGTTGAAGAAGAAAGGAACTTCAAAATGTGTTGTCAAAACATTACCTCTTCTTCGGGTTCTTCCTTTTGATTTGATCAAAAGGGATCCTTAAGTTGGATTTATGACTAAAGGAAGGCCTCAAGGATTAAGGGAGGATAGTTGAGAGGGTATTTGGGCAGGTTTTGGACGAACCAAAAGGCTTTGAAGGTATTAATAATTGGTTAGAAGTGGTGTCCTTTTATAAGGGGGAGGAGGGGCTCTTTAGGAAAAACTTAAGGTATTAATTTATAATAAATTCATATTCAGTTTCTAATGGATAAAAAGTGGATTACTAAAATTATAAGGTGGGGTGAGTGTAAATCCATTCATCCAATATATTTTAGACAGGTTTGGGTCACTATATTAACCTTATCATTTATATTTAACTCTTAGTTAAATAGTTTGACATTTACCATGTCACTTTGTATTTTTATATTATATTGTTAATAAACATACTATATACTTCCAAGAGACCCCAAAGTGGTCTTTTAATGATACACAAGTCATTATAGAAGTACTTTGGCCGAACCTTAGATTTTTAGGAATATAATATCAATTAATAATATAATATTTGTTTTAAAAACTCATTTATGTCAATTTTGACAATATTTAATATTTCATTTTTCTTAAAGTCTTAAAAACTTTATTAATTAGAACCATATTCATTTAAGAAATCCTAACATGTTATATTAACCAATAAAATTCTTCCATGGCATCAAAACATTTAAATTATATTTATTTTAATAGTTATAATACTAATTATTTGATTCTTTCATTAATAAGGAAAATACTGCATCATTATTGTGTCATAAATAAATTTAATTATTCAATGTCTAAAAGTTATAAATAAAATACCATTTTGTAGGAAATATTTTTATCTTTATAATTAAAATTTATAGTCAAAAATATAACATAAATAACCCTATGTAAAAATTGTTTTTCTATAAGATATATGCTTATGTCATTTTTGTATTTACTTTAACTTAATTAATATAAAGTACCATTATCACTTACAAGTGGATCCATGGGGTCCCAAAATTGACCCAATGATGCCCATGGTCATCCATGTATCAACCAATAGGGTTTGGACACGTTTTATGGTAATTTATTATTGTTATAATATTATTTTTTACCCTTATTTACCGGATTTACCTTTTAACCATGGTAAATAAAATATTTACCGAAGTAATTATTCAAAATGTCTAAAAATAAAAGTTACCTATTTACACAATTTGGACATCCTGATTCTAAATATTGAATCCATTTTTTTAAATTCAAAATAGAGAAGTGGCAGAAATTAATTTAAAATTAATTCCCGCTGTTAAAACAAAAAACGTGTTTTTAAGAAATAATAACTATCAAAAGATTCACAATTGTTTATATCCAGTTTAAATGTGAAATTATGTCCAATGACCAACATTGTATTAAATGGTAAAAATATATTATAAATATAATTTAAAACCACTCAAATTCAAAATTTATCACTATTAATTATTTTGATTAAAAAAGATGTTTTTAATTAAAATTTAGTGATTTTAACTATTCATCAAAAATTGAAAGTTTTCAGAAAAATTCCAAAAATTCACCCTAAGATAATTTTGATATTTTGAATCCAAAAATGAATTCCATTTTTAAAGATAAAATTTATAAAATTTCAAAAAGTGGGTATTACTATTCATAACAGCTAGTTTGATTGGTTATGGTGTGTGTTAGAACACCAAGTTGCATACAACACACGCTACTGTATTATTCAAAAGAGAATCATACTGTGGAAGATTGGGGTGTTATATTATATGTGTTTATTGACTTATAGAAAATGTTATTCCACTCTCTTTAGAAGGTATTATTATAATAATTTTTAATGTTTGATCTGATTCTGGCACTAGATTTCTCAAAATAGATATATCATTCAAAATTTTAGTTAATATTCCATTTAACTATGTAATTATTTCTTCTTCCACCATTTTGAAAGTATCAATATTGATATTTTTAATATTATAACTTATTTTTATGACATTATTAGTTCCTTTATAATCAACTAAAATGATAGTCCGCATTTTAGGAGATATACATCACTGTGAAACATGATTATACTCATCGGGACCTAGTCCAAGAAAAATGGAATTCATTTATTTGGAGTTAAGATTATATTTATTTTATACTATTTCATCCCATGTCTCATGTTCAACTTTAATAAATTTCATAAGTCTTAATAGCTTTTATATATTCTATCAAACCAAGATTTTTTAGGTATATAATTATATGAGTTTTCCAAAACCCATAGTTTTCTCCATTGAAGTATAACACATGAATCAAATACATTCCTTACATGGAATTATCCATTATATTAAATTATTAATTGATATTTAGGCTTCAATTTTTATTACTTTATAACAAATTAACTTTATTTTATAAGAATTCTTGTCCCATTAGAGTTTCACAAAGACTCGGGATATGGATGAATTGAGTTCTTAGAAATTCCTCCAACTTAAAACCACCATCTTAAAGTTAGTTAAAATCTCCCGCAAACTTCTTAAAAAAATACAAAGTGTAAAATAAAAGAATTAGGACATGAGATATTTATAGTTGTTCAGGGAAAAAATATCTCATAGTCCACTCCACCAACATCCTCTTAGTGAGTTTAGTGATTTTCCCTATACCAAACCCGTTTCCTAGGGGATTCTTAGCTGAGTGAAAGAATTTAACACTTGGTAAAATATATAGTATATTTTTTAAAATCCTATTAAAATTATTATACATAGCCTCTATAATGTCCTGTCTCGGGTTCCACACATAGGTGCCCCGAACCAGTCGGGAACATGACCTCAAGTGCTCCTCCTCATACACTAGAGGCTTCTAACTAGAAGTGATGGTCTAATATCAGTCCTAGGGACACTATACCATCTATTATCAGAGTAATACACCAGTGGAAATAAATAATATATAGAGTAATAACATATAAATATGAACATTATCAATATCTCATGATAAAAAAAGTGTAAATACAATATCAAAACTAAAGTAAAAAATATTCTATGTTAATGTATGTGTCAAGTGTTTGAAATGAAACACAAAACAAAGACATTGATGACTCCCTAAGAGTTTCTGAAACCACATATGGTTCTCTCATCCAATCTCCATCCCAACTCATCCATATATATTAGGTCCTTTTCCCTTAAAATGTCCAAAAAAATAAAATTCTATTTAGTTATTGATTAGGAATCCCAATTAGGGTGTGAGTACAACTCAGTAGGCCACCACCAACAGTGTCTAAAAAAATATCTAGAAAAATAATTGTGTATGCAGTGGTATAAGGAAAATAATTACAATACATAAGTAAACGGTTGTCACATTATCAATTAATATTTATTAACCACATAGACCCCTAGGTTCCCATAGATTCCCATACCTCAATCCTTACATTGTCTCATTCCATATCCTAGTGTGTTCCCATGAAATATTATATCTCAAAATTTCATTGTTACCATTATTTAATTAATACTTAAATTCACATGTTACCATTCACAAATTACACAATATAATGACCATGTTCCCATTATTTCATTCACAACTAAATGACCATGTTATCATTCATACAACATACATTATAATAACCATGTTACCATTCTTTAATTCACAACTAAATAACCATGTTACCATTAATAACTTACACATTAGAATTCCAATTTTACCATCATTTAATTCACAACTAAATGACAATGTTACCATTCATCGCATAATTAATTAAATAAATAATTATCCACATCAATTCCATTACCAATTAAAAAATTATTTAAATACATGAATTTCCATTATTTAACTAAATAATTAACTAATCAAATTAACCCCCTTAATTAAGTACCCAATTAATTAAGTACATCCAACCCATGAATTAATTAATCAAAACCCACAAATCAAAATCTCATAATTAATTCCACAATTAATTATCTCAATTATCAATATCAGTACCCTATAATTAATTCATCAATTAATTATCTCTAATGAAAATATATATACTTCAAAATTAATTTTACAATTAATTATCTCTAAATCCATAATTTCCAAAATATACAATTCAAATCTCCTCAATTAATCAATTTACCAAATTAATTAATTTAAATCAAGAAAAAAATTTATAAATACCTGATAGTAATACTATAATTTCATAAAAACAATTTATATAAATACTATGGGATTTGAATCATATAACACCTACCTAAATTCATTGATGAACGATCATTCAATGGAAATTCTCCAAAATTTGAGTGTCACATTGATGTAGAATGAGATCTGGATCTAAAAAACTAAATCAATATCAAATAAATCAAGATCTATCTAATATTGATCTATATTTTTAACCCTATACCTAGATCAAAAATATTAAATCTATATCTAATCCAAAACAGAAGAAAATAACTCCTCTCAAGAAAGGGATAAGAAAGGATAATTAATGGGAAACTAATAGAATACAATCCCCTTACTGGGGGTGTATATTTGTGATCTGGGCTTAGAATTGAGAATAATGGACGCCATTAAGGGTTGGAATTTGTTCAGAGATCTTCAAAATCATGAAAGAAGACTTGGGGTTTAATGGGGGTCAATTTGGAATTAAAATGGGGGTTTGGGAGTTTTTAAAACTAATTTTCAGGCTAAATTAATTCTTGTGCATGGTTTGCAGGTTAGGGGTGCAAGGTTTACCCTAACCATGTGCCTAAACCATGATCCTATTTTATAGGGGTTCATGGTTACTTTTAAGATGGTGAATGGTTTGACAAACTGTGTGTCAATTGTGAAAATACCCATTGTCTAAGGTTACACGGTTTTCTGGGTAGGGGAACACAGTTTACCCTAACCATGAACCAACCATGAATAACCCTCTTTCCTTCATTTTTCTCAAAAATTCCATCCAAATACATCCCAAGATAAAACCCAAATGAAAATTAATAAACACTAAACAAAAGAGTACATGTAAACATGCTTGATAAAACTCCCGTAAAGGTCAGTATTTACAATCTCCCAACTTTATAATAGATCATCCTCGAACTACACTCCCCAGAATCTATAAGATTCTGAGTCAAAAAGATCATTCCATTGAGGCAAAATATCTAATTCCATTTCCCATGTTTCCTTCTACACATGCCTATGTTTCCACCATACACAAACTATGATCATGGTATTTTCGTGCAACACTTTCTCAATGTGATACAATACACATATCTGATAATCCTTAAAGGACACATCCATATTAAGATCAAAATCATCCACGTAGATCACATGAGAATGTTCAGAGATATAGATTTTTAGTTATGACATATGGAAAACATCATGCATATAACTGTATTTTTGTGGAAGAGACAATAGGTAGGCCACTGGCCCGATTCTCCCCACCACCTCAAATGGTCTAATGAAACTGGGCACCAAAATTATAACTTTTTGTATACTACGGTGATCCAACCTAGGTGACACCTGAAGGAATATGTGGTCACACTCTGTAAATTATATGGTTCATCAATATCTATCAACATATTACTTTTGTCTACTCTTAGACGTATCCATACATTTTTAAATCAATTATACCTACTTTGATGTCTCCTGAATAAGACTCGGTCCCAAAAACTCAGACTCACCTTCCTCTATCCAGTATATAGGTGATTTTCATGGCCTACCATAAAGTGACTCAAATGGTTACATCTTTATCATTTCCTGAAAATTATTATTACAGGAAAGCTCTACTAAATCTAAGTTCTTCTCCCAAGATCCATTGAAGTTTATAACACACGCTCATAGTATATCCTGAAGAATCTATATAGTATGCTCTGACTACCCATATTTCTATGGGTGGAAAGTCATACTCAAAAAAATGTATACTTAGTGCCTTTTGTAAGCCCTTCCAGAAGAGGGAATTAAAACAGGATTCATGATCTGAAACAATATTATGTGTCAACCCATATAGACATATTATCTTCTGAACATACAAAAATATCAACTTCTCCATAGAGAAAGTCTCCTGTATAAGCAAGAAATGTGATAATTTTGTCATTTGATCCACAATCACCAAAATACAATCATTCTTTTGAGGCATCCTTGGGAGACCAACCACAAGGTTCATGGTAACATTGTCCTACTTCCATTTTGCAATGGGAAAGGGCTATAGTAATCCTCCAGTTCATTAATGATCTATCTTCACCTATTGACAGGTGTAGGATCATGTCAAGAAGCCTATTATCACTTTTTTCATTCCCATCCAAAAAAAATGTCATCATAGGTCATGATACATTTTGATCACAACTGGGTTTAGAACCTACTTTGAGGCATGAAACTCATGCATTAGCTCCTATCACATTCTTTTAGGTTCAACCATCCGATTCCTAATGTAGAAAATCTCATCCTCATCTAGGACCCAATCTGAAGGTCTTTCCCCACCTTCAAAGCTTTCCCTCAAGGTTAAACATTCTGGATCCTTAAACTTTATATATCTGATCCATCTCAAAAAGTGTAAACTCAATAAAAACTTACATGAGAGCCATTTTCTCCGAACTCTCCTAAACTACCACATGAATTTCATCCAAAAAATTCACATCTTCCACTTCGTATTAGACTCCTAAACCACTTGAGTCTAACTTTTCCTACTCAAAGATTCAGAAAATTTTTTCCCCTTTTAAGGTGTATATACTAGTTCGAAATTGAAGGACCCCATATACTCAAACCATCTCTACTACTAGAGATTCAATTCTTGCTATGAAAATATTTAATTTAATCTCTTATTATTAGTACACACAATAAAATTTTCACTTAAAATATAGTGATGTCCATATTTTATGGAATAAACCACTACATACAATTTGAGGTTGACACCACTCTCATCATTGTGCATAGTCCAAATTATAATTTATAGTTCCCTTCTAAACTAAATAACTAAGTAGCTAGCGACATACAGAGATCATCCCATGGGGATAATGGATAAGAAATATGATCAGCATGAATCGGATAATCTTGATTGGTTATTTAGATAGAAATCTAGTGAAGGGAAAAAATTTCTATGTGAAATTATTTTTGAAAATTAAAATTAAAAGAAACTAAGAATAGAACAAATAGGATACAATCATGTTGGGGTTGTAATTTGTTTATGTTTTTTTTTAAATCCTCATTCTTTAGAATTAAATTTTTTAATGAAATTTCTTTTCCTTGGGTATTCAACAAAATCATTATTTCTTGGTCAAAAAACAAACAATTACATATTTAAAGGTTAATTCCTTGGTCCCATAATTAACTACATAAAACATGTTCAGGTTCTTTACCCCTAAAGAAAGCAGCAATGGGTTCACCCAATGGTCATAGATTTGATCATTGAAATTCCTTTAGTTTTCTCCATTGGAGTCATCCCTGGTCTGATACAACACCAATAGTGAATAATTCATTAGATTCATTGAATAAGTTGTAAAAAAAATAATGATAAAAAATAACACTTTGGGATTTTAATTAAAAATCACTCATAATCATTATTATAATTCCAACATGGGGAAAACTAGCCTCTTCTGACCATGGTCATGGTGTGAAGGTTGATCTGAGACTTAATCCCTACCCTGGATATGAGAGAAGATGAGTAAGAGGATAATTACAATAAAAAATTTGAAAAAATAAATGAAAAAAATAAACTTAGATTTGAGGGAGGTTCGAATGGTGGAGTGGCAGAACCTCCCCCAAGATGTCTAACCACAAACATGTAGGGTTTTCTTCTTATCTATAGAATTTCAAATTACACAGTGTGTACCCTAAATTATATGCAATGTACTTAGGTCAATTATATTTGGACTTGATTTCTAGACTAGTAGGTAAGACGTGCACCACTCTTTTCCTTTGAATGTGTCATCGGTTGGTTGGTGGGGGTACACAGCATGTAGCACCACCACCATGGAATGTAGTAGAAACTTCAGCAACCAAACCCTACTAGAAAGTTATACAAGGCATGTGATCATTTAGTACATGGTGTTTAATCCCTAGTCAGATACATGGAAGTGTAATTGGTCTTGTCGAACTGTGTCTGGGAATGGGTAAATAGCGGGTGTTTATAAAGTACATGTCGTGTATATGTGATATTTTGTTCTGGTCATTCTTGATTTGTGACTAGAGCTAGAAAATACCTAAAAATTACCATGAACACCAAAATAAATCATTTTATATGAAAAACAATATGTATTCAGTGAAAACATATTTAAAAAATATATGAAATAGTATACACAAATTGGGCACATCAAACTCCCCCACACTTAGTCATTTGATTTCCCTCAAGAAAAATTTCAACATCTAATCAAAATAATTCATATTCTAAAAGGGAATTCATTCAACTAATTATACTTATAAAGACTATAGCCATAGAAGAATAATTTTTAAAGGAAAAAACATATTTTAATTTCAAAAATATTCTAATCATGGCTCTTATATAATTAAATTAAAGACCTTCTTACTCTTTCATTATCATTACTAAACTATTCATAAATACACACGCCACTTGATGGTTTACCTCACCATAAAATACCACCCTCATCACTCAAGTTTATTTAATAAAATTTATGCTCAATATAAATCATATTCACTCTATCAATAGGCTTTAAAGTATTTTCATTATCCACTAAGAAATCAAATCAAAAAAATTAGAAGGTCATTCAATAAGGTTCAAATGATATTGAGGCAACATTTAGGTAGGTAATTATGTGAAAAATAATCTCAGAGGCTTGAAAAATGAGGTTGAATTATTAAATAACAATGCATTACATTAAAAAATAAATCATATTGAAGATGCATCCTTTAATCAAGATCTCTTAAAGGGTATCATCACCGGGATAATCCCCTACCAGCATGGGTCTATAAACCATCAATAAAGTGTAATGAATGAATCTGGTCCCTCTTCTGAATTTTGTTTTTTTTCTTTTTTAAAGGGATCACTAAGAATACAATGAATAGTGGTTTGGAACCCTTCTACCCAAATTAACAAGAGCCACTCTCTCCCACACTTAATTTCATGGTTTCTCAAAAAATGTACCATGAATAGCCAAAAATCCCTCTTTTAAACTCAAATGAACAATCATGAAAAATTATAAAATAATTATGGTAGGAATGAAGAATATTCTTATAATGTGGTGTCCTATCAAGGTAGTTCATGGTTTTTAAGGCTTTCATGATGGTCAGATTTAGGGTAGGTCTCAAGGTCAAAAGAGATGAAAATAACAATCAAATTCATAAATCATTTTAATGTGATTCAAAATATTTATGTTTTGAAAAGGATAACATGCAAGTTCTAGTAGTCATTAATATCCTAATAATCTCTCAAGAAAAAGGGTATGAGAAAGAATATGAAAGATGGATCAAAATACCTCTCGGGAATAAGGAAGATAAGTAGTCAATCAAGTCAAGTCATCAATAAAAGTGATCATTTTAATAAATGTAAATGTCGATGAATTTAAATAAAAAATTAAACTATATGAGCAATCATTTTAGAATACATTGAAATTAAAATAATCTTGTTACTTTTAAAATTCCTATTTATGTCTTTATTATTTATAATTATAATTAATCCAAATATTTACATATTTTAAAATATTTTATCCATTAATGATGTATTCTTGATCAATTAAAGAGAAAATACTAATGCAATTAGATACTCTCCCCACACTTAATATTTCCCATGGTCCCCCAAGTATAACACTAAGGACAAGAATAGGATGTGGGATAACCCAAGTGGTGCAGGATGAGGAGGAGCAAGAAAAAAAGTTATTCAAAAATAATAATGAAATGAAACTCTGAAATAATACCCCCCCCCCCAACTCATAGAGAGATCAAAAATATAGAATATAGTTGAAATGATATTCCCATATAGTTGAAGTACCTGTGATTATCAATAAAATGGAAAAATAAGTCCTTATGAAAATACATTATAACATCACAAGAATAGCACAAAAGAGATATATGTAATGGAACAAGTGTTAAAAAACTAGTCACTGTGTGGCCTCATAAGAGGCATCATCTATAATAAGGGGTACATCTGTCATGGTAGCAGTGGTAACATCTGGTCCTGTAGTGGATAGAAGAACTGAATATATGGCCAGAGCTATGAACAACATCTATGTTACTAAAGGGTGTGGATCATATGCAGGAGAAGGTGCTTGGGGAAACTGAATGCCCTAATGTTTAAGAAGAAGGCCAGACATCTTCTCAATCTTGTCCTGGGATTGAACTATGGTAGTATGGTGGTGCTTGAGGAGGTCTAGATGGTTGTCCATCAAGGCTAGGTAGAGGTAGATGAGGAGATCAACCTAGGGTGTGGGTGTAGGTGGGGATGTGGATGGTCTATAGGAAGAAGTTATGGTAAAGGATGGTTGAATGGAGGAAGAATGAGAAAGTTTTAGAGAAGGAACATCCCCTAGTAGATGGGTGGGACATGATCTTCAACACCAATAGGGCCAGTTGGCTCATCTCTCACCCCTACATGAGCTGAGGCATCCTTCACGAGTACAAATTCATCTCCCTATTGCTCAACCATCCTCATGTGGATAATCATTATGAATTCTATATGTTGGGGGATACTAAGTGATCATGAGGGATAGATGTCGCAAACACCCCAAGGTAGTGTGCTAACCTGGTGGCATATAAGTTATTATTCAGGTTGGCTTGATGGTTTGTGATCATGGAGTGGAAGAAGAAGGTAGTAAGATAGGGGGATCTGGGTTGTCCTGATGGAAAATACCGGTGATAAGCTCAATGTATCATCCAGACACAATACCCATATCCTCATGTCATGGAAAGAGGATAACACTAAATTAGTGATGGATGAAATTATTGGGAGGTGAAATGATGAGAAAGATTTTCTAGGAAGTGAGGGTATACCTTTGGTCAGTCCCAACAAGCTCCCACCAAATGGAAATGAGATTAGAATTCTTAGGTCGGGTGATAGTGGAAGCAAGGGGTGGGGTAGCTGGATGGGGGTAGAATCCGCACCCTCAGCCAAAATCGGCCATGGTCAGAGAACAGTGTCATATGCCCAGCCTAAATCATAATGAAGTAGCTATATCAGTGGGTGTATGGTGGTACGCGGGCACATAAAACTCTAAGGTTTCTATGAAATCCAAAAATAAATCTCTAAATGTCAGAGTTATAACCTTTAGTGTTTCGATCAGGTGAGTATTCCCTAGAAGCTCTATGATCTCCTCCCAGATTCCCAGACATGGGGGCATAGCGGTATCCAAGTATTAGTGGCTCAACTGAATCATTCCCCATGAAAGATGTTGTAGTATATCTATCATAAAATTTACCTCATCAATGATAAGGTAGGGGTGTGGCTAAGGTTGGGAGGATGCCTTCCTAGTCCAAGGTGGGGCTGCAACTGTGGATGCGGAGGGTCTAGATGTGGTTGTAGTGGGGGGATCAACTAAGGATGTCATATCTAGTTTGTAGGTTGTGTCAGTGGTGGATGGTGGTGTAAGAACAGTAGAGTTTACTAAATTCATGGATGGATCTGAAGGTGACGTGCTGGAAGTGGGAGCTACTATATTGGAGCCCACAGAAATTTTAGATGGTGTGGAAGGAGGACCGATGGATATCAAAGATGAATGTTCTTGTAAAAGAGGAGGCAGTGTCATCAGGGTTGGCGGCTGTAACACCGGGGGCTCTATGGATGATGGCATCGGCCTCTGAAGTCGGATCTAACAAGGTCTCTCTCTATCAATAGAAACTTTTGGGAACTTCCCACTTTCTTGATCTCCATCTTCTATAGATGAAAGAGAAAAAAAATACAAGGAGATGAAAATAAAATAATAAGAGTGAGAAAAAAAGTACATGAATTGTAGATCTATAGTACATGGTGTGTAGTGTGATTAGTTTTGGAACCCATTTACTCTATATAAACACATCAAGTGGGCATGTGTTCGGGATAAATCAAATACTTTGTATGTAGTAAGGTGCACATGTTGTGTGTTAGAACATGGGGTGTTGTTCATGTAATTTCTCATGCATTGACTTCACCTTGAGGGGGAATACAATAGATTACATGTTGTGTGTAGGCCCCACACAGTGTATGTAAGAACATGGATTTCAATTCAAGTACACATTTTACATGGACTACTCCTGATGAACATGGTACATAGAGTATGAACAACATACACATTGTGTATAGATACATGTGACCGTGGTCGTGTGGTCTCAGTACATGGGTTGCTCCTAAAATAAAAAACAGGTCTCTATATATGGCGTATATCAAACTTACACACCATGTATTTTCAAATTGAGCAATAGAGCATGTGAGGTCGTGTACTTAGTGTACATGGCATGTGTTCTTCGCTAAACCCGTGTACTGCGAGAGGAATCCGAATGGCCAAACGATTCCAAAATTACCTGAAATTCATGTAAATCATTGAAATAAGGGGTGTAAAAGGGCGTACCTATATCGAGTATCATAATGGGGGTGATAAATATTCATGAAATGCGCTAAAATAAAGGATTGTAGGGTTGGGAGAGTGACAAAATATGGTGGAAGGAGGTGGGAGAGAAAACGGGGTGATGGGTGTGCGACACGGGGTTAGACCGGGTGAGGGCACCCATCCTTTATAGGTGAAGCACGTGACATGTAGAGGGTCCCACACACCATGTAAGAAGGAATTTTTTATATATATTAAAACTATAATTATAATAAACTATATAATAATTACTATTTATAATTTAAAAAAAATATAACAAATATATTATTTTCAAATGAAAAATAAACTTATAAATATAATGTATTAGAAATATACATGTCATGTTTTCTAAAATTTGAAAAAGAGAACTACAACCTTCATTCTGATGCTTGGGGTGCGATTCGAATCGGTGATCGGTCAATCCGAATGCGGGCCCTCTACCACTGGAGCGAAGGTTGTAGTACTACAAGGTTTTATTAACATTATGTATTTAACCTATAGGTCTAGCACTATATGGGGAAAAAATTCATAGTGTGTGGTTTTAATTTTATAAATATTGGGATTAAATTGACAGATTAATTGAGTTCGATCCCAGGTCTTTTGAACCCACGTCTACAACTCTGTCAATCATCCCACATCACCCGCATGTGATTTCTTATTTTGGAAAACCATTTTAATTATTAATGAAAACATGCCACACATGAAATTTATTAAAATCCATGATGTGGGGTTATATTAATATGAAAATGATGGAATTGAACTAGTTGACAGGGCTCGAACCCGGGTCTTTTCGATTTGTGGGCTATAACCCTACCAACCAATTCAGCCCCACCATGGGTTTTGATTTTTTCAAAATAATTTTATTGTATTTTAAAAACACCTCACATTCTGTTTAATTAAAACATTAGTTCAAAAAAAATAAACCCTTTACTAAAGGTAGGTGTATAGTAATTTCAATCGGCAATAGCTCGGATGCACTCGAATAACTTTTCCATCAGCATAGGCCTCAACCCTAATAATTAACTTAATTAATTTGTACTTATACTAAAATTTCTATTATAATGTATACTAATTTGAACATTACACATTTTGTATTTATGTACACATGGAATTTAGGATCGTGTTGTTCTTATTTAAACAATATCCAGAAGATAAGGGGAAGACACGGCGTGTAGAGTATAATCACACGATGTGTGTTTATTAAAAAAATAAAATATAGAAAAAGGGGGAAAGAAGAGTGACTGGGTTTCCTCTCAGTGAGTGACTTTATTTTAGGTATTTTGATTAACCTTAGTTAGGGGACTTTCTTGTAATCTAAAAGTGGATGTGGTTTTCGTAGCATGATCCACCACATGTGTCTGACGCCTTCATCTTGTATCCAAATTTTTTTACCTTTAGGTGATCAAGTAGGTAGCTTAAAGAAGCCTAGCTCTATGGCTAGCAGATTCCAAAGGTGGAATTGGTTCTTGGTTTGATCAGGAACATCTTCCACCTCTTAAATTTTCAACTTCAAAATGTTGAATACTTGAAAATATCATAGGATTCCACTAGAATTAGTAAATAATCAACTGAGAGGTTAGAAATAAATAATTGGCATAATTTAGGGTATACATATTGTGATGTATCCCCATATTCAATTTTTGAATTTTGAAATTCAGGTTTATAAATTTTTGTGGAATTAAAGGTGGGGCCCATATCATAACATGTATCCTCAGTTGAGAAGGGATCAGAACACCCATCCTTAAATTCTACCGGAGTATCCAAATTTCCAATTATCTCACAAATCTCCTCTACCTTGTTTCCTAATCTTCCCAACCATTTTTTTTGTCTAACTGACATGTGTTAAATGCCTCCATAATTGATAAAAACCTTTCAGTATTACCTAAATATGGTTTTGAAGGAGAATAATAAAAGGTTGATGGGAATAATATACAAGTATGTTCCTTATATTATTACTAATCATCCATGTATGCATAATACTCTTATGGGTATTGATATGAAAATGTGGGATCATGTGGATAAAAATACTCTCAAGTTATATTGTACCACTCCCCATTCAAATAATAATCCATGGAATGTGAGTTCAAGTTTCACAAAAAAATAATCAAGAAAACAAGAAAGAAAAATTAAAAATTCTGGGTAAACCAACCATTGACATAGAATCACATTGTTACTTTCTATTTAGTCCCCAACAATGGTGCCATAATTTTTAATCCCTCTCATCATAAGGAATAGTCCAAATTAGAATTTATAGTTCCCCTCTAAACTACCTAACTATGTAGCTTGAGGTAGTCAGGGTTAATCTCACAAGGGGAACAGAGAAGCAATATGAACAGTATGAATCAACAAATCTCGATTGGTTATCTAGATAGAATTATGGTTAAGGGAACAATCTACTAAGTGAAATGATTTCTAAAAATTAAAATTAAAACAAAATAAGAAGAAACAAATAGAATATAGGCATGTTGGGGTTATAATTTGATTATTTTTTATTGAAATCCTCATTCTTTAGAATTTCATTTATTAATGAAATTTATTTACCATGGGGATTCAATAAAATTGTGGATTCTTATTATGAAAATAAAAAATTACATATTTAAAGGGAAATTTCTTGGTCTAGTAATTAACTACTTAAAATATGTTCAAGTTCCTTACCCCTAAAGAAATCGGCAATGGGTTCACCCAATGGTCATTGATTTGTTCATTGAAACTCTTTCATTTTTCACCATTTGTGTCATCCTTTTTTCGATATGACACAAATTGTGAATAAGGTGTTATATTCATTGAATGGTTTTTAAACAAAAAACATGATAAAAATTACACTTTGGAATTTCAATTATAAATCACTCACATTCATTTTTATAATCCCGATACAGGGAAAACTAGCCTCTTACGACCAGGGTCATGGTGTGTGGGTTGACCCAAAACTCAATCCCTACCATGGATACAATAGGATATAGAGAAAGGAATAATTACACTAAAACATAATTGAAAATAGAAAGGAAACAAACTTGGATTTGAGGGAGGTTTGAACGACAGAAAGGAAACACCTCCTTGTGAATGTACACCATCCAACATTGAGGGATTCCCTCATATTTATATAATTTTAAACTAAAATATGTCTACCCTAAAGTACACACAATGTAGTTAGGACAACATTATTTAGCGTTTTTTTTCTTCCGGTAGGTGATCTATGCACCAATGCTTGACATTGAATGTATTGGCGGTCATTTGGTGGGGGTACATGGTGTGTAGTGCCATGTCACATGGTGTGTAATAGTAAATTCAGCCACCAAACGCTTCTGGATGGTCATACATGGCATCAGATCATGTAGTACATGACATTTCAACCCTATTTGGCTACATGGGCATGTACTCTAGCTGGTCAAACCATGTATGTAAAAGGGTACACAATGTGATTTTATAAAGTACATGTTGTGTATATGTTATCTTTAGTTATGGGCATTCCCAATTTGTCACTTTTTCTGAAAAATACCTAAAATTACCATGAACATCAAAATAAATCATTTTATCCACAAAACATAAGTATTTGGTGGAAACATGTTTACAAAATGTATGAAATAATATAAAAAAATTGGGAACATCAGAGGTCATGTGTATGGTAGTTTCATTTGTGACTCCTAAACTACCAAGACCCATACACCACAACTCGATCTCCTTACATTAACACAGCTCCAATTCCAATACCATAAGCATCACAATACATTTTTTACTCCTCAACTCTCTTAGGTAGGATCAATATTGGTGCCATTTTCAAATGCTTCTTCAGCTCCTAAAAGGCATCCTCACAATATTCTTACCATTAAAACTTTATACCCTTTTTGTTCATGACCAAAATTGGCACTACCAATTGAGAAAATTCATGGATGAACCTCCTATAATATCCAATTATTTTCTATAATAACTAGCTAATCCCAATAAGAAAAATATATCAAACATGTTCTTGGTAAATCCTAAGAAACCACTGTCTAAACCTTCTCTAGATCTATTAACACACCTTTCTCCAAGATTATTTAACCCATGAAGTGTACCTGATCGATCCAAAACTGTCACTTAGATAGATTGTAATATAGCTGATACTCTCTTAGTGTACTCAGGACAATGTCAACATTTTGAGCATGATCTTTAGGAGTCTTGGAGTACACCAAATGTTGTCCATGAATACTACTACAAACCAATCTAGGTATAGATTGAAGATCATATTCATCAATTCCATAAACATTTATATTTTTTTCTTCAACCCAAACGGTATTACGATGAACTCATATAGTTCATATCTTCTTCTGAAACTAGTACTTGGTATATCATAAGTTTGAACTCTCAACTGATTATACCCTAATATAAATTAAATCTTTGAGAATACAAAATATCCTCTAAACTAGTCAAACATATCATTACTACACATAATAGGATATTAATTCATCAATGATATCTTGTTCAACTTCTGTTAATTGACACATAAGTGCAAACTCCCAAAATCCTTCTTTGGAAACAACACAAGTGAATCCCAAGGTGACATACTCAAACTGATAAATCCCTTATCTTCTAACTCCTCCAGCTAAGTCTTGAGATCTTGAATCTCTTTTAGTTCCATTTTGTATGGTGGAATAGTAACCATCTCTTCCCACGGCATCAGATCAATGGTGAATTCCACATCTCTCTCGGGTGGAAACCCTAATAAGTCTTCCAAAAAGACATCCTAAAACCGGTCCACTACCCATATAAGGATATCCTTCTCTACACCTTTGTCAGCCAGTAATTTACTAGAAACCTGGGTTGTAAGTTCTCCTAGTCATTGAGTAATTAGCCCTACTCGTCCTTTAAGGTTATCCTGGTCTCTTTGGTTAATATAGTTTCCCCCCTTAGGAGACATAAAGGTTACTCTGTTTTGGTAACAATCAATATGGGATTGGTATGTGACTATCCAGTCCATACCTAGAATTAGGTCAAATCTTGACATGTCTAGGATATAGAGATCCCACATAAAATGATACACACCAAATTCAAGAGAGCACCCTTTTTACAAATAGATGTCTCTTGACCATACTCCCAGAAATGTATATGTAGTCATAAACCCACTCACAAAAACCCCCTTCAGACACAAACCATTCACATGTGATGAAAAAAAAAAGGAATTATAGGTTCAAGTATAAAATAAGAAACAAGATGAAGTAGAGGCTGTAAGAATAGTACATATCACTATCGATGGTCCAGCCTTTCAATCCACAAGTGTAGGTTGTCCCACATGAATCTATCCTTCACCTCTTCTATGTGATGTAGTCTTACTCCCATGTGCTTCACTACTCTTTTGATACATATACATATGATCTTTCCCTGAAGCTCCAAGTTCACTATCTATACCTCCTTGGTCAGTAGAACTCCAGTTTCTTGACTGATATGGTATGAAAGATCCCCTTTCTAAACTTTGATTTTTTTTTCAACTGCACCCTCACTTCCCATCTATCGTTGAGTCCTACAGAACTTCAGTATATGTACCATCTTTCAAAAATATTATCACTCTATAAGTGTTCTATATAATTATCTATAGAAGTGACCTGACCTATCACACTAGTGATAGATCACTCAAGCAAGGTCCTATACAACTGATCCCTCTGTCTGAATAGTCTATTTCCCACTGCCCTAGTTGGCACTATCGTAGTGATGCTTCTTACTCTCAGAAGTTGCACCTCCTGATCTTCTAGATAGAACTACTTATCCTGCACTATAATTATACATAAGGTTTCCCTCATTTATGAGATCCTGATCCAACACCTCATAAAAATTATTTAATCAAAAAATATTAACTGAGTACTCAATCTCACATTTGATCCCATCCTAAAAATGTCTCATCATAGATATCTCTTCAGATACTAAAAAAGTATAAAATAATCACAAATATGTAAAATGTTCATCACAGTCCATCACTAACATATTCCTCTAAGTCAACTTCAAGAACTCAGTAGCTCTCTCCTGCCTCAGCATCTCTGTATAGAAGTACTCCAAGAACCAATCCAAAAATTTCTTCCTTAACTTACCATCAAAATATCAAGTCCACACCTAATCATATAAACATCACTTTTATGATCCTCATAGCTTGTATGTATCAAACTTTACCCTACTCTCTGCAGGATTATCCAAGTGTTCAAGTATATTCTTGATGTTCTCAACCCTAAAATCATCTCCCTCAGCTCCACCCTCTCTTGTAAAAGTCGGAGAGTGATACAATTGGAACTCCCTCCTCAAATCAGAAATGGTCTTTACAACCTAGACTATGTCTCTTCCCATGAATTTCATGAACTACTCAAATTTATCATAGAACATCTCTCATGCTTCGTCACATGGAATGATCGGTGCCTCAGGATTCATCACTGGAGGATCATTACTAGCCATGTGCTTCGGTCGTTCACTCAACAAGCATCTTCATTGAGGCATGTTATCTCAATTACAAACATGTACCTTAGGACACAATTAACAAAAATAACATTTTTATATAATAAAAAAACTCAAAAATCCATAAAAACACTTTTCCAAAACGCTCACCACATGGTCAAAAACTGAGGTGATATCACCACTCTTAACCATCCTACACCTGGGTCTTGGTTAACAATGGTAAACACATTATCATTATTCCTGTTTTTCATTTATACACTCATTTATTATCATATTAAAACATTTCACAATTTCATGTTCGGTACCATTTTTATTTAAATTTCCCAAGCAAGGAAAAAAATTAAAGTTCAACAACTTAACCATAACCCTTTTTCTATGTGTGCCTAAAATGATGCATGTCACAATATACTTGAGCTGAAAGAATGATGCATGTAAACTCAACTCTCATGGAATTCCATACCATGAGTCAAATATTATAAAATATCAACATCAATAATCACATCACACAACAAGTGCATCACCCAAAATGAAATAATATTCACTTATAACAACAAATATAAACAACAATCCCACCATGGGTACTTGGGTTCTCTACCATACATGGGTTAGCTACACCCATGCACAAGATCATAACCAAGGACCAACACTTACATGTCTCATGTATACCATTACCAAATAGTTAGACAAAAGAAAAAATAAAATAAAATCCCTCTGATACAACTATGTAACATCCCAGCCTGAGTGTCACACACCGTTTCCATGAACCGGTCGGTCACATGACCTCAAGCAAGTATCCCCAAATGCTAGAAGCTACCAAATAGAAACGAGGGTTTAATATAAGTCATTGTGAGACTATACCCTCTATAATCATAGTAATACACTAGTAGAAATAAATAGTCAATAGTGGAATAACATATAACCATGAACATTTCCAATATCCCATGATAAATAAAACTAGAAATATAATATCAAAACTAAAGTAGAATATGTGCCATATCAATGTACATGTCAAGTGTTTAAAATGAAACCCAAGATAAAGAAACTGATGACTCCCCAAGATATCCATGAACCACATCTGTTTCCCATGTCAAATTACCATCCCAACTCTGTAATCTATCTTAGGGATTTTTCCCTCAACCTGTCTAGAAAACACAAATTCTATTCGGGTACTGATTATGCGGCCCAAGTAGTGTGTGGTTGAAACTCAATAGGCCACCACCAATGGAATATAAAACAATATCCTGTTAAATAATATTGTTGTTAGTGGTATAAATAATATAATTACAATGCATAAGTAAATGGTTATCACATTATAAATTATTCTTTATTTAACTGCATTGACCCCTAGGTTCCCATAGATGCCCATACCTCAATCCTTAATTTGGATCATGTTGGAGCCCAAAGTATTCCCAAGTGATATTATATCTAAAACTTCTATTATTACCATTATTTAATTCATACATGGATTCCCATGTTACCATTCACACATTACAAAATAGAATGACCAAGTTTTAATTCTTGAATTAACAACTAAATGACCATGTTACCATTTGTACCACATACATAACAACCCTACTCTTTATTACACACTTAAAAATAATTTAATATATAAAAATTGTCACTTTATACAAGATAGGAAATAGATAGATATAGTGTATTTTGGGATTAGAAACATTACATAACAACTTAGAACATAAAACACAACATCTTTATTGAAAACTTCTTTTATATGACCACAAGATTCCTCTGTACTTAGCATTGCATGGGATAACTTGAGGAAATTCATAAGAAAAGGGTGATCTATAAAGCCTGGTAAGGTAGTAAAAAAGTCATAACATGAATAATATTGTACATTTTAGTCAATAGTCATATCAATAGATCACAAACGAAACATGAACATAAAGGCATGATATAGCATTATAATCATAACATAGAAATGTGGCAACAAAAAATAACATGATTTTAGAATGAGATAAGGATAATTGAACATGGATCATGAGTAAACCCTTATTTAACTTGAATTATCATGAGTAAACCCTCATTTAACATGAATTATCATGAGTAAACCCTCATTTCCCTTTACTTATTGTGATACTAGTCTTTACCCAAGTCATTGAAGTGCTATCAGGGCACACCCTTCTTAATCATTTCATTTCATGCATAAGTGTGCCACATGGATCATATAACATGGATTCATTAAACATAATCATTTATTACATGATAAAGGAATGTGTAATTCATACATGAAACTATATAATCAATGATTAAATGTGCATAAAGTTGAATACCCTTGATTAAAAAATGGGCATGGTATTCACTACACAATGACTTTGCCTTCGAAAATCATGGTGCAATTTCGGTAGCATAACAGCGTGACATAAGAATTCCTAAAAATGGTTTATGAGTGATAAAGGGGTGTATCATCATATTTACATTAAATGGATAGTAAGTGGATCATATAGACACATTTACCAACATATCTAATGGAATTTAGATTCATAATACAAAATAATTTCTTGAATGTAAGTGAGAAGAGAGAAATTCCTTACAGAATTTCGGCATGGTAACGGGTGTACATGGGAGGCATTAATGGGAGAGAAAGAGGTCTCTCATAATTAAAATATAAATAGGTAATATGGGGGAGGTGATAAATCATACCCCAATATTTTTAATTGAAAATACTTGGGTATTGAAACATAAAAAAAACTTAGACAAAAATGAGAGAGGAAGAAATCCCTTACTTGGAAGTGTGATCCCAAAGGCTTGGGAGAGACTTGAGAGAGGATTCTAGGGAGCACGGGGCGGCTTGGGAGGATTATAGAGAGAGGATGTAAGAGGTTGGTATATCTCAAAATTCTTTGAGTGAAGAGTAAGTGGGATATTGGGTGGGCTTATATAGGAAAAGACAGGGAATTCTTTATTATTTAGGTTTTGGAAACCACACATTAAACTTATCAAAACCAAAAACCAACTCATGGTTCTTTCCCATGGTTTTTTAAAAATTTGTGTGTAAAACATTATTTTATAAGGCCAATTTCATAAATTCTTAAAATATTAGTATTTATTATGTGGAGGTGATTCACACTCTCAAGAAAATCAATTTAAAAAGTTAAAATGTTTTATAAGTCTTGAAGGGTCCACTAAGGCACCATAAAATTAATCAAGAAAATATAAAATCATATTATATTAAATATAAAACATATATTGTCCAAAAAACTAATTTATAACATTTTATTACATTACTATTGGGTCATTATATTGTCATAAAACACATTATATTTTAAAATGATATTTAGTTTTTACCCAAAAATTCAACTCTCCAAAAATTATGAAAAATTCCCCGTTGGATAATTTTGGAGTCCCGATTCCCAAAATAGTTTTTATTTTATCAAAATTATTTTCTAAGAATGTTAATTCTTACTTTTAAAATAAAAACTGACATTTATCAAAAATTCATGGGTTTGACAAAAACAGTTTTCAAACCTAAATAAAAATAACAATTTTATTCATAAAAATTATATAATAATTTCTATTTAATAAAAATTAATTTAGTAATAATATTTCATTAAAATATTAGTTAATAAAAAAATACATTAATTCATCCAAATATATTTATTAATATAATATTAACTAAAAATACTATTTTTTCTTTAAAAACAATTTACAAAGTAACAATTATAAAATGAATATTTACTCTATAAAAAATAATGTACATAACCATAGTGCTATGGTCTTGTAACATAACACCTTATAATACACACATAAGACCTAATATTAATGTGTGTGATAGTGACAGACTCTTGGGGTGGCTCGGATAACTTCGATCAGGTGGTAATCTCTATCAACTTCCACTTATCCCGTAAGTGGTTCTGTTCAAGCTTAACTTGTTGAAACTCAGCTTGGGATTGGTCAAGAGCGAAGCCCAATGAAGTCACCTCCTTTATGAGATCTAAAAAATGGGCTTTGTATGGATCAATTCTACTGGATGAGGTTATCACTTCCTTTGTCTGGGTAAATTGAATTTGTTAAATACTTATATGTATACTAATCATGTGATCACTGCTCAATTCCAATATTATAAATAGTAACAATTATTAACGGTATTTTAAAATCCAAAAACATAAATCCAAGAAAGTGAATAGGTTTTATATAACCTTTTTACATAAAAAGACATTAAAATAGATCAAGAATAATTTTCATTAATAAAAGTGTGGGTCATTACAATCTTCCCCCTTAAGAAATTCTGCCCTTGAAATTTCCTTTTCCCACAATAAAACAAATGCAGGTAAAACTTCTTCATCACTTCCTCTGATTCCCACATTTCCTCTTCCAACTTTTGGTTTCACCGCAACACCTTAACGAGGGGAATTGTCTTATTTCGTAGAAATTTTTTCCTATAATCTAAGATATTCACCTTCTTGTCTTCATAGGAGAGGTCATTCTCCTATGGTACCACCACTGGATTGAGTACATGTGATAGGTTAGGTATGTACATCCTCAAGAGTGATACATGGAATACATCATGTAGTTGAGATAAGTTCGGTGGGAGTACTAGTCGATAGGTCATTTATCCAATGAGATCAAGGATACAAAAAGGGTCAATGTACCTTGGACTATGCTTTACCTTCTTCCCAAATATCATAATTATATTCCATGGTGATATGTGAAGCAATACCATGTCTCCGACATCAAACTCTAGGTCTATCTGACGATT
Organism: Viscum album; assembly: GCA_963277665.1. Classification (NCBI taxonomy): domain Eukaryota; kingdom Viridiplantae; phylum Streptophyta; class Magnoliopsida; order Santalales; family Viscaceae; genus Viscum; species Viscum album. The sequence continues at coordinate 489,069,689 of OY728166.1, forward strand.
ATCAACATAGCTCCTTTGTCGAATCTGAGTATCTTTAATGTGATACTAAATGGTATTAACCTTCTCCACCATTTATTCAACCATTTCTAGACCTAGGAGTTTTAGCTCCCCAACTTCATCCCAACATGTCGGTGTTCTGCACCTCTTCCCATAAAGGGCTTCATAAGGAGCCATTTGGATGCTTGAGTGGAAACTGTTATTGTAAGAGAACTCAATAAGAGGAAGATGTTGATCACATCCTCCTTTAAAGTCCATTGAGCATGATATCAACATTTCCTCAAGTGTTTGGATAGTCTTCTTAGATTGGACATCAGTTTGAGGATGATAAGCCGTACTGAATTTCATCTTAGTATTTAGAGCATGTTGAAGACTCTTCCAAAACATAGAGGTGAATCTTGGATCTCGATCAGATACAATAGAAATTGGTACTACATGTAACCTTACCACTTATCTAATATATATTTGTACCATTTGATCCAATAATAAATCCTCTAGAATTGAAATGAAGTGTGCAGTCTTTGTAAAATGATCCCCAACAACCCAGATAGCATTGTTTCCTTTAGATGTATTCAGAAGTCTGGTAACAAATTCCATAGTGATATTCTCCCATTTCCATTCTGGTATAGGTAATGGTTCCATCATCCCCTTAGACATCTTCTTCTCATCCTTCACTTGCTAACATACCAGGCACTTTGATGTATACTCAGCGATCTTCTTCTTCATGTTATCCCACCAATAAATCTCTCATAGATCCCAATACATATTTGTATTTCCTAAATTAATGGAGAGATTTTAACTATGTTCATCATCAAAATTTTCTTTCATTAACTATGGATTTTATGGAACACATAGTCTTGACCAAAATGTCACAATTCCTTCTTCATTAAAATTGACCTCCAATGATTTCCCTTTTCAGATAGTTTCTACTTTCTTTTGAATTACCACATCATTATTTTGAGCATCCTTTTATCTTTCCAAAAGATATTGTTGAGAAATAATTTATGAAAGTATTTATTGTTTCCCTTATTTATGATTACCATGTCTATCTTCATCCAATATAAGAATATTGGATCATTTTTAATTCTCATCAATGATTGAATTGAGGGGTACTTTCTACTTAGAGCATCTGCCTCCTTGTTCACTTTCCCAGGCTGGTAATGGATTGAGCAGTCATAGTATTTGATCAGCTCTAACCATCTTCATTAGTGCATGTTCAACTCTTTCTGTGTGAATATATACTTGAGTCTTTTGTGATCCATGTATATTTCACACTTCTCCCCAAAGTGGTAATGCCACCAAATTTTCAAAGTGAATACTATTGTAGCCAACTCCATATCATGTGTTGGATAGTTTTTCTCTTGAACTTTCAATTTCCCTAAAGCATAAGCAATGACTTAGTAATTTTTCATCAACACACAACCTAGACCCTTCTTTCAAGCATCACTAAATACCACAAAAATTTCTCCACTTGTAGTTAGTGTGAGCATAGGCATAGTGAGAAGCCTCTTTTTCAACTCCTTGAAGCTCTCTTCACATTCATCACTCTAAGAAAACTTTACTACATTTCATGTTAGCATGGTAAGAGGGTTGGAAAATTGTGACAAATTTCTCACAAATCGGCGATAATATCCTGATAACCCCAGGAAGTAATGGATATCCGTTAGCAATGTTGGCATCAACCATACCTAAATTGTAGCTATCTTGGAGGGATCCAAAGATATCCCATTGATTGTGATGATATGACCCAATAATGAGACCTCGTTCAACCATAACTCAAACATGATATACTTTTCATAGACCTTTTCCTTTCGAAAGGTCTCTAGTACAGTGATTAGATGCTTCTCATTCTCATCCTTGATTTTGGAGTAAATCAGAAAATAATCTATAAATACTACCACAAATTTGTTATGGTAATCTCTAAAGACTCTATTCATCAAGTCCATGAAGATTTCTGGAGTATTAATGATTCAAAAAGGTATTACTATGAATTCATAGTGCCCGTATCTTGAAGGAAAGTAGTCTTGGGGATATCATTCTTCATCACCCTTACTTGGTAATATCCTGACCATAAATCCACCTTGGAGAAGTATTGTTCACCAAGTAGATGATCGAACAAGTCATTAATTTGGGGGATAGGATACATGTTCTTTATCATGATTTTGTTGAGCTCATGATAATCAATAAAAAGGCGCATTGACCCATCCTTATTCTTGATGAAGAGGACTGGTTCACCCCATGGTGAAGCACTTGGGATTATAAACCATTTATCCAGATTCTTCTGTAGTTGTTTATTCAGCTCCTCAAACACCACAACAGCCATTCTATATGGAGTCTTGTATATTGTAAATACCCAAGGTATTATATTAATTGAGAATTCAACATCTCTTCAAGGAGGAAGACCAGTAAATTACTTGGGAAACACTTCAAAAAATTCCTTCACAATAGGCAAGTCTTTAAGGATGGTTGCTTCCTTAGACTCAATCATCTGATTCAGATATGCATACTCATAGGGAAGTAATATCGACACTTGATATAATGGTTCTAAAGAAGATTCATCTTCTTCCTTGCACTTGTACAAAATCGGGGGTTGCTTCACCATATGGAGAGTGATTTTCTCTCACAGAAATTTATGTTGGCTCTATATAAGGAAATCCAATCCATGCCAATAATTGTATCAAATTCCACCAAAGAGAATATTATGAGGTTCTATGGGAAGTTATATCCACAAATTATGAAAGGGGAAGAGTTATATTCATGGGATTCAATGATTTACCCATTTTCATTTCTCATTGACATCTTTACTTCCATGACTTATGGTGGTGTTGATATTGTTCTACTAAACTTTAGGGATATAAAAGAATTCATAAAACCAGAATCAAAAAGTGCATTCGCTATTCTTGAATGAATAACTAGTTTACCTGTCACCACTTCATTGTCGGGGTCCACTTCAGTGATAGTGATGGAAAAACCTCTCCCTTACTGCCTTGGATATTGTTGGTTACCTCCGAAAACCTTGGAATAAGGCACTAATTTGAAAAGTGACTTGGTCATTTGTAGTTGAGGCAATGAACATTGTGTAGAGGGTCGAACGAAGAATTACTTTCTTCTGTCATAGTTACGAGTTTTTCTTTTTGGTAGTTAATAGCCAGGTGTCGTTCTCTTCCACACCTAAAGCATTTCCTCATCCCCTTAAGGAAATTTTCAGGGGGCTTCTTTTTACACCTTTGGCATGTAAAATGATAAATTATCTTAGCACTATTGGATTTATCCATCGGACCTCCAAAATTGATGTCCACCTTATGCTTCTTATCCGCATGATACCCTTGAGATTATTCGATATCCATTTTGACTTTGAGGGCACATCTGAAAATTTCCTCACAACTCTCGAAGTCACGGACCTCTAGGGATTTTTGTAGGCTAGGTTTTACCCCACAAAAGAAGTTTTCAACCTTGCATTCAGGGGTAATGACAAAGATGGAGGCTTATCGTGAAAGCTTTGTGATTTTTTCCTCGTACGCTCTGATGGATTCATCGTCTTTTTTCTTGAGGGCAAAGAATTCCCTTTACATATTAAGTCGGAGGGTTGACGAAAATATTTTCTGAAAAACATTTTCACGAAATCATTCCATTGAAACACCTCGATCTCTTCCTCATGATTCATATTTTTTATCAATGTCCACCATTGATTAGTTTCACCCTCCATACTATAATCATCCATAAGTACATTCTCTTGTTCAAAACATTGAAGGATGGATAATATCTTATCAATGGAGTTAATCCATTTCTCGACAATTGAGGGATCAAATGATCCATTAAAAGTAGGAGGACTTTGTCTCATTAAGGTCTCGATTGTGAATTGTTCATTCTTATTGGGGGGTTGAATGTTCTTCTTGACCCATGTTTCTATTCAAAACTTGAGTTAACTGAGAGAGTATCGTGAAAATGTTCATGATTCCTACTCCCATCGGATTGGGAATCTCATTAGAACAGTCGTCACGTTGATCTTCGCATATATTATTATCCTGAATCCTCCTATTACCGGTCATTGGATGGAATAAAAGTAATTTTAGGGGTAACGTATAAAGGGTAATCCAAAGATAAAAATTGTTGACTTATAAATTACTTGTATTTCCTTAAATTATGAATTTATATGCTTCAATCTATTTATCCATGATCTACTTACCAACATATATTCCTAGGGGATTTCTTTAATTACTTTAATAATGGTTCATACTAATCTTATGAATTTACCAAATAATATCTTCTAGGAGTGTTGTAACCAAGATTGTAGCAAGGTGTGATGTCGTGCACCAGTTCCTGTTCGAGTCTAGCTCAAAACAGTTTTTTCGGGTTTTACCCCTAGATTCATATTTGTCAGATCCTCCTCTACCTACTCATTTCCAGACAAGGATATATTTTATTGATAATCCTCTTAATTAATACTCACCAAAATTTAAGGATGTTTTTATTATACTTAGTTTTATCCCTAAGGATTTCATTAGGGTTTTCTAATCCTAATCCCAAAAATAACTAAACATATCCTTTGATGCCAACTATAACAATCGTTCTCTTTATTACACACTTAAACATAATTTAATGCACAAAACTCTTTACTTGATATAGGATAAAAGATCAAGAGGTCTAGTGTCTTTTGTGATTAGGAACATTACATAACAACATAGAACATAAATCACAACATCTTTATTGAAAACTTATTTTACATGACCACAACGTTCCTTCGTACTTTGCAATGAATGGGATAACCTAAGGACATTCATAAGAAATAGGTGAGTTATAAAGCCCAGTAAGGGAGTAAACAAGTCATAACATGAAGAATATATTATATGTTAGGAAATAGGCATATTAATGGAGCATAATAGAAACATGAACATAAAGTCATGATATATCATGATTATCATAACATGGAAATGTGGCAACAACTTTTAACATGATTTTAGCATGATCCAAGGCTCGTTGCACATGGAGCATGAGTAAACCCTTATTTAACTTGAATTATCATGAGTAAACCCTCATTTCACTTGATGTATCATGATATTAGTCTTTACCCAATGCATGGGGGTGCTATTAGGGTGCACCCTTCTTAATCATTTCATTTCATGCATAAGTGTTCCACATATATCAAATAACATGGATTCATTAAGCATCATCATTTATTACATGATAAAGAAATGTGGAATTCATACATGAAACTGTATAATCAATATGTAAATGTGCATAAGGGTGAATACCCTTTATTGAGAAATGGGCATGGTATTCACTACATAATGACTTTGGCTTGGAAAATCATGCTGCAATTTCGGCATCATAACGACATGACATAAGAATTCATAAAAATGGATGATGAAAGATAAAGGGGTGTCTCATCATATGTACATGAAATAGACAGTAGGTATTCATATATATACATGTCCCAACATATCTAATTGTATTTAGATTCATAATACAAAAGAATTGGTTGAATGTAAATGAGAAGAGAGAAATTCCTTACGGAATTTTAGCATGGTAATGGGTGTACATGGGAGGAAGTAATGTGAGAGAAAGAGGTCTATAATCATTAAACATAAGGAGAGAAGTATGGGGGGTGAAAAATCATACCCTGACATTTTTAATTGAAAATAAAAGGGTATAGAAACATAAAGAAACTTGTAAAAAATGAGAGAGGAAGGAATTCCTTACTTGAAAGTGTGATCCCAAAGGCTTGGGAGAGGATTGAGAGAGGCTTATAGGGAGCTTAGGGTTCCTTGGGAGGATTATAGAGAGAGTATGTAATAGTTTGGTCGAGATCCAAAGGCATTGAGTGAAGAGGAAGTGGGATCTTGGGTGGGATTATATAGAAAAATAAAGGAAATTCTTTATTATTTATGTTTTGGACACCACACATTAAACTAATCAAAACCACAAACCAATCCATGGTTTTTGACTTTTTTTCTAAAGGGTAGTAGAAAAAAATATTTTATAATGCCAATGTCCAAACTTCTTAAAATATTAGGCTTACTTATGTGGAGGTGAATCACGCTCTCAAAAAAATCAATTTTAAAAGTTAAAATGTTTTATAAGTTTTGAAGGGTCCACTAAGGCACCATAAAATTAATAAAAAAAATCTAAAATAAAATTATATTAAATGTAAAACATATATTTTCCGAAAAACTCATTTATAATATTTTATTACATCACTATTGGGTCATTAGGATGTCATAAAACACATTATATATTAAAAAGGTATCTAATTTTTACCCAAAAATTCAACTGTCTCAGAAAATTATGAAAAAATCACCATTGGATAATTTATAAATCCTGATTCCAAAAAAATTCTATATAAATAATTTTCTAAACATTTTATTTTTTACTTTTAAAATAAAAAACGAAATTTATTGTAAATTCAAGGGTTTGACCAAAACAGTTTTCGATCCTAAATACAAATTACAATTGTATTCATAAAAATTATACAGTCATTTATATTTAATAAAAAGTAATTTAGTAATAATATTTCATTAAAATATTATTTAATTAAAAAATTCATTAATTCATAAAAATAGATTTCTTAATTGAATATTAACTAAAAATATTATTTTTTAGTTAAAAACTATTTACAAAGTAACAATTATAAAATGAATATATACTCTATACAAAAAATGTACATAAATATAATGCTATGGTATGGTTACATAACCCCTTATAACACTTGTATAAGACCTAAGGGTAAGGTGTTCATTGGTGGAATACTCTTGGGGTTGCTCGGATAACATCGCTCGGGTGGTAATATCTACCAACTTCCACTTCTATCATAGGAAGTTCTATTCGATCTTAACGTGTTAAAGATCTACTTGGGCTTAGTCAAGAGCGAAGTCTAATGACGCCACCTCCTTTTTGAGCTTCGACAAGTTTGCTTCGTACAGAGTAATTCTACTGGATGAGTCCATCACTTCCTTTGCTTGAGTAAATTGGATTTTTAAAGCCATATATTTATACTAATCATGTTATCACTATTCAATGGATATATTAGCAATGGTAACAATTCTGAACGTTATTTTAAAATAAAAAAAAACATAAAACCAAGAAAGTGTATATGTTTTATTTAACCATTTTATATAATAAGACATTAAATTAGATCAAGAGGAATTTTCATAAATAAAAGTTTGGTTTGTTACAACATACATTATAATGATCATGTTACCACTATTTAATTTAGAACTAAGAGACCATGTTACCATTCTTACCTTACACATTAGAATGACCATGTTCCCGTTATTTTATTTACAACTAAATGACCATGTTACCATTCAACACATAATTAATTCAAAAATTAATTATGCACATCAATTCCATTTAAAATTCAACAATAAGTTAAATTCAATCATTTATATTAGTTAAATCAATAATTAACTAATCACATAAAGACACTTAATTAATTCCCCAATAAATTAAGTATTTCAAACCCATTTACTAACCCGTCAATTAATTAATCAAAAACCACAACTTGAAAACCCATAATTAATTCCATAATTAATTATCTCAATTATAAATCTCAATACCTCATAATTTATACATAAATTATTTATCTATAATCAAAATATCTAAATATCATAGTTAATTATACAATTAATTATCTCCAAATTAATAATTTCCAAAATCCCCAATTCACATCTCCTTAATTAATAAATTTACCAAATTAATTAATTTAAATCAAGAACACAATTTCTAAATATATAATAGGAATCCTACAATTTCATAGAAAGAATTTAATTAAAGATTAGGGGATTTTAATAAATGACCACCTACCACAATTCATTGATGAAAGATCGACCAATGTAAAATCCCCAAAATTTGTGCAGCACAACGTTGTGTAACAAGATCCAGATCTAAAACCCAAAATCAAGATCAAATAAATCAAGATATCTATAATCTAGATCTAGATATATAATCGTATATATAAATCCACAATATTAGATCTATATCCAATCCAAAATATAATAAAATAACTTCTTTTAAGAATGGGATAAGAAAGTACAATGAATGGGAAACCAACAGAATAGAATCCACTTACCTGAACAGTTTAGATCAATGATATGGGATTCAAATCGCAAGTAACGGAGGTCAAGAAGTCTTGGAATCTATCTGAAGAGCTGCAAAATCTTGAAATAGGACCTAAGGTTGAATGCAGAATGATTTGGGATTAAGATAGGGGTTTGGTAATTTTCTAAACCAATTTTTTGTCTAAATTAATTCCCATGTATAGTTTTCTAGGTAGGGGTGCACAGTTTCCCCTAATTGTGCACCTAAATCATACATGTATTTTATAGGGGATCATAGTCACTCATAAGAGGGTTCACAATAAGACAAAACACATATCAACTATGAAAATAAAAATTTTCTACGTTTTCGCAGTTTTTTGGGTAGGGGCACATGATTTACCCTAATCGTGTGCCAACCATTCACAACCTTCTTTCTTTAATTTTTCTCAAAAATTCCACCCAAACACACCCTAAGATAAAATCCAAATGCAAATCACTCAGCACTAAACAAAAGAGTACCTATAAAAAATCCCGAAAAAACTCTAGAAAAGGTCTGGATCTTACATCCACCAACCACACTCACCATAAATAGTGTGCACCAATAAATAAGAGATGAGTAAAAAAGAAGTTATAGTTTTGTTCATTTTTGTATGTAGAAATTAGAAAATGACTAATCTTATTAAGAGAAATATTAAACTTAAAAATTATCTTTACAGATAGTTTACTTTTTTTTGGATGAACTTAAAATAACTTATCATTAGTATATCTATATTTTTAATCACATAAGAAAAATTTTGTAAAATAGAGTATGTGTGAGTAGCTATTATTGTATTTTTTTTAACTATATATACTTCACCTAAGTTGTTCACTTTTTCTATTATAACTCATATCCTAATATAAATGGTTGAGTAAAAATAATATAATACACATAAATAAATAATATATCCTTTACATGTGACTTTTTCTCTAGAAATAAATATTTGAAGGTAACTATTTTTTACTATCTACCGTCTTTCTTGGAACTTCACAATTTCTTATAAATATAAAATTTAAGTAAATTCTCCTTTTTTCATTTGGATATCACATATTTTTATGATACTAAATAATGATTATACTTTTCTTAAAATTCTTTATTAGTAATAAACTTCAAAGGACAGTAATAAAATATCATGAAAACCCATAACTTTTAAGCCCTCTATTTTTTAATTCTTCAGGTTTCATAAGAATTTATATCTATAAGCCTTTTGACTTCATAAAAAACATTAGAATAATTTTTTTATGATTTTAATTATTTTTCATGACCATATAAATTTACCTTCATCTTAATTAGTTTTTGATAAACATAATTCATTAATTTCAAATGTTTGAATTTTCTTCTTAACATATGACTTTTCTTCCAAACATGATACTTTTCTTACAAATGTAAGTATTTTTTGTAAGTCTTTTTCTAAACATAAAACTTTTATACTATATAAGAATTCCATAAACTTGAGAATTATAGGTCTTTCAAATAGACTGTATTTTTTCAGTGTATGAATTCCAAAATTTTAAAATTTTTCTTTCCTATAATAAAAAAACATGTAAAAATATTTAAAACATTATAGAAATATATCTACATACTTTAAGAAAAATAATTAGTAATAACATTTAGGTTTTTGGTATCATTAAATATTAGGATAAAATAGGATATGTTGGAACAACATTAGTGTTTTCAACACTATCATATTTGATGATATATAATATATCATCAATATGACTTGATGCTATATTTTCAAAAAAGTAGGATTGAGTTTCATTTTATGATATTACATATTGTATGATATGGCATAGTTCAAATCCTCATATTTTCTATATATAATAACTAATGATATATATGAGTTGTATGATATAGTTAAACAAAATAAACTAATTTATTTATATTATACCTTATGATATCAACTTAAAATAATTATGATAAGTATGTTATTCAAACAATAGTAGGTTAGTATGTATATCTGATGAAGAATAAGAATCTAATACCATTTATGGTCTTAAGAATATGATCTAATGATCTTTGGTTAGGGAAATTACCTATGGTTTTTCAAATCTATCTTAAAAAAATGTTACATGAAATAAAATCAATAACACAATGGGTGTGGAATATGTGAAAAAATATTATTATAATAACCATTTTTATTCTTTGATAGAGTGTGTTTAAAAAATATCCCTGAAGTAGTAAAAAAAATATTTCTACATATGATGTGATTACATACACTTATATATATATATATATATATATATATCCATAAGGTAATGATCTAGATCCGCCAAAGGGGTGTTAACACCTTCAATAATTGATAAATGTTTATTCAATAAGAAGGGGTCTTTGGATATCTTTCATGCATGGACTGTAAGCCCCAATAAAGGAAACTCTTTCCTTTTTTCCATCCCTAGTGGTCTTCATTAAATAAAGAGCATCATCCATATATGGTGTCATTTCATGTACACATACATCACTACTCTTTTGTGCTTATTCATTAAACTCTTTCAATGAATGTGAAAGTCTATAAATAAATCATACATTTATTTATAACACTGAATAAAAATGGTAGAATATGTGGTATGAACTCCCATATCATGAATAAAATATTAGAATACCTATCATAATATATGCAAATGGAAAATAAGTGAATCTATCTTACCTTTATGATATGTATACATATCATAAGGTATGATATTAATATCATACATATTGTACCATATGACTCTATGGATCTCAAAGGTTATGAAATCCATTTTTAGTGCATATTCAACAAGTATTACATCTAAATTGGAAACTTTGATACTTAATGTATATGAAGAAAAGGTAGAGGATCTTTCCAAAGTTATAGGAGATTATGAATATATTTTTATAATGGAAGTTATGAGTACACATATATGGTAAGAGATTTAATTTGGGATATATTTATATCTTGGTGTTTCTCCTATTGTTATAATATCTGATCATAAGGAACTTTTGGAGCTTCATGATTTGAGGATTAAAACTAATGAACTATTATATAGGGGTTTTATTCATAATAATGTATCACTATGTGTCAATCGGGTATTTTTTCACAAATAATATGAATGTAATTTTAAGGTTATGTATAAATTATTAATGGATAAACAAGGTGATAATGAATAATCTATTTCATCTTCCAAGGATATATGATTTTTTTTTGACCAGTTGAAAGGAACAAGTTAGTTTTCTAAGATTGAGTTATGATCTGGATGTCACAAAATGAGGGTTACATATTTGAATATCCCTAAAATAGTTTTTCAATGTATTTATGGAATGTGATTCCATTTGAAGTTAGGAAGCAACCATTTGTTTTTAGGGGATTTTGAATAGGGTGTTTCAACCCTATCTCGATGATTTTAGTGTATTATTCATTAATTATATATTATTTTATGCTAATATAAGAAGACATGTGTGGATTTTTACGATGGTGTTTCCTGAGAAAATCTAAGTGTTGATTTTTGGAAATGTGAGGTTTATTTTCAAGGTCATGTCATTATAGATCATGGATATATACAGTGAATATTGATGAATTTATTATATGGAATCCACCAAAAAATGTCTATGAAGTGTATATTTTCATAGGATTAGTTATATTAATATATTATAACCTAGTGTTTCTATTATTTTAACTCCATTATTGGATTTCACTAAGAGAGGTAATGTATTTACTTAGATGGAGGAAAGTCAAGTTCCTTTGGAAAATTTGAAAGATAATTCAATGAGTGATCCAATTCTCTAATTACCTAAATAATCTATTCTACATGATTCATATCATTGTTTTGGATGTTTATTTATAAATGATAAAAAATTCATCACTTATGAGTTGAGAGAGTTATATATAAATGAACATAAATATTCTACTCATGATTTATTTCGGGTATGAGTGGTGTTTTTGTTTAATCTATGGAGGAATTATTTGTTTAGTGATTGTTTTATGGTCTATAAAATTTTTAATACTTCATGATATATCTTTTTATATAACTATTTATATTTAAAAATGAGAATATGTGTAAAATATATTCAATATTATGACTTTTTAAATCATATATATAACCTGCAGATGGGTAATGTGGTATCTAATGCTTTGAGTTGGAATTCATATGGTGATTTTTCTCAATAAGAAAGAAAGGAATGGAAGGATATGGATGTTAGAATATTTATATCTTGATTTCGGAGAGATTGAGGAGATAATATATCTTATTTTATGATTGTGACATATTCAATAGTATGACAAGTGGTTTCTCAGTTGGGTGACCCCAAGGTGGATGTGTTGAGAGATTGGATAGTTATTGGTGCTGATCTTGATGGATGGATAGTGGATGAAGAATATTGTGTGTTGTTGGTACATTCAAGTATCACAAGACATTATCATACTTTTAAGAAGTAGTTTTGGCGGTCTATGGTAAAGATATTAGTTCATAAGTTTATATCGAGATATATTATATGTAAATAAGTGAAAGTCTAAAATTATATTATAAGTGGTTTGTTGCATCCCTTGATATTTTATAATAGAAATAAGATGAAATTTAAATGGATTTTTTATTGATTACCTTATGATCTCAAATTTTTTAATTTTATATAGGATATTATAGATATATTGACAAATTTATCTCATTTCATACTGATCAGGAAATCGAGCTCAATGGATATATTGTAAAGGCTTAATGTGATTTAGGGGGTAAATATTGATGGAGTTATAATTATTATTATTATTATAGATAGAGACCCTTGGTTTAAATCATTAATGTAGAGGGGATTATAGCATGATTATGGTACTTGCTTATGTCTTACCACTATATTTTATCCACAGACTGATGGGAAAATCGAGAAGATGATTCAAATATTTTAGGGTGTGTTGAGAGAGTTAATATTGAATTTTTGTGGATTATAAAAATATCATTTATTATTTTTTGGGTTTTTTATAGTAAAAATTATCATTATTCCATTAGTATGGTGGATTAGAGGCTTTTTATAGGAGACGGTTTTATTTTCCACTATGTTGGGGTGAGATTGTTGATGCAAGTGTTATTATATAAGAGATTGTGTAAGATATAATTTAATGTGTATAGGTTATTCAAGATCACATGATTGCTTCTCAAGTATATAGAAATCCTATGAAGATCGAAGGAGGATGTTTCTAAATTTTTTATATAGATATATGTATCCTTGTGAGTTTCTTCTCAATGTGAACAATAAATATTTAGAAAGTGAAACAAGTTATCACTAATATTGAATATCCAATTTGAGATGTTTGAGTGTATTAGAGAATTATATTATCCTTTGGAACTACCTACAGAATTAGAATGGATTTATGATATATTTTATGTGTCTCATATTTGGAAATATTATCATTATCCTTCACACATGATAGATTTGGGTAACCTTGATATTGAAGAGTATATGAATTTTGTTGAGTATCAAGGGGAAATTTAGGATCCCGAATAAAAATTTATGTGCTAATGATTTAATACCTTTTTTATTTCTTTGGAATAATGGTCGTGGAAAAGAAAATAATTGGGCAAGGTAATCACATATGTGAGTGTAATAACCAAAATTGTATTGGTTGTTCCAATTGTATTTTGATATTTTTTGTAATGATTAAAGATAAAGTATGATAATTATTTGTGAAATTATTTCTTATTTATGAGTTTGTTTTAATATTTTCAAGAATTAAATTTTTTATAAAGTTTATGAAATGTATAAACCTATAAATTTGATTTTTAGGAGTATATATAATTCTTGTTGATGATTTTTTCTTTTGACTAAAAATGGTAAAATGATAAATTTACAGGTATTGGAATAACATTTTAAGTATATCACTGAATCTAAGGTATAATATTTTCCCTTGGGTTTAATTTTGATAAATTTTGGTAGCAATGGAATTTTTTTAGATAATACTAAATTTAGTAGGATTGATTGATTTATTCATTTATTTAAGTAAATAATTTATTTTTATTATTTTGGTAAATAAATATTGTGATATTTTATGGTGAAAATTTTTATGGGATTCATATAAAAAATATTTTGATATATATTATTAGTCAATAACATGGATAAGTGTTCCATTAATTGTTTAATGGATAATTGTGAATGGTAAAGGTAATGGTAAAATTTAATTATTCTTTATATAAATTAATGGATAATCATGACATAACTTCTAATGGGGGATAAAGCTTGATATTTTATTTTATTTTTCATTATACCATAGAAATTTCTATCTTTTATTTATTCTCTAAAGAAATAAGTCATGTAAATTCATGTGTCATGGTATATCAAAGATAAGTGGTTGTAGAATGTGATAGTATAAACTAAGAAAAAAGATTTAGGGTAGATGGTCATCATAGAATTGAGGTTTGTGACTAAATATTATCATCTTATATTACTCTATCTTGATTTGGAAAGATTTTTTTATTCTATGATGATTAAATAATTTATTTTAGACTAATATAAAGATTATTTTAAATATTGAATATAATATTTATGGAAAAGTAATATTTGGATATAGAAACTGGAGGATTAATAAAAGAATTTAGATAAGATGAAATATTCACAAAAATTTAGAGAAAGGGGGTTATATTTATTTTTTTATGATGGATTTTATGATGATATTTGATTATTATTGATAAATAAATATTATATTATTATTTTTTGGTTATTTTAAGCAATATTAATGAATAGTATTTTAATAATCTTAATGTAGTGTAAATATTTTTTAAAAAAGATTTGGCATGGGTTGTACCAATCTGGAATGGGGGTCATACAAATTTTTAAAATATTACTCTAGATATATATGTAGAGATAGTGATTCACATGAGGTTCGTGAAAAAATCCTGAGTGTCCTTCCAAATACTATTGAATATGGGATTTCCCCAGCAATATACATGGGGTCCATATAGTTTTCTACATGGGTGATTCTAACTAGGCATGTGGTCATGCCATATCCAACATAGGGGTCATGCCGCCTAATTATTTTCTTCTAATTTTCTCAAGGTATGTAGTGGAACTTATGAGATGGGTTGATATTTTTGAGGGAATACTAATCTATTATGAACCCTTAGATGATTATCTTATGTTTTCATTAATAGTAGTGAACATAGAAGGGTGCGGTGGATAAAAAATACAAAGTTAAAGGGTTTACTAATATGTGGTGGCTAGTGTAGAGGTTGGGGAGCATGTAAATTCCTATGATATAGGGAGTTTTTTAGATATATATTATTTAACACCATGGGATAATGATTTTATAATACCTATGTGGGAGTGTGATATAATTACTTGATATAATTATCATTTCCCTAGAGCTTGTATGAATGTGTGTGAATGGACTGGGAGGGAGATAAAATGGATTATTGGGGATTAAATAATTAAATGATTTTGATGATGTTGATAATGTTCCTAACTTATGGTGATGGTTTTTAGTTTTTGGTTTATTTATTAGTGATTATCCAATAAGAGGTGTGGAGAGTCCCCAAGGGTAGATACCTAGAAATGATGAGGTTCACTATGGGTATCTTGTTTCTCAACCATTATACTATAGAGAATATAGGTTATGTTGTATAGAGTCCATAATAGTGAAAACCTAATAATGATGAGAGTATCTAAGGATCAAAATTTACCCAACCATTATATATTTCATAGTGATTTCAATACATGTGGATAACTGGTTAGTATGATTTTTTTACAAGGTCTATGTTGGTGGAAAACTACTATGTTCCAATTTGTGGATTAGTGGTGGGATTCCATTGTGGGATTAATATATTGTTAATGATGTGGGGGTTGAGATGGTTTTAGGAATATTAATGGATATGGATTTGTGTAGTTGATTGGGGGATGGATACTTCATTATCTTGTATTTTTTATTTCATTCATAGATGTATTATAATGCTTAATTTATATGGGGACATGATAGTTTTGGGAAATAACCTTCTGATAATATTTTTATGATCACCCTTACTTTATATGTATATGTATATAATTTTTTATCTTCTTGGTATAGTTAGTGTTGGTGTCGTCCAACCTTATCCCCTAATGTAAGATAAATTTTAGTGGTTGAGTATTACATGATACCTTACTAGAGGTATAAAATATTCATGAGGTTTTTTGGAGTTCTACCTATTTGAATTTGGGTTTTTCATCTATATAACATGACATGAATTTTATAATTCATTATTACATTCATGTATTTATGTTTAGAATATTCATTTATTATAATTTTTATTTTTTTAGAGTTTTCTCCAAATGGTGAATACTTATATATGTGTATAATAATATACCCTTAGTGCTAGTCATCAACCTATCACTTATTATAGAAGGATTTTAAGGGTCACAAATAATCTCATTGTCAGTTTGGAGGGATTCCCAGTGAAGTTAGGTTGTAATTCATATACTCAATATAACATTACTCTTCCTCTTCACTACTTGTGATTTTATCATCCTTTTTAGAATTATTCATAAATATTTTGTGCTCTATAATAAAATCATCTTATTCATTAGATTCACATTCATTAATGGGGAATCTTCTTTATACTTGAAATTAAAATTGAGCATTTATTTTTTTAGGCCTTACTATTCTCATTTAATGTTTTTTTATTGATCTACATGTTTCTTACTAGTTATAAGCTTTGTTTTGGTACCATGAGGTGGGGGGTTAGACCCTTCCCCACTATGAAATCATCATTCACATATTGGGTAGATTTTACTTTCATGTATTATATGTGCCTCTCCTATATGTGGTAAATATATATCATGTATGACTCCTCTCTCATGGATACACTCTCATGTGGATGCCTCAATGAATGGAAGAGCATAAAATCTTTTAGGATTTTGTGTGACTCCCCTTAATGCATGATTCCCTCAAGTGGAAATCATAGATTCCCAAACCATGATTCCCTTCAGGTGAAAATGTGACTTCCATAGACAAATAATCCTCATGATTGAAAAACTTAAAATGAAAGTGAAATTCCTCGAAAGCATTTTATATGATAAATGAGCTAGTATTTACTTCCTTAAAGAAAGTATAACTTCCATAGAAAACCAATTCCCTTGACCATTGACTCTTTCAAGCATAACGATGTCATAAGTGAGTGGTTACTTTGGGAAGAAATTCCCAGTAGGAGTGCAACACCTCAAGAGTGTCACTCTAAATTATAACATTCATATAATGTAATTGTTCTTAAGGTGGGAAATTTCACTAAATTTATTTTTATATTTACTTATTTATAAAAAATGAATATTTATTTTTCATTCTTGTATATATTCTTTCTATTTAATTCTATTTTTGGTTCAAAATCATCTTAATATTTTTCCTTGTTTTTGGAAATTCTTTACTGAGGATTCTTTATGGAAGAAATTTCCTTTTGTATTTCAATTTTCCTCTTATGAAATTCTGGGAAACCAAGTAAATTATTTGAAATATATTTCTATTCTCATTTTCTTATTTTGAATTTGTATTTTATCATCTTCCTTCTAATTTATCTTTAAATTTTTCATTATATTAAATGTAATTTGTGTCTCTTTGATTTTTTTTATAATTGGTGTTTTCCTCCAGACATAAGACTTTTAAATCAAATACATCTTGTAATAATCATATAAACATTCATTAAATTATATATAATTCCAAATTTTTAATATATTCTCTAATGGTGTAAACTATATTATTAGTTTTGATAAAGAAATCATTAATAGAATCATTATTATTCATTATTACATCTTCAAATTTAGTTGTCCAAAGTTATATTTTAGGCTATTTCACCTTCTTTTTTCCTTCACATATATTTTGAAGTATATAAATTGAAATACCTTTATTAAGGGGAATAAAACAACTTTTGAAAGAATAAAAAACCTCAAAACCATGAAACAGAAGATATGGAAACATTCTCTAATTTCCAACATAATAGTTTAAGATATCAAAGGTTTTAAACATTCTCTCCTAGAATTAAACTCATTGTATTTTTCACAATTAATAGTTATTTGATTAATTTATTAACTCAATTCAAAACATATTATATATTGAATATATTCAATGAAATTTCCTACATCTAGTATATTTTGAATATTTCAATTAATTTATTTTATTAATTTTGCGCCCCCAAAAACCTTTTTACAAACAACCAGCATTGACTAGTATTAGTTCGCACCTAAGGTAAATCCACTATTATGGATTAAACAGTGCCCTTATATTTTTGATTCAAGCACATATTTAGGAGTTATTCCACTTTTTCATGAAAATCGTGTGTGCATTCTATTTTATATTTTAATATTTTTCAAATATTTGTTCCAGGAACATCGAGCCTCAGAATTGTACGTCATCTCATTTTTGGTCTTGAAAATAATCCATAAAATATATAAAAATAATACATAGAAAATATGAGACATTACATTCTACCAACCTTGGGGTTTTATGTCCCCAAAAATCCAAAACTAGGGCTACTCAAAGAAATGAGAGTACTGAGAACGAATATGAGCCTCCCTCTCCCATGTTCTCTCCTAGGGATCTAATGCTACCACCGGACATGCACCAAAGGAATAGATCACCTACATAGGATCCTATCTTATTGATCCTCAATCTCCACTGGGTACTCAGCAAAATTCTCTCCATCCTCGATGTCCAACTCACCCTAGTTGATGATGTGTGATGGGTCATGCACGTACCTCCTCAACTGTGACGCGTGGAATGCATCGTTTACCTGCTCTATCTGTGGAGGTAGATCCAAGTGGAACTCCACCTCTCCATCTCTACCCAGTATTTGGAAATGTCTCATGAACCTTGTAGATATATTTCCACCACATCCAAATCTTTTTAATCCTCATTGAGGTGAAACCTGAAGGAACACATGGTCTCCTCCCTTGAACTTCAAAGGCCACTATCACCAATCAGCATATAAATTATGACTACTATGTGTATTTTTCATCCGCCCAAGATGATTTTCACCTTTTCTATAGTATCTTGGACCAACTTTGGTCCCTTGAGTTCCAACTCTCCGGGGTTAGTCTAGTAAAGTGGTGACCTGAAGGGTCTCCCATAAAAATCCTTGAATAGTGCCATTCCAATTGTGGAATGGTAGTTTTTTGTATTAAAACTCAACTAGTAGTCATTGATCCTCCCAACAATGTCCAAAGTCTAACATGAAGGATTAGAACATGTCCTCTAGAACCTGGATGGTTCATTCTATATGCCCATCCATTATGGGTGAAACACTATGCTCAAGTGTAACTGGGTACTAAATGCCTTATGTAATACCTTCTACAAAGGGGATGTAAAGTGAGAATCATGATCAGAAACAATTGTATATGGAACTCTATGGAGTCAAACTATCTCCTCCATATAAAGGCATCCCAATATCTCTACTAAACTCTACTCTCGTATAGCTTGGAAGTGGGTAGACCTGGTGAGTCGGTCAATGATCACCCAGATGGCATCATGTCCTTTGGAAATTCGTTCTAAGACCATCATGGAGTCCATAGATATCCCATCCCACTTCCATTCTAGTGCCTCAAATGGTTGAGTTAAACCTTCTAGAACCTGGTGCTCAACCTTCACTTGCTGATAAGTGAGGCATCAAGAAACAAACTCTACAACTCCTTTCTTCATTCTTGGACACCAAAAATAATGTCAGAGGTCCTGGTACATCTTCTACGTGCCTAGATGTACTTCTAAATGGGATGTATGAAACTCCCTTAGAACCACCTCCCCCAACATCACTGGTACCATAATTCATCCTCTTAAAAGAACAATGTGCTCCCCTCCTTTTAAATATCCTATAGGAGTATTCCATGTGGACATTTGAGAATGTAGGGTATTATAGTTGGTATCCCCATGTTTTTTATCCATGATTCACTGTAAGATAATAGGTTTGAAAACCATTGACTGGATGTAAGATTCTTCATATCTATCCATAAAGGATAACTACAACGAGGCCAACTGCTTTGATGCCTCGTTCAGCAATTGAGAACTAGATCTATTACTGAGAGCATCTACCACCGCATTCCCCTTCCCAGGATTAAAAACAATCTTAAAGTCATAGTACTGGAGAAACTTTAGCCATCATCTCTATCTAAAATTAATACCCATCTAAGAGAAGTTATACATGAGACTTTTATGGTTAGAGTAGAATACAAACTTATCACCCATCAGGTACTATCTCAACATCTTCAAAGTGAAGACTACCACTACTAACTCTGGATCATGGGTCGCACAATTCTATTCATGTGGCCTCAACTAGCATGAAAAATAGTAAATCACTGCTTAACTCTACATCAGAACACAACCAAGTCTAGTTCCTGATGCATTGAAAAATACCACGTACACAAAAATTTCCTCTAATAACCTCAAGATGGGAGCACTCATAAACCTTTGCCTCAACTGCTAAAAATCACTGACCTGAGGTCAACCATTCAGAAACATCATGACCCTTTAAACAAATCAAATAGGTCATTGATCCTCGATAGTTGATACATATTCTTCACAGCCATTTGTTTTAAGTTCCAGTAATCCACACATAACCTCATACTCCCATTTTCCTTCATGGAAAATAAAATTGGTCCTGCCCAGGGTGAGACACTAGGTCTCACAATGTTCTTCCTCTATAAGTCCTTCAACTATACCCTCAAATCCTGAAGCTCTGCAGGATCCATTTGATATGTAGGTTTAGATATAGCTATCATCCTGAGGTGTAGATCTATATTGAATTTTATCTCTCAGTTGGGAGGTAAACCTAGAACATATTCATGAAATACATCCTCATACTCTACCACCACTACAGAAAAATGAGGACTCATAACATCCACTACACCAAGGGTTAGTCTAGCTAATTGATGAGTAATCAGATAAAACCTTCAATGTGTGAGCCCATCCTATGCTACCTGTATTTCCTTTTCTCCAACAAAGGAATACATGATCCCATAACTGCGGGAACACCGCACTCTTTTCCTAAAATAGTCAATCTGATCATGAACTATGGATAACCAGTGTATACCAAGAATGAAATTTTAAGGCGTCAATTTTGTTGTCAAAAGATCTAAACCAAAACTCTTTCCTATAAGAGTCAGGTCACACTGTAATCACTAGTGTGTGATCATCGAGTCTCCTCCTGTAGGAGTCTCCAAGTGTAATGGTCAAGTAAATAGTTCAATCAAAATCTCTGAATCTCAAAACGAGATTCTTGGTAAGAAAATAATGAATAGAACAAGTTTCTATCAATACAACATCTAAGGTGTAAAATACACATATCATAACTTGAATCATTCCTAGATCCCCAAGGTCATTTTCCTCGACTACATGCAACTATCCCTGTCACTATCTTCCACCTACTTGAGCCTAGTGTGGACCACCTGGGGCAGTGGTGGTAACATGTTGAAATTCCAACCACCTTCTTCTAGTCTCGTAACTCCTCCACCATGTTCACCATCCTACAGATCTACCTTCTCCTATCACAGCCTTGGTGGCCCATCCATGGTTTCTCTATTAGTTGTATGGTGGGATAGAAAATCTCAGGAGATATTTCCCCTACCGTCATATGAATATAACCACCTCTCTTTAGGCTGATTGGACTCACCATGTGAGCCCTAAACTACAGATCCCCTATTCTGAGTCTTCCTCTTCTAACATATCTTATCTCTAGGTCTATGGGACTAACGTTAGCTTCCTAATACCAAGGTCTCTTCTCCGACTTTCCCACTATGGACAACCACCAGCTATATCTTCTCAGTGAATGAACTCTCAACTGTTAAGGCTCACTCTAGCACCCCATCATAGGTAGGAATGTGTAGAGGGATAACAGTTGATCATATGTCTCTATATAGACCAAGCTTGAATGTTCGAGCCCTAAAGTTCTGATTGTGTTCCATATCCATTGAGTACCTATAGAGGTTGGTATACCTAGATGAATACTCATATACTGACATGTCATCCTTCAGAAGATGTAGAAGCTTGTGGATATGCATATCCCTTATCCTATAAGGTGATAACTCCTCTCTGAAGAGGTTCTCAAACTCTATCAATGGAAGGGTCGCTTCATCATAAGTTTGGTTAACTAAACCCCACCATTTCAATAATGATCTGTATAGAAGGTTCACTACCAAGACCACCAAATGATATGTTGGTGTCCTGAATAGATGGAAAACATAGGTCACCTCCTCAAGCTAGTCCTCTTTCGTTTGTGGTCTAGGCTCTCCTTGGAACATGAGGGGTTTTTTCTACTGAAACATGTGAAGAACATTCTTCCTATGCACCACATCTGCTGGTACTACGAGTACCGTGTGCTTCTATAAAGGTGGTGGTATGGATGGTGCACAACTTGGAGTTGTTATCTCTAGTATAAATCTCTATACCAATGTCTTGTCAGCTGGAGAACCATCCCATAATCACACACTGGAATCTTGGATGGACATCTATGTGGAGACATCACGAAATAAAACAAAATATACCATAGTCAATAGAGTATATGTGGGGAGCTGACTTAAGAAGGAAATGGAAAACACAATCATTCATATATGATGCATGTAACATTTTTTCCCATGTAACTAGTCTTCTCATATACTATGTTAAAAATCATGTGATCAAAGTCTTGGTATATGGATATGTTGGTCGCCACAACAACACTAGAGTCCCTATCTTGAAATCCAAACTTGAAACACTTAACACTATTTCCCTAAACAAATATTACAAAATCATGGTCTTAAAGTACAACCAACCTCCACTTATACCATTCCATAATGACCCGACCCACCAGGGTCTGACCGGTGACTACCCCAAGCCCGCCTCCAATAAGTCAAGGGCTGGTGACTAACACTAAGTAGTCATGTCCCACAAATAGGAGTCATTATACTAGATTCCATATATTGAAGCACACATCACAAAGCCAAAAAATGCTGGAATGAAAAATAATAGAAATAATGGATGCATACATCTAAGATCCCACAACAGATTACGGTAGTGAAAGTGTAGTAAATAGAAAAGGGGACAAGAAAAGCCCAACAAAAACAAAGAGTTTAACCTACTCCAAGGGTGATGAATAAATAAAAAGTATACTCTCGGTAAACACCTCGATCTATCAAGCTCCAGCTATACTCCACCCACTCCCTATTCTCCCAAGACATCATCAAAATGGTCTCTATCTTCATAAGGCACAACACGTGCGTACAAAGCCTATGTAAGGGTGAGTATAAAAATACCCAATAGGACACATAAAAAACACTAAACATGAATAATAAATTACATTCATCTCAACAAAACATATAACAATAAATGTATAACAAGGAACCTAGATATACTCAGGAGAGACACCATGCCATATGATGGTCATAACCAACTTCCATCCATAGGATTCTTCTCAAAGCATGCTTCTTCTGAGAGAACTCACTCCTTGAGTCATGATATCATCAGCAACTTTTGACAAATAGTTCTATCTCATTTGGGACCCACCTAAAGAGAATTTATTGGTCAAAGAATACTATGATACACATAGAGGGGGTCATGCCCAGAACTATTGGGGGACACCATGAACCTAATCTAGATCAACCCTCTATAAAGGGGAAGCATTCCAATGATTCCATAAACCCAAATATTGTAGACTACTAGATAAAGGATCAAATCCCTACCTGGGGAGGTCACACTGATTCCACGAAATCCAATTAGGTGTGATAGAGGATCACACTCCAGTCTCGTAAAGGGACAACACAACTCTTTCTAAGACTCGGCCTCTATATGGGATCATTATCTAGTGATGTTGATGTAATTTCTCATTTTACCCTTAATAGAAGGACCAAGGTAATTCATTCAACATATAATGTTCCAAACTCAGAAAAAAAGAGCCTCGATCACTCTTGATGGAAGTACATGGCGTATCCCAGGGGGTACACAGAATTTCCATCTATCCCAAGTCCTCCTCATGTGGAATATACTCACAAGACATGTAGAATGCATATACATTTCATGTAGAATGATTACATTGTGTGTAGAGATACACGGTATCCTGCCTATGTCACCTGGTTATGTCCATGTACCAAAATCATGTTTGCGTACTAGTTCATTTAGGCCAATCCATGTCTATGTCTAAGTACATATCATTCCATATAGCCGTGTAATATTTCCTATGTTTGTGAAATATTTAAATTACATGCCTATTCAATTGGGTAGATTCACACACTGTGTGATAGGGTTCACACACCATGTGATAGGGGTCACATGTCATGTAATCCTTAACTCTGGTAAAAACCTAGCACCACAGCTTGGGATCCCCACAAGCCATATAATACTGGATTACATGTTGTGTGTTACTGTATTTTCCATAATCCTTGGTTCTTCCTCCCTCTCACATCCCCATTATCGTCGACTTCAGATCCATCTTCAATCCAGTTGAAATACACATATCTTCTCCGAACAAGCCTTGTCATTGATGAGCAACACACTCCAACTATCGAATCTAGTCATAAATCAAAGGTGTTCATCCAGTTCATCTTACACATCTAAATCTCAAAAATCATGGGTTTCCAAACTACCTCAAACCATCTGCCTCTATCACCACCATACCTCCATTGCATCACACTAAGTCTAGATATACAATCTTGGGTCGTTATGCCAAGAATATCGCACACAAAAATTGATACATCATTAAGG
Source organism: Viscum album (assembly GCA_963277665.1). Classification (NCBI taxonomy): domain Eukaryota; kingdom Viridiplantae; phylum Streptophyta; class Magnoliopsida; order Santalales; family Viscaceae; genus Viscum; species Viscum album. The sequence continues at coordinate 489,094,374 of OY728166.1, forward strand.
AGTCAAACTACAAATGAAGGGGTCACCCATAATGAATGAGAAAAGAGGGAGAAAGGAACAAAGAACAACCATGAGTAAAGAACTTAATCCATTGTTCATTTTGGAATCAATCCATTTCTGTAAGAATGATTAATGAAGAGGATTGAATAACTATGAGTAATCTCCCACATAAACCCCACAAATTAAATCCCTTATCATAAGGTGATAAATCTACAAACCAATATGTTCTTTAATTTATTTTTGATCGTCTTAGAAATTAAAATTGGGGAATTAAATAATTTAAACACACGCCCTACCTGGATTTTGGATTGATCGTTGATATGGAATGGTTGTGTTATCACTGTTGACGAGATCCTCTAACTCTGCTGGCATGACAATCCACGATCTGATCCAGATCAATTATTTTAAACCAAGAACGATCTCATCCAATGGAGTCTAGGTCTCTAGGGTTAATCGGTCAACCCTAAGACAAAATCTATAGTTGTGTACTTATAGAGGAGAAAGTTGATGAGTCGAAGAAACATTAAATAAATCTTTTAATTAAATTATTTTATTAATTTCACTCCCCTAAAGAAATTCATAAATGACTTATTTCACCCAATGTTCAGTATCTCCTAAGATAAATCCATTATTCTAACAGTGCCCTTAGATTTCTGATCTGGGAAATTATTTAGGATTTATTCCACTTTTTCAAGAAAGTTGCATGCACGTGCTATTCAATATTTTAATATTTTTAAAACATTTGTCTTGGGAACACCATGACTTTTAATAAAATACCATCTTAGTACCTAGTCTCAAAAATAATATATATAATATCTAAAAATAATACGCAAAAAATCTGAGACATTGGAGTGGAGGGATTTGTGCTCATACTTCCTTCTGACCTAGAGGGTATACCTTGTTCTATAAAGAAAGTGGTTAGCTAATTTTCAATCTAGGGTTACTCATGTAGATATAGTAAATCACATATAATTATAGACCTTTACATGAATAGTTCATGTTCTTTACACATGAGATGAATTTGGATTTTTTTTAATTAGGTTTTTATTCTATTTTTGGGTGACTAACACAAACTATGGGTTTGGTAAATAGTTACACATCTATATGGCTTGAACATATTTTTTTAGTGGTTAGAATAGGGATTCCCAAACTAAATCATTAAAATCAAGTATAAATAAAGGGAATAACACGAGATAAGATGATGAGATTAAAACCATTTCTAAATATTAAGTGTTAGATTCCTTCATAAGAATCACTTTTCAAGACATCGATCATCAAAATATATATTTCATGCCAAATCTGAGTTCCCTTGGATTATCTTTTGTAAGGAAAGAAAGTAATGAGTGACCCTATATTATCCAATGGGTAATTCATTACAAATATGGATTCCCTTAGATTATCATGTTTCAGCTTTTTTTTTGAATTTTTTTTAGGTCACACTTAGTTGAGAAACTACAATAGTTAGGATACTATGATATTTGAGTTGGGTTGAACCTCTTGATTTATTTGATAGGGAATTATCTAATTGACTATCCAGGAGTCATATGCGATATGATTTGGATGACTACATATCTAAATAACTAAGTGGGGAAATAAAACCTAGAGTGGACACATTATTTAGTGAAATATAAAACTTATCACACTAATGGATATGATATATTTTCTAAAGGTTAAACATTTTCATTGGAGCCTATTTAATCAATTTCTAAATTAAGTGGTGGTAAGAAAACAAGATAATCATCTGATAAAAAGATTATGAAGTGGATAATAGCATCATTATCATCAAACAAAACTTTTATGTTAATCCTTAAAAATTATAAGTTTAATTTATGAAATTATAAATATTGGTAACTTAAGAAAAATTCATAAACAAGGAAAAATTATATGTGTTAGAGAAAAAATATCCTAAGTAACCAAATGAATAATTTATTCAACATGTGAATCTAAATGGTTATAAGAAGCATAGAATGATTTCCAAAGGTATTAGATACAAAATTAACTAAGGAATTTTAATCTAATATACTCAATATGAATAGGAATGTCAATGACATTCAATATGATAAAGTTTGTTAATGACATGGTGAGGATATAGGTTTCTTTTAGGCTTACTCTAGTTAAGGAATTAATTTTATTTTAATTAATGTAATTATTTTGACACTGTGAATATGTTCAACAAACGTTTACTCAATATTATCGAGTGTAGAGAATATATGAACTGACCATGAAATTTATAGGTTTTGGTATTGTTATCTAGTACAAGTGGGTAAAAGTTTAACCAAAATAAGGAAAAGTAAGTTTGGGAGTCAAATAAACTGTTCTTTACCTTTATATTCAAGGTCAACTAAAGGTGAAATAGGAAGGAAAAAGTATTAATTCCATATGATAGAATTTTATGAGATACTTGAAGGTATTTTGGAAACTTTATGGAATTTCCTAGGTAGGTATCAGTGTTATAGAATTTTATTCTATAGTTTTTAAGGGTATGTGATACCAGATTTATTTTATTCACGTGTTGTAGATATACAAATATTCATAATCAAGGGAATATTTGATAAATCTTGTAGTTTTCATTCATGTGATGAAGAAAATAGTTTCTACATTAAAGATTTGAATGTAAAGAGTTTATCAAACTCGGGTGATTCAAATCAAATTATCGATATATAATTTTTCTTATGTGATAAGAGAATTTGTTCATTAATAAAAATTTATTTTAAACAGAACAATTTGATTACTTTCATACACATGGTTTATGATTCATTTGATTTTATAACATTTTTTAAAAAGGAGACAAGGATAAAAATTATTTTTATAGGATAGAAGTTTATCCATGTTTATCTAGATGTTTATTTTAATATTAGGTAAGATTTTACCACCACTAATCATTGGAATATTTTGATGAATAACCTTATTTATATAGAGAAAAACATTCAAACACATATAATTTCATATATGAAATGGTATGTTTATTAAATATTTCTCATAATAGGAAATAAGATTTATTTCTTAAAAAGAAAATGTTTTTTATATTAATATGATATTATGAGAATAATTTAGGTTCTTAGAGGAAATTGGGGGTATGTTTGAACTTATATAAGTTCAAATTTAACAAATAAAATGTTATATCAGTAAAAAAAATAAATTGATTTGCACTTAATATACTAAAGAGTATAGGATATATGGTGATAAATAAAATTTTAAATGTTATATTTAGTTACCATGATAAAGTGTGTATCATTATTTCCTATAGGATTATTCTAGTAAAAATTAAAATTTAATTTCACTTGATATCCTAATGAGTTTTAGGTTAGGGGGTAATGTATATTGTAAAGAGTTACATTTAGTTACTATAACATAATTTAATGTCATTTTATCCTAAAAAAGTTTAGGATGTTCTGGTAAATAATAATATAAGTTGTTATATCAATATTTTAAGGGAAATTTATAATTGATATAGTTTTAAGGATAATGATGATGAACTTAGAAAATTTATAAGTAGACAATAGTGATTGATTCCATAATAGTTAATGTTGTGGAGTTAAGGTGTTTTAATATGTATAAGGGATTAAACATTAGTAGTATGATTCCCAAATCTCAAAATTATTAAAAAATTTGTTCTTCATATATTTTTCTCATTAAAGAATTTAGTGGGAGGGTTTTAACAAATGGTTACATAAAGACGTGGAAAGAATTACACATAGATGTCATGAGTTAACAAAACCCCAAAAAGTATTGTAAACATAAGACTAATTTGGAAGTATAACATATATGATATGTTGGATATGTGATTATGTATGGTTTTGTTAAGAATTCTTAAAATATTTTTAAGAATATAAAATGCATCATGTAAAAGGAAATCACCACTTTATCATTCTTTCACATTGTTTGTATACATGTATATATAGATAAACATTTCATGGAATGTAATGATAATTGAACTTTCCAAGTACTACTTTGAGTTATCCTTGACTGAATTTCATCAATGAGTATAATAGTTTATCAATAAATGTAAAGGTTATCATGAGTAGGATTCATCTATGAGATGAATTAATGTGTTCATGAGGCATGAAAAGTGTTTTTATTCATTGTATAACCCACTAAGTATACCACATGGACTGTCGTACACTTTATCTTTAGTATACTTGGGATGCATGGATCACAAGGAAGTCCTCATTACCTTAAGTTAGTGGATACCTAGCATGATTAACTTCATAATTTAATACCTTTCTTACAGAAGTTTAAACATCTCTATTTTTTCATGTAAATCTTTGAAATATATAAATTAATATTTTCATAGTGAGACATTGAGATGGTGTGTGATTTTGAGTCCCGGTAATCCAGAAATTGATATATTAAAAGTATTAAATATAATAATATCATGTGCACATAGTTTTCCTAAAAAAGTGTAATAAATCACAAATAGATTCTTAGATCTGGAATTTGAAACCATAGTTGAGTTTAGAACATGGGTTTTACCCTAAGCACGATATAACCTATATTAGCAGAATGCATTTGTAAAAATATTGTCACAGATGAAAATGAAAAATAAATAAATATATTTATTTATTTCATTATGTGTTGACATTAAAACCTAGAAACACCATATAAATATATTATTATATAAAATCATATGGTTATCCATATAACCCTGAGATTGTGAGGGTAGTCATTGAAAGAGGAAGACTTTGTTAATGTTGATGGATCATGATTGAGGATCGTTTTCTCAATGGAGGTTATGGATATCATTGGAGATGTTGACATGTGACTATACTTCATCATAGATCGATCCAACCTATAGTGGAATGGTTGATTTATGTGTATTCAACATGTTCTTTTATCCCATGTCAAATTTAGATCAATTTACTAACAAGAATTGATTTGTGCATTGACAGTTGATTTATGGTTGATTCTTTTGATTAATTTTTGGATAAATCATTCATTATTCTAACGAAAATGGATCATGGCCAACCATAAAATGGTCAAGGTTCATTCCTCTTTGGTTTTTCATGGATTTATACCTTGTTTCACCACATGTTGATCATAGGTAGATCCTTTGGACCACTGTTTGATGAATACTATGTATTTGATCATTGGGTGACCATTATTCAGTGCAATGGATCAATATCATTGGTTCAGTTTTTAACTAACAATGTGATCAATGTCTGATAATTAAGGAGGATGATCAGAGTTGGATCATAATGGACTAAAACTTCAAGTTATTCCCTATTTGACATGTGGTAATGGTGCAAAGAAATGGATGGTTTCCCAATCTGTATGGATAGCCAAGAATCAGATCTATGATGAGGGTGATGGAGACACTTGAGTGATGAGATCCAAAATATCTAGGTGAGATCAGTGGTGGATCTGGAGGCGATGGTGGGGAAGGATTACATGGATAAGGACCACAATTTTCCAAAAATCTCATGGTATACAACATGTAATATGAGGATACACACCCTGTGGAACCCACTGGACACAGTGCTAGGGTTTCTATAGAAGTTAAATATCATGCACCATGTGACATGTTCCATTCTCTATGTGACCCAATACTAGAAGCTTGGCATGGACATAGGGAGTACATGGGCATGTACATGGATAGGTACATGGACACAAAAAGAGTAAATAGGAACAACCCAGTACTCAAACATGGCCAAGTACAAAGGTAGGCCATTGTACAAGGGAATGGCTAGGTGTACATAGGCACGAAAAGACAACAAAGACAGGGTGTTAACCGTCCTCTAGATACCATGTACCCTATGTAACATTCCATGTATGTGGAGGTTTATAGGTTGTTTGATATAGTGAGACACGAGCAATCCTTGGGTTTGAAAAACACCTCATGCACCCCATGTAAACGTCATGTAATCCCTTTAAGTATGTTTAGAGCCCTTAATTTCTTTAGTATAGAGTAGGTTCAGTTGAGTGTGATACCTTGGTCCACTTCCATGAATGTATAGTGTGTCATTACATCCTTGTAATAATATTTTGATCCACTCTATTGGTTTATTATGGGATAGAGTTTGACGTATCTCCTATTGGGACTAGGGTGGTATACTCTATCATTCCTAAGTGGGTTTCTTGGTATCATCATGACCACTAAGAATAGGGAATCTATCCCCTATATAGAAATATCATCTATTAGGTTTTGTGGTGTGTCCATAGGTGTGATCCCCTACTTGGATAATGAGATATTTAGAGATCATTTGAGTGATTTATGGGTGGGGCCCAATGATAATGACCTCTTGGATGAGTTTCACCAGTGATAGAATGGATCATGGAGTGGATTGTTTCATATGATTGTTATCATGAAACCTCAAGTAGTATCATGTGGCTGGAAGTATTGGTTGATACCACTTGATGCCAATTTTCTATTATGAGTAAATTTGGGTTTCATTATTGTGTAACTTTTATGAGATGACTACCCTTGATGCTTTATGTTTGGTTATTTTTGGGTGTTCTACTAGGTATTGTTATACTCATCCTTATATGGGCTCTACCCATAAATTTTGTGTGTTATGAAAATGAGAGACCTTTGATGGAGTCCTGGGAGGATTGGGAGCAGGCGGAGCATAGTTCTGGGATAGACTGACTGAGGTGTATACTAATGTTGCATTTAATAGAAATCCCCTCCTTCTGACCATATTGTGTTGGAACCATGGTCATCTTTGCATGAATTGGAGAATGGTTTGTGTTTGTTGTCAATCCTTAGATGAATTTCATAATGTGTTCTAGAAAAGGACTCATACAGGTCAAGCAGATAACAGTATTGAAGGTGGCACCATTTTCTAGTGTTTTCCAAATTTCTGGACCTCAAAACTGACAAAAGAGGAAAACAATGCTTTTTGGGAAAGAGACCTGCACGCCGGGTATGTGTAGCACAAGTGACTTGCACGCCGAGAAAGGACTTGCATGTCGACACTTAGGAGGATTGGAAAGTTGCACGCAATGTGTTTTTTAAATCAAAACTTGAAAATATGGAAAAGGAAATAAGGTCACTCAAGTATTTCTTGGGTATCTCAAGTGAGTAGCGCGACAGAGGCTACGGTGGTTGGAGTTGCGCGCCGGGACTTGCACGCTGAGAGGAGGCTTACCCGCCACCACGTAGGGTGTCCAGTTTTCCTATAAATACTGAACCACCCCTACTCATTTTTAATGAAGTTTTATACTTGAAGAAATTCAGTGATCCCATCACGCAGGTGTAGTGGTCGCGCAAGTGGTTGTGGGTCGCGCAAGTATAAGTTGCGCGATAGTTGTTTGTTGTGTGCCCAAGGCAGTTTTGGTGGAAAATAATGTGAGTCACGAAAGTTTGGTATTAAAGTAGGTTAAGTCACGCAAGTGTTGGAGGTGGACTTGCATTCCAGTTATAACTTGCGTGTTGTCCTTGAAACTTGTGCACCAACTTGGGGAAGCGCGCCAGGTGTTGTTGAAGTATGCCCGTCTTTTTGAAGCTGCACAAAATCTTGGAGATTTCTTGGTACCCTCGGTGCAAAGTGAGATTCGTCTACTGTTGAGAGCTGGACTTCAACAGAGCATCTACTTACAATAGATGATGCATTCTTTTGCAATGATAAAGAGACCTTCATGTCTATAAACTGAGTGGGACTTCATCGAAGGTAGTGAGCTAGGGGGAGTCAACGGGAGTGACCCGAGGGGCGCAGTGTGTTATCCCTGAACCTTTGTAAAGGAAGGGATCCTAGGATAGAGATATTGTACCCTAACCTTTGTAATACACACCTAGTGAAGTATAGTGAAATTTTTTATGACCGAAAACCTGTCGGCGTATGCTCCTTGGATGTCTCCCATAGTGGTGAACCAAGTAAATAGTGTTTTATCATCTCTATACATGTGAATGTTGGCTTTCTGATCATATTCATCATACATGTTTAACAAGTTCCTACCAATGTGGGAACAAGATCCATCACATTAAAAGAAAAAGTTTTCACCCTGATTCACCCCTCCCCTATCAGGGTGTCCCGGGGTCCTACATGTTGGACACTTTTCCAGTTTTGGTTGGGTTTTTTATTTTTACTCTTTATCACTTCCCAATACTTTGATGTGGGATAGATTTCATTCATACATTTATGGTATCAGTAATTTTTTACTTTATCATCATTGTATGGGATTTTATAGGTGTTTGTGTGTGTGTGTAGGTACTTAGGCTAATTCCTCACATGTGTGTGATAACACTACTCAACACTGGTCTCTAGCCCTTGGATTATTGGAGGAGGGATTGGGATAGTCATACTCAACTTATCACTAAACAAGAGAGAATATGTGGTTTGTTTCATGACACAAGTCATTTAAACATTGCTAATTAGGGTGTGGTTGGGTACACTTTTGTTCACATTGTCAATTGGAGATCAATAAAGATGGGATTTTTCCTTTCATATGATGAGTATGATATCTGGTCCCTCGATTGAGATAGGCTAAGAGTGTTCTTTTGAACCAATATAATATATATTACGTGATTATTTATTTGGATGATGGGAATATAATGTTCTCATCCATAAAGATGAATTATATAATATATATTCATCGATTTGGTTTGAGGTGACCTCAAAATTACAAACCTAAATATTACATCATTTTAATTGAATATTCAATGCATCTTATAAATATATATTCCCCCAGAATCCTAAAGGTTTAGTGTTATTGGTGGATATATACATAATCAACCTATTTCATGATAGATCCTCAAAACTCCCCCAAATTTATTCTCACAAAATACCCTTATTTTACATTTCCTAATTAAAAATTTTCTGTATAACCCATGGAAATGGAATCATAAGAAAGGGTGATCGCAGACACTTAGTGAGGCTAAACATGGAAGATATCACTCAAATATCATAATTGACCATAATATTGTCATAAGGAAATGATAATATAATCAAGTTCATTACATAATATAATCATACCCAAAGTAACATGGCTCATAACTTAAGGGTCATGGAATAAACTTCTTCATAACATGAAACATGGAATAAAAACCCATTATCATGATCGATGAAAAATATAACATAACTATGTATAACAACATAAGAATATAGAATAAACATAAGTATAAGAAATCATAACATTGTGGATTAGGAATCACTACCATAATCCTATAACATAATGGATTACAAATCATCACCAGTATCCCATATCGTAATGGATTAGGCTATATCACTGAAATCACTTAGTTTAATGGATCAAGTATTATTACCAGCATCCCTTAATATATTAGATCAAGCTTTATTACCAGCACCCATTTGTATTTTAGATCAGGAATTATTATCATCATCCCTGGGTACTATCATGAGATATAGTACCTTTACCTAATATATTGGAGGGATATAATGGAGCTACCCATCATAGAATGATAAATCATACACATGTGTACCATACAAAAATAACATTAATAATTCCATCAATACTTAGTTAACCTATAAAAATAAAAATGTTTCATGAGAAATTTCATAATTCATCCTCACAATCCATCCATAGAAAAAATTTGGATGGTGTCATTAGAGAATATCCATAGTGAATAATAAAACTTCTTAATGGATATTGACATAGATGAAAATTACTTTTATAAATGAATTTGAAATATTATTTTTTTTAAAAAGGGGAAAATATAATTTGCTTTTGGGAAATATTGAAAATTATACATTTCGAGAACAATGGGAATGGAATTTTATTTGAAATCCAAATGATAATTGCAATGGTATATTTCTACAAAATTGACGTGACTGTGCGAAAATCTTTCCATTCTATATACAATAAAAAGAAAACATTTCTTCATGCTTTAGTAAAAATTCAAAAGTTATTTGTATGGAAAACATTTGAAAATATTCCTTTTACTCATTTATAAAGAAATTCAAAGATGGTATAAAAGACATTTATGAAACCTTTAAGTATATGTAAAAACATTTTTTAAAATAATTTGAAGAACATGGATATGGAAGAGAAAGATTCATAACCAAAGGAAGAGAAATAATTTCAAATTTCTCTAAAAACATACTTTTAGTATTTTGAGTAATAAATATAGATAAAATGGTACTAATACTTAAAAAACTCCAAAATAACCATATTAGATGAAAATATATGGTATATATGAGAGAAATAACATATAAATCCCCACAACAAGAATTTGAAACATAAATAATCAAACTAAAAAGTGATATTATAACATAAACCATAACCTTAAATACCAAATTTCTTTATAAACAATATAACCACCTGTATAATAAATTTAGATTTATTATACATCTATATTTTAATGAACTATTCAGGGCTGCCAACGAACCCATCACCTAACCCGACCTACCACAATGCTCGAAGGGCATTCCTGATCCCCAAAAGCTAGAACCCAATGCCTGGGAATCACAAGATCCCTTTGGGAACAATTTATATAACACTTTTATATTTTTATGAAATATTTCTCTTTAAATAATTTTATTTCTTTGATATCTTGTATTATATAAAACAACAAGTTTAGGAGAACTTCGTAACATTACTAAAATATTGTGTGTACATTATCATCAAGTCATTGGATTGGTATATATGAATAGTAATAACTAAATTATGAAAAATATATGGTATACATATTTATAAAATTAATTTATTAGTTATCAAATGATTATAATTAAAAGAAAAAAATATTTGAAAATAAAAGTGATGTTTTTTTCTGAAAATTTATTTTTATATATGCAATATTTTTTTATTAATAAACTAAATTAATCACTATTTTTGAATTATTTTAATGAAATTTATATATTATTTACTGGATAAAACATTTTAAACATTAAAAAAATCTAGCATTACGATAGGAATAAATCTAGTTTTGTGCATAAAAATGTATTTTTCTAAAAAACAGATTGTGTCACATTTTGTGCACTTAATTTAAAATTAATTTCAACTATTTATAGTTATTTAATTAGATAAAATTAACTACATATTTTATTATTAGTATTATCAAATTTGGTAAATATACCACTTTTCTTTTTGATCAATATGAATAGTAATTTTAGTAAAATTTATCACCTCAATAAATGGTAAATTAGGATAATCTATGTTAAAAATAAATTATTAGGCCCTAATTATTCATCCTAATTCTTATTAAATGAAGGTAATTCGGACCTTATCACCTTAGTCTCAAATTAGATTAGTGTAATGGACACTTTTCCATGAACATTACTTATATCTTATATAAATCAAACAAAGTTGCAAAATTTTAATCTCTTAGTTTAAAATATTCTTTATGTGTTCACATGGGGAAAAATAGTTATGAATGAGTATTAATATTAATTTTTTAAATAATGAAATCATATTAATTATGTTAATTTATTTATAACTTTTAGGTATTATATAATTATCGTTAATACTTACACAATGCCAAAACAGTATTTATTTGATTAATGAAAAAATAAATAAATGATTTTGAATATATTAAATGTGATGTAATTTTAGTAAGTTAAAGTGTTCCACGAATTTATAGGTATATATTACTTATTATTTATTTTTTAAAATATTATATTCTAATTCCAACTTTTTATTTTTATCTTTTAAGTCAGATTATAGGAGGTGTCAAAATTGACAATAATGATATTTTATCAAAATAATATTTTATTAAATTATTTAAAATCATAAAAAACATAAAATAAGAAAAATTGGATATTATATGGTCATTAATTTCATAAATGTTCCATTTATTGGACAATTTTAACCTTATAATGAAAAATTAAAACCCTTTAATATTGAAAATTTTGTTATCATAGTTAAAATTAAAATTGGTTAACAAAGGTTCAATAAAAAAAGATAAAGTTTATAATGTCACCAAAAATTTTCTAAATTCTGTTGTTTTATTTAATTAAAACCATATTATTTCTTTTATTAAAATACCTAACCATTTTGAGGAATTTTTTTAGAACTAAATTATTATAATTTAATCTTGTGAGAAGTTCAAAAAGTGACCCTCACCTCAATTATAAAAGGGTGACTCATCACTCACTTATTTAAACCACATTGAACCTTATAGATCAACCAACGCTAAAAAATACCTTCTAAGATTACTTATACACATTTTTGGGGGTTTTTCTACCCAAAATAACAACTCTAGGGTACTTATTAAGATATATAAATAAGTTATTTCAAAGAAGTGGTAATTTCCTTAGTCGTCACTTTCTTTTCTACTTATTATTTAACTCCTATAAATCTATGGTATTTATCCTAAAATAATAAATTTAGAATTCTAAATATACTTAAATGTTATAATGATAATGAAACCACCATTATTAACCCTATTTCCACTAAAATGGGAAGTGAAAGTATTGCTCGTGCATACATATGACTTACTGTCTCCACATAGTGATATAATTCATTTTTTCATCAACATATTTTATGGATGGGTATTATGATGTATTTAATATTTATATATTATATTTATTAAATAATTATAATTCTATAATGATTATCATGTCTTCTTTATTACCTTCCAACCTTTGGGAAATGATAGCATTGCTCGTGCGTACGTGTGGACTATCACATCTGCGAAGAGATGCGATTCATTTTTCATTTATATTTTAATTGGATGGTATTTAGGATTAATTTTATGAATATATATTATATAATAAGGATATTTTACATTTTAATTAACATTTACCTTTATTTTTTCCTTCCATTCAAAAATGGAAACACCATTCATGCGTACATACGGCATGCCATCTCCATCAATGGTGTAATTCATTTTTTATCTCCAAATTTTATAGATAACTATAAATATATATATAATTAATATATATGATATTTATATCATGATGAAAATCTTGAATATTATGGTACTGTGATCAAATTATATGGACCAGAGCTACCAAAATGAAGAACTTATGATAAATGAAATAGTTAACCCCTGAAAATGATGATTTTTAAGAATTATTGATAAAAATTGGTGTTAAAATATTATAAAGGAATCATATATGATATTATAAGTATTTATATTATTCTTTTATGGAATTATAATAAATTTAAATTTATTATATAGTAGTTTATTGTAATTTTGAAACAAGGTGAAACTAAAGGTAATGGTTTTATGTTACAATGTCATTGTTTATTGGGATTGTTTATGATAAAGTTTATAATGAAGAAACTTTATGATATATCTCTAAATAATAACATTAATTTTATTCTCTTCTTGTTATTTATTTATAATACATGTTTTCCTTTAATTTTACACACCTTAAGTACTCAATATATTGAAAATATGTTTTATGGAAAATAAACTTTATTTTTCTCTTTGATCGAAAAATATTTTTCTTACCTATACATTTTTTCTAAAAATGTCTTAAATAATGTTTTAACAATTCTAATATGATTTTTAAAGTAATTTTTACACATAATTTACTTTTAAAAAAATGGTTCCAAAAGAATCTTCTTTTCTTTTTATGAATGAGGTGATTTTTTTTACAAAAGTATATGAGGAATATTTTCTATCAACTTATAGGACATAAAATAAATTTATTTCCATCATCACCACTCAATTATATGAATCTAACTTTAAGATTTTACATGGATATTTTGAAAGAAAATGGTTTCCCTAATATTTTCATAAAAAATATTTCAAATGAGAGATTTAAAAATTTAAAGTATATTTTCCTCAATAATGTTTAATGATTTTTTAATGGTATTATTATTCATAAAATACTAAAAAACTTGATTTCACTTATGATTTACTGGTAATATGATCCAAGGATATTTTTCTTATTATTTCTCTAGATGGTTTATGTTTATAATGAAAATATGTGTATGAAATTTCTTTCTTTTTCATGGGTTATTCCAATATGAATTGATAAAATGTTTCTGAAACCTGTTTCTTTTATATGGTTTTTAAAATGATGAAATGTTTATAAAACCCTTTTATTTCCATGGGTAATGATATGATGAATGTTTTATTACCTTATAGCACACATATATATAATATTAATTATGTTATGGGTAGGACCTATATCTCCCTCCAATGCATTGGATAATTATTGATATCACATGAGATAAATAGGAATAGAATAGGGAGTGAACCTAGTTTAGTAAGGGAATATATTCACTATGATAGTATTGGGAGTGAACCTTTACTACTACAGTGGTTTTGGGAGTGAACCCAATCCACTATGATAGATTTTGAAGTGATCCTTGACTTCTAACTAAATTATTTTCTATGCTTATGTGTATACCACAATTCCATGTATTATGCTAATGTTATGCTCTCATGGATCTTGTTCTTGATTCATTTATGATTAATATCTTATTAACATACAAGATTTATTCCATGACTCAATATTATGATATATGATATTAAAGTTATAATTTTAAAATTTCATGATCATATTCTCAACCCCTTATGATCATGTTAGGCTTATGTGATCATTGATATCTTCTTTGTTTACCTTTATTGGGCATTTGAGCTCACGCTTTATTATGTTTTCATTCCATGGGTTTGAGTAAAGGTACAAAGTATGATATGTATAAGAAGTGTGATAGTTATGATGAGCTTAGTGGGAGATGACGTAGATATTTTATGAACCAGTTGTTTATGTTTCTATGTTTGCAAATGAACTAGACCTATTGGATATTGGCATGGATTTTTATGTTATGTAATGGATATTTATCTATTAAGAAGTGATATCTATTTATGAAAAGTATGGGTATCTATAATTGGTGTCATTGAAAATTTTAGTTAACCTTTGAAAACCAGGATGAGAAGACATTAGTGATAATCTTATGGATAATTCTAAGTATAGTAGAACATCCTAATGTTTTAGTAATGATGATGGATGAACTAGGTCAATACTATTGTATCATATATTGAAAATATGGTGTCTTGATTTAGACATACTATATATTCTTTTCACAACTATATGATTTTCCCCTATGATTATTGTTTATCACACTATGATTTTTGGTTTTTGTAAATGGATGGAACCTAAAAGAATCATGTTAATGCTGAATGAAATGTACAATGTAATGATAATCCTCTTGGGAAACTAAATTTTTTTTGATATGGAATTAAAATTTCATTTATATGATCGTATAACTTTCTCAAAATATGAATCAAGATAATCTTACAAATGATAAAATAAGGGGAAAATGTTTTTCTGAGTCCTTGATGAGGCAACATCCACATTATTTTAGTGGTTCTAATGATCCACTAATTGTTGAGAAATGGATCAATACTACTGAAAATATATTTTCAATTCTACTATGATTGTAACATGATAAAGTTATTTTAGTTGTTTATCATTTAGAATGTGAAGTAGATCAATGGAAAACTCTTACTAAGAACATTAGGCAATAGAAATAAATTTAATCCAGGGAGTGGGATGTATTTAAGAGATATTTTTCAATAAGTACTTTCCTCATATTCTTTATAAGAAAATGGAGAATAAATTACTTCAGCATAAATAGAAGAATGATGAATATGTTGGTACTTATGAGGAAAATTTTGCAATAATTTGGAGGTATGATTTTGGTATTATCATCGAACTTGAAAGTAAGATTGGTCAATTATTTAGTGGATTAAAACCAAGTCTCTGAATGGTATTGGACATAAAGAATTTTATTATATATGAAGAAATAATTTGATGTTCCATCAAGGTGGATATGGATATTGAAGTTATTTATCCATGTCATAGTTTTGAGAAGAAGAAAAATTTGGAATTCAAAGGGAATTCTAAAAATCATGGAGATAATAAGATGATATTTCCTTTATGCTTGAAATGTGGAAGGAAACATGGTATATATTGTCTTAAAGGGATTGGTAAATTTTTCAAGTGTGTAAATTAAGGTCATCATATAGTCAAATGAAAATATTATGTGAATAATTTAGTTAATGATGTGAAAAGAGAGAAAGCTCCACAAAATTCATCACCCACACACTAGTGTTTAAAATTCAAGGAGTATGGTAAATATGATAACCATTTCAAAAATATAAAGGTTAACGATGATGATAAACATCAACAACCTCTTACTCCCAGAGATAAATGGAAATCTAATGTGAGCACTCTTTTTAATGAGGGGTATGATAATGATGTGGTGAAAGGTACACTTACCATCCACTATAAAACTATTAATGTATTATTTTATTTTGGATGACTATTTTGTATCAAAAGAATTTTTTATGGGTATCACAATACCAAGTCAAAAATTAGATGTTGATTTATCAATAAAAACCCCTAATGGTATGATGATCTCATCCCAAGTTTATAATTCCTCTAAAATTGAAGCTTGTGGTAATTTGTTTCTTGAAAATATTATCATTCTTCCTCTAGTTTAATTATATTTTGTTTTGTTAATGGATTATCATTCCTTACATAAATCCCATATCAATTTCTAATTAAGGGAAGTTATATTTCATATTTTTAATCATATTATGATCACATATCAGTGTGACTATAAAAATGAAATTCTGATAGAAGTTATATCCATAAAATGGGTCATGATTCATATTAAAAAGGGAAATTTATCTCAGATGGTTTAGTAGAAACTCAACATTAAAGATATACCTATTTTTCAGGTATTTATTAATATCTTTTTGAATTATTTTACTACTCTTCCATCGAAACATGAAGTTGAGTTTTCATTAAAACCCATACCTAGTGATACATCTATATCCAAGACTCCATTTAGAATAGACCTAATTGAGTTGTAATAATTTTAAAGAAACTCTAGGAGAATGTTGAAAATGGATTCATTTAAACAAGTGAAACACCTTAGGGTGCACCTATTCTATTTGTTAAGGAGAAAGATGGATCAGTGTGACTCTCAAGTGATTATCGATAATTTAACAATATTACTATTAAGAACAAGTATCATCTTCCTCTTATTGATGAATTTTTTGAGCAACTACATGGAAATCAATAATTTTTCATGATTGAAATTTTTTAAGATATCATAAATTGAGGTCCAATAATAATTATGTACCCAAGACAGTATTTTATAAAAGGTATGAACACTATGAATTTATAGGGATTCTACTTGGTCTTTCTAATGTTCTTGTTATCTTCATAGATTTTATGAATAGATTACTTGGACATTACCTTGATCAATTTGTGATAGTTTGTATATAATATATTTTTATTTATTTAAAGATCAAGTAATTGAATTATGATCTTTTGAGAATTGTGATGAAGACCCCCAAGGAAATTGAATCTTTATGACAAATTTATCCAGTGTGAATTTTAGATTCTGAAAGTTTCATTTCGGGATTATATAATCTCAATTAAGGGTATATCAGTATACCCTTAAAATAAATAAATTATATAACATTATTCCTGAATATAACACCTTGATATTTTTATGAATTTTTTTTATTTCTCTGATAACTTGTGTTGCATGCAACAATAAGTTTAGACGAACCAAGAAATATTAAAATATTATATAAATTTATAACCTAGTCATTAAATAGGTGTAAATAAACTGTAATAACTAATTTATTATGTAAATATAAATTTCCAACTCAATATGAATGTATTTCTTAAGTTCTTACAAAATAATCACACATTTTTTAGTAAAGTCATTTTATTCTTCAAAAAATATATTTTCTTCAAAAACGTGTTGTTATTCCATTTATGAGTGAATATTAATTTATATAAGTTAGAGAAAATTTATTTTACAAAAATAAATTTTAGTTTCGAATTCATCATGTCAAAATTATTTTAAAATTATTTTTTGATAATTTTATGAAAACATTTATTTTTCAAGGAATAGAGAAAAATACTGATTTTTACTGAAAACTATATATTATTTTCATGTTTTAGCAAGGTAAAATTATGTTTTGGATTTTTTATAAATTTTAATAAGTTAATTTTTATTTAAAATAATCCAATTTTTGTTTCTTAAGTTCATTTTATAGTTTAATTTAGTATAAAAACATTTTATATTTAAAAAGGGAATTTTTCCCAGAAAAACTATTTTTCATTGAGTTTTTCCAGTTTTATTTTAAATTAAAATTTTAAACTTTGATGTTTTTAATTTTTAATAATTTATTTATATTTGAAATCTTGAGATTCAAATTTTGTAATTCAACTCCTTTTATTTTAGTAAATATGAATAATAATTGTGGTAAATTTATTACCTCATTAAAGGGAAAACTAGTTAATATAGACTAAAAATAAGTGATAAGGCTATAAGTTTTCATCATATTTCTTATTGGATGGATTTAATTCAACCCTTAACACCTAAGGTTTGAAATTGAGTTGTTTAATGTGCACTTTTTCATGAAAATGGATTGTATATTATTTAAATCCATGAAAGTCACAAAATGTCACTTTCTTTGTCTTAAATATCTATTATGTGTTCACATGGGGGGAAAAGATGGTTATGAATGAATATAAGTATATATTTTGAACTTAATAAATTTATTAACCTTATATAAATTTATTTATAACTTTTTGGGGCCACCTGGATGAGATTATGACCTTTATAATATTTTATTTAAAGAGAAGTCAAATATGTCATATTAATGTTTCAAATAAATATAATATTTTAATATGGGGTTGATCATAAGATTTTCCCGACAATAAATATTAATTTTAAATAATAAATATTTATATTCATCATGATAATTTATTAATATTTTTTATAAATTATATAATTACCTTAAATTCTTACATAATAATGATGCAGTAATTATTGAATTGATATAAATATCAGATAAACTATATTAAAAAAATTAAAATTAAAATAATTTGAGATGTTTAAGGTGATACATGAATTATATATATTATATTTACATGTTAAGGATGTGATAAAATAATTTTTTCTAAATTTTCATTTTTCTTTATGTTCTTAAATGTTTATGTAGTGAATAATATCAAAATTGACAATAATGATATTTTGTGGGATTAATACTTTGTTAAATTATTATAAAATACAAAAATACTTTAAAATTTAAAAATGTATTAGGATATGGTATAAAATGTTTTACATTTAAAATTTATGGTCCAATTAACACCATATAACTAAAAATTACAACATTGTAATATTGAATTTTGTTTACCATAGTTAAAATTATAATAGGTTAGCTAATGGTTAATAAAAATGATAAGGTTTAATATAATACCAAAATTTATCTAAAATATATTTTTGGATGAAATTAAAAAATTATCTTATCTCGTATTTGTATCCATGTCTATTTTTTGGAATTTTTATATAAAATTAATTTAATATAATTTAATATTTTGAGAAATTCCAAAACTGTCTCTCACCTCAATTATAAAAGGGCACCTTCTACCTCATTTTTTACACCAATTTTAGCATTATATCTCAACCATACCCTAAAAATTTATCTTCTAATATTTCCTAGACACAATATAAAAGTTTTCTTCCTCTAGAAATACTAATCCTATAACCCTTTAGTGGAGATCTAAAGCAGAAATTTCGAAGAAACAATAATCGCTATAACCGGTCACTTTCTTTTTCTAATCATTATTACCTTATATAAATATTTTATGTTTATCAGAACATAATAAATTAAGTATCATAAATATGTTTAAATTGTATTATAATTATTACAACACCATTTTACACCCTCTTTACCTTCAAACAATAAGTGAAATTATGGTTCATGCATATGTACGTCTTTCCATCTCCATGTAGCGATACAATTCACTTTTCATCATAGTGTTTTATGGATTTTTATTTGATATATAAAATATTTTCAATTATTTTATTTTTAATTTCATTGTTTTTAATCCCACCAATTTTTTATTTCAAGGGAAATTGTCACATTTTTTGTTTTTGAATCATTTTTTATCTTAATTGGAAAAATGGCATATTTTGGAATTTTAATAGTTTTAATTTATTTCAATTTTTCTGACATAACTATTTATCCACTGATAAGAATTGAAAAATTATTCTTTTATATGTTTCTAGTTTCTATTGGATTCATTTTATCCTGTACAACCCAAATCTCAATCCATCAATTGATGGCCCAAATGCAGCTCACAAGGTGGGCCTCGAAATCTGTGCACAGATCTGGAGAACTTTATTATTGGGATGATATCTCCTAAACTGAAAAATCAAATGAGATTCAATTAAACATGAAGAAATATAACATGAGTATTAATAACTTTAATTATGGTTTCCATGATTGAATTCCTAATTTTAAAGATCATTAATGTAGAGGAATTTAGATAAGTTGGAATATGAAGAGTCACATGTCCAGAATAAATACCCTTAGTAAATTAGTTATATCTCTATACACATATGTCCAATGAAGATGAAATTATTTTGGGTAGATATAATAGATATATACGAAATTTTTTTAATCAGGAACATTTTTCTAGTTCTATCATTTAATTGGTAATCCACATGCATACATTTGGTGGAAAGATTTGGAGCCAAAATTTTCACTCCCTTTGCCTATAAAAATGAAAATATTTTTCTTCTAAAAGTGTTGAAAACATATGGGTATCCTTTGTTGTCCATTTATGTAGTTTTTTATTTTAATTTCTATTTTAATAGTATTTTATATTTTTAGTATATTTTATTTTTCTTCTTCATCTAATTCTATCATATTTTTATCTTTCGTATTTTCACTCTCATCTTCTCCATTGTGAACTCTTGTGCTCATGATCATGAGTAGCTTACCCAAGGAAGTTCCCACGGTATCAAACTAGTGTTTAACCCAAGTTTATGTTCTATCATTTTTTAATGTTTCTTATTTTCTTAGAGTTATTCTGAGGGGGGTATTAGTGTCCAATACACTTTTGTGTCTCTACTTTCCACTAGAGGTTTAACTTTTACTTCTGTAATATTATACCTCGATTGAGGAGGTGGATGTGCAGTCTCTCGGAGATTATTGAGAAAACCATATATTCAAAACCATATGAATTATATTATATTCATGCATATGATGGATCACTTTTATTAAGTAAATTTTATACTAATTAAGAGATGATGAAGGTTCATGCAGGGTGATTCTCTCAGGAATGTCTACTTTCATCCTAACATCATTTTGTTTGCATTCATTCTATTTGCATTGCATTTTCATGTTTAATTTTAGTTTTGAATTTTCAATTATAAATCTCTTTTTCTGGTAATTTTTTTATATATAAAAAATATAAAAAATTTAATTAGATGTAGATACTTCTTGACTGCAGCAACTCCTCAAGAGAACGAACAAGGGCGGAAACTATGTTGCACTTAGTTATAAATATTTTTGAGAGCACGCGTGACAACATTTTATCAAATGGGAACTATTTACAAAGATCCAATTCATCTTCACTCACTATTTTTTATTCACATTTTGTAAATAATTTTCTTTTTATCTAAAAAATCATAAATTTTAAAGAAAACTAAAAAACCTTTTGTCTATGATGTGTTCAAATTGTGATTATTATGCATGGAATGACAACTCTCAAGTGAAACAACAAGATGAAATTCAAAAATATTAGGTACAAGAACTTAAATAAGACATAAAAAACAAAGGAGATAAACATAAAGGGTTGAAGAATATAGTCACTCAATGGTGTATAAACCTAAACCTGAACTATAACTTGGACCTAAACAAGTAGTGGAAGATATTTCACCGATCATTTTTTATGTTAAAGCACCTGAGGAAGGTGAGAAGGAGCTACTATATGAGTTAATAATTTCATCCCATACTCAACCATTTCTCTAGAAGGTCCCTGATTTACACATTCCAACTAATGAACTTTTGGGAGATCAAAAGTTTTGGAAGAATCTTGAAAAAACATTGTGGTAGATAACCTGAAACATGATATTCCAATCATTGATATTAAAAAATAAAAAATAAAAATTGACCTCTATATCTCTTTATAAGATGATGAAGAAGATTCACCTGATGAGATAGAGTTGCTAATGGTGTTTCCCAAAGAGATCAATTTCCAAGCTGAATTACATAAAAGGGAATATTTCTTTATTGATTCATCATGTTTAAATCTTATTCAAGATGAATTGTTTTCTAAATTCCACTTTTCTAAATTTTCTTATACAGAACAAATGGAGAAGATATTGTATGATATAAAATAGACCAACCAAATGGTAGTGATCAAAGATTAAGAGCCAAAGGAGATAGTGGTGGTGTGACTACCTCCTCTAAAACAACTAGCAGACCATATCAGGGAGGACAACACAGAAATTCACAGGGATCACCCTAATATTTTATTCTCTCCCACTCTGGATCTAAAATTTTCTATTTTATATTTCTTGTGCATTGGGAACTTACTTATCTTATTTGGGGTTATCCAATATTTTTTTTACTCATGGACTCATGAAAAATTAATATGTGGTGGTTTATCTTAAATAAACCACATCCACCTACTGATTTGGGATAATCCACTACAACTGCCTAACTATGGGTAGTAAAAACCTAGCACCCAATTGGGGATCTAAAACAAGAATTATCTATTTTATTTCCACTTTATATTTATTTTACTTTATTTTCATTATGTTTTGTTTCTTTTTCTATTTTATTTTTAATGTGGTGGCATCTAAGAGCTTAACTCAAGGCTTCCACTAAAAAATAAATCAGGTTGTATCTTTTATTTTCTTTATTTTGGTTTTCTATCCAAATTAAGTAATGTGTGAATAATTTCTTTATATGATATTAGATAAAAATAGTTTAGTAAATATAATAAGTTTGGAGGTGTATTTCAACTTGTTATTAGGATTTTTTTAGGTGCTTTCATTTTTTTGTGTCTTTTCCTGAATTTTTCATTTTTTCACTTTTTGTGTGTTTTTTTAGATTCTTGATCTGAATCTAATACTTTGGAAAATTCAAACCATCTTGGTATTTTTGTCACATTTCTTGATTTGAATATTTGAGGATTTAAATGATTTCTGAATGGATTTAGTTTCATGATTTCCAATCTTTTCATTTGATGAAGTTTGATTGATTTTGAAACTCGTGTCCACTAGAACTATCCAAATTAAAAATCTTGCACAACCCTAGAGCTTTCTAAAATTTTTTTACAACTTATTTAAATTTATATTTATATTGATAGTCTTTAGACATGTTATGTGGTTGAGAAATTTATTTTTTTCTCCTTTTCAAATCTGTTAGAGTTATTTGGATGTGTTAAGTATGATTGAGGCACCACTTTGAAAGCTCTTTTTACATTCAACACTAATTTTTTCCTACCTTTACATATGAACTTTATTAATACCGTAGTATCTATGAAATAAATTTTTAGGTAGCCACATTACAAGCCATTTATCCCCTCCCAACCAGCTCTAGAATTTAAATACATGATTATCATTGAATTCAAGTGTGATGGAGGGAGAAGATGATTTGTATTTTTATTTCTTGAATAATCTATTTGAGATAAATAGAAAGTGTTGATATATTTATTAGTGATTTTTTGGAATTAAATTTCATTATGGAAAGTTGGATGGGTGGACCTAAATATCATTACACATATAGGCCTCAAAATCTATTCACAGATCTGGAGAACTTTAATGTTGGGAAGATATCTTCTAAAATGCCAAACAAAATGAGTTTAAATTCAATATGAAGTAAGATAATATGTGTTGGGAAAACTTTAATTAAGGTGTTAGTGCTTGAATCCATAGATTTCAAGACCATTAATGTATAGTAATTTATCTGAATTGCAATACTAAAAGATTTATTTCCAAAATAAATACCTAGAGTTAATTAGATATATATCTCTCCACACATGGCCAACAAAGATAAAATTTTTTATGTAAATATAGGATTAGTATTTAAAAAATTCAACAAGGAAATTTTTTTTAATTAGGTCATTTAATGGGGACTCCATGAGCATACATTGGGTGGATAGATTTGGATCCCAAATTTTCACTCCCTTTGCCTATAAGAATGTCCTCCTTCTTCTCAAGGTGTTGGAAACTTAAGGGTAGACTTTGTTGGAAATTTTATATAGTTTTGTAGTTTAATTTCCTATTTTAATAGTATTATATATTTTTAGTATATGTTATTTTTATTCTTCATCTCATTCTGTCATATTTTTATCTTTCGTGTTTTCGGTCTGATCTTATCCATTGTGAACTCTTATGCTCGTGATCATGAGTAGTTAACCCGAGGAAGTTCCCGAGGAATCAATCTAGTGTTGACCCCAAGTTTATGATATATCATTTTTAATGTTTATTATTTTCTTGGAGTTTTTTCTATGTGGGTATATTTGAGAAAGGAACCTTTATGTCTCCATTTTCTACCTAAGGTTTAGCTTTCACTTCTATAATATTTTCCCTCAATCGAGGAGGTGGATGCGTGGCCTCCCAGTAATCATTGAGAGAACCATATATTCACAACCATATTTAGAGTAGGATGTTCATTAATATTATGTATCATGTTAATTAAGTAAATTAGAAACTAATTAAGATAGGATGATGTTTAACTCGGGGTAATTCTCTCAGGAATGTCTCCTTTCTTCCAAACATAATTTTGTTTGCATTTATTCAATTTGAATTTTATTTTTATGTTTAATTTTAGTTTTGAATTTTCAATTCACAATATAATTTTTTTTTTATTTTTTTATATATAGAAAATATAAAAAAGTGAATTTGATGTAGTGAGAGTTTGACTGCAACAACTCCTCAAGAGAACATCCGAGGTCAACCACTATGTTGCACTTAGTTATAAATATTTTTGAGAGTGAATATGAAAAATATTCATGAGTATTATGATTGGTTTAATGAATAAATATGATATATATGATATAATAATTATTTTATAATTTTCCATTCTTTCATCCTATCAAACAAAAACTGAAAATAGCGTTAATGTGTACATACACTAATAGAAATAAGTGTTTTCACATCAGGTTTTTTTTATTTTAACATTAGGTTTTAACTAAAGTCATTTACACCAATGTTAAAAGTAGAAATTTTGATGTTAACTTTTAAAAACTGACATCAAAAAGTAAAATATTTACCTTTAAATGTCATATTTTTTGGAAAAATGACTTTAAAAGTCTGATTCTATAAGGGATTGGATATTGGTTTTTTATTAAACCTGAACTGAAAAGTATGGTTTCATGTCAGTTTTACAAAAACCCAACATTGAATAAAGAAATAATAATTTTCACATTACTTTTTGGAAAAAAACTTTAAAACTTTGGAAATATGAATACTATAGTATATTTGGTTTCCCAATCTTCAATTTGACTGGAGGTGGAGCTAAAATAGATTTATATATAAAAATTTATTACTGTTGAAATTTGGTCCTCTCTAAGATTCAATAGATTCTACTCGCTTCAAAGAAAACAAAAGAAACATGAACTAAAAATTACAGACACAAAATAAAAAAAATATACATAATTATTTAACCTGATTTCAATTATTTTAGTGGTTTCCTTCAAATAAATATGTTTTTTGTCATTATTTATCTACTTTTTAGGAAAAAACTCATGCATTAATGAATACAGTGATCAATAAGAAATTTTTTACTTTGGTTTGTGAATCTCGTGTAGAAGTTTTTTCTCCATATCTTGATTGGAATAATTATTTATCAATATAAGAAAAATTATCATGTTTTTTAGTGATTAAGGAATAAAATAAAATAAAAGGTTAAATAAATAGAATAAATACCATATAAAAATCATTAATTAAAGATGTGTTGAAATTTTTATTAGGTCAAAGAGGTCAAATATATTGAAAGAATGAGAATAAGAATTTATATATTGTAAATGAAAATATTTTTAGTGGTGATGTATTGAAATATTTGTGGGATTTTAAAAATTGAAATGCACGTTGTGAAAAAATTGAAATACCAAACTCGTGCATTTAAAAGTTTACTTTTAATGTCATGTAAATATATAATTAAAGTTAAAAACCTTCTTGTATTGGGGTTTTAACATCATATTTTTATAAAGACAATGTTAAAATATCACAATATCACTTTTCATGTCATTTTCAAAAAAAACTGATGTCAAATATAAAATCTATTTTTGGCGTTATTTTTTGGTGAAAACTGACATCAAAACTAGGAAAACAACTTTTAACGTCGTTTTTTTAGAAAAATGATGTCAAAAGTGGCTTTAAAATCTGTTTTTACTAAAAAAATGTCATCAAATATATTTACTATGTTGTATTGTGTTTCCCAATATTCATTTTTACTAGTTTTGGAGCTCAAAAGGACTTACAGATGAAATGTTATGGTTTTTAAAGTTGGACTTCTCTAAGAATTCTCTTAGAGAAGTCTAACTTCTGAGAGCCATAAATTTTGATCTGTAAGATCGTTTGAGATCCTTGAGTGTTCAAAAATAATATTTATTAAACAATCTACAACATATTAATAATTTTTTATGTTTTATTTTTTTAAAACCTATTTTATAACAACTTTAACATTGGTTTTTCAAAAAACAGATGTTAAAAATCTACTTTTAGCATCAATTTTTTATAAAAACCGACAATAAAAGTTGTTTTATCATCAAGTTTTCAATCAAAAACTGATATGAAAAATATTATTTTGTTCTTTTTTTAAGTTTAATTTTTAGTACTCTTGGAGGACAAACGGTCTTACAGATCAAAATTTATGGTTGTCAAAAGTCGGAATTTTTTAATAGAAGCCTTAGAGAAGTATGACTTCCAATGGCCATAACTTTTCATCGGTAAATACATTTGAGCTCCAAGACCATTCAAAATTAATCTTTTTAAGATAAAAAAACATCGTAATTTTTTTTATGAAAATATTCTGTTAAACATCCACTTTTACCATTGGTTTTTCAAAAAACTGACATTAAAGGTCTTCTATAAGGACTTTTAATATCCGTTTTTTAGGAACCGGCACTAAAATTTATAAATGAGTACTTTTAGCATCAATATTTATGAATTTAAGTTAAAACTTTGATATTAAACGTAATTATTCTACATGTGGTTTGACCAACTGTATCCATTAATGGTGTAATTAATTTTTCATACCTACTTACTATGAATGATTATAAATTAATTTTTTGAGGTTATAACTGCTTTGTTTTCCAAGTATGGTGTATAATTTTACCATAATCATGAATTTTTTATTCTTTTAATCTTCTTATAATATATAACAAGGTAATTTTCAAAAACAATCTCTCTGTTGTAATTGTGTGGCTTTTCAACAAAACATTTTCAAAATTGAATGAATATTTTCCTCCAAAATTATTTCAGGTGGTCTTTAAAATTAATTTTTTAATCTAAGACCTCATTATATGATGTTACTTGTGTTTTAATAATGATATGATCCAATGATACCATCCTTATTATTTTTATGGATGGTTTATGTTTACTATGGCATGATTTTTGTGAATTTTGTTACTTTTCCATAGGTTATGAAATGATGAAATGTTTATGAAACCCATTTCTTTTCATACATTATAACATGTTAAATGATTTATATTCTTGAGGAAAACATATCTATAGTTTTATTATGTGATGGGTGGGACTCATATATCCCTCTAATTCATTGGTTAAAGATTTATATCTCAGTAGATAGATAGGACTATAATATGGAGTAAAACTGGTTCAATAAGACAAGGCTGGAATAGAGAGTGAACCTGATTCAGTAAGGTATTGATAGAATAGGGAGTGAACCCAGATCAGTAAGGAAGGGTTAGAACAGGGAGTAAATCTAGTTCATTACAGGAATTTTTCTACTATGATGTCCTTGGAAGTGAGCCTTGACTAATAAGGAATTGATTTTCTATGATTATGTGTATTCCACAAATTCCATTTCTTTTTCCAATATAATTCTCTCATGGCTCATGTTATTTAATTTCCTTATTATTAATGTATTATGAACAACCAAGATTTATTACATCATTTAATATTATGATCTTTGATATACAGGGTATAACTTCCAAATATTATGTTCATGTTCTTATACCCTTATGTTAATATTATGCTTATGAAATCAATGTTATCTCCATTGTTTACCCTTATTGAGAATCTAATATTATCCTTTATTATGTTTATTTTCCCAAAGATATGAATAATGGTATTAAGTATGATTTGTCAAAAATGCTTCTAGTTATTAAGGAATAAAGGGGATATGATATAGATAATTTATGAACCAGTTGTTTATGTTTTCAAGGATCCAAAGGCACTAGAATTATATGGTTCTGGCATGGTTTTATTACGTTATGTAATGAATATTCATCTAAAAAGATGTAATATCTATATATAAAATGTATTTGTTGTTATAAATACCCACCACTATGACTAAGATCCATATTTTTCTTGGGTGGGATAGATATTATTGATTCACTATGGAGAATTTTTCTTGGCTATTGAATCTACATACCAAATTAACTCAGAAGAGAGTCCAGTTATTTTGGATGGATGAATATGAGGAATGTTTTAAAAAACTGAAGAGAAGGATAGTCAATAAACCTATTCTTAAACTACGCTATAGTGGATGTGGGTTTTTAATCTATAGTGATTCATCAAATAAAAGACTTGGATGTTTCCTTATGTAGAATGATATGGTTATAGCTTATGCCTCATGAAAATTTAATGTCCATAAACAAAATTAAAAAAAATAGTTATTTGGAGTTAGCTATGGTATTTTTTTCATTAAATATATGGAGGAATTATCTCTATGAAGAAAAGTGTAACATATATACTGATCATAAAATTTCAATGTATATTTTCACTCAAAAAGAGTTGAACATGTGCCGAAGAATATGGTTAGAGCTGATTAAATATTATGACTACTCAAGAAATTACCACCCTAAGAAAGATAATAAGGTGGAAGATGCTCTAATCCAAAAGTATCATGCTAGCTTAACTATTATGAGGATCATAAAAGATCTAATATTTCTAGATTTGAAAAGGATTGGTCTTTAAATCATTAAATAAGGGGAGAAATCTTATCTTTCTCAAATGGGTGTTCAACCATATATCCAAATAAATATTAAAGATGAACAAAAATAAGTTATGGAAGTATAGAAGAATGTGAGAAATGTTCTTGAGTTTAACCTTGATTATTATGGAATGATTATGTTTAATAACCAGGTACATGTTCCATCCATACTAGATTTGAAAAAGGAGTTGTTGTATAAAGCTCACAGTTCACCATTTTCTATTCATCCTGGAATTCCAAAGATATATAGAGATATGAAAGAATATATATAGTTAAACATCATGAAGAGATATATTTCTAAGTATGTTTCTTTATGATTCATATATCAACAAGTTAAGTCTTATAGACAAAAGTCTAAGGGGATATTACAACCATTACCCATACTAAATATAGAAATGGTAAAAAATCACTATGGATTTTGTCACTGACCTCCCCAAACATAAAAAGGGAATGATGATATATGGGTTGTAGTTGATTTCTTTATGAATTCAACACACTTAATTGTCATTATAGAAGATTTATATCTTGTTCATCTTTCCAAAATTTATATTAAGTAAGTTGAAAGGCTCCATGGATTACCACATTCTATTTTATATGATCGGGATCTATAAGGACCTGGCCTTATTACACTACATAATCTCGATTTTAGTCAAGAAAACACTTCCTTTTACATTGAGGATCTTTTCATGTTTATATCTTTAGATAATTGGGACATAATACATTCATATAATTACACATTGTTACAGAGTGGATACCATAAAAACAGTTTCCATTTTTTTAAAATTAAAAACATTAAAAATTAAAACATGATTCCTTGAAAATTCTTCAACGTTTAACATGGCTTCCTTCTTTGTATTACACATCCATTAACCTGTGAAAAGTCATTTAAAACTTGGTATGAGCACAAAAATTCATTAAGGCGTATAAAAAGAAGTAAATAACACATTATTCCATCAATACTTGTAACGTATGAAATCATTTTCATAAGACATACTTATCACCTGTATATATATACTTACTTAGTGGAACATGAGATTTACATAATACTAAGAACATAAGTAGATCAATAAAGGTATCTTGGAGCATTACTTACATAATATTGTAACCCTCTTGGCTACCTTATAATTTGTAACCCTCACGTATACCTTACTATTTGTGTAACCAACGTAATTACAATTGGAGTAACCATACGGCCGACCTCCATCTTACACATACCCAATGAATTAGAGGAAAATATAGGTCCCACCCTTCATCATAAACAATTCCCAAGAACCAGAACATAATCATACAACATGAATAATAACATAAAAATATTTCTTTAGAATTTTGTAAAACAGAATTTTAAAAGAGGATTTTAAAAGAAAACCCCCTTACATAATTCATATAATTGAAGAAATACTTAATGGAGTGAATGTAATATGTATATACACTTTAAATACACCTAATTAAAAATAATATGAACATAAAAAATCACACAAAAATTTTTAATACCACAAAAATAACGAAGTATAATGTTAACCCAATGAATGGAAATCCAGTTAAGAATTCCCTTACCTTGGGTTTGTCTTACTTCAAACTTTTTTAAACTTCCTTGTAGAGTAACTCCTAGAACATGAAGGTTGGGACCTTGTGGGATTGAGGAAACCTTTTGAGGGAAACTAGGTAGGTAAAGAGGCTAGAACTTTGTTGATGAGGAATTTGAAATGAAGTTAATAAAGAAATGGGTTTGTATTTATAGAAAAAGTGACGGATTATTTTAATAATATCCAAGGGACACCTCATTAGTGGTATTTTCAAAATCATGGGATTTTCCATGGTATTTTCCCATTGTATAAGCCACTTGGGACACCTTATTTTACTGTACACAAGTCAACCATATTTATTACATCATTAATGATGTCATTAACACACCGAAACTCAAAACTGTATTTTTTACTATTCACCGAAAAATCATTTATTTCAGAAAAATATCCAAAATTCACCCTAAACATTTATCAACATGTAGAATTAAAAAATGAAGTCCATTTTTTGAAAATAATTTTTAAAAATTTTTAATTTAATTTTTAAATAAAATCATACTTAATTCAAAAATTAACAATTTAAATTCTATAATTGCTTTTAAATCACATTTAAACATTAATCAAGATGTTATTATCTTAAATCCTTAAGAAAATAAAATAATAATACAATTTACTATTCATTAGGGTCATATTACTATTCATATTACTATTCATAAGGGTATGTTATTATTCACCAGAAAACAAGTTGGTTCCAATAGACTCCAAATAACACACTGAACACAATTGTAGATGACCATTTTTAAAAATTCAAAACATAGAAGTAGTAAAATTATGTTTAAAGGATAGTTATAATGGTCCACTTAAAACAAATATTCATGAATTCAATTTAGTTTTAGACAACCTTGGGGTGTTACATTAACCCCACCTTCTAGAAATTGAATCCTCGCAATTTTATTTACTTATTAAACAACTGAGGGTATTTTTCCCTCATAGCATTTTGAGACTCCTATGTTACTTCTTCTACCATGTGGTTTCTCCAAAAAACCATGACCTAGTGGATTACCTTATTCTGTAATACCAGTTCCCTTCGATCAAGAATCTGAACTGATTTCTCTTCATATGAATGGTTCTCCTCTAGCTGAAATACTTCTTGGCTCAAAACATGAGTCGAATCTGGTACATACTTCCTCAACATCGAAATATGAAAAAAAATGTGAACCTGAGACAAACTTGGAGTAAAAGCTACTCGGTATGCAACTGGTCCAACTTTCACCAGTATTTCAAAAGGACCGATAAACCACAGACTTAGATTTCCTTTATTACCAAAACTCACCACACTTTTCCAAGGAGATATTTTTAAGGAAAACATGGTCACTTACCTCAAAAAAGAAGTCTTTCCTTCTGTTATCTGCAAAAAATTTCTGCCTACTTAGAGCTGTCCTCATGTGTTGTTAGATCATCTTCACTTTCTCAGCCACTTCCTTTACTAATTCTAGCCCCATCAACTTTCGTTCACCGACTTCATCCCAAAACGCTGGAGTCCGACACTGCTTTCCATACAATGCCTCAAAAGGTGCCATCTGTATACTGGAATGAAAACTGTTATTATAAGAAAACTCAACTAAAGAAAGATGTTGATCCCAACTTCCCTGGTAGTCCATTAAACAAGCTCGAAGCATATCCTCCAAAGTTTGAATTGTTCATTCTGACTACCCATCTGGTTGAGGATGAAAAGTTGTACTAAATTTAACTATGTTCCCAACAACTTCTAAAGTCCCTTCCAAAAGTTAGAAGTGAACCTGGGATCCTGGTCAGATACAAAGGAAAAAAAGGAACTTCATGTAACCTGAAAATCTCCTTGAGGTATAGTCTAGAATGCTAATCCAAAGACATTGTATCTCAAATAGAAAGAAAATGTGCAGATTTTCTCAGTTGATCCACAATAACCCAAATTACATTGTTACCTTGACATTTCATAGGTATCCCCACCACAAAGTTCATGGATAAATTCTCCCACTTCCACTCTAGCACTAGAAAAGGTTGAAGCATCCCCTTCGGTAATTTTCACTCTACTTTAACCTGTTGAAATGTCAAACATTTCATTGTAAAATCAGCAATATCCCTTTTCATTCCATCCCACCAGTAATACTCCCGAGGTCTCTATACATCTTAGTACTTCCAGGATGAACCAAAAATTGAGAACTATGAGATTCACACAACAAATATTTATTTAACTGAGAATCACAGGGCACACACAACCTTTTTCCAAATCTTAAAACACAATATTTATCAAGGTTAAATTCTGGAAACTTACCCACTTTAACCAATTATACCTTTTTTGTACCTCATGGTATTCTTTCTGTGCTTTCTTAATTCTGTCTGATAATGATAACTACACTAAAACCTGAGACAAAACAGAGGTATTTCCTACACCAACAATTTCTAAGACAATATTCATCAAATCATTAATCAAGGGATCATGTTCCAAATGTAACATGGTTAATGATATATGATGTTTTCTACTCAAGGAATCCACCACTTTTTTTGCTTTTCTAGGATGGTAATTAATTGTGTAATCATAATCCTTTATCAGTTCAAGCCATCTTCTCTCCCTCATGTTTAACTTCTTCTGAGTGAATATATACTTCAGACTATTATAGTCAGTATATATTTGACATTTGGATCCGCATAAATGATGCCTCCAAATTTTAAAAGAAAAAACCATAGCTGCCAATTACAAATCATGCGTGGGATAATTTAACTCATGAGGTTTTATTTGTCTTGATGCATAAGCATTTACTTGATCATTGTACATCAAAACACAACCAAGTCCCTTCAACGAAGAATCACTGTAGATAACGAAATCACCATTTCGAGAAGGCAAGGCCAAAACTAAAGCATTTACCCATATCTTCTTTAGTTCTTGAAAACAAACATCACATTCTTCGGTCAAACAAATTTAACCCCTTTCCGTGTTAAGTTATTTATCAGGCTAGATAACCAAGAAATGTTCTTAACAGAACATTGATAATAACCAGCTAATCCAAGAAAACTACGAATCTCTGTAACATTTGTGGGTCTTGGCCATTCATCAACCACTTTTGTTTTGGAAGGATCAACTATTATTCCATCCTTATTTACAATGTTCCCAAGAAAAGAAATATGTTGCAACCAAAAAACACACTTTATGAATTTTCCATATAGTTACTTTTCTTTTAAGGTTTGTAAAACAACCCATAGTTGTTTTTCATGCTCCTATTTATTTTTTAAAAATACCATAATTTCATCAATAAATACGACAAAAAACTTATCCATGAACTCATGAAATACTCTATTCATAAAATTCATGAATACAGCAGGTGTATTAGTTAACCCAAAGGTCATAACAAAAAATTCATAATGCCCATATCTATTAATAAAGGTTTTTTTTGGGATGCCATCCCCCTTCACCTTCAGTTGATGGTATCCAGATCTCAATTCAATCTTGGAAAAGTATTGATCTCCCTAAAGATGATCAAACAAGTCATCGATATGAGGCAAAGGATAATTGTTTTTAACAATGATGTTATTCAAAGCTCTATAATCAATAAAAAGTCTCATGGAACCATCTTTCTTTTTAACAAACAAAATAGGATCTCCCCATGGTGAAGTGTTAGGACGAATGAAGCCTTTATCCAGAAAATCCTACAACTGGTTTTTCAATTCAATAAGTTCTATTTGAGCCATATGATATGGGGGTTTTGAAATTGGATTAGCATCAGGAACTAAGTCAATTGTGAATTCGACTTCCTGATTAGGTATGACACCAAGTAACTCATCAGGAAAAACATCAAGGCAATCATTAACCACAGGTGCATCATCAATCTAAACAGTTCCTTTGTTTTCAATAATATGAGGAAGATAACTTTCAATTCAATCTTTAAATATTTTCTCAACTTGACGATATGTTATCAATTGTATGGGTTCATTCTTGTATACAAACTGAAACTCTTTCTCAAAAGAAACTTCTTTATCTCTACAGTAAATCTTAACATGATAAACAAAAAGCCAATCCATTCCTAGAATAACATAAAACTCAACTAAGGGTAAAACAACAAGGTTTGCAGGTAAAGTCTTTCCACATAACACAATAGAAAGATTATTATAATTCCTCTTTGCTATAATATTTCCCCCTGGTGTTTTAACAACAAGTTCAGGTCTCTTGTGTTGAGATGATATTTTCAATTTACCTGAAAATTTCTCAAAGATGAAGGAATGTGTAGACCATATATCAAACAAAACTTTATCAAAATATGAGTGAACAAAACAATTACCTGATACAACTTCATTGGATGGCCTGACATTTGATGACATGGTGGAAAGGTATCTCACTACACCTTTCTACTTATATTATGGCTTCTTTGCATCATTCAGATCTCTCTTTGGGCAGGAATTTGCATAACAACCCATCTCACCACATTTAAAACACTTTATAGTTTGCTTATCAGGATTAGTATTAGGATCATTTTCATTGAAATATCAGGCCACATTTCCAAACTAACAACATTTAAAACACTTCCCAGTTTTGATAAGGCATTCCACAGGGTGTTTCATGCCACACTTTTCACTAACTGGAAACTAGATTTTCTTACCATCATATTTCTTTGGTTGATTCTTACCCATCACTTGCCACCTGTACCTCTTCTTATCCTTGTTTCCAAAATTCACATGATCATCAAAAAACTCCATATCTACCCTCTCATCACATCGGACAAGTTTCTCATAACATTTGAATTCATGGGAGGCCAACGCCCTTCGATACCTTGGCTTCAATCCTGAGTAAAATCGGTTGATTTTTCTATCAAGATCCAGAATAAGATTTGGAGCATACCTCGCCAGTCGGGTTAAGTTAGCTTCATACATAGCCACTGAATCCTCTTCCCTTTCCTTCAATTCAAGGAATTTCTTCTTCATCATATGTCTCACCACCTTAAGAAAATATTTTCCATGGAAAATACTTTTAAATCCATCCCACTCTAAGGCCTCAAAATCCTATCTTCCCCTAATATTCCATACTATTGACCACCACTGATCAGATTCACCTTCAAAACTATAAATGGAATGACTTTCCTTTTCATTTTCTAAGCATCCCATAACATTGAATATATTTTCAAGGGATTTGATCCATCCTTTAGCTGTTAGTGGGTTAGAAAATCCATTGAAAGTAGGAGGGTGTTGTCTCATAAAATGTTCCACAACTGTCATGTTTCGTTATGGTACCTCTATTTTTTCTCTTGAATGGATGCCACCACCATTTATTTCCTACATTAGCTGAGCCATTACTATCACAAACTGCTCAGATCCAATCCCTACCATTCCGGGATGCAGATTCAGAAGGATGTTATTCTATCGATGCCTCTCCCCTGCAGCTTCCCTATTTCTTCTGTGAACAACCATTATGAACAAACATATCTTAGACAAAGAAACATAGTTGTAACATCCCAGGTAAATAAAGAATAAAGAATTTTCATATTTATTAATATTTACGAATTAAATATTAATTTTAATTAAAAGGGGTTTCTACTTTCGATAGCGTACTCGATACGCAACGATGAGTTTCTTTGAAAACTTACATTGCACACTAGTAATAAAATAATATAATTTTAAATATTAGTTAACACGTAGTCGTTGTACTGGCGGGAATGGATATAAATAACTATAATATGATTATATATGTTTTTAAATTTTTTTACATTTATCCAATAAAAGATAAAGGCTTAAAATACGGAAAGAATTCAATTTTAGGCATTTATACCCTAATTTTCACTAAGGGTTCACTTATCACCTTTTGACGGCGAACCGTCATTAAATATAGTTTTGATCAATCTTATAAATCCTATTGGACCAAATATAACTCTTCTTTAGAATCGGGACATCAAAATTTACTTTGTGTAAATGTTTGGTATCTTTTCGATAAAGTTCATTTTTTAATGAATAGTGTAAAATGTTGTATTTTAATTCAAAACCTCTTGTTAATCTAATTTATTTATATGATTAGATTATCATTTTAATTGGTTTTAAAGTTAAATTTGAAAATATTTTTACCATTAAATCCAATAGTGGTCGTTGGAATTAATTTCACTTTGAAATCGGACTTAAACTAGTGTCAATCTTTTGATACTTATTGTTTCATAAAAACACGCTATTTGCTCTGACAGCGGGAATTAATTATTAAATTAATTAATGCAACTTATATGTTGTGAATTTTTTAAAATGGACTTCATTTTTGAATTCATAATATTAAATATAGCTTAGGGTGAATTTTTGGTAATTTTTTGAAAAACTTCAATTTTTGATGAATAGTGAAACCACTAAGTGGTACTTATAAAAACTGATTTTTCATTTAAATGAAATTTTTCCATCTTTGTGTTTTGAATTTAAAAAATCCAACATACATGGTTGTCATTAAGAAGTAAAATGTGGTTCAATGAGATTATAATAATTTTTTGGTGAATAGTAACTTATTAAGTTTTTAATCGCGATTAGAGGTAATTAGTGTAGTTTAAGGTAAAAATAATGTTTTAATAATATTAGATGAGCTTGACACATGTCCTACCCTTATTCTATGTGTCATGGCCGACCAATACAAGACATGGGTAAACTTGGGGACCCCATGGAGCCAATTTGGTTGGGAAATGACATAAATAACTTTTTATTTAATGTAAAAGTAAAAATGACACAAACATAATATGTTTTATGAAAAAAAATTATATGGGGTTATACAAGTCAGATATTTGACTATAAATAGTAATTGGAAATCTAAAAAGATTTCCTACATCATAGTAGTTTTTTTATAATTTTTAGACATTAAATAAACTAAATTATTTATGACATCATGATGATGCAGCGATGACCTCATTATTTAACGATTTAAATAAAATGAAAAGATAATGTAAAATATATGACCTACACATGTCCAAAACCTATTGGATGGGTGGATTTCGAACCCTTATCACCTTATACTCAAATTATATCAATGTGGGACCATTTAAATCCGAAACTCATTTTCAAATAAAGTAATATTTCTTTACTTTCCAAGAGTGCCCATCCTCTCCTCTTATAAAAGGCCCCCACCTCTACCTCCTTACCCACACTCCCAAAGCCTTTGGCTCGGCCAACACCTGCCCATTTTGTCTCTATGCATCCCTATATTAATCCTTGAAGCCTCACTTTGGTCAGAAGTCTTCCCAAGGAAGCCTTTGAGCTCAAACCAAGGGGAGTTACCCGATTTTAAGGTAATGTCTTCTTTTGAGTCCATTTGTTTTATTTTGCTCCTCCAACCCCCTAAACTCTTTTTATTATTTTCTTTTGTAACAAATCCAGTATCCTCAATATACTAGTATGTTTTTATAAGAAGTATTTGAGATACACTTACACACACCTACATCTAATGGTTAAAGAACATACTATTTCCGTGGGTGGCGAATTTCTGCCTCCCAAAACGATGATTGTTCAACATTCTTTTAACACCTTCAAAGGTGGCCATTAAGATGACACTATATTTATATATGAAATATAATATGTTTATGTTTTCCTTAAGATTCTTTATTTTTCATTGTGGGCATACCTTTATGGTTTCCATTATGGGTAAACATGATATCTTCATTTAAGGAAGTGCGGACTACCGCCCCCTCAAAGTGATGTGATTCGTTAATGCCATATGTGGGACGTGTAAAGGATGGATTTAAAGTTATTATATATGATGTTATACTGGAATTATAATATACCTCTATATCATTATTATTTCTTTCCATTAAAGTATGAGATAGAAATGAAAGTAGCGTTCATGCGTACGTACGGCTTACCGTCTCCATAAACGGTGCATTTCATTTCTTATCCCCAAATGTAATGTACTATTAAAAGTACATGTATATAATGGATATATATAATGAATGATATATCTAAATGATGAATATAATTCTGGAATTAAAATATACATACCTCTCATTTAGTTTTAATTCCATTAATATGACAAAGAAATGAAAGTAGCGTTCATGCGTACGTACGACTTACCGTCTCCATGAACGGTGCATTTCATTTCTTACCTATAAATGATTATCTAATATTATAAATACATGTATATGATGGATATATATGATATATATGATATCCAAATCATGAATGTCATTCTGGATATAAATAACCTTTGACCACACGAACAACATGTAATTGTAAGAAGTCCACTTTCGACTTAAGAACCAAATATCGACAAAACAAAAATTATTAACTTAAATGGTTACATAATGTTTATAACATAGAAATAAGTGATATAAAAGGAATAATGAACTTTAAAAAGGTTCTTAATCAAGTAGAAATTAACTCAAGTTTATTATTCAGGACGTTAAAGAACGATCGAGTCAAGTCGGACCCGAGGTAAGGGACTTCGTCTCAATCTCCTTTCATTGAGGCATATTTCGTTTTATACACAACTTTCTTTTATACGGTGTATAAACCCCATTGACTTTTACTTTTATACAAAAGGAATCTTTTTCTATGAAGCATTTTACTAATCGACAAAAAGGAATGTTTTTTAACGTACGCGGTGACAACGACCTTTTCCACCGCCGCGAGTATTATATGGTCTTTGGCTTCCCCAACAAGCCATAACGTTTTTAAAATAAAATAAATACCATATACTCTTTTATGTATTTTGGTATTGAAAATGGTTTTGATAAAGGATTATATTATGATATATTGTGATTTAAATGTGGAAATGTTATCATTCCTTTATATTGGTTTTATGTTTTATGATTTTATATTGGTACTTGGACATTTGACGGGTGGTTACGTGATAAACCATATGATGGGTGGTGCCGTGAATACTAGGACGGGTGGTTACGTTATAACCTCCAATGCATTGGGTTTGGAAGTCGGCCGTATGGCTATTCCATTAAGTATGTATGGAAATTGGCCGTATGGCTATTCCATTAAGTGATATGTGTGGAAGTAGACCGTATAGTTATTCCACTTAAGTATGTTTATGTCCAAAGTTACCTTTATATATGTTATGTGTTCTTTATATGGGTTTTATAGTAATCCTTTGGTTACAAAAAGGTAGGCAACGATACTTTATTCGGTGAAGAGTTTTTACTACTTCATGAAGGTGAAGGTATTACTTTGATAGAGTATACATGGTTTACTTGATGTTTGAAAAACTAACAGTTTTCATTCTTTGTGTATCCCTTAATGAACTTTTTATGCTCACCCCACGTTTTTTTGAAATGTTTTTCACGGGACTTAATGTGGAATAAGGTCAAGGATGGGATCAAGGGAATGTCATGCTATATAAAACATGGAACTAGACATGTTTCTTTTTAATAGTTTTTTTGTTTTATTATGGAAACTTAGTAGAAGTGTCTACATTGTAATCTTTTGAGATGTAATAGTTATGTTCTAATTCTCTAAAACTCTAAACCTGAAAAGATCCTCAATGTGAATTATTCATTTAATTCAATATTAAGTAAGATTTATGGTCGGGGCCTTATAGTTGGTATCAAAGGTCGGTTTAGACAACTTTAGGAGTTAGAAAAGTGTTAAATTATAATATGATTGAAATGATATAGCATTTACAGATTACCATGTTGCTTCGCCTAAGATATTTCTGTGTTCAGAATGGTTTTCCGCAGAGGAAACAAAGAAGCTATGTTGGGATGACATTGGGAGGAAGACAACCTTCCAAATCAGCAACCTGAGATGGTCGAAATCAGAACTGAACAGTTTGTTGTAGTGATGGCACAGTTGACTCAGGCTATAAATGGTGGTGGTATCCATGCACGAGATCAGTCAGATCAACCGCAGAGGAACATGTCAGTGGTGGAACATTTCATGAGGCAACATCCCCCATCATTCAGAGGATCATCTGACCCTGTGCAAGCTGAAGGGTGGATTAAAGCACTGGAGAAGATTTTTGATGTCATGGGGTGTTCAGAACATCAAAAGGTTAGTCTTGTTGTTTACCGTTTTGAAGGTGAAGCTGATCAGTGGTGTTCGATGGTGAAAAATATCAGGGATAGTGATGATATTGAGGATCTTCACTGGGACGAATTCAAAGGTATGTTTCTTGAGAAATATTTTCCTAAGGTGGTTCGTCTTAGGATGGAAAAACAGTTCCTAGAATTGAGGCAGGAGGATGATTCAGTGGCTGCTTATGAAGCAAAGTTCACTCGATTGGCAAGGTATGCTCCAAACTTCATATGAGATCTTGATAGTAAAATAAACTATTTTTACTCAGGGTTAAAGCCAAAGTATCGAAGAGCTTTAGCTTCTCGTGAGTTCAAAAGTTATGAAAAACTTGTTTGATGTGCGGAGAAGGTGGAAATGGAGTTTGCCGATGATCAGGTGTTCTATGAAAAACAACAGAATAAGAGG
Organism: Viscum album; assembly: GCA_963277665.1. Taxonomy (NCBI): domain Eukaryota; kingdom Viridiplantae; phylum Streptophyta; class Magnoliopsida; order Santalales; family Viscaceae; genus Viscum; species Viscum album. The sequence continues at coordinate 489,135,108 of OY728166.1, forward strand.
TCTAGTTGGCAGGTAAAGGGGAAGAATTCATCAAAGAAGCAAGGAGGTAAGAAAACCAAATATCCATCCTGTGATAAGTGTGGTAAAATGCATCCTGGAGAATTTTTATCCAAGTCTGGTAAGTGCTTTCGGTGTGGTAAGTCTGGTCATATTGCTCGTAACTGTGAGGAAGATGATCAAGCAGGCAATAAAAAGCCAACGGTAAGATGTTTTAAGTGTAATGAAATGGGTCATTATGAAAATGAGTGTCCAACGAAGAAATCAAATGGGGGAAAGCATCCAGACTACAAGGAGAAAGGGGTGGTGAAATCCTTTGCAACAACTTCAGCAGATGTTGGTCCATCGAATGAAGTAGTATCAGGTACACTGTTTGTTTGTTCAGATTATGCCAATGTGTTGTTTGATTCAGGGTCTACACACTCTTTCATTTCTAAGAAGTTTTATAGTAAATTGGAAATTCCATCTCAAGATATGAACCCCAAACTTATGGTAAAAACACCCGGAGGGAACGTTGAGACAAAAAGGAATTATAAGAACCTTCCTATCCTTGTGTGTGGAAAGAATATACCAGCAAACCTTACTGTTTTGCCTCTAGTAGAGTTTGATGTTATTTTTGGCATGGGTTGGCTTTATGTTTATCATGTTAAGATTGACTGCAGAGCTAAAATGGTTTCTTTTCAGAAAGATTTTCAGTTTGTGTACAAGAATGAACCCTTGATTTTGATAACATATCAGGAAGATGAGAAACTAGTAAAAGATGGAAATGAATGTTACCTTGCACATATTGTTGAAAATAAAGGAATTGTTCAGATTAATGATGTGCCAGTGGTAAATGAGTATCTTGATGTTTTTCCTGATGAGTTGCCTGGTATTATTCATGATCGGGAAGTTGAATTTACTATTGACTTAGTTCCTGATTCTAATCCAATTTCAAAACCCCCTTATCGAATGGATCGAGTTGAACTTTTAGAGTTAAAGAAACAATTGCAGGAGTTATTAGATAAAGGTTTCATTCAAACTAGCACATCACCATGGGGTGCTCCTGTCTTGTTTGTTAAAAAGAAAGATGGATCAATGAGACTTTGCATTGATTATAGAGCCTTGAATAATATTACTGTTAAGAACAAGTATCCTTTGCCTCATATCGATTATTTTTTTGACCAGCTCCAGGGAGCTCAGTATTTTTCGAAGATTGACTTGAGGTCGGGGTACCATCAGTTGAAAGTAAAAGAAGAAGACGTTATGAAGACTGCGTTTCGTACTAGATATGGTCATTATGAATTTTTAGTTATGCCTTTTGGGTTAACCAATGCACCTGCTGTATTCATGGACCTTATGAATAGAATTTTCCATGAGTTCTTGGATAAGTTTGTGGTTGTCTTCATCGATGATATTTTGGTGTTTTCTAAAATTAAAGAGGAGCATGAAAGTCATTTAAGGGTTATCTTGCAAACCTTAAATGAAAAGAAACTATATGGAAAATTCAGCAAGTGTGAGTTTTGGTTACAACAAATTTCTTTCCTGGGTCACATTGTTTCAAAAGATGGCATAACTTTTGATCCTACTAAAACAAAAGCTGTTGAAGAATGGCCAAGACCCACCGAGATCCGTAGTTTTCATAGTTTGGCAGGATACTACTGAAGGTTTGTTGAAAAATTTTCACGGTTATCTAGTCCAATGACTAAGCTAACTCGTAAGGGTGTTAAGTTCATCTGGACAAAAGAATGTGATGATTGTTTTCAGGAGTTGAAAAGAAGATTGGTGAATTCTCCAGTTTTGGCACTTCCTTCCAGGAATGGTGAGTTTGTTATATACCGTGATGCTTCGTTGAAGGGGCTTGGTTGTGTCCTTATACAGAATGATCAGGTAATTGCTTATGCTTCACGTCAGTTGAAAACTCATGAGGTAAATTACCCTACACATGATTTGGAATTAGCTGATGTTGTATTTGCTTTAAAAATTTGGAGGCATCATTTGTATGGAGTAAAGTGTGAAATATATACTGATCACAAAAGTTTAAAGTAAATATTCACTCAGAAAGAATTGAACATGAGACAGAGGAGATGGCTGGAATTAATCAAGGATTATGATTGCACAATTCACTACCATCTGGGAAAAGCAAATAAAGTGGTCGATGCTTTGAGTCGAAAAAGTAATGCTTCCTTAACCATGCTACGTTTGGAACAAGATCCTTTGGTTTTTGATTTTATGAACTTTGGCATAGAAGTTGTTGGTGCATGAAGTCCTTCTGTTTTGTTTCAGGTATCAGTGAAATCTTCTCTATCAGACATAATCAAGCAAGCACAAAATCAAGACAGCGAGTTGCAGAAAAAGGTAGAGCCGGTTCAGAAAGGTAAGTTTCCTGAATTAAACATTGATAATGATTGTGTTTTGAGGAATTATATGGGAAGCGATGTCGAACTCCAGCATTTTGGGATGAAGTGGGTGAAAGGAAGCTGATGGGACTAGAATGGGTAGAAGAGATGGTAGAAAAAGTTCAGTTGATTCAGAAGCACATGAGAACAGCTCAGAGCAAGCAGAAGAGTTATGCGGATAACCGGAGGAAGGATCTATCTTTCGAGGTAGGTGATCATGTTTTTCTCAAGGTTTCTCCTTGGAAAAGTGTGATGAGATTTGGTAAGAAAGGAAAGCTGAGTCCAAGGTTCATTGGACCATATGAAATTCTGGAGAAAGTTTGATCAGTTTCTTACCAAGTGGATTTACCTCCGAGTTTATCTCAGGTACACAATGTTTTTCATGTTTCGATGTTGAGGAAGTATATGCCAGATCCATCTCATGTTTTGAGTCCAGAGGTAGTTCAGCTGGAAGAGAACCTATCTTATGAAGAACAATCAGTCCAGATTCTTGACCACAGGGAGCAGGTGTTACGGAATAAGGTGATTCATCAGGTAAAGGTTTTGTGGAAAAACCATGTGATTGAAGAGGCAACGTGGGAATCTGAAAATGCTATGAGGGATAAATACCCCCACTTATTTTGATAAGTGAATAAAATTGCGAGGACGCAATTCCCAAAAGGGAGAAGGATGTAACATCCCAGGTAAATAAAGAATAAATAATTTTCATATTTATTAATATTTATGAATTAAATATTAATTTTAATTAAAAGGGGTTTCTACTTTTGATAGCGTACTCGATACGCAACGATGAGTTTCTTTGAAAACTTACGTTGCACACTAGTAATAAAATAATATTATTTCAAATGTTAGTTAACACGTAGCCATTGTACTGGAGGGAATGGAAAGAAATAACTAAAATATGATTATATATGTTTTTAAATGTTTTTAGATTTATCCAATAAAAGATAAAGGCTTAAAATACGGAAAGAATTCAATTTTAGGCATTTATACCCTAATTTTCACTAAGGGTTCACTTATCACCTTTTGACGGCGAACCGTCATTAAATATAGTTTTGATCAATCTTATAAATTCTATTGGACCAAATATAACTCTTCTTTAGAATCGGGACATCAAAATTTACTTTGTGTAAATTTTTGGTATCTTTCCGATAAAGTTCATTTTTTTTAATGAATAGTGTAAAATGTTGTATTTTAATTCAAAACCTCTTGTTAATATAATTTATTTATATGATTAGATTATCATTTGAATTGGTTTTAAAGTGAAATTAGAAAATATTTTTACCATTAAATCCAATAATGGTAGTTGGAATTAATTTCACTTTGAAATCGGACTTAAACTAGTGTCAATCTTTTGATACTTATTATTTCATAAAAACACGCTATTTGCTCTGACAGCGGAAATTAATTATTAAATTAATTAATGAAACTTATATTTTGTGAATTTTGTAAAATGGGCTTCATTTTTGAATTCGGAATATCAAATATATCTTAGGGTGATTTTTTGGTAATTTTCTGAAAAACTTCAATTTTTGATGAATAGTGAAACCACTAAGTGGTACTTATAAAAACTGATTTTTCGTTTAAATGAAATTTTCCCATCTTTGTGTTTTGAATTTCAAAAATCTGACATACATGGTTGTCATTAAGAATTCAATGAGATTATAATAATTTTTTGGTGAATAGTAACTTATTAAGTTTTTAATCGCGATTAGAGGTAATTAGTGTAGTTTAAGGTAAAAATAATGTTTTAATAATATGAGATGAGCTTGACACATGTCCTACCCTTATTGGATGTGTCATGACCGACCAAGACAAGCCATGTGTCAACTTGGGGACCCCATGGAGCCACTTTGGTTGGGAAATGACATAAATAACTTTTTATTTAATGTAAAAGTAAAAATGACAAAAACATAATATGTTTTACAAAAACAATTTTTATATGGGGTTATACAAGTCATATTTTTGACTATAAATAGTAATTGGAAAGATAAAAAGATTTAATACATCATAGTATTTTTTTTAGAATTTTTAGACATTAAATAAACTAAATTATTTATGACATCATGATGATGCAGCGATGACCTCATTATTTAACGATTTAAATAAAATGAAAAGATAATGTAAAATATATGCCCTACACATGTCCAAAACCTATTTTATGGGTGGATTTAGAACCCTTATCACCTTATCCTAGAATTATATCAATGTGGGACCATTTAAATCCGAAACTCATTTTCAAATAAAGTAATATTTCTTTACTTTCCAAGAGTGCCCCTCCTCTCCTCTTATAAAAGGCCCCCACCTCTACCTCCTTACCCACACTCCCAAAGCTTTTGGCTTGGCCAACCCCTGCCCATTTTGGCTCTCCACATCCCTCTCTTACTCCTTGAAGCCTCACTTTGGGTATAAGTCTATCCAAGGAAGCCTTTGAGCTCAAACCAAGTCGAGTTACCCGATTTTAAGGTAATGTCTTCTTTTGAGTCCTTTTGTTTTATTTTACTTCTCCAACCCCCTAAACTCTTTTTATTATTTTCTTTTTTAACAAATAAAGTGTCCTAAATATACTAGGATGTTTTTATAAGAAGTATTCTATCTACACTTACAAACACCTACATCTAATGGTTAAAGAACATATTGTTTCCATGGATGGCGAATTTCTGCCTCCCGAAACGATGATTGTTCAACATTCTTTTAACACCTTCAAAGGTGGCCATTAAAATGACCCTATATTTATATATGATATATAATATGTTTATTTTTTCCTTAAGATTCTGTATTTTTCATTTTGGGCATACCTTTATGGTTTCCATTATGGGTAAACACGATATCTTCATTTAAGGAAGTGCGGACTACCGCCCCCTCAAAGTGATGTGATTCGTTAATGCCATATGTGGGACGTGTAAAGGATGGATTTAAAGTTATTATATATGATTTTATAATGGAATAATAATATACCTCTATATCATTATTATTTCTTTCCATTAAAGTATGAGATAGAAATGAAAGTAGTGTTCATGCGTACGTACAGCTTACCGTCTCCATGAACGGTGCATTTCATTTCTTATCCCCAAATGTAATGTACTATTAAAAGTACATGTATATAATGGAAATATATAATGAATGATATATATAAATGATTAATATAATTCTGGAATTAAAATATACATACCTCTCATTTAGTTTTAATTCCATTAATATGACAAAGAAATGAAAGTAGCGTTCATGCGTACGTACGGCTTACCGTCTCTATGAACGGTGCATTTCATTTCTTACCTATAAATGATTATGTAATATTATAAATACATGTATATGATGGATATATATGATATATATGATATCCAAATCAGTAATTTCATTCTGGATATAAATAACCTTTGACCACACGAACAACATGTAATTGTAAGAAGCCCACTTTCGACTTAAGAACCAAATATCGACAAAACAAACATTGTTAACTTAAATGGTTACATAATGTTTATAACATGGCAATAAGTGATATAAAAGGAATAATTAACTTTAAAAAGTTTCTTAATCAAGTATAAATTAACTCAAGTTTATTATTCAGGACGTTAAAGAACGATCGAGTCAAGTCGGACCCGAGGTAAGGGACTTCGTCTCAATCTCCTTTCATTGAGGCATATTTCGTTTTATACACAACTTTTTTTTATACGGTGTATAAACCCCTTTGACTTTTACTTTTATACAAAAGTAATCTTTTTCTATGAAGCATTTTACTAAACTACAAAAAGGAAGGTTTTTTTTAACGTACGCGGTGACAACGACCTTTTCCGCCGCCGCGAGTATTATTTGGTCTTTGGCTTCCTCAACAAGCTGTAATGTTTTTAAAATAAAATAAATACCATATACTCTTTTATGTATTTTGGTATTGAAAATGGTTTTGATAAAGGATTCTATTATGATATATTGTGATTGAAATGTGGAAATGTTATCATTCCTTTATATTGGTTTTATGTTTTATGATTTTATATTGGTACTTGGACATTTGACGGGTGGTTACGTGATAAACCATATGACGGGTGGTGCCGTGAATACCAGGAGGGGTGGTTACGTTATAACCTCCAATGCATTGGGTATGGAAGTCGGTTGTATGGATATTCCATTAAGTATGTATGGAAATTGTCCGTATGGCTATTCCATTAAGTGATATGTGTGGAAGTCGACCGTATGGTTATTCCACTTAAGTATGTTTATGTCAAAAGTTACCTTTATATATGTTATGTGTTCTTTATATGGGTTTTATGGTAATCCTTTGGTTACAAAAAGGTAGGTAATGATACTTTATTTAGTGATGAGTTTTTACTACTTCATGAAGGTGAAGTTATTACTTTGATAGAGTATACATGGTTTACTTGATGTTTGAAAAACTAACAGTTTTCATTCTTTGTGTATCCCTTACTGAGCTTTTTAAGCTCACCACAAGTTTTTTTTAAATATTTTTCACAGGACTTAATGTGGAATAAGGTAAAGTATGGGATCAAGGGAATTTCATGCTATATAAAACATGGAACTAGACATGTTTCTTTTTAAGAATTTTTTTGTTTTATTATGGAAACTTAGTAGAAGTGTCTACTTTGTAATCTTTTGAGATGTAATATTTATGTTCTAATTCTCAAAAACTCTAGACCTGAAAAGATACTCAATGTGAATTATTCATTTAATTCTATATTAAGTAATATTTAAGGTCGGGGCCTTATAATAGTAATATATAAATTCTATAACATTTCAAATTAATCATAGAGTAAAAATCATTTGTGTTATTCTTTTAACATCATCCTAATCTCTAAAGTTATCTAAACCATCCTCTGATACCAACTATAAGGACCTGACCTTATTACATTACATAATCTTGATTTTAGTCAAGAAAACACTTCCTTTTACATTGAGGATATTTTCATGTTTATAGCTTTAGATAATTGGGACATAATACGTTCATAGCATTACACATTATTACAGAGTGGATACCATAAAAATAGTTTCCATTTTTTTCAAAATTAAACACATTAAAACTTAAAACATGATTCCCTGACAAATTTTCAACATTTAACACGGCTTTCTTCTTTGTCTTACACATCCATTAACCTTTGAAAAATAATTTAAAACTTGGGATGATCACAAAAAACTCAGTAAGGGATATAAAAAGAAGGAAAGAACACATTGGTCCATGAATACTTGTAACGTGTGAAATCATTTTCATAAGACATACTTATCAGTTGTATATATATACTTACATTATGAAACATGAGATTTCCACAATACCTAAGAACATAAGTAGAACCATAAAGGTATCTTGGGGAATTACTTATATAATCTTGTAACCCTCTCAGCTACCTTATAATTTGTAACCCTCATGGCTACCTTACTATTTGTGTAACCATCGCAGTTACACTTCGAGTAACCATACGGCCGACCTCTAACTTACACATACCCAATGCATTGGGGGGAAATATAGGTCCCACCCTTCATCATAAAAAATGCCCAAGAACTAGAACATAATCATACAACATGAATAAAAACGTAAACACATTACTTTTGAATTTTTTAAAACATAATTCTAAAAGAGGATTTTAAAAGAAAATCCCCTCACATAATTCATATAATTGAAGAGATACTTAATAGAGTGGTTGTAATATGTATATACACTGTAAATACACATAATTAAACATAATATGAACATAACCCATCACACAAAAAAATTTAATACCACATAAATAACGAAGTATAATTTTAACCCAATGAATCGAAATCGAGTAAAGTATTCTCTTACCTCAGGTTTGTCTTACTTCAAACTTGTTTAAACTTCCTTGTAGATTAACTCCTAGAACTTGAAGGTTGGGACCTTGTGGGATTGTGGAAACATTGGGAGGGATACTAGGGAGGTAAGGAGTCTAGATCGTCATTGATGAAGAATTTGGAATGAAGTTTAGGAAGGAATGGGTTGGTATTTATAGCAAAAGTGAGGGATTATTTTAATAATTTCCAAGGGACACCTCATTAGTGGTATTTGAAAAACCATGGGCTTGACCGTGGTATTTTCCCACGGTATTAGCCACTTGGGACACCTCAAAACTTATTTTACTTTACACAATTTGACCAGATTAATTACATCATTATTACATCATTAATGATGTCATTAACACACTGAAACTCAAAACTGTATTTTTTACTATTCACAGAAAAATCAACACTTTCAAAAAAGATCCCCAAAATTCACCCTAACCATTTACCTACGTGTAGAATTCAAAAATAAATTCCATTTTTTGAAAATAATTTTTTAAATATTTTTAATTTAATTTTTAAATAAAATCATACTTAATTCAAAAATTAACAATTTAAATTATATAATTGCTTTTAAATTACATTTAAAAATTAATCAAGATGTCATTATAAAAAATCCTTTATAATATAAAATAATAATACAATTTACTATTCATTAGGGTCATATTACTATTCATATTACTATTTATAAGGGTATGTTACTATTCACCAAAAAAACAAGTTAGTTCTAATAGACACCAAATAACATACTGAAGACAATTATAGATGACCATTTTTTCGAAATTCAAAACATAGAAGTAGTAAAATTATGTTTAAAGTATAGTTATAATTATCTACTTAAAAAAAATTCATGCAATAAATTTATTTTTAGACAACCTTGGGGTGTTACAGGATCTAAGGTTTACCTCAAAGTGCCGGAAATGTCTTCTACAGTCTCTAGATGCAGAGTTGATTTTCAATATAGTGTGTCATCCTCAAATAGATTTTCAGTATAAGAGAAAAATTCAAAACCTAGAGGATATATTGAGATCTTGTTCTATAGATTTTAAAGGTGGTTTGGATCAAAACCTTCCTCTAATTGAGTTTTCTCACAATAATAGATTTCACTAAATCATTCAGATGAATATTTATGAATCCTTATATGGAAAGTAGTGTATAAATCTAACATATTAGGAGGATATTGGAGAAATAAAGATATTAGGAATTTATCTATCTGAGGATGTGGAAAATAAATTTAGATTCATTCAACATCACATCAATAAATCTCATCATTGATAGAAAAATTATGCTGACAATCATCGGTGTGACTTAGAATTTGAAGTTGGTGAGAAGGTTTTTCTTTGAATTTCTCCATGGAATAAGGTTATGAGGTTTGGAAATAAGAGAAATTTTAACCCTAGGTATATTTTCCCTTTTGATATTCTTGATCAATTAGGAATGGTATCTTATCACTTGGCCCTTTCACTGAACCTCTTTCAAGTTTAGGATGTGTTCCATGTATCTCTCCTGAGGATGTAAATACCTGATCTATTACATGTACTAGGCTTAGTGTTCATACCACTGTAAAATGTTATTTCTTATTAGAAACAATTAGTAGAAATATTGGATCATATAGATATAGTGAAGCGAAATATGTCTACTCACTTAGTGAAAGTTCTATAGAGAAATCACAAATTCGAAGAACCTACATAAAAATCCAAGGATGTAATGAAACAAATATATCCTCATTTATTTATATAAGAGATAGAAATTTTGAGGGTGAAATTAATTTTAATAGGGGTATAATGTAACATCCTGATATTTTTATGAAATATTTATCTTTAAATAATTTTAATTCTATAATAGCTTGTGTTACACTCAATAGTGAGTTTAAACCAAACATGTAACATTATTAAAATATTATATGTATGTTATAACCTAGATATTATATTGGAATACATGAATAGTAATAACTAAATTACAAATAATATATTTTCTACAAATTTATAAAATTAATTCATTAGTTATCAAATGATTGTAATTAAAATAAAAATTATTTTAAAATAAAACTGATTTTTTTTCTAAAACTTTTTTTATACACACAATGTATTTTTATTAATAAATTAAATTAAATACTATTTGTAAATGATTTTTTTAAAAAAATTATATTATTTACTTGATCTCGCCTTTTAAACATTCATAAAATATTTTTCTAGGAATAGGATAAGAATAAATCATGTTTTATGCTTAAAAATGTATTTTTTCTAACAAATAGTTCTGTGGAATTTTTCACACTTACATTAAAAAATATTTTCATCCATTATAGGTATTTAATTAGATAAAATTAATTACAAATTTATAATCAATAGATTCAGATTCGGTAAATAGGCCCCTTTTATTTTTGTTTAGTATGAATAGTAACCATTGTAAAATTTATCACCTCTGTAAAGGATAAATCGGGTTTATCCAGGATAAAAATAGTAATAAGGCCATAATTCTCCATCATAATTATTATTGAATGAATTTAATTCTACCCCTGTCATATTAGGCTCGATTTTTATTATTTAAATCAAAGAAAGTTACCAAACTCCACTCTCTTAGATTTAAATATACTTTATATGTTCACAAAGGAACAAAAACTAGTTATTAATGAATATTAAAATTATTTTTGTGAATAATGAAATTATATTAATTATGGTAATTTATTTTTAATTTTTATGAATTATATAATTATCTTAAATTCTTACATAATTCCAAAATAGTATTTATTCAATTAATGGAAAAATAAAATAAATGATTTTGAAATTATTGAAAGTGATATAATTTGAGTAAGTTATAGTGTTAAATGAATTTTATAGGTTTATATGACATATTATTTTACTTTTAAAAGATTTTATTCTAATTAAAACTTTTTATTTATGTATTTTAAGTCAAATTAACTAACTAGCGTCAAAATTGACAATAATGATATTTTATCAGAATAATATTTTATTAAGTTATATAAAATCATAAAAATCATTAAATAAGGTATGGAGGATATGATATGGTCAAATATTTCATAACTTTTTCATTTATGGTCCAATTTTTACCTTATAATTATAAATTAAAACCCTTTAATATTGAAACATTAGTTATTGTAGTTAAAATTAAAATTTATTAACCAAGAGTCAATCAAATAGATAGTTTTTTAAATTAAACTGATACTTGACTAAATTATATTGGTTGATGGGATTTCAACACTATAAAATATTAACTTATAAACCCTATACATTTGGATGCATTTTTCTTGAGAATTAAATTATTATAATTTAATCTTTTGAGAAGTTTCAAAAGTGACCCTCACCTAAATTATAAAAGGGAACATCATCCCTCACTTATTTACACCACTTTTTTCCTTATAGATCTATTATACCCAAAAAATATCTCCTAAAGTTCCCTAGACACATTTTATAAGTGTTGTTATTCCCTAAATACCTCTAGGGTCCTTAGCTGGAGATCAAAAGTTCTTTCAAAGAAGTGATAATCTCGTTAACTGGTCACTTTATTTTATACTTCTTTTTTAACTCCTCTAAATCTATGTAATTTATCATGAAATAATAAATTCATTATGATAAGTATAATTAAATTTTATTATGATTATGAAACCACCATTATTCTCCCTCTTTCGTATCAATTTGGAAGAGAAAGACTCACTTGTGTGTACGTACAACTTACTGCTTCCACGTAGCAATACAATTCATTTTTCATCACTATATTTTATGGATGTGTATTATGATGGGTTTAATGTTTATATATGATATTTATAAAATAACTATAATTCTATAATGATAATATCATTTCTAACTTTTTACCGACCAGTCCTTTTGGAAATAATAACGTCACTCGTGCATACATGTGGACTACCACCTCCACAAAGAGATGTGATGCATTTTTCATATATATTTTAATTGAATGGTAATTAGGATATATTAGATTAATATTTATTATATAATAATGATATTATATATTTTAATAAATATTTACCATTCTTTCATTCCGTATTTTGGAAAATTAAAACAGTGTTCATGCGTATGTACGACATACCATCTCCATGAACGATGTAATTAATTTTTATATCTATAATTTTTTTGGATAACTATAAATATGAATATAATTAATATATATGATATTTATATCATGATTAAAATATTTAATATTATTTAACTATGATCAAAGTACATGGGACAGAACTACCAAACTAAAATACTTGTGATAAACGAAATAGTTAACACCCAAAAATGATGATTTTAAATAATTATTGATAAAAATGGGTGTTATTATGTTATAAAGTAATCACATATGATATTATAAGTATTTTTATTATTATATTATATTGTTATTATAAAGTTAAATTTATTATACGATAGGTTATATTGGTTTCTAAATAAATTGAAACTCGAGGTAAGGGTTTTGTATTATAATCTAATTGTTTATCGAGATTGTTTATGATAAAGTTTATAATGAAGAAATAATATGATATATCTCCCAATAATATCATGAATTTTATTACACTTTTTTTATTTCTTTAGAATACATTTTTTTCCTTTCATTTTCCACACCTTAAGTACTCAAGATATTGAAAATATGATTTTAAGGAAAATTGACTTCATTTTTATCTTTGATAAAAAAACATTTTTATTAAATATCCATGTTTTCTAGAAATAGTAAAGAAGGTTTTTACTATTCTCCTGTGATTTTTTTAAAATTATTTTTACTCATTTTTTACTTGTAAAAAAATCGAAAGTAATCTTCTTTTCATTTTCTGAATGAGGTACTTTTTATTTATATTTTTAAAAAGTGAAAAAAAATATTTTCTTTTAACTTATACATTATAAATAGAATTTCTCACCATCATGACCACTCAATGACATAAATTTTCCTTTACAAGTTTCCATGGTTATTTTCAAAGAAAATTTTTTCCATGATATTTTCAAAAAAAATAGATTTTAAAAGATCGATCTCAAAATAGAAAGGATATTTTCCTCAAAAAAAATTAAGGATATTTTACTAGTATTTATATTCATTAATGAAAAAAAACCTTGATTCACTTATACTTTACTTAGAATATTATCCAAACATACCATCCTTATTATTCTTCGGGATAGTTTATGTTTATGATAAAAATATGGGTATGAAATCTTTTCATTTTCCAAGTGTTATGCTATGATGAATCAATGAAATTTTTATGAAACCCATTTCTTTTACATGGGTTATAAATAATTAAATGATTATAAAACCCATTTATTTCCATGGGTTTTGATATGATTAATTTTTTATGATCTTTTGGCACACATATGTGGGATTTTAATTATGTGACTGGTGGGACCTATATCTCTCTCTAATGAATTGGGTAAAGATTTATATCTCATGAGATAAATAGATCTGGAATGGGGAATGAATCTAGTTCAGTAAGGGTGAATATCCACTATGATAGACTTGGGAGTAAACTGTTACCACTATGATAGTTTTTAGAGTGAACCCAATCCACTATGATTGTATTAAAAGTGATCCTTGACTACTTAGGAAATAATTTTATATTCTTATTTATATGCCACGATTCCATGTATTATGCCAATTTTAGGCTCTCATTAATCGTATTTGTTGATTCCCTTATGATTCATGTCTTATTAACTACCAGGATTTATTCCATGAGTCAATATTATCATCTATGATAAGCAGGGCATGATTTTCAAATGTTATAATCTGGTTCTCAAACCCTTATTTTCATGTTATGTTTATGTGATCATTAATATCTCCCTTGTTTTCCATTACTGAGCATCTGAGCTCACCTTTTCTTATGTTTCCATTCCGTAGGTTATGAAGAAAGGTGTTAGGTATGATTTGTCTAAGAAGAGTTCCAGTTATGAATAACATAGTGGGAGATGGTGTAGATCATTTATGAACTAGTTGTTTATGTTTCCATGTTTTCAAATGTGTTAGACCTATATGATTCTATAATATATTGTTATATTATGTAATTAATATTCATCTAATAAGACATGATATCTATGTGTTAAAATTATGGGTCTCTATAATCTCACCCATATCAGAGATAAAAATATAGCGACTCAAAATAAATACAAGATCAAAAAAAATAAAAATTTTAAATAGGTTATAATAAACTAAACCAATCCAACCCATTTTCTTAAATATAAATATCATCCATTCATATGAGGATATAACTATATGGTAGATACAACACTAACTAAAAATAAAACAATTATAAACCAACTCAAGACAAGCCCAAACCATCTCTATGAAAACTTTGGTTTCTCACCACCACCCAACTCACCCCACATCAGCTTTAAGGAATAAGGTATATATCCAACGAAAAACCTAGAACCTGAAATTTGTATGCATGACATAAAAATCATAGTAGGTTACCAAAACCCATTGAAATTATTCAATATGTTTCACAATAAAATTCATCAATTCTAGTTTTAACATAAATCTATAAAGTAATAATTTCACATATAACATATGTAAAAAAATAATTCCATAATCATATTTAAAACATTTATCTTGTTTTAGTAAAATTTGAAAAATTATTTGAAAACATTTCAACCAGCCCAATCCATTTTAAAATAAAACTACCATTAACATTTCTCAAAAAACCCACTTGTTTTGTTTAAATTAAAACGGTCACTTTATAACCACTTACTAGTTGAAGACATATTTAAAACCAAAACACCCATTTTGAAATCCTCTTTAAAAGATCTCATGAGAGCCTTTTAATTCAAAATAGGTTTTCCAAACATCTTTAAAAACACATTCTTCAAAGGAAATGACCCAACACATGCATGGGTCAAGCATGATAAGAAGGGGTTATATATCACAAGGAATGAAACCAAATATAAACTAGGAAGTGTGCCATAACAATGGGATCATAGGAAATGATACAAAAATGATCTAGAGAAAAATTCTCTATATCAATAACTATTCAAACAATCAAGCGTGTCTTGGGATTTACCTTGGATCATTAATGTGTGGTGCATCTAACCATATAAGAGTATTTCAATCCATGAACTAGAAACTATCATGAAATAAAGTCCAAACAAAAAGTCATCTAACTATCCCACACAAGCCTAATTGTGATGACACCCCCTACTATCCTTTTTGGCTAGCATGAATAGAGGGGCACTAGCAGCGTGTGTACCAAATAGAAGAATATAGATATGTCTCTCACTAAGTATTCATGTTCCCATAATCGAAAAGGGTAAGTAAGGTAAAAGGACACACAATAAAATTCTAACACATGAGGCATGATAAAAGGATAACCCTCACATGATAACACCCAAAAAATGAATAAACCCAAGTATCACAAGCACCCATGGCATAACAATCACATTCCCACACATGGGGAGCAATAAGAATCTTATAGGGAGTAATAACCCACACCAGGGGTAAACAAGTCAAAGGGGTAATCAAGTGGTTTTTTTCACATCTAAATTTTAAAAACCAAAGTGTCAAATAATACTTTATCATAAAACATGGCTCCGGATTCCATTCCCTTTCACATTTCATAATACACTACTTTAGGAAATTTTAAAAAAAATGATGGACATCACACTCACAATTTTAAAACATTCCAAATACACCATTAAAACAAGGGTATTCTTATTTTAAATCCCAAATAAGTCTAAAGGAAATTCATTTACATCAATACACATAAAATAAAACATCAAGTCATTTTTACAAGGGTTAAATCATGTAAACATTTCAAATCACTATTTGAAATCCAAATAAGAACCCCTTTCAAAATAATTTTGAGGCCAACACAAAACATTAAAACAAAAATCTCTTTAAAAAATAGTTTTTTCCCATTGAAAACTAAAAATGAGTTTACAATCTAAAAAGTATATTTAAATCCATTTAAAAATCCACATAGATTTTCATAAAATATTAACACATGAAAGTATTCCATTTCCAGCATGAAAAAAATAAAATTTCTAAGAGAAAACCTTTATAAAAAGATCAAAACACCACAAAACGGTATTAAATCACTAATAAGATATCACATATATTAATAATTTCAATAAAAAGGAATTTAAAAATAAAAAGAACACATTTAATTCCAAAATTAAATAATTCTATTGAAACGCCTACTTGGAAGAAGTGAAAACCAAGATGAAATCTATCACCATCAATGGAGACCACACCAATGGGGATAGAGATAGAATTTACTTACCCTCAACACCAAAAACCTTAACATTAGTTCCACATGGAACCCTAGAATTTTTCAAAAGGGTTCTAGTGTTCATGTGGAAAACCAAATCCAAGAGAAAATCGAGAGGGAAGGGAAAAGAGAGAAATGTATGAAGAAATACCTCAAAACCTCTTGGAAATCACCAAATAGAGGTCAATAATCAAGAGAGGACGTGGTTGTAACTCCTCCTTAGGCTCCCAAGGGTTATATTAAGTAAATAATAGTGAATAGGGGTGAAACCCTCTTAATTCAATTAGGTAATTTTTGGAAATTCTCAAAATTTAAACACCTGTTCATGTTGCATAGTTTGGCCACATGGTTTTCCAAATAGTGCATTAACCATTTGCATCCCACTAACTAGACAAAAATCACCCTCACATTTTGGCCACATGGATTACTAAATCATTTACCAAACATTACCTAGGAAAAATATGCCACATGGTTTATGGGGATCTCCTCGCGGTTTGATAAACCATATAAAATTCAGGAAAATGGCTCTGTCACCAAGAAAGTCCTATATGTACGAGCACTGTATGGTTACTCTTAACCATATATGCTAATTGATATTCTACTAAAAAGCCTATAGAAACATGAAATTACATCCTAAAAACAATCAGAACTCAAAACTACACAAGATAAGAAAAAATAATACAAAAAGAACAACATAGTGATATAGGTGGGTGTCACAAACTCCCCATCGTGCCACATTCTACCCACATATAGTTTGGTCAAAGAAAAAGGAAAGATAATATACAAAGATTATATAAACAAAGGATCCACTCAACATTATTCAACCTCAAAACCAATAACCTAAATCCTTAAAATGATCAAAACAAACCAACCACAAGGTTTCAAAATGTCTCCAACAATAACTAAAATCGAGGCTTGACCACGAAGTCCTAAGCAGCACAGAAGACCTAACATGGTATCCCCACCATTTATAATTCCTATAAAAAGGTGGCACCAAATAAAAACTACTAAGAACAAATTCTTTGAATAACCCAAAAACCATAATAGAAACTCCCTTTTTCAACCTAAAAGAGCCCCCAAACCAAAGAAAAAACAACAACAGGCACCCCTAAAATAACAACACGAGCTCTCACATTGGGTCACGACACATACATATAACCTAGGGTCAAAATCTATATCACCCTCACTTAGTGAATATGAATTACTGTAACCAAACCTCGTCTAGTATACCAAACTCAATAGGTAGATCACACACCCTAGCCACATAATCTTTCACGCAAGTCCTTTTTTCATGTCCCAACAATGACCACCTCAAGGGGACAAAAAAATGTGGGTCTAATCCAATATATCCAAGAACGTTTTTCTCAAACAATGAGGCTCATCAAAATGGAAATAATAGCCAACCACAAGGGATAGGGGTTATCCTCAAGAAAATATAGTCCTTCCAGGAAATGGCATTCAATGCCATTCACAAAAACCATCTCCAAATAGACTATTTTCCCCCAAGATTTGGTTTATCCTTCTTGTGTTCCTTACTCACCAGATTATCCTTACACCCATTGTTCTTTCTTTGTACATTAGATAGAACTAACGCATCACCCAGTACAGGTTTCTCAGTATGGTCATCTTTCATTCATAGGGCCTTATTGGAAACCTCTTGAAAATATTTTGGCCATGATACAAGTATAATTGAACCAAAATTTAGACAAAGGATACATATGAAGAAACAAAATTTATTATCATCACTAATGACCATATTTAGATAAAATATGACCATTTTTAAGAACTGGTCCTTGTACTCCCTCACTGATTGATCACCCTAATGAAGTCCCACAAGATTAATTTATTTATCTGGTTTTATGTCCTCATTGAGGATCCACTAAAAAATTCCATCCTAAAGAGATCCTAAAAAAAATTGAAGATGGGAAATTTCTATCAAATGCCACCAAACTTGGTAAAAACCAACAATAAAGCTCTCAATAACTCTCACCTATTATTCTTAAAGTGGCCCAAGGGAATTGAAGCTCACATCAATCTCTTCTAATCACCTTAATTATTTTACTTACCCTTGATCACCACCAAATAAAGGTGCATGAAAATTTAAGAAGTCCAAAACATGGTCTCAGATTGAAGAAGGATTCATGTCCACCATGCCACTCGGAGTTTGGTTAGGCATTGGAACTAAAGAAACTCCTTCAACAACTCTAGGATATATAATTCAAAAAACAATACATAAACCACATCAGTTCATACCTAAAATCATAAACAAAATGATTCCTTCACAAACTAGGAATAAATCCATCAGAAATGGAACACATCATTCACACTAAGAAATGGAATTTTCTTCTTAAATCACCACATTATCCAAGTAAGTTTAAAGTCAACCTTCACTAAGTTTATTGCTTGAAAACCAAGTCAATGTGGTCTTTAAAAAACAGCCTTAGTGGAATATATGCTACCAAAAAAAGGCCTGCCATAAAACTCATTTCAAAATTCCACTTTTTAAAAAAACCAACCATCCAAATAATTCTCATACAACTCAATTTTCTTTTAAAAAAACTTCCAAAATTATTTTAGAACAAAATATTCCTTTCACCTTAATCTATAAAATTAATATTTGAAAATAAAAATTCCACAGAAATTCCTTCATTTTCAAAGACAAGGTTTTAAACCGAAGCACACACAAAGAATAAAAAAAATATTTAAACATTGTTCACTAGAACCACATCCCCAAAAGGTAATAAAACACACCTCAATCCACCAAAAATAAGTGAAAATATCATGAACCAACTCACTGGGTCCCTCCTAGATGGATATAAGATGAGTTTGACACTCCAATATCTTTTCTAATAGGCCAGGGGATGGAAAACATCACCAAGTAGGAATATAACGCACATTATAGTTCTTTTCCAGAGGTATAAGTAGATATAAATTCATATATAAATACTCATACAATGTATAAAGGTAAATACAAATGATACAATAATGTATGTATAACTTCTATCCCATATAAAAGTATGAAAATTTTATAGAAAGTAATAAAAGGTCCAAATAAAATCCCATATGAAAGTAAAAAAATGGTCCAATCTACTCAAAAGGAGGGGGTTTTCTATCAAATGAAACTTCTAGTCCAACAATGGTCAGTCTAGCCCACTATGCTCTGTCTTCTCCCAATCCTCCTAAGACTCCGTTGAAAGGCCTTTCATCTATATAAGACATATAATGTGTGGGCAGATCCCATATAGGGTTGATTATAAAAATACCTAGTAGGACACCCAGAATAATAAAACATAAGAATCAAGAGAGTGGTCAAATCTTTATAAGTTATGTCAATAGGATGTAAAACATAGCAATAAGTATATTAAAAACCTAGATATACTCATAATAGACTATAAGTATAAAAAATGACTCATCATTATTCTATCCATAGGTCTTTACTCTAGGATTAAAGGTAATTCTCATTTAAGAGAATCCATCAACAATCCATTCTATCACTAATGGAACTCATATGAGGGATCATGCTCATCGGGCCTCACCAAATAAGTACTCACTAGATATCTAAATATCTCAATGGACATATAGGTGATTGAACCTAAGACCACTAAGGGATTCCACAAACACATTCTGGAATAATATTCTATGTATGGGATCATACGGTTTCATAAGTCGGTCATGATAATTCCTCAAACCCCACCTAAGAAAGACGATACGATAGAGGATCCCACCCCAAGCCTCGCGAAGGTATTCATAAAAACTATATTTAAAACCAACTCATAAATGGGATGAAAATACTATACTGAGTACATAATGACACATTGTACCCTCATAGGGATGGATGAAGGGAACACACTCAACCGATACAAGTCCAAACTGAAGAGATGGAGGGCCTCAACTTACCCAGGAAAAAGTATACGGAATGTATTGGGGGGTACACGGTGTGTTATACCTTCCCCAAGTCTACCTATGTCTCACTATATCAGATAACTTATATTCTTACATTTACCAAAACATGTCCTATAGTGATACACCGTGTATAGAGGTCAAGTTGACACTCTAAGTTTTTTCCATCCATTCCTATGTACATACGGTCATGCATGTGTACTTTGGGTCATACCTGTGTACCTAGCCGGATCTGAGTACTGGGTCGTGCCCATGTACACTGGTAGTTCCTGTGTGTTTTTCTAGGTTCATGCCCATAAATGCTCTGATGTACATACCAATACACCATCACCAGTTCACACAGCATGTGATAGATGTCACATAGTGTATGATATTTCATTTCATGCGTAAACCCTATCTATCACAACCAAGTCCCACACAATGTGTGTTCTTCAGACTACACATTGGTTAATTTTGGGTTTTCTATAAATCGAGAACCTTCATGTGGTTTCACTCAATGAATTTATTGTCACCAATTTTTCCAATCATCATGCTCATAGATCCTGGATCTATAGTCAAACGTGTTCGAGAAATCGTCAGTGGCCAGAATTCGGCCTTTAATACACTCATGAATCCTCTCTCATTGTACCTCCAAGTCATGATTCCAAATCCCATGATTAGGGGCCACCAAATAAAAATTCAATCCACTTTCGTCACTAAGCATCACAATGTGTCATCAATATCCATCCTGAACCTGGGGGAACAATTTTTTGGGACAAAGAATGATTTCATAATGATCATTTATCGAGTACTCATTGAACTACAAGCCAAATCAAATAATGATGATGATCGCATAAATAATGGGTAGAGAGATAAATGAAACACAAAAAAGATAAATAAACCTTGGATAATGTTCATGTTGGACTTGATTTATTTTCATAGGAATGATAAATATAGGGTCTCCCCTATAAGGACTCGAATGGTTCCATACCAATGGTAGAATGGTAGTTTTTTATTTACTTAAACTCTACATGAGGAAGGTGATCCTCCCAACTATGGAATAATTCCATCATTCAAGATTGAAGCATGTACTCTAGAACCTGAATAGTTTGCTTAGTCTAGCCATCAGTCTGGGGGTGAAACATCATTCTCAATCACAAATGAGTCCCAAATTCCTCATGAAGTCCACTCCATAATCATGATATAAAGAAATAATTACATTATAAAATTATATCAAGGTAACTATATGAAGTTGAACTATATCCTTCACATAAAGGTGTCATAAGATCTCAACTAAACTCTATTCTTAGATAGCTAGGAAGTGGTTCGACTTGGTGAGTCAGTCTATGATCACACAAATGGAATCATTTCCTCTATAATATCAAGGAAGAACTATAAAAAATCCCATATTTATACCATCACACTTTCAATATAGATTCTAAATAGGTTGAGATGAACCTACTAGAATCTAGTGACCATCCTTCACTTACTAAAAAGTGAGGCATAAAAACTCTACTACACACTTATTTATCCCTTACCACTAGAACTGATGATGAATGACTGGATACATCTTCACCACAAGTAGATGTACCTCTAATGGGGATGTATTAAACTCCCTCAAAACCTCATCATGCAAAATTATTGGTCTCATTGTCTATCCTATGAAATGGATGAAGTGCTCCCAACCTTCATAAAATCCATCATGATAACATCTAATGGATATCTGAGTTTTAAATCTCTCATAGTTGATTCCCCTATGTTGATCCTTCCTAATATAATGTGTAAGTGGTGGGGTAAAAACTATTTAATATAGATACATCACACCATCTGCATCCACTATGGATAACTACAATGAGGATAACTTCTCTAATACCTCACTCAAGAATAGTGAACAATATATCATGTTGAGATCATATTCCACCAAGATCCATTTCCTAAAAGTATAGACTATCTTAGATTTATAATATTTAATGAACTCAAGCCATCATCTCTATCTCAAGTTAAGATATTTCTACAAGAATATTCACTTTAGACTCTTATGGTCATAATAGATGATAAACCACTCAACCATATGGTAGTTTTGGAACATATTTAGGGAGAATACTACCACTACCAACTCAAGATCATGGGTCACAGAGTTATTCTCTAATGCCCCAAACTTATCTCCCATGTAATAATAATATTGTAGGATGATATTTTATTTAATTTCTATTTTGGATGAACAGTACTTGTCAATAAACACAAGGCATTTTATTTAATTATACACCAAATTGTTTACATTACAATAGGATCAAAGGAAACCCATACTAACCAAAAATACCTACTAAAATCCCTATTAGTTCCACTAGTAGGACACCTAACACAACAACGATACCCAAAAAATAGTGAAGATCCTTTGGGTCAGTCAGAACAAAGAACATCACAGCTAGAACCATGACAGCTGTACTGAGCATCAGTGGTATAATGAGCAACATTTTTCACCATGTTGTATTGAATATGGAACACCATGATACATATTTATATAAGGCCTCAATTCGACCATTTCCCTTTAGGTGATCGTTGAGACTACAATGGCTATAAGACCTTATAGTCGTTGGGTATTTTGGTGGTTTAAATTAAATTGTTCATGTAAAATTATTTTTCCAAAATAATTAAAGTATGCATTGAAATTATAACATTTAATATATAAAATCTTTTATTATAAAATTTAAAAAGGATAATGTCACGACCCGACCCAATGGGGCTCGAGCCGCGACTCCCCAAGCCCGCCTCCAATAGGCCAGGGGCTGGCGACCAGCGCCGAGTAGGCTATCACACACATGGGAGACATTAGCCTAAGGTACCTGTACACACGCACCCACAAACACCTCCATGCAACAGTGTAGAGATATAGAAACTGAAAAGTAAATGCATGCATACAATCTATCCCAAACCAGAGTGCAACAGCAAAAGTACAAGGGCAAAACAGGGCCCACCAAAAGAAAACTACAAAGCGCGTCCAACCTGCTTTGAAGAAGGGAAACGCTGCCACAAACACCCGCCGAAAAGCTCCCTCGGCACAGCTCCGGTAAACACCCCGATCAACTCGCTCACTAAGCTCCTCTTGCTCCGAGTCCTCCTGGGACTCCGTCAAAAGGCATGTGGTCTGCACAAGACACAAACATGTGCGGGAAAAGCCCGTGCAGGGGTGAGTATAAACATACTCAGTAGGCACCCCAAAAACCCAAAACCCAAGGGAGAAACTGGAAGGCAACGGTCCGCTCAACCCAGCCAGAGGGAACCCAGACGAGAGAGAAACTCCATCTCGTGACCATCCTCGGCTAAACACAACTAGTCAGCTCAGCTCAGCTCAGGTGTATGGCCATACATACACCTTGAACAATCCAGATATACACATCTCACGCCACAAAGCCACAAGAGGTACCGACCTCATCACCAGCAACTGTCCACAACCAGGAGAGTACACCACGAACACTGTCATACCATATGACACTCATCCGAGAGATACACTCCATCGGGATACTCGCAAACATCACAGACGCTCACCCGAGAGACCACGCTCATCGGATAGCATCACTGAGGAAACATCGCTGAAACAACATAACCACCAAACTCTTCGGAGAGGGGATCGCCGCTAGGGTCCGCTAGGGGATACCAAGACCCACTCCGGTATACGTAGCTCACAGATAGGGGATCACTCCCAGGGTCCGCTGGGGGATACCATGACCCGATCTGGAATACGTAATTTTCACAGATAGGGGATCACACCCAGGATCCGCTGGGGGATACCACAACCCGATCTGGCGCTCGACAGAAGCTCAACACTCAGATAGAGGATCATCGTCCATATAAAGATGGTCACGAAGATACCGGAACCCTATCTGGTATAACTCGCGATGTAGGGGATCGAACCGACGATGTCGCAACCCTACCGAAACCACGCGCTGAGTAGGGGATCGCATAACCAACGATACCGCAACCCTACCGACACCAAGCGCTGAGTAGGGGATCGTATAACCAACGATACTGCAACCCTACTATAAACATCATGCTGAGTAGGGGATCGCAAACCCGACGATGCCACAACCCTACTGTGCACGACCCACCGCGTAGGGGATCATATTCCTGATGATGCCACAAACCCTACGGGGTTAACCTGCTAGATAGGGGATCGTCGCCCGTAAATAAGCGGTCACAGCGATACCAAGAACCCGATCTAGGGTAAAGATGCTAGAGGATCCACTCCGGACCCACCGGAGGGATACCACAACTCTAACAGTTTAAACATCTCATCGAGAGGATCACAAACCCATACGAAGGTTGTGATACCACACGAACCCTCGTAGGAACGAACCAAGGGAGAACCCTCAACCACTGCTGGTCCAAACGTAGCTAACCCGAGCGACTCGCCTCAAAGCCACACTGCGCACCTCCGAAGCCAAAACTGAGGCCACCATCGCGTTCCACGCGGAAAAACACGCAGGATAGGCTGTTTACTCGCCCGAAACGGAGCACCGGTGAAAACGACACTATTCACCGTAGCTAGCTCGTGCGGGGCCCACACAACGATCCCGAAACACATCGGGCGGATCACACCACGGCGATCCCCTCGGAAAAACAAGCGGAATCGACTACTCGCTCGTCCAAAACAGGCACCCGGTGAAAAAGGTACTATTCACCGAAGGCCGGCTCGGGTGGGGCCCACGCCTGGATTCCGAAACTCATCGAACGGATCACACCATTGCGATCCTCTCGGAAAAACACACAGGATCGACTATTCATCCGCCAAAATCGGACTCCTGGTGCAAAATCTGCGTTTCTCCGCAAACGCCAAAACCCGGCCTCATGGGGCCCGCACCCCGTTCTCAGTCCCAACACCCAGAAATCATCTCAAAAAGTCCTTCATACCATCAGGGTCTCAACGCCACTGACGGCACGTCAATCGGACGCTCTGGGTAGAAGTTACAACGGCCCGAAGTTGTAAAATAATAAAATAATATTATTTTATACAACGTTTCTAGCTCCTGAGCCACGATCCTGAACCTTTAAACCCTCAAAGTAAGTTCAAAAGGTCCGTCTCGACGCAAGGAGCGCGTCGCCGCAAACGGCTCGCAAATCGGAGTTACGGTTTGCGAGTTACGGGGGTTTAAAGAACCCCCGGAAAATCCTGGCCGGACCACCGCCGGCCTCGCCGGAAACCACCGCGCCGCCGCCGGATTCCGCCGCGCCGCCGCCGCCGCCGCCGGAAACCGCTGCGCAGCCGCCGCGCCGCCGCCCTGCCTCGCCGGATTCCGCCATGGCCGCCGCGGGTCTCGCCGGAAAACCGGTTTTTTCGCCGGAAAACTTCTGGGAGCCACCGGGAGCACCCCGGTGCTCCAAATTCAGATCCGAAACATGTTTCGGAAACCTCAGGACCCAAACTATACAAATATTATGAAAATTTGAAGGAAAACAACACAAAAACGGGATCCGGGATTGTAAAACTCAAACCGTCTACCTCGCGGGCGAAACGCCGACGTTCTGCCTCAGATCCGCGCTCCCGAGCTTCCGCTGCGTGCTCCTGGAACGTCCGCCGTCGAATTCTGAGCTCGTGGGCGCTCCGTTTTCTCGATTTGGCGGAGTGGCGGCGAAGAACGACGAAGAACGGCGAAGAACGATAAAAAGGGGGGGGGGGGGCGCTGATATTTATATCAGCCGCCCGCCGGCGCCAAACCAGCCTCGGACCCGACGCCCGATGCGAACAAAAGTAAGGTCACCCCTAGGATAAACGCGCCGTTCTGAACGCAACGGCGGTCTCAGATTTTCCATCCGAGACTCCGTTCAGAAGTTATTTGAGCCGACGCTCGCACACAAACTTGCCACTTATTTACGGAAACGCCCCTGGTGGCGTTTCTCACCGCAGGCCCGCGCCCGCAAAGTTTACACCCCGCCTAGGGTAAACGGCACGTTCCGGACGCAACCGTGCCCTCAGATTCCCGTTCTGAGCTACCGTTTAGGAGATAGCACACCCCCGCCACGTGCATAGTATAAAAAAACTTAATATTTTGATAAAATTAATTCCGGGCACACCGGGCCTCGGAATCGCACGCCGTCTTCGCGCCTAGCTCTGGAATTATTCGTAGAAATATTCAAAAGTCTGACAAGGCCAAAAACCCGAGTCGATACATCCTCCCCCCCTTAGAACTTTTCGTCCTCGAAAAGCCCTAAGCACAAGGAAAGCGACTGGATTCTCAACTGGGTCTCACACACCAGTGAGCTCACCAACAAACACCCACACAGGGTCTTACCAACGCCCTGAACAAAACTCGAGCAAGCAACAAAAGGAAAGAGTACCTCTAAACAGTGTCTGACAAACTACTACAGTAAGTAGAAAGGACACAAGGCGTACCTCTATCCATCCGCGGTGCCTCTGGGTCAACAGCCTCCAGGGCATGCAGCTGTCCTCGCCCTCGACCACCAGCTCCCTGAGCTAGGCGTGGACCACCTGAGGGTGGGGGTGGTGGCAACTGGTACTGTCTACCACCGCCTCCCGCTGCACCAGCTCCGACGCCACGTCCGACGCCCTGCGGACCTCCTTGCTCAAGACGCGGCCTCTACCAAGGCGGTCCATCGACCGGCTCCCTCTCAGCAGCACGTCGGGTCGGACAATCTCTAGCAAGATGTCCCCGACCATTGCAAGCGTAACACCGCCTCTCCTACGGCTGACCAAAACTGGCATGCGATCCCTGTGAGCCCTGAGGCTCAGATCCTCCATCCTGGGGTCGCCTCCTGAAACGTCAGTCACGTCCAGACCCCTGAGTCTGTCGTCGGCTACCAGATGCCGATCCGACCGACGAAGTCTCCGCTCTCGAGTGCCCAGCACTAACAGGAGAGATATGCTCGTCCAGAAAGCTCTCCACCACTAGCGCTTGCTCCAGCACTCCATCATAGGTGGGCAGGCACAAGGAAACCACACCTGCTCAGATTTCCCTGCGTAAGCCCTGCTCGAAGGTCCGAGCCCTAAAGAATGGGTCTCGAAACATATCCAGGGAGTAGCGCGACAGGTCTGTAAGCCTCACTGAGTACTCCGACACAGTCATGCTCTCCTGTCAAAGCTGCAGAAGCTCCTGGATCCGCACTGACCTCAGCGTCACCGGATAGAACTCCTCCCTGAAGAGCCGCTCAAACTCTGCCCACGTGAGCGTCTCCTCGTCATGGGACTGCATCACCAAACTCCACCATCGCCCGGCCGAACCATGCAGAAGGCTCGCCGCTAGGACCACCATCTGATCAGGAGGTGTCCTTACTAGGCGGAAAACTCGAGTAACTGCCTCGAGCCAGTCATCAGCTGCCTGGGGGTCTGGATCACCCCGAAACCTCAGAGGTCGCTGCCTCTGGAACTCGTGCAGCGCACTCAACCTGCGTGCAACCTCGTCCTGCACCGCCGACACAACCAGCTGCTCGACAGGTGGTGGCTCAACTGGCAGACCACCTGGAGGTGCAACCTCAGAACCTGCGCCCTGCTCCACGGCCACTACACGGGGCGGTCATCAGCACAATCCTGCTGCGGAACCCTCGCTGGCTGTCGTCGTGGAGGCATCCTGAAATACATTCAAGACACACCACAGTCAAAGAGTATATCTGGAGAGCTGACTCAAGAAGGACAAGGAAAAGCCAAAAACCCAGTCCTATATGATGCATGTACCATGATGTCCCCGCGACCAGTGTACGAATGTCCCGAGTCGAAAGGCAGGTTATCAGAGTCCTAGTGTATGGATACGTCGGCCGCCGCACCAACACTGGAGTCCCTGGCCTGAAAGCCAAACTCGAAACACCCTAACACTGCCGCTATGCAACCCAAACCAAACTCACAGCTAGACCAGCTACGCTCTGAGATCCCAAAGGTGGAACCTCCTCTGATACCACTCTGTCACGACCCGACCCAACGGGGCTCGAGCCGCGACTCCCCAAGCCCGCCTCAAATAGGCCAGGGGCTGGCGACCAGCGCCGAGTAGGCTATCACACACATGGGAGACATTAGCCTAAGGTACCTGTACACACGCACCCACAAACACCTCGATGCAACAGTGCAGAGATATAGAAACTGAAAAGTAAATGCATGCATACAATCTATCCCAAACCAGAGTGCAACAGCAAAAGTACAAGGGCAAAACAGGGCCCACCAAAAGAAAACTACAAAGCGCGTCCAACCTGCTTTGAAGAAGGGAAACGCTGCCACAAACACCCGCCGAAAAGCTCCCTCGGCACAGCTCCGGTAAACACCCCGATCAACTCGCTCACTAAGCTCCGCTTGCTCCGGGTCCTCCTGGGACTCCGTCAAAAGGCATGTGGTCTGCACAAGACACAAACATGTGCGGGAAAAGCCCGTGCAGGGGTGAGTATAAACATACTCAGTAGGCACCCCAAAAACCCAAAACCCAAGGGAGAAACTGGAAGGCAACGGTCCGCTCAACCCAGCCAGAGGGAACCCAGACGAGAGAGAAACTCCATCTCGTGACCATCCTCGGCTAAACACAACTAGTCAGCTCAGCTCAGCTCAGGTGTATGGCCATACATACACCTTGAACAATCCAGATATACACATCTCACGCCACAAAGCCACAAGAGGTACCGACCTCATCACCAGCAACTGTCCACAACCAGGAGAGTACACCACGAACACTGTCATACCATATGACACTCATCCGAGAGATACACTCCATCGGGATACTCGCAAACATCACAGACGCTCACCCGAGAGACCACGCTCATCGGATAGCATCACTGAGGAAACATCGCTGAAACAACATAACCACCAAACTCTTCGGAGAGGGGATCGCCGCTAGGGTCCGCTAGGGGATACCAAGACCCACTCCGGTATACGTAGCTCACAGATAGGGGATCACTCCCAGGGTCCGCTGGGGGATACCATGACCCGATCTGGAATACGTAATTTTCACAGATAGGGGATCACACCCAGGATCCGCTGGGGGATACCACAACCCGATCTGGCGCTCGACAGAAGCTCAACACTCAGATAGAGGATCATCGTCCATATAAAGATGGTCACGAAGATACCGGAACCCTATCTGGTATAACTCGCGATGTAGGGGATCGAACCGATGATGTCGCAACCCTACCGAAACCACGCGCTGAGTAGGGGATCGCATAACCAACGATACCGCAACCCTACCGACACCAAGCGCTGAGTAGGGGATCGTATAACCAACGATACTGCAACCCTACTATAAACATCATGCTGAGTAGGGGATCGCAAACCCGACGATGCCACAACCCTACTGTGCACGACCCACCGCATAGGGGATCATATTCCTGATGATGCCACAAACCCTACGGGGTTAACCTGCTAGATAGGGGATCGTCGCCCGTAAATAAGCGGTCACAGCGATACCAAGAACCCGATCTAGGGTAAAGATGCTAGAGGATCCACTCCGGACCCACCGGAGGGATACCACAACTCTAACAGTTTAAACATCTCATCGAGAGGATCACAAACCCATACGAAGGTTGTGATACCACACGAACCCTCGTAGGAACGAACCAAGGGAGAACCCTCAACCACTGCTGGTCCAAACGTAGCTAACCCGAGCGACTCGCCTCAAAGCCACACTGCGCACCTCCGAAGCCAAAACCGAGGCCACCATCGCGTTCCACGCGGAAAAACACGCAGGATAGGCTGTTTACTCGCCCGAAACGGAGCACCGGTGAAAACGACACTATTCACCGTAGCTAGCTCGTGCGGGGCCCACACAACGATCCCGAAACCCATCGGGCGGATCACACCACGGCGATCCCCTCGGAAAAACAAGCGGAATCGACTACTCGCTCGTCCAAAACAGGCACCCGGTGAAAAAGGTACTATTCACCGAAGGCCGGCTCGGGTGGGGCCCACGCCTGGATTCCGAAACTCATCGAACGGATCACACCATTGCGATCCTCTCGGAAAAACACACAGGATCGACTATTCATCCGCCAAAATCGGACTCCTGGTGCAAAAGCTGCGTTTCTCCGCAAACGCCAAAACCCGGCCTCATGGGGCCCGCACCTCGTTCTCAGTCCCAACACCCAGAAATCATCTCAAAAAGTCCGTCATACCATCAGGGTCTCAACGCCACTGACGGCACGTCAATCGGACGCTCTGGGTAGAAGTTACAACGGCCCGAAGTTGTAAAATAATAAAATAATATTATTTTATACGACGTTTCTAGCTCCTGAGCCACGATCCTGAACATTTAAATCCTCAAAGTAAGTTCAAAAGGTCCGTCTCGACGCAAGGAGCGCGTCGCCGCAAACGGCTCGCAAATCGGAGTTACGGTTTGCGAGTTACGGGGGTTTAAAGAACCCCCGGAAAATCCTGGCCGGACTACCGCCGGCCTCGCCGGAAACCACCGCGCCGCCGCCGGATTCCGCCGCGCCGCCGCCGCCGCCGCCGGAAACCGCTGCGCAGCCACCGCGCCGCTGCCCTGCCTCGCCGGATTCCGCCATGGCCGCCGCGGGTCTCGCCGGAAAACCGGTTTTTTCGCCGGAAAACTTCTGGGAGCCACCGGGAGCACCCCGGTGCTCCAAATTCAGATCCGAAACATGTTTCGGAAACCTCAGGACCCAAACTATACAAATATTATGAAAATTTGAAGGAAAACAACACAAAAACGGGATCCGGGATTGTAAAACTCAAACCGTCTACCTCGCGGGCGAAACGCCGACGTTCTGCCTCAGATCCGCGCTCCCGAGCTTCCGCTGCGTGCTCCTGGAACGTCCGCCGTCGAATTCTGAGCTCGTGGGCGCTCCGTTTTCTCGATTTGGCGGAGTGGCGGCGAAGAACGAAGAAGAACGGCGAAGAACGATAAAAAGGGGGGGGCGCTGATATTTATATCAGCCGCCCGCCGGCGCCAAACCAGCCTCGGACCCGACGCCCGATGCGAACAAAAGTAAGGTCACCCCTAGGGTAAACGCGCCGTTATGAACGCAACGGCGGTCTCAGATTTTCCATCCGAGACTCCGTTCAGAAGTTATTTGAGCCGACGCTCGCACACAAACTTGCCACTTATTTACGGAAACGCCCCTGGTGGCGTTTCTCACCGCAGGCCCGCGCCCGCAAAGTTTACACCCCGCCTAGGGTAAACGGCACGTTCCGGACGCAACCGTGCCCTCAGATTCCCGTTCTGAGCTACCGTTTAGGAGATAGCACACCCCCGCCACGTGCATAGTATAAAAAAACTTAATATTTTGATAAAATTAATTCCGGGCACACCGGGCCTCGGAATCGCACGCCGTCTTCGCGCCTAGCTCTGGAATTATTCGTAGAAATATTCCAAAGTCTGACAAGGCCAAAAACCCGAGTCGCTACAGATAATGACATAATTTTTTAGCTACACTTAGTATGATTTCAAAATTAAGTATGTATTTCAAATGCTTTTCAAATATTTCAAATGTCTTTAAAAGATTTTGTAAATTTTTTCATTCTTGATGTTTAAAGGTTTTAACTAAAAATATTTTTTTGATTTACGTAATAATATAATATTTTCTTAATGACGTCTTAAACCTTGATTTATCACTTTATGTTTTTAAGACTTTATCATTTATAAATCTAAGGAAAATATTAAAGTTATAGTAGGGAATTCATATTTTGAAGATACCTATATATATTTAATAAAAAAATAAATATTTACTTAACTAAAATAGAGGTGGTTACCCCACCTAACTGAGGGATACCCTTGTGGAAACCCTCAAAGCCTTGATGGGATTCTCACACAACCCCATGGAAATGGCCAAGGGGTGGTTTGCACACTGGGTGCATGCTAAGTTGCACACACGAGAAGCATATCTTTCCCCCAATGTGCACGGGTGCATGTGTGAGGACGAGAGTGCACCACCGTGTGGAGCGGCACATTGGTATGGGTGGTCGTAGAAGTGCACCCGTAGAATAACCTGGTATGGGGCAGTACTGGGAGGGGAGGGGGAGTAATCAGAGTGACGGCTCAGATTCCTAGGCATATAAAGGGGCTACATAAGCCCCTACGTTTTCATGTGAGATAGAGAAAATTGGTCAGGAGAAGATCTGGGCCATTCGATTACGCTGTGTGCGATCTGAGCTTCCCAATCAATTCGGCTATCAAACCCCCACGGTCGTGATTATCAACCGCGTTTTTTGTGTGCAATCCTATCTCGATGGATCTAATCATGACCATTACTTCTTTTTAAATCACTGTATTTTACCGCAGCTGTTGGATCAAGTCAAGATCTAATCTGGACCATCCATCTAATTTTCAAAACTGCGGACTCACATCCACCACATGATCTTTCATTGTTTAATCTCCATCATCTGTTTATTTTCCAATTTTTCATCCCCGTCACCTTCTTCTTCTTCCTCCACATGTGTTGCACCAGTGGGTATTTCCACATTCTTCATTTGTTTTTCTCTACCTGTGACTCCAGTGGTCGCTCCCTTACTCTCATTTTCCACAAAGACTCACCCTCGGTCATTTTATAAACCAAGTGGGTCAGGGTTTCCATGCAAGTGGATTTAAATTATTTTATAAAATTTGTATAATATAGTTTATATATACATCTCATTTCACTTCCATTCTCTTGGTTCTTCCCCTTCTCAAGCCTCCTTCGAGCCTTCCCTGAGCCTCTCCTCCTCCTCAAACCAGGTAAGGGTTATATGTTGCCTTGTTTTGATTTGGTTTGGGTTTATATATATATATACATAGATGTATACATTTGTATATATATATATATGGTTGAGCATAAGACCTCATGATTCCTTCTAATGTGGTGATTCCTTAATACTAAATTAATTTGTTAATTCATTTTATACAAGGGATGTGTGATTTTTTGAAATTCTATATAAATTGAAATAAATACATGAGTATATATATGTGTGTGTGTGTGTGTACATATTTCATAAATAAAACATTCTATATTTAGTATCACTTTTTTCAATTTATTCACCCTTGATTAACTAATGTCCCTAATGAGTTTAAAATATGAATGTTTCATTAAAAATTTGATTTAAGATCCTTTATATATAATTTATATAATCATATATATATATATATATATATTCATACAGGTTTAGTTAAACCACTGTTTGATTTTAAGTCTCCTAAAATACTTAGTTTCAATGTTTAAGTAGTTTTGTAAAATGTAAAGAAATTTTTTTTATACAAAACACTTATATATGTATATACGGCTATATTTATATGAATCTTTGGGTTTCAATAATAAACTAATTATGTTTTCATAAAAACTGTTTTTTTTGTGATTTAATTAGATTTGTATCACCCTAGCGCATGCCCTCCTAATATTTTTAGAATAATTAAATAATATATTTATTTTTCTAAAGCACTTGAATATTCCACAACAAATGTTTTCAATCCTTAAGTAATGTTTTGTTAAATAGGTCCATTTATAATCATATGTTTTAAATATGAATGAAAATTATACTAATTTTAGAATTGTGCATTATAAAATATAAAATGTTTACATTCATAATAAGGATTTTGGGGATTGTCATTTTATTTGATAAACTAGTGTTTAATGTGCTTTAGTTATTGACACATGTTTTTTACACCATACCTTTCATTTATTGTCATGCATTGATAGTATTTTTATTAACACTTATATGCATGATTTACTTTGTATATGTAAATGCTTATAAAATGGCCTTTTATGGAATTAATAATTTAAATTATTCAAAGTGGTATAGGACACTTTGAATAATATTAAATTAGAAATTAAATTATTCAAGGTGGTTTGGGACACTTTGAATAATGTGAAACAAGAAACCAAGTAATATGTGAAACTTATAATGATAAGTGATAAGTAATTTAATAAATTGAAGTAGTATGAGAACTTTGATTTATAGAAATAAGGAAAGCATTGGACTTATGTATTGTTGGGTGGGGCCCGTTATATCCCCTCGATGCATCGGTAGGTCTCAGGAGACAAACTACAGTCTTGGCATAAGGCCTTGAAAAATTTATGAATTATGGATTTTGGTCAAGGCCTTAATCATCAGACGTCTTGGATGAGGTATTGGCGTAGTCCCGCATTATGCACTTTCCTCATTATGACTATGTAATTTAATTTTTATTCAAAGGTACCTCGTTGGGCATTCACTCCTCGATTGGTAATTGGGTCTGTTGGAAGCCTCCTGCCCGGGGCCTCAAATTGAATATAGATGGTTCGTGTGATAATGGTGTCATGCGAGGAGGTGGAATTGTACGTGATATCCATGGCTCTGTCTTCATAGATTTCTCTATCCAGCTAGGACAGGGCTCATCGCTAGTTGCGGAGGAGAAGTCTATGCTGGCGGTTCTTAATGCTTGTAGACAGAAGAGATTGGAACTCATGGAAGTGGAAACAGACTCAAAGTTGGTTTATAACGCGATTCAGGGGATGGGTGTCACGCCGTGGTCCATTGAATACATCATTCGTAAATTTCGTCGGTGCTTGGGTAATAACATCAAAGTGTCTCATACGTGGTGTGAGTGGAATGGGGCTACCGATTACCTGGCCTCCTTTGATAATCCAGGCTTCGAGAGCATGGTTTTCCATAATCTTGAGACTTTGAAGCCAATCGGGATTAATATCATTAAAGGGGATGCTCTTTGAATTCACTATTTTAGACCCCGTATTTGTGCTCTTCTTTATTTTTTTTTCTCTTTCTTGGGTCATGAGTGTACTTCTTTCTTTTTTTGAATAAAATTTACAATGATGATGATGAATATGTAATTTAATTAACTTGAAGAATATTCGAAGAGTAGAATATTCTTGCTAAAACATCTTTATGTTATGAGAATCAGATAATGTAAAATCTTATGGATTATTAATTATTCATCACACATAGAATTATCAGCCAGTGTATGTTTCGCAATATATTGATGAAATTAAAGTTATTATTTTTAAGTGCAACTTTGATCATGCATTACTCTTAGTTTTAAATTTTGTACTTACATATTCACATGTCATACTCATCAAAGTTATAATGACTTTTACTTATTATTTTTTACACCCTATGATCTGTATGAGAATGCTTATAATTGCAACATGTTTCCTTCTAGCTCTGTTAGTAATCCTTGAAATGGGATCTTTTAATTCATAAAACAATTGTTATGTTATGATATGTGTGTTACAACATTCCTTAAGGAATTTTTTTATGAATAATTTTAAAGGAATGTTTTCAAAAGATTTTAATTGGTTTATTATATTATGTTAAAACCCCTTACTGGGCATTCATATGCTCACCCTACATTTTCAACCTATTTTATTGTATAGGTTTGGTAGATTTGAGTCCCACTATTTGGTGACTTCTTAATAGAGAATTTTTGTTCAATTTTAGAGGAATTGTAATAATTTTATCTGATTCTCTAGGACCTAAACCAAAATTATCCTCTTGAATAGAACATGTGTGTGTGATTTCAGGTCTTCTTTTAAAATAAATTTACACACCATTTTTTATTCCTGCTCTGAACCGGCTCTGGGGCAGTCCATGGGTCAGAGAATGATAGTTGGTATCATATGATTGGTTTAGAAAACCCTGGAAAATTAGAACAATACTAAAAACTTGTTTATGTATCACTAAGTAGAGTTTATCTTAAAAATTTTAGATGGAAGAGGAACCAAGTCTTTTGTCTCTCCCCACCGAGTTACTTGAACATATAATTGTCCAGTCATGTTCAGAGACATACCTTCCATTTGTGAACCTGCATCTAACCTATAAATGCCTTTATCAAGTTTTTAACAACCCAAATATCCTTCGAATTTACCAAGGCACGAGTCACATTTACTACCTCATATCACAATCACAACTTGATTTTTATGCACACATATGAAGTTACTACGAAGGCCTCTTCTTCTGCTTCACTCTATCCGAGGTTTATCTAGCTCTGGAGAAGTTTCGGGAAGCTGTAGAGGTGGGTGAACCACGTGCGGCCTATATGTTCAAAGTATTGAGTTTAAGAAGGTATGGGAGGATTTAAAACATCAAGTTTTTAGAAAACCAAGACATATTATTGGTCTACCGGAACCATGTTCATTCTGATATCTCTGAACTCTACACATCTCGTGCCACCCTTTCGAGGACCTACTGTTTCCCACATGATTTTGACTCAAGCTATGAGATGTGTATCTGGGAGAATGAAATTGCAGAGTTTAAGAACGTTTTGGGAATCAATCTTACTAGAAGAACCTACCAAGAAAGTCTATAATGATGGTGGACCTGGTAAAGGAGGATGTTAGGAAATCCATACAAGTGTTGTGAGAGTGAGTGGGTAGTTATGTAACACCTTATGTTTATGAACTTTGTATAAGTGTATAATATTATATGTTTTGATGTTTTGAAATGATTTTTAAAATAAAGACTCTATTTTGATATAGTCATACATTTCTGAATAAAACATATCTCTTGAAATTATTAGATATAAGACATGAGTTCACCAACCAACATCTTATCTCTCCATATCGAGTTAC
The DNA here is from genome assembly GCA_963277665.1 of Viscum album. Taxonomy (NCBI): domain Eukaryota; kingdom Viridiplantae; phylum Streptophyta; class Magnoliopsida; order Santalales; family Viscaceae; genus Viscum; species Viscum album. The sequence goes on from OY728166.1 coordinate 489,171,831, forward strand.
TAGAATGCATAATTGTTGAGGCATGTTTAGAATACTATGAACCTTTTTCAAACCTACGCCTAAATTGAAAACGATTTTATAATGTATCCCTTAGTTAAAATATTCTATGTTACTATAACAGGGAAAGCTACATCTACCACATATTGCAAATACTCAATTTGTAGAATTTAGGTAAAGGGGAAAGTACTATGAGGGACTTTTCAAATGTTTCAACCTATTTGAGAACTATCAAGATTTGATGAAATTTCAAGAAGCGGTGTTGGAGGGTGACCACCGAGCGGATTATATGAACCAAATCATTAGTTTTTCTATGTATTGGATTCTTCATGACATCCAAATTTGCAAGCATGATATTGTTTGAGGCATTTATAGAGATCCAGTCCACTTTCAGATCTCTGATCTCCACAATGCAAATACCTTCCTCTGGAAATCCGAATGCTTTATGCATAGGGATGATCCTAGCTTCTCTTGGTGCTCTCAATGTAATTGGTTCAAAGAAGTCGTGGGACTAGAAACCAATCTAGGGATCCACTTGGGAGTATTCAGAAGATTAACCTCATTGGATAACTTTGTGAGGGGCTTTGGGATGTGATGTGAGTCTGGTTTTTCTAGTGTGTTGTGTATGAGCATTTTATAATTTCGAGGATGAAATTATTTGATGGGGGGGATAATGTAATGCCCCAAACTTATCTTCCATGTAATAACAATATTGTTGGATGATATTTTATTTCATTTCCATTTTTGGAAAAATAGTACTAGTAAATAAACACAAGGCATTTTATTTAATTAAACACCGAAGTCTTTACATTATAACAAGATAAAAGGAAAAAAATACTGACCAAAAATACCTACTAAAAGCCCTATTAGTTCCTTTGGGAGGCCACCTAACACAATAATGAGACCCAGCAAATAGTGAATATCTTTTGGGTTAGTCAGAACAAAGAACATCACAGATAGAACCATGACATCTGTATTGAGCATCAGTGGTATAACGAGAACCATTTTTCACTAAGTTTTATTGAATATAGAACACCCTGACACATGTTTATATAAGGCCTCAATTCGACAGTTTCCCTTTAGGTGACTATTGAGTCTCCAATGGCTATAAGACCTTATAGCCGTTGGGTATTTTGGTGGTTTAAATTAAAATGTTCAAGTAAAATTAGTTTTCCAAAATAATTAAAGTATACATTTAAATTATAACATTAAATATATAAACTATTTTTTTATAAACTTTAAAAATGATAATGACTTAATGTTTTTTCTACACTTAGTATGATTTCAAAATTAAGTATGTATTTCAAATACTTTTCAAATATTTCAAATTTCTTGAAAATATTTTGTAAATGTTTTTATTCTTGATGTTTAAAGGTTTTAACTAAAACTATGTTTTTTATTTTTGTAATACTAAAAAAATATTGTTTTAATGATGTCTTAAACCTTGATTTATGACTTCATGTTTTTAAGACTTTAGCATAAATAAAATTAAGGAAAATATTAAAATTATAGTAGGGAATTTATATTTGGAAGATTCATATATATATTTAAAAAAAAATTAATATTTACTTATCTAAAATATTGGTGAGTACCCCACCTATCCAAGGTCCACCCTTGTGGAAGCCCTCAAATCCTTGATGGGCTTCTCACACAACCCCCTGGAAATGGCCCAAGGGAGGTGCACATACTGGTTACATGATAATTCATGCACATGGGAAGCATAGATTGACCTCAGTGTGCACAGGTGCATGTGAAAGGACCATAGCGCACCACCATGTGGAGAGGCATGACGGCATGGGTGGGCACAGGAGTGCACCCGCAGAAGAACCCGATACGGGGTGGTACCGGGAAGGGAGGGGGAGTAATCTGAGCAATGTATCAATGTTCTAGGCATATAAAGGAGATGTTTAAGCCCCTCTATTTTGATGTGGTATGGAAAAAATAATCTAGTTGTAGATATGGGTTGTTCGATCACATCGCATGTGATCTAAGCCACCCGATCAGTCCGTTTATCGAACCCCCGCAGCGGGAATTATCCACCACGTTTTTTGTTCTTCCTCCAATCCTGATAGATCTAATCACGTCCTTTCCTTCTTTTTAAATCGCAACATCTTACCATAGTCATCAGATCGAGTCATGATCTAATCTGAACCGTCCATCTCATTTTCAAATCCATGGACTCACATCCACCACTGGATCTTCCCTCGGTTAATCTCCATCGTCCATTTATTTTTCAGTTTTTCATCTTTGTCACCTTCTTCTTCTTCCTCTACATGCACTACACCAGTGGGCATTTCCAATTTCTTTATTTGTTTTTATCCACCCATGACTCTAGTGGACCCTCCCATGCTCTCATTTTCCACAAAGACTCGCCCTCGGTCATTTTTTAAACTGAGTGGGTCTCGATTTGCATGAAAGTGGCTTTAAATTATTTTACACAATTTGTATAATATAGTTTATATATATATATATATATATATATCTCATTGCACTTCCATTATATTGGTTCTTCCTCTTCTCAAGCCTCTTTCAAGCTGTCCCCGAGCCTCTCCAACTCCTCAAATCAGGTAAGGGTTCTATGTTGCCTTGTTTTGATTCAGTTTGGGTTTATATATATATATATATACATAGATGTATACACTTGTGTGTGTGTGTGTGTGTGTATGGTTGAGCATAAGACATGTCGATTCCTTCTAATATGGTGAGCCCTTAACACTATATGGAGTTCTTAATTCATTTTATATAAGGGATGTGTGATGTTTGATATTTAACATAAAATGAAATAAATACATGAGTATATATATATATTTATACATATTTCATAAACAAAAAATTCTATATTTAGTAGCATGTTTTTCAATTTATTCACCATTGATTAACAAATTCCCCTAATGGGTTTAAAATATGCAAGTGTCATTAGACATTTAATTTTAGATCCTTCATATATAATTTATATAGTCAATTATATATATATATATATATATAATTATATATTCATATAGGTTTAGTTAAACCACTATTATGTTTGATTTTAAGACTCCTAAAATACTAAGTTTCAAAGTTTAAGTAGTTTTGTAAAATTTAAAGAATTATATTTTTGTACAAAACTCTTATATATGTATATACAGCTATATGTATATGTATCTTTGGGTTTTAATCATAAACTAATTATGTTTTCATAAAGACCAATTTTTGGTGATTTAATAAGATTTTTATCACCCTAGTGTATACCCTCCTAATATTTTTGGAAGAATGAATTAATCTATTTATTTTTCTAAAGCACTGGAATCTGCCACAATAATTGTTTTCAGTCCTTAAGTTGTGTTTTGTTAAATAGGTCCATTTGTCAGCATGCATTTTAAATACGAATGAAAATTATCCTAATTTTAGAATTGTGCATTATGAAATATAAAATGTTTTCATTCATAATAAGGATTTTAGGGATTGTTATTTTATGTGATAAACTAGTGTTTAATGTGCTTTAGTTATTGACACATGTGTTTTCCACCATACTTGTCATTTATTGTCAGGAATTGATAGTATTATTATTAACACTTATATGCATTATTTACTTTGTATATGTAAATGCTAAAGAAATGGCCATTTATGGAATTAAGAATTTAAATTATTCAATGTGGTATGGGACACTTTGAATAATATGAAATGAGAAATTAAATTATTCAAGTTGGTATGGCACACTTTGAATAATGTGATATAAGAAACCAAGTAATATGTTCCACTTGGAATGATAAGTGATAAGTAATTTAATAAATCGAAGTAGTATGATAACTTTGATTTATTGAAATGAGGAATGCATTGGACTTATGTATTGTCAAGTGGGGCCCGCTATACCCCCTCAATGTATCGGTAGGTCTCATGAGACAAACTACGGTCTTGGCATAAGGAATTGAAAAATTTATGATTTATAGATTTAGGTTAAGGCCTTAATCATTAGATGTCTTGGCCAAGGCCTTGGAGTTGTCCCACATTATGAACTTTCCTCTTTATGACTATGTAATTTAATTAACCAGAAGAATATTAAACTAGTAGAATATTTTTGGTTAAAGACCTTATGTTATGAGAATCATATGAAGTAAAAGCTTATGGATTATTAATTATTTATCACATAGATAATTATCAGCCAGTGTGTATTTCACAATAGAAGGATGAAATTGAAGTTATTATTTTTAAGTGCAACTCTGATCATGTATTACTCTTAGTTTTAAATTTTATACTTACATATTCACATGTCATGCTCATTGAAGTTAGAATGACTTTTACTTATTATTATGTACACCCTATGATTTTTATGAGAATTCTTATAATTGCAACATGTTTCCTTGTAACTCTTTTAGTAATCCTTGAAATGTGCTCTTTTAATTATTAAACCTATTTTTATGTTATGATACATGTATTACAGTGTTCCTTAAGGAATGGTTTTATTAATAATTTTAAAGGAATGTTTTAAAAATGTTTTAATTAGTTTATTATATTATTTTAAAACCCTTTAATGGGCATTTGTATGCTCACACTACATTTTCAATCTGTTTTCTTTTACAAGTTTGGTAGATTTTAGTCTCTTTGTTTGGTGATTGCATAATGAAGACTTTTTGATTAGTTTTATGGGAATATTAATAATTGTATCTTATTATCCAGGACCTAAACCAAAATGAACCTCTTGAATGGAACATGTGTGTGATTTCAGCTCTTCTTTTAAAAACAATTATACACCATGTTTTATTTTAACTCCACACCGGCTCCAGGGTAGTCTGGGGGTCGAGGCATGATATTTGGTATCAGAGGATTGTTTTAGAAAATTAGAACAATACTAAAAACATTCTTATGTCTCACTAAGTATAGTTTCTTTTAAAGTTATCAGATGGTAGAAGAAACAAGTCTTTTGTCACTCCCCACCAAGTTACTAGAACATATAATTGTCCAGTCATGTTCAAGGACGTACCTTCCATTTTTGAAATTGCATCTAACCTGTAAACGCCTTTATCAATTGTCTAACAACCCAAATATCCTTCAACTTTATCAAGGACCGAGTCACTTTTACTAACTCATTTCACAATCACAACTTTATTTTTATGCACACAAAGAAAGTTACTACGAAGGCATCTTCTTATTCTTCACTTTATCTAAGGGTTATCTGGCCCTATAGAAGTTTCAAGAAGCTATAGAGGATGGTGACCCCCGCACAGCCTATATGTTCAAAGTATTGAGTTTCAGTAGGTATGGAAGGATTTAAAAAATCTGGTTTTTAGAAAACCAAGTCATCTGATTGGTCTATTGGAACCATGTTCATTCTGATATCTCCGAACTCTACACCTCTCATGCCACCCTTTAGAGGACCTACTATTTCCCACATGAGTTTGAATCGATCTGTGAGAAGTGTATCTAGACAAATGGAATTGTGGAGTTTAAGAATGTTTTGGGGATCAATATAACTAGAAGAAACTGCCAAGAAAGTCTCCAATGATGGTGGACCTAGTAAAGGAGAACGTTAGGAAATCTATACTAGTGTTGTGAGAGTGAGCAGGTAGTTATTTAACACCTTGGGTTTATGAACTTTGTATAACTGAATAATGTTATATGTTTTGATGTTTTAACATTCTATTTCAAATAAAGTCCTTATTTTGATATGGTTATGCCTTATTGAATAATACATATCACTTGAAATTCTCAGATTGAAGACATGAGTTCACCAACCAACATCTTATCTATCCATACTGGGTTACTAGAAAGCATAATTGTTGAAGAATGTTGAGAAGACTATGAACCTTTTGCAAACCTATGCATGACTTGCAAACAATTTTATAAAGTATCCCTTAGCTTGAATATTCTTTGTTCCTATAACGGGGAAAGATACATCTACCAGCGTGTTGCAACTACTCAATTTGTAGAATTTAGGAAAATGGGAAAGTATTACAAGGGACTTTTCTTATGTTTCACCCTATTTGAGAACTATCAAGATTTGATGAAATTTCCAAAAACTACGTTGGAGGGTGACCAACGAGTGAACTATATGAACCAAATCCTTGGGTTTTCTATGTATGGTATACTCAATGACATACAAATTTTCAGCCATGATATTGTTCGAAGGATTTATAGAGATCTCGTCCACTCTCAGATATCTAATCTCCACACCACAAATTCCTTCCTCTGGAAACCCGAATGCTTTATGAATAGGTTTGATCCTAGCTTATCTTAGTGCTCTTAGTTTATTTGGGTCAAATAAGTTGAGGTACTGGAAACCAATCTATGGATCCACTTGGGGGTATTTAAAATATTGACCTCGTTGGATGACTTTGTGAGGGGCTTTGGGAGGTGATGTGAGTCTGGTTTTTTTAGTGTGTTGTTTACGAGCATTTTAGAATTGTGAGGATGCAATTATTTGAAGATGGGGATAATGTAACACCACGAACTTATCTCCCATGTAATAACAATATTTTAGGATTATATTTTATTTAATTTCCATTTTGGACAAATAGTACTGGTAAATATACACAAGTCATTTTATTTAATTAAACACCGAAGTGTTTATGTTACAACAAGATCAAAGGAAAACCATACTAACCAAAAATACCCAATAAAAATCCTATCAGTTCCACTGGGAGGCCACCTAACACAACAATGAGATCCAACAAATATTGAAGATCCTTTGGGTCAGTCAGAACAAAGAACATCACGGCTAGAACCATGACATCCATACTGAGCATCAGTTGCATAACGATCACCATTTTTCACCAAGTTGTATTGAATATGGAACACCCTAATACATGTTTATATAAGGCCTCAATTCAATCATTTCACTTTAGGTGACTGTTGAGTCTCTAACAGCTATAAGACCTTATAGCCATTGGGTATTTTGGTGGTTTAAATTAAAATTTTCAAGTAAAATTTGTTTTCCAAAATAGTTAAAGAATGAATTGAAATTATAAAATTAAATATATATACTATTTATTTATAAACTTTAAAAAGGATAATGACTTGATGTTTTAGCTACACTTAGTATGATTTCAAAATTAAGTATGTATTTCAAATACTTTTCAAATATTTCAAATATCGTGAAAATATTTTGTAAATGTTTTCATTCTTGATGTTTAAAGGCTTAAACTAAAACATTGTTTTTAATTTATGTAATAATAATATAATATTTTATTAATGATGTCTTAAACCATGATTTATCAATTTATTTTTTTAAGACTTTAGCATTTATAAAACTAAGGAAAATATTAAAGTTATAGTAGGGAATTTATATTTTGAAGATACCTATATATTTTTAACAAAAAATAAATATTTACTTAGTTAAATATAGGTGAGTACCCCACCTAGCTAAGGGCCACCCTTGTGGCAGCCCTCAAAGCCTTGATGGGATTCTCACACAACCCCCTGGAAATGGCCTAAGGGCGGTGCGCACACTAGGTGTGTGCTAATTCGCGCGCAGGGGAAGCATATCTTTCCCTCGGTGCACACAGGTGCATGTGCGAGGACCAAAGTGTGCCATCGTGCGAAGAACTTAGTACAGGGAGGTACTAGGAGGGGTGGGGGAGTAACTGAGTGATGGCTTAGAGACCTGGGCTTATAAAGGTGCCTCAGAAGCCCCTCCATTTCGATGTGGGATGACAAAAATCAGTTGGGAGTGGATCTGGGTCATTTAATCACGCCATGCATGATCTGAGCTGCCTGATCAGTTTGGCTATCAAACCCCCACGGCTACAATTATCCACCACATTTTTTTGTGTGTCGTCCGATCCCGGTTGATCTAATTGCAACTGTTTCTTCTTTTTAAATCACCACGTCTTACCACAGCCGTCGAATCGAGTAACGTTCTAATCTGGACCATCCATATCGTTTTCTAATCCATAGACTCACCTCCACCACTAGATCTTCCCTCATTTAATCTCCACCGTCTGTTTATTTTCTAGTTTTTCTTCCAGGTTTCCTTCTTCTTCTTCTTCCAAATGAATTTCACCAGTGGGTATTTCCACTTTCTTCATTTGTTTTTCTCCACCTGTGATTCCAGTGGACCCTCCCTTGCTCTCATTTTCCACAAAGACTCACCCTTATCCATTTTATAAACTGAGTGGGTCTCAGTTTCCATGAAAGTGTATTTAAATTACTTTATATAGATTGTATAATATAGTTTATATATACATCTCATTTCACTCCAATTCTCTCAGTTCTTCCTCTTCCCAAGCCTCCTTCGAGCCTTCCCTGAGCCTCTCCTCCTCCTCAAAAAAAGTAAGGGTCCCATGTTGCCTTGTTTTGATTCGGTTTGGGATTTTATATGTATATACATAGATGTATACACTTGTATATATATATATGTATGGTTGATCATAAGACCTACTGATTCCTTCTAATATGGTGATTCTTTAATACTGAATAAAGTCTTTAATTCATTTTATACAAGAGATGTGTGATGTTTTGAGATTCTAGATAAATTGAAATAAATACATGATTATATATATATATATATATGAATGTATACATATTTCATAAACAGAACATTCTATATTAAGTAACACGTTTTGTAATTTATTCACCCTTGATTAACTAATGTCCCTAATGGGTTTAAAATATGCAAGTTTCATTAAACATTTGATTTAAGATCCTTTATACATACTTATATAATCATTTATATAGATATATATATATATCTATAAATATATATTCATATAGGTTTAGTTAAACAACTATTATGTTTGATTTTAAGACTCCTAAAATACTAAATTTCTAAGTTTAAGTAGTTTTGCAAAATGTAAAGAATTATATTTTTATACAAAATTATTATATATGTATATACAGCTATATGTATATGCATCTTTGGGTTTTAATCATAAACTAAATATGTTTTCATAAAAACTAATTTTTGGTGATTTAATAATATTTGTATCACCCTACCATTTTCTCTCCTAATATTTTTAGAAGAATGAAATAATCTAATTATTTTTCTAAATCACTTGAATCTACCGCAATAAAGGTTTTCAATCCTTAAGTTTTGTTTTGTTAAATAGGTCCATTTATCAGCATGTGTTTTAAATATGAATGAAAATTATCCTAATTTCTGAATTTTTCATTCTAAAATATAGAATGTTTGCATTCATAATAAGGATTTTAGGGATAGTCATTTTATGTGATAAACTAGTGTTTAATGTGCTTTAGTTATTGAAACATGTTTTGTCCACCATACTTATCATTTATTTTCATTCATTTATAGTATTGTTATTAACACTTATATGCATGATTTACTTTGTATATGTAAATGATAAAGAAATGTACTTTATGGAATTAAGAATTTAAATTATTCAAAGTGGTATGGGACACTTTGAATAATATTAAAAGAGAAATTAAATTATTCAAGGTGTCATGGGACACTTTGAATAATTTGAAATAAGAAACCAAGTAATATGTGACACTTGGAATGATAAGTGATAAGTAATTTAATAAATAGAAGTGGTATGAGCACTTTGATTTATAGAAATAAGGAATTCATTGGACTTCTGTTAAGTTAGGTGGGACCCGCTATAGCCCCTTGACGCATCGGTAGGTCTCATGAGACAAACTACGATCTTGGCACAAGGCCTTGAAAATTTTATGATTTATGGATTTTGGTCGAGGCCTTAATAATTATACGTCTTGGACGAGGGCTTGGCGCAATCCCACAGTATGCACTTTCCCCATTATGACTATGTAATTTAATTAACCAAAATAATATTTGTCATGTATAATATTATTGGTTAAATATATTATGTTTTGAGAATCAGATGAAGTAAAAGCTTATGGCTTACTAATTATTCATCACACAGGTAATTATCTTCCAGTGTATGTTTCACAATAGAAGGATGAAATTGAAGTTATTATTTTTAAGTGCAACTCTGATCATGAATTACTCATAGTTTTAAATTTTGTACTTACATATTCACATTTCATTCTCATTAAAGCTTTAATGACTTTTACTTATTATTATGTACACCATATGATCTGTATGAGAATTCTTATAATTGAAACATGTTTCCTTGTAACACTGTTAGTAATCCTTGAAATGTGATCTTTCAATTCATAGACCAATTTTTATGTTATGATATGTGTGTTACAACATTCCTTAAGGAAAGGTTTTATGAATAATTTTAAAGGAATGTTTTCAAAAGGTTTTAATTGGTTTATTATATTATTTAAAAACCCCTTACCGGGCATTCGTATGCTCACCCTACATTTTCAATCTATTTTCTTTTATAGGCTTGGTAAATTTGAGTCCCTTTATTTGGTGACTTCTTAATGAAGATTTTTTCTTCAATTTTAAAGGAATTGTAATAAATGTATCTGATTATCCAAGAGAAAAAACAAAACAATCCTCTTGAATGGAACATGTGTGTGTGATTTTAGCTCTTATTTTAAAAAAAATCACATGCCATGTTTTATTTCAGCTTCATACTGACTCCGGGGAAATCTGGGGGTCGAGGCGTGACATCTTCTCTTGTGGAATCATCTTCTGATACACATAGGTAATCACTAACTTCCTCTGTATCTGAACAAAACCAATTCAGATCCTTGAGCCATCGTAGAACACTATGTATGTGACACCCTCCCCTAGAAATCTCAAGATGGGAGTTCTCATCAACCTCTTCCTCAACTATTGAATTTTTTTCTGGTACCTCTCACCCCACATGAAATTATTCCCCTTCCAGGTAAAATAAATTGAGGGTGCCTATATCTAGTAGAAATTCATCATGAATCTTTAATTTCCAAAGTATGAAATAAAAACTAAGAAGGGGGAGTTGTTTCAGTTGTTCACTTTTTATAAGTTTCAAGACATTAAAATCATAACCCCTAAAACCAATTAAATTTAATTAAATTATCATCTTTTAGTAAATAATCATGCATAAAAAAGTAGGAAAGCAAGTAAATCATAAAATATTTACAAGGTTCGGCCTGAGTGTGAGAACCTATATCTTTTCCATATCCACTTGTGTGGGTTTATAGAAATTAAATTTTGTTAATAAGTGAATAGAACTTGTTCCAACTGCCATTAGAAATATTCCATCTCTAGATAGGAATGATTATTCTGACTCCCTTCAGTTTACAAAGTTTTCTTATAGAAAATTGAGCTAGAACAAAAGAATAAATACTTTATTCAAACTGATCCACAAATTCTATATCTAGAATATTTAGTCTGATGTGGCTGGGTCTAAATGTCTCAGTCTGATGAGTCTGGGTCTAATGGACTCATTATAATGAATTCATTTAGATGGACTCATTATGATGAACCCATTCTAAATATGAATTATTTAAAATCTTATCAAATAATTAATCTGATATTCCTTAGTCTGATAAACAAAAAATTTAGATATCTGACCTTCTAATATGGTCTTAGTCCATAAATTCAACTTTAAGATGAATTCAACAGTGCTCCTCCTTTTCTTCTCACCTAAAAATTTTCAAAGTATGAATGTATTATGCTTCTATTAATTGTAATCCCAAAAAGAAAATGGTGGGAAACTGAAAAACTTTTCCTACTTACATAAATTCAAAAACTTAGAGATCTACACATATTTAAATTTTATGATTGACTAGTTCAGATCTTCAAAAATATTATAGAATAATTTTGAGTATTATATATAATAAATATTCTTAAAATTATTAACTTTTCTTCATTATGATATAACTTACTCATGTCATTAATATGGAACTTCCTCATCTCATTACAATGGAACTTCCTCAGCTCATTACAATTAATGTTCCCTATATCATTATGATTTACTTTACACTTCAGAGTTAGTCTGATGGAATCCTCATAATTATGAAATTATCATTATGATAGAATTCTAATTACGATGGAAACTCCACTCTATAACTTTTAAATTCTTCAAAACTCTTCATATATAATTCATTCAAACTTCTAAAAACTTTTATGTATGGTAGTTATAGATCAGATGAATATTTTATCTTGATTCATTGAATTGATACATTCGTTATGATTCCCCAATTTATTCAAATTATTTTATCGTGATATTTTTCATGATTACGTGAAATTCAATATTGTAAAATCGTCATCTAACTTTAATAGGAAATTATTATGACTTCCCTTACATTCAGCATGTTCTTTCTTTCCAATCAAAACTTAATACAATTGGTGGCACCTATTATCACCCTTTTCTTCATAAATATTACATCACAATTGTTATTGATAACTTATAATATTTGATAATTACAAACCATCAAAGAATCATATAACTTAAGGCTATAAAGTTTAATAACTTTCTAACTCATGACATCATTGTCTTCATCTAACCTCTTCAGAAAAATTCTGACTTTCAAACTCAGTAAATTATTTCTAAAAAACACTATGTCGGATAGACCTAGAACTTAATGAAAATGGATCTTAGACTAATGATGTGTTGGATAAAAAAACATTAAATTTCTAATGACTTTTGTAACTGATGATGCTCAATCTGATACTCTTCATCTGATGTTGTTCAATCTGATCGTCTGCATTTAGAAAACAACCTTCTTAAAAAAATCTCCCCCTTTGTGTTTGGATTTAAACATTTAGAAAAGTTCACCTTTTTTCGAAAACATTCTTTCAAAAAATATTATTTTTCAAAAAATACAAATAGATTGTTAAAAAACATCACAAAGGTTCTTCAATATCCCCCTTTGTATTTTTTTACAAATTTTATTAACAACTTTAATAACTCATAGAAAATATTTAGAACTCAAATTTTGTAAACAACTCATGTTTTTTTACTTTTACCAAAATACATTCTTTCTCAAAAGAGAGTTTCCTAACACCAAAATAATGGATAAAGTTATTTTTTTGAATTAATTTCATCCCTCAGTGATAAAAAAAATTTATGTCCATGTAAAGATAAACTCCCCCTAACTTTTATCTTTTCTCACCTTTTTTCTCTCACTCTTCTTTTCCTCTCCCCCATTATCTAATAATAATGAATTTGGATTCATAAAATAATGATAACTAAAAAATTATTACAAATTTAAAGGTTATTATTTTATCTTCCCCTATTTTCAACATAATCCAAAGCATGGTGGGGGTATTCATGATGAGAAATAGGAAGTCATTTGAGGAGGATAAACATGAAGTTATAGCCTCAACTCAACAAATATTTCTTTTGGAATTTCCTTTATGAAGATATCAGTAATTTGATACTTTGTTGAGATATATTCTAGAAAAAAATCTATATTAGAAACTTTATATTTTATAAACTGAAACTTTATATCATTTTTTTATCTTGAATGTTGGATAGTATTTTTCAAAAGATCAATTTCACTCTGATTATCACAAAATATCTTCAATGTTTTAGAAACTGATAATTTCAAATCTTCCCGCTAAGCTTTTTTCCATAACATCTAAGTACAATACTTTGTAGCTAGAATATATTTTGATTATTATATGCTCAAATTTACTCATATTTTTTTCTTAATATGCAAACTTACACCACATTCACCCAAGAAAAATGTTCTTCCTGAGGTTGATTTTCTATCATTACAATCTCCATCCCAATCAGTATCAATATAACTATGAAACCATATCTCAAAATTTATTTTGTATAATAACCCGTGTGAAGTTTTTCCATTGACATGTCTCATAATTCTCTTTAATACTAACATATGTGATTCTTTCAGATTACTTTGATACATATCACACAAATTCACAACAAAAACAATATCTGGCCTTAAGGGTGTAAGGTAAAGTATACTTTCTATCAGCATCCAAAATTATTTATAATTAAAAAAAATCAGACTCATCTTTACTCAACTTCATCCCCACTATGATAGAAGTATAAACTTATTTGGATTATGCCATCCTAAAAAAATTAACAATTCCCTGGCATACTTTTCTTGAGATAATAAAATGTATTTCTCGTTTTGTTAAACTTATAAACCAAGAAATAATATTAATTCTCCCAACATTGACATCTCAAATTTATTTTTCATTAATTCAAAAAATGTTTTAGAAAAATATTCTCTATCCCTATAAAAAATTATATCATCCATATAAACAATTATAATTAGAGTTTTGGAGTTAACATCTTTCACATTATATTTTCTATCAACTTTTCCTTTAGAAAAAGTCAACATTATCAAAAAAAAATCAGGTTTATAATACCATGAATTTGGAACTTGTTTCATCACATACAAATCATTCTTCAATTTACAAACATTTTTTTCATCCTCATCAAGTAGAGACCTGCAAGTTCATTCAATGTAAATTTATTTTTCAATTTCACTATTGAGAAATTATGACTTTACATCCATCTAATATACTTTGTAATTTCAGTGAGCAGCCACTTCTAGAAACATTATAATAGTATCTAACCATGAAATGGGGGAAAATTTTCATCAAAATCCACACATTCCACCTGTACATAGAATTTATAAACAATCATTTCTTTGTTTCTTGAAACATCTCTATGTCCATTCAACTTGTTTCTATAAACCACTTTTTTTATAAAAAATTTACTTTTAAGACATGGAAAAGGTTTCCATGTCTCATTTTTTTAAATTTTATCCAACTCTTAATTCATATAATCCACCCATTATTTATATTTAATACATTTTGAAACTAATTCTGGTTCAACATTTGAGATGAGTGAAGTTTAATTTTCTAATCTCATATTTCTTCTTGTCTGAATTAGTGCTTTCTGATTACCACAAATATTTTCAGTCTCAACATGTATTTTTAAATTAGGATATTTCAGAGTTCATCTGCCTAATTCACTTTCCCCATCACATGATTTAGCTAAACCTTCATGTATATTACTTATATCACATCCATTTCCATTGGAAAATTTTATTTTTTATTCCTCAACTTTCTCAAAAAATGTTGTTAACGAAGAATTATTATCAATAACTATAACATAATATGATTCCAAAAACTTTTTTAAATATCTATTCCAACATTTATAACTTATTACATTGGGTTAATAACCTATAAAAGTTCATTCCTCGTCTTTCTCATCCAAATTACTAGATTTGGATTTTTTATTTTAAGTAAGCATGGACTTCAAAAAACATTGAATTACTTCAATGAAGATTTTTTATTATACAAAATTTCATAAGAGGTCATGTTGGATTTTGGTCTCAAAAGACATTTGTTCTAAATATATATAGCATTAATAATAGCTTATCCCTGGTAGAACTTTGAAATTTTGTATCCTGATAACATACTTCTTCTCATTTCCACTAAGATTATATTCTTTCTTTATACTAGTATTTTTTTGGAGTGTAGGGAGAAATATACTATTGTTTGAAACCATGTTTTATTAGATAATTTTTAAAAGTATTTCTTCTGAATTTGGTACCATTATCTATTCACAACTTCTTTATATAAACCCCCATTTATTTCTCAACTTATTCTTTGAAAACCCAAAACATTTCAACAGACTCTAACTTGGGTTACATAAACATGATGTTAGTTATCCAATTTAAATCATCAATAAAAGTGATAAAGTATAATATTATTTTGTTTATTGATGTCTCATTGGCCCAGATAAATTAGAATGAATAAGTTCAAGAGGGTTTCTAGACTGAATCGTAACATTCTTATGACTTTTATTAGACATCTTCCCTTTCTGACATGTAACACAAACATATTCCTCTCTTCTTTTCAATTTTGTAAAATTTCATACTACATAAAATTTAGAAATATTTTTCATGTTTTTATTCCTAAGGTGTCTAAGTCCTTATTTCCAAAACTTATTCTCATATTCATCACTTAGATAATATGAGTTGTTATATTCTCTAACTTGAAAAATATTTCCACTAGTTTTTTATCCTTTTGTGATAACTTTTCTATCTTTCACACTTCTTATAATACATGGATATTTTCTAAAAATAAGTTATTTTAAATAATCACAAAGTTTACTTACACTAAGTAAGTTATGTTTTGGCCCATCAATAAATAAAGTTTCCTTATATTTCAACTTTTTTGCTTCAATATCAACTATTCTGATTCCTCTTATGTTTAAAGAACTATTATTCCCAAAGGTAACTGCACCTCCATCATGATTTTTAACATATTTAAATATTTTCAAATAACCTTTCATGTGCGAATAACAACCACTATCAAGTATCAATGGTTTGATCCTCTTACCTTATTTCAAGGATGTCTCAATAAAAAAGGCTATTTCTTCAACTTTATTCTTTCCTACTTCCTTTTAAATTCTTGCATAAAAAACCTATCTTGGAAGAGTATTCATTCATTATTCATAAAAATGACTTGGTTGATAACATCTTTCACCAAATTATTTTATAAAATAAAATAGTTTTTTCATTGGAATGTTTCTAACAACTTGAGATTTCATTTTTTCAACTTTCTGTAAGTTATGAAATTTACTCATTCTACTTTCAATATTTCTTCCACTATGTTAAAACCTTATTTTGAGAAAAGATAAGTTATGCTATTAATTATAATCCCTATGCCCATATATTTCACTTAACCAACAATAACAATCAAATATTTATTTTCTATTGAAGTAATATCTTTCTCTATGGATAATTTTTTGAGTTTTATAGCTTCTTTATTCTCTAACATACTCTATATATGGACCATCTTTTCTAAAGAAAGAGTTTTCAAATTTTTTAGATGTGATATTTTTATCACATCCCTTACCAACCCATGCTTTTACATTACTTATATTATCACCTAAAATGTTATAAAATCAGACGAAACATTATTTTTGGAGGGTAAGGAATTCAACTAATTCTTGATCTGAGCTTTCCTAGAAACTTTAAAAGTCTCAGTTTTTACTTCTAAATATTTTTTAGATTTTTAATTAATCTTCCTCAATGTACTTTAGGACTCAATAATTTTAGATTCAAACTTATTTACTTATTCCTTATATTATTATTTCTTAATAAGTTCTTCATCCATCTTTCCCTATTTAGAAACTCTTAATTTTTAACTTAAGATCTCATGAATGTATTCTTCCTCTAGATTGATGAAATATTTTCTTCTTTCAGAAATTTTTCACAATATTTCTTCAATACTCTGATTTCTTTTTTGATTGTTTTATCTTTCTCAAGAAATAAAACAAATCCTATTTTGAGTTATACTCTCTATACGATTCTTCGTGACCTTCTTCACTGTCTGAGGAATATTTTGTTTTATCAAATTTTGTAAAGAAAGTTTTGAATTTTTCTGAACATTCATTTTCTAAGGAATTATTTTAAATTGAGTATGATTCAACTTTCTTACTCGAAATTCTTGTTTTTTTCTACTTTACTTCATATTTTGTTTTTTGGATGAATTTTATTCTTTAAAACTTTTTTCCCACTTCTTCCATTAAGGCGTTTCATCATAATCATCTCAATACTCACCAACTTTCTTCTTGGGTAAATTAATATCAATGTTTCTAATTCCACCGCACTCAAAAAAAAATTAAGAGGAAGTTTTACTATATACTTTCCTCTTCCTATTCTATAGTTCTAAGAGATAAGATACATGATTTTATAATTCAACTCATTATTCTTTTTATCTTCAGAATCAAAATGAATTATATCTTAAAAATATTTATTTTTCATTTTTCTCATATCTTCAAAATCCATTTCATCTTTAATCTTATTTTTGAACATTAGAGATTTCCTAATTTCATAAGAAACAAGAAATTTATGAAATTCTTTAAAAGATAAATCATATTTATCTTTTAAAGATGAAATTTTAGAATCAAACATGTCTAGAAAGTTTCTCATAAGTTTCTTCACTATTGTAGAATATTACAGAACTTATCCAAATCCTCTAATGTTGCAAACAATTTAATTTACCTTCCATCCAATGACCCAAAGTCCTTAAATTTTTTATTATATGATAAATTCCCATTTTAAGGGATGAAGGGGGTGTAAACCCAAGAAGACATCATGGACCTAAGATAATCACACTCGAAGGGTAGAAAGAGTAAAAACTGAATGACATGACTGAACTGCTCCTCCCCATCATTTGATCATGATGAGTTATCCACTATTGCAAGGCTACTCGGCTAGCAAGTGTCATGTGTCAAAGCATAGGCTCAATACCATGGCTAACGCCATACCCTCTCAAACAACCAAATATAAAAAACTCTACAAAGATGAACCGCCAACTATCAAACCTCCTCTAGAGTCTGTTTCGTGATGTCAAGTCCAGTATCCCAAAATTCCCACCTTCAAAAAACAAACCATCCAAACATACAACTACCACCATTCCAAATAAACCAATGGAAACCATGATATTCAACACAGCAAGAAACGTGCTTCCCCACCATACATCCATCACAAAATCGCCTAGTTTCCACCATCAAACCTATAATAGAGACCACAATAGTCCAACCAAGGTACCCCCTACCGGAGCACGGCACAATCAATAGATCTTGTCCCCTTCACCGCGGATCAGAAACACGGCCCCAGCGCTGGAAGACTAGATCACTATACACACTGCAGAAGAAGTATTGGACTCCATAGCCATGGAAGAAAAAGGTCACGGCCCCGAGAGGAAGACCAGATCATGATCCCACCACCACGGAAGGAAGTTCACGACCCCAACGCCTACATAGATCGACCCACACTGCAAAGATTCATGACCCCAAGCCACACTGGAGCACATCCCCAATGTCATAGAATAAGAGGATATCAACCCCAATGCACTAGATCGGAATCCCCTTCACTGTAGAGATGAGACCCTAACACACCAAATAAAGACCTCTTCACTGTAGATAATTGATCCATGGCCCTGACGCACTAGATCAGAAACCCCATCACCATAGAGGCAGGTCGTGACCCTGATGTCGCACCAGATCTAAACCCCGCATCGCGGAAGAGAGAAAGTATGACCCCAAAACCATGGAATACCTGAACACCCTCTCTGTAGAATACCGAACCCCGAGCCTCTAGAACGAGGCCACCCTTCACTATGGAAGAATCTTCCACACCACGAGAATATCGGTAAGACCAATGAGGAACCATTGTCTGAGGGAGAAAATGAAGAAGGTGGTGATGAAAGGGAACCCAAATCCATTGCGCCTTTTATAGTCTCATTTCTTATGCCTCCTCATTTACCTTGGTAAATTATTCATCAATATTTTTTCATCTCCCATTCTTATGTCTTTAAAATTACTATGCCATATTTTTAGGTTTTCTTCCTTCAATTTAGTATTTCCTTCAAAAATACTTTCCATCTTGTCCAATATACTCTTTAAAGTTTCCAGACCCATCACCTTCATATAAAAATTTTCTTATAAAGACATAAGGATATCATTTCTATCCTTTCCATGAACTTCTTTATTTCTCTTCTCAGCAAACATAATAGGATAATTTTTTAAATAGGTGGAAAACCAATTGTAACAGCATCAGTAACTTCCAAGATAAGAGTTAGGAGATGAGGAATCATCCTATTTTTTCATCCATAATATGTTTTTCCATTAAATATATTAATTCCTTTAATATTGATGGAATTAATATTATCCATTATAATGATTCAACAATGGAACATTTACCTTTGATACTAATTGAAGTTCCAAAGGATCGAATAAAAATTGAGAGGGGGGTTAAATCAATGGTTAACTTCTTATAAGTTTCAAGACTTTTAGAAAATTAACCCCCATAACCTAATGATGTTAATTAGCTTATCATCTTTTAGAAAATACTCATGCATGAAAAAGTAGGATATAAAGTAAAGCACACAATATTTATAAGATTTTTCATCAGTGTGATAACCTACATCCTTGTCATAGCCACTACC
Organism: Viscum album; assembly: GCA_963277665.1. Lineage (NCBI taxonomy): Eukaryota > Viridiplantae > Streptophyta > Magnoliopsida > Santalales > Viscaceae > Viscum > Viscum album. The sequence goes on from OY728166.1 coordinate 489,191,566, forward strand.
ATGGGTCTATGTAAATTCACTAATATGAAGAAGTGAATAAAACTTGTGCCAAATCCCATTAGACACCTTCTATATTCTGATAGGAATGATTATACTAACTCCCATCAGTTTTTACATTTTAATTATAAACAATTAGGCCAAAAAAAGAATAAATACTTTGATCAAACTTATCCATAAATTCTCTCTTTGGAATCCCCACTCTGATGTGGCTGCTTCTAAATCTCTTAGTTTGATGAGGCTAGGTTTGATGGGATCAGTTCAATGAATTTAGTCCAATGAACTTAGTAACATGGGCCCATTATCAATCCTCATTGTTCAAAACTTCTCAAATCATTAGTTTGATCTTATTTTTTCTGGTAAACAAAACTTTCAGATATCCTAATGAGGTCTTAGTTCAGAAAGAAAAATTTGACATGGATTCTACAGCACTCTTCCTTTTCCTCTCTGATCAAAAGATTCAATGTACGAATGTATTGTGCTCCTATTTATAGGCATCCCAAAAAGAAAAAGGCATGAAACTGGAGAAATTTTCCCAGTTACACAAATTAAAAAACTATAATATCTATATATATATTTCAATTTCATGTTTGAACACTTAAACTATTCACAAATCTTCGGTAATATTCTTCAGTCTTCTACGTAATTAGTATTCTCGGACTTCTTAGATTTTCTTCACTATTATGGAACTTTATTATCTCATTATAATGGAACTTTCTTGGTTCATTCCAAATTGACTTTCCTCATCATAGTTAGTTTGATGGAATCCTCATAACGATGGAATTCTCATTACGATGGAATTATCATTATGATTGATACTCCACTCTGAAATTTTAAAATTATTCTAACCTCATCAGTTATAACTCATTCATACTTATAAAAACATCTATGTCTGGGACTTTTTTATCAGATGAAAAATACCACTTGATTTCAGGACCTAATAAAAAATTTATGATTCCTTTATTTATTTAAAATATTTTATCATGATAGTTTTCATGATTTATTATAAATTCAAGATAGGAAAAGCATCATATGACTTCCATTGGAAATTATTATGACTTCCCTTAATTTCATCACCCTATTTCTTTCTAATCAAAACTCAATATGATTGGATGAACCAATTATACCCCTTTTCTTAATAATGATTTCATCACAAGTGTTATAGAAAACTTATTATATTTGATAATTTCAAACCATAAAATAATTATATAACTTAAATTTATAAATTTTAAGAACATTATAACTCCTGGAATCGATGTCTTCATCCAAACTCTTAAAAAAATTATGAATTTATAACTCAGAAACTTCTTTCTAACAAACATGATGTTCGATAGATCTTGAAATTCATGTCGATAAATATGAGACTGATGTTGTGTCCAATCAACAAATTTAACTTGCTTATGACTTCTACAACTTGTATTACTCAGTCCGATAATTTATGTTTGGTGATGCTCAATCTGATCCATCACATCCAGAAAAAAAATTTCTTAAAAATAAAAATTTTATCCCCCATTATTTTTGGGTTTAAACATTCATCAATGTTAACCTATTTTTCAAAAACATTCTTTTAAAAAGGATTAGTATTCAAAAAAATGTTTTTAAAAAAATATCAAAAAGGTTCTTCAATTTCCCTCTTTCTATTTGTTTGGAAACTTTCATTAACATATTTTACAACTCTTTCACAACTCATGTTTTTTAAACAACTCAAGTTTTTTGATTTTTACCAAAACAAAGTATTTCTAAAAATACAGTGTTTTGACACCACAAAACTAGATAAAGTAATGTTTTTAAAGTAATTTCATCCATCAGTGATAAAAAAAATACATCTATGAAAATATAAATCCCCCCACACTTTTATATTTTCTCACTGTTTTCCCATATCACTCTTCTTTTCATCTCCCCCATTATCTAATAACCATAGCATAATATTCATAAAATAAAGATAAGTAAAAACTTCTTACAATATACCAATTTGTTACTTTATCTCCCCTTTGTCAATATAATCCAAACCACGGTGGGGGTCTTCCTTATGAGATTTAGGAATTCATTAGAGGAGGCTAAAGATGAAGTTATAGCCTTAACTAAAAAAACCTTTATTTTTTTAATTCCATTATGAATATATCAATAATTTGATACATCATTGAGATATATTCCAGTAAAATATCTCCATCAGTAACTTTATCTTTTATAAAGTGAAAATTTATATCAATGTTTTTATCTTGA